>JAJHSJ010000003.1:47009186-47049348 GCA_021015155.1 Magnolia officinalis
CCAAGCCGTTCTAAAAGAAGATAAGTGCCGAGACTAGTGTGAGCGCCGAGCAGAGGTCAAAAAGGGACCTCGACCGTCGAATCCAATAGAGAGATCTCTACTGATGGGCGCCGAACTCGGTAAGTTCCATGATCGCAAAGTTGTGTTTGAAGCTCACGTTGACGAGAAGTTATTTGGGTTATATCCAGTGATCGACCTCCTCCTGGAGAATGGGTGGGGTCCCATATTTGAAGGAAAAACACATGCAAGTGAAGGCACCATACGGGCCTTTTATGCACACATAAGGGACCCAACTCTTGAGCCTCTCCAGTTCACAATACCATTGGGAAGAACATAAGCTAGGGTCGATGTGGATGTCATGCCCCATATTATGGGAATAGACCGTGGTGTGGTACATGCTAACGAAGCTAATCTTGTTAGTGTACAGGAGAGAGATCGGCGCACTCGCTTCCTTTGCGGCTAACTTGTTGATTGGAGGCGAGGGAACAGTCTCGTATCGACAAGTATGACGAAAGATTTCCACCTGCTCCACCACATGTTATTTCAGCTCCACCTCTATGATCTGTACCACCGGCATAGCCATTCAACCGACCTCCCGTGTCTCAAAACAGGCCGCCTCAACGACCTATGGCAGCGCAACCCAATCGTCCACAACAAGCTCGAGTACATGCACTCGCAGCTGAAGCATTTGAATCAGCGGTTGCAGTACCGCTGGCCTTTGAAGTCACTGCCCACATCCAAGGTACACCTGTATTCTTATTGGTGGACACCGGTCCACTATTTCCATGATATCGTATTCTATAGTCAAGCGATTAGGCTTGAACACTACCCCAATGGTTGGGGTGAAAGTCATCGCCGCAACAGGAACCTTCACAAATGCCACTAAGCTTTGTAAGAGTTGCCCGATAGACTTAGGAAGTAGAGTGGTGTGCATTGACCTGATTGTCACCACGATATATCATTACGACGTCATCCTCGGCATGGATTGACTCACCGAAATGAAGGCAGAGATTAACTGTGAAACCATATTGGTGATAGCCAATGGGCCAGAGAGCACGACATTCACCTTCCAGTCCAGGTCAGTTGTCATTGCCGCATTCGTTGTTACCTTCCTTATTGGAAAATTGTGATGGTCCTACACTAGGGGACACGCCAGTAGTCCAAGATTTCACAGACGTGTTCAGAACGATCCCTGGGCTACCTCCTCAGCGAGAGATCGACTTTACCATCGACCTTGTGCCAGGCGGGACACCGATCTCCTTACCGACGTACTACATGCCACCGTGTGAAATGAAGGAATTGAGGAAGCAGATTGATGATTTATTAGACTCGGGTTTTATACGGTCGAGCGTATCTCCTTGGGGAGCATCTGTATTGTTTATGAAAAAGAAGGATGGATCGCTGCCGTTGTGTATAGATTATCGCAGGCTAAATCACGTCACGGTGAAGAACAAGTATCATTTGCCCAGGATAGATGACCTATTTGACTAGTTGAAGGGGGTTCAGTATTTTTCTAAAATAGACTTATAGTCTGGGTATCATCAGTTACGCGTCAGGAATGAAGACGTGTAGAAAACAACTTTCAGGACCAGCTCTGGGCACTACGAGTCCCACGTGATGCCGTTTGGACTTACAAATGCACTGACTGTATTCATGGATCTCATGAACCGGGTATTTCTGCCGTATCTTTACTAATTTGTCATCGTATTCATAGATGACATTTTGATATACTCAAAGAGTCAGAAAGAGAACGAAGAACACCTGCGAGCAGTTTTTGGTACTCTTAGGCAAAACTAATTGTTTGCACAATGCCGAAAATGTGACTTCTGGAAGGAAGAAGTCAAGTTCTTAGGACACGTGGTTTCCAAGGAATGAATCGCCTTGGACCTTGCCAAGGTGACCGCGGTACAAGACTGGGAACAACCCAACTCTGTTACAGAAGTGAGGAGTTTCCTCGGACTTGCCGGTTATTACCGTCGATTCATTAAAGATTTCTCCAAGATAGCCCGACCATTGTCTCAACTTACTCGCAAAGATCTTAAGTTTGCTTGGAACGAGAAAGCAAAAGCCGCCTTTCAGGAATTAAAGGACAAGCTAATGTCTGCACCCGTGCTAGTACTGCTAGAGCAAGGGGTCAAATATACTATTTACGCCGACGTCTCTTGAGTCGATTTGGGGTGTGTACTTATGCAGAAGGATAGGGCGATCGCCTATGCCTCACGACAGTTGAGGAAACACGAAGAAAACTACTCCACTCACGACCTGGAGTTGGCGGCAGTCATTTTTGCATTAAAGCTTTGGAGACATTACCTCTATGGAGAAGAATTCTGTAAGACCCGTATCCTAGTCCGTACCGTTCCGTAGACTCAGACGGTCCTCCAAGTCGAATTTCGGCAACCCACAACCTGTAACCAACGTTTGAGCGTGATCCTAAGCCGAGTCTTGCATATCTGAGTCGACTCGACCCGAGACTTATACCAGTGCGACCGCGTCGTCGTCGCGTCTCGCACGCCAATGCGATACCCTGGCTAGGAGATGTGGGCCCACATTTATTTTGAGGAAAACGCCACGTAAGAGAATCTCTACCAAATGTCAAATCAATCTCATCAATCAATCAAAGTACAACTCATCACTCTATCTCATCCCCAAGTACATAAGCCATTCCCCAAGTCAACTCTCTCTTACACAACCCATACCACCCATCACCCATCTCTCCCTTACATCACTCCTTTCTCTCTCTTCACTCCATTTTCTCAAGGAACCCAAGAGAGAGAGCCAAACGTCCAAGCTTTCCATGAGAGAGCTTAGAGTGTGGCCCACCTTCCTATCCTAAGATCTTCCATCTCCACCCTCCAACCTTCATCATCCTCCATCAAATGGTAAGCCTAGGAGCTAAGGAGTCCATGGAGCCTAGAAGAAGCGGAATTGGTGGGTGATCCACCGTTGATTCTTATTCTTAGGGCCCACTTCTTGTGGGACCCACTTAATGTATGCATTGTATAAGGGAGGGCCCAATAGTGGCGGGGTCCCTCCCCTTCACGTTTCTCTCTCTCTCTCTCTTGTATGTTGTTGAGGTGTGTGGCCCACCTGGTGTGTGTGTGTGGCCCACCATGAAGTATGTAGTATATCCATGCCATCCATGCGCCGGACCCACCTTATTGGATTGTCCAGCAGACAGATTGTTGCCCATCCATCAGGACAGACCTAGATGAAGGAAAAGCACAAATATCAGTTGATCCAAAGTTGAGGTGGGCCACACTTGTGGACCCACCTGGAAAGGTAATGATCTACACCGTCCAGATCCCTGGACGGTGGAAGCTCTGATGTATGGAATGAGATCCATATGTCCAGACGCTGGATGGATATGGATCTGGACTTCCTGTTTTACATATATATATATATATATATATATATATATATATATAGAGAGAGAGAGAGAGAGAGAGAGAGAGAGAGAGAGAATATATCTATATATCTATATATATATATATATATATATATATATATATATTTATGGTGTACGCCACGTGGGAGCCCACCTCGCTGTACTTTATTTCCCAGCCGTCCATCTGGACGGGTTGTAGGAACCCCCCCTCTGTGATTTTAGGGTGCCATTCACACCGTCCAACGCATTGGACGGGTGGGCCCCACCCTGATGGATGTGCTCCATCCAAACCATCCATCTATTTGACGAGCTCATCCTAATGGTGGGCCACGTACGTGGACCCCACCCTGATGTATGTGATTCATCCAAATCGTCCATCCGTTTGATGAGCTCGTCCTAATGCTTGAGGCTATTAATAAGATAGATCCAGTTATCATCAGGTAGACCAGACTACAGAAAACAGTGGATTGAACGCACCCTTTTGGGATTACAGAAATTTTGAACCAATATGATATTTTTTTCCTCTAAATCCAGGTCTTTGTGACCTTATGAATAGACTGGATGGGAAATAAACCCTATGGTGGGGCCCACTGGAATTTAACGGTGGAAATCCTTATCACCACTATTATTTGTGGTATGGTCCAGATGATCCTTCGGATATGATTCATTTTTTTAAAAATAATTATCTAAAATGATCTCTAGTAATAGATGAATGGTGTGGTTGGTTTGGGCCCATTCGACTTGGCCCATTTGATTCAGCCCATTTGATATATTTGGAGCTCATGGGTAGAGGCCCATTGTTATATATTTGAGGCCCATGGGATGTGGCCCATTGTGGTGTATTTGAGGGCCATGGGATGTGGCCCGTTGTGGTGTTTTGAGGGCCAGGCGATGGAGCCCATTGTGATGTATATTAGGCCCATGTGAGAGACCCATCGTGATGTGTATTAAGCCCTTAAGTGAGGCCCATGGTGTTGTATATTAGACCCTTGTGTGAGGCCATGGGCCCATTATATGTTCGGCCTTATGTGGGCCACTCCTTAAGGGCAATGTTGTTGAATGTCCACATTAATGGGCAATAATGGTTAAATGTCCATATTGTGACCTTCCCTTAGGCCCTTTGTTAGGCCGATTTCGATTGTTGAGGTCGATTATTGAGGCTGATTTCGATTGTTGAGGCCAATTCCGATTGTCGAGGCCGATTATTGAGGTTGATTCCGATTATCGAGGCGGCCTATTCCGATTGTCGAGGCCAATTCCGATTGTTGAGGTCGATTGTCGAGGCCCTTTGTTAGGCCGATTTCGATTGTTGAGGCCGATTATCGAGGCCAATTCCGATTGTTGAGGCCGATTGTCGAGGCCAATTGTTGAGGCTGATTCCGATTGTTGAGGCCGATTCCGATTATCGAGGCCGATTCCAATTGTCGAGGCCGATTCCGATTGTCAAGGCTGATTATCGAGGCCGATTCTGATTGTCGAGGCCGATTCTGATTGTTGAGGTCAATTTCATTTAGCGAGGCTGATTTCGATTATCGAGGCCGATGGCGATTGTTGAGGTCGATTATCGAGGCCGATTCCGATTATCGAGGCTAATTCCGATTATCGAGGTCGATTTCGATTGTCGTGGTCGATTGTATAGGCCGATTATTAAGGCCGATTATTGATGCCGATTATCGGTGCTGGTTATCTATACCGATTATGAGTATGTGACAGTATAACATCACGATACATGCCCATATGCATCATCTGCATGTTTGTTATGAGATGTGATCGACCATTGCATCTGCCATACTACAGATGGTTTATGGGACTCCTTGATAGGTAGAGTTTTCCCACATGAGTGCACGATATGCGTAGGATTGATGCATGATTGGACTATGTGACTCATGCATTCGCATTATGTGATTATGATTACTGTATGCCCTAGCGACATCAGGGCCGTAGCTTCCACAAGCATATCGTGGATGGCCGATGGGACACCAGAAATCTGTTAATAGCATCGGGCCGCCATAAATGGCCTTGGGTGAAAATCCCTAAACCCTCTTGGTACCAGAGGACGCGCCAACGTTTAGACTGAGTGGATATATATGAGCGCATGAGGGCCATCTACCAGTAGGCTGCGTCTCCCACTATGTCGTGGTCGGTTGGGAGGGGGTGTGACCTTACCCGCTTGAGTGAGGGGGAAATATCTAGGTTAAGTTCGACTAGCTTGAGGAATGGGTTTGCTATCGACGAGCCGGGCCTGATATTGGCATGTGGATAGTAAGGTTCTCCTACTTACCCAGTTGTACACTCAGATAGGGGCGACAAGCCGGCGTAGAGTGTAATAGACCCCAGTGATGATCCCAAAGATGTACAATACTGATATGTGGACTTATTGAGCAGGGGTTGCCTACTCATTCATTCATTATCCACTAGGGCTGGTGGTGCGCAACTATTTGTTACGTGTTCCTTCGCAATGGCCAGGATTTCGGTTGGGGCGCATGACTAACCCGAGATCAGGAGTTTACCACATTGAGTCTGATTATCCAAATTTATGTATGAGATTGGTTTGGATAGAAGTCCCTTGTGGTGGACCCCGTAGCCTGCGATATTACGTACTATCATCCCGACTTCACACTCCTGCATGGTCATTTCATTCGCACCGCATATTGCATTACATCCGCGACATATAGCGTTTTGGGCTGCTATGTCTTATATGATATTGACTTATTATGTTTTTGTATCGCATAGCCTAGATAAGACTGATGGTATTTATGGACTTACTAGCATGTTTCCGTATTATTCTGATATTGAATGATTTATAGACTTGTAGTATTTCCGCTTACTCTGATATCGTATGATTCATGATCTTGCTAGTATTCTCGATATTCTATGATTATGGCATTGTATTTGTGTGCTTGACACTTATCTTGCGCACACACTTTCACCACACTCTAAGATTTCTATAAGCTTATGCACTATAGATGCGTGCAGGTGGCATTAGGTTGCAGCAGCGTTGAGCTTGGAGCGTGCAGCTGACTTTTGGAGCTTTGATTTTTGATATATGTATTTCCCTTTCAACATTGTATTCAAATATTTATATTAGTGGATATGTGATGATGATGTTGCCTTTGTGATTTGGGTAAACTTGTGGTTATGCTTATGTACATTGGAAAATCCTCCTTGTAGGATCCCAGGATCGAAATCTGGCGTATAGACGCTGGGAGTCGAGAATGGAGTACTATGGAGGCTGTCGGCACCGGATTCAGTGATCGAAAATTTTGTGAGCCCAGTTTCCAAGTTTTGAGCGTAACAAGTTCGAGCTCTTTTGCGACCATGAAAGCCTCAAGTACATCTTTACATAGAGGGACCTGAATATGAGGTCACGCCGTTGGATGGAGACTTTGAAAGATTTCAAGTTTGAAGTCTCCTACCATCCTAGCAAGGCCAATCTTGTGGCCGATGCGTTGAGCCGCAAGAAGACTATAGAATTTACAGCCCCACTGATGATAGGAGAGTGGAATATGATGGAATTTGTGCGAGATTTCGAGCAGAAGCTGACAGTAGAGGAACCATTCAAGAGTGTCGCACACTTCCACGTGCAACCACTTATTGATGACCGAATTATTGTGGCCCAAAAATAAGATGAGTTATTGGTAAAGGTGAGAGAGCGTGCAAGTGACGATGAAGAATCAGCATGGAGGTTTGCAGTATCGTGGCCGCCTATGCATCCTGAACCTTCACGACTTGAGGAGAGAAGTTCTGGAGGCCGCTCATAATTCACAGTTAGCGATGCACCTGGGTTCTGATGCCCTGTTATTGTGGTCACATGTGGGCGGGCGCTGATGTGGGCAGGGCCTGGTGCCTGGGCGAGCTACCAGTGGCTGGCAAGTTACTGTGTACCCAGTGAGAGGTGGAACCTTGTCCCACATCGGAAGAGTTGTCCAAAGTAATGGTGGTTATATGTGGGATCTAACCTTCAATAGTATAACGCATTTTGGGGGCGACCCGAAGAACAAAACTGTGAGCCCCTTGGGCAAAGCGGACAATATTATACTATTGGGGCTGGGCCATTACAAATGGTATCAGAGCTAAGGATGGCTCTGCCCTCGGTGGGGGATATTGTGACGCCCCGTCACTGTGGTCACATGTGGGCGGACGTTGATGTGGGCGGGACCTGGTGCCTGGGCGAGCTACCAGTGGCTGGCGGGCTACTGTGTACCTAGTGAGAGGCAGGACCTTGTCTCACATCGGAAGAGTTGTCCGAAGTAATGGTGGTTATATGTGGGATCTAGCCTTCAACAGTATAACGCGTTTTGGGGGCGACCCCAAGAATAAAACCGTGAGCCCCGTGAGAAAAGCGGACAATATTATACTGTTGGGGCTGAGCCATTACACGGGTAGTACAAAGATGTATCGGGATGTGAAGCGTTCGTACTGGTGGGACAACATGAAGACCCAAATAGCAGACTTTGTATCCCGATGTCTCACGTGCCAGCAAGTCAAGGCCAAGCATCGCCGACCCCCTGGTTTACTTCAGCCCATGCCCATAGCAGAGTGGAAGTGGGATTTCATATCTATGGATTTCATTTTCGGGTTACTAAAGATGAGAAAGGGGCATGACTCCATTTGGGTGATTGTGGACCGGTTGACGAAATCGGTCAATTTCCTCCCGATTAGTGTTTCTAATTCGGCAGATGATCTGGCCAAGTTGTACATCAAGGAGATAGTACAACTACATGGGGTTCCTATAGAAATTGTATCGGACTGAGACACACGATTCACGTCTATTTTCTGGACTCGAATCCAAGAAGTAATGGGAGTGAAACTGAAATTTAGTACCATGTTCCACCCTCAGACCGATGGGTAGACGGAGAGGGTAAATCAAATATTCGAGGACATGTTACGAGCGTGCGTACTTGACTTGAAGGACGGCTGGGATGACTGTCTCCCTTATGCAAAGTTTGCTTATAACAACAACTTCCAAGCAAGCATTGACATGACTCTCTACGAAGCTTTGTATGGTTGCCCATGTTGAGCTCCGCATTGTTGGGCGGAGGTTGGTGAGAAGAGCTTGGCTGACCCAGATCTGGTTCAGGCAATCTCAGAAAAGATTGATATTATCAGGCGTCGACTCCTTACAACCTAGAGTAGACAAAAGAGTTATGCTGATATGAGAAAGAGATAGTTAGAATTCGAAGTTGGGGACCGTGTATTCCTTAAAGTTTCCTTAATGAAAGGAGTACTTCGTTTTGGAAGGAAGGGGAAACTCACGCCAAGATTCATTGGTCCGTTCCAGATTTTAGACCGAGTGGGTGTGGTAGCATACCGTCTCGCCTTGCCCACACCACTCGCAGGCGTGCACAACATATTTCATGTATCAATGTTGAAGAAATATGTTCCTGACCCTACTCATATTATTAAGTGGGAGCAAGTGCAGCTAAGTGAAGATGCTACTTATGTATTGCGGCGCACGCGTGTTCTAGATAGGAAGGAACAAGTGCTCCGCAGCAAAGTTATTTCATTCGTGAAAGTGTTATGGACACGCCATACCGAGGAGGAGGCTACTTGGGAAACGGAAGCCGAAGTCTGTAAGAATTACCCTCAAATCCTCGAGGAATACGAAAATGTACTAATTTCGGGGACGAAATTTTTCTTAAGGGGGGTAGATTGTAATGTCTCGAAAAAATTCATACGAGGACCCGAGTACCACCTCAGGCAGAACCACCTAAGGACCGTGTCCTGTCATAATTTAGGTGGAAATTAGTTAAGTACTGAACTAAATAATCGGTGGATTAAGTTCGGACCACCATTTCCACAAATGAGAAGACCTAAAACCATTAATACCACTGACTCAATGTCACTTAAAGACCTAGGAAAAATCCCAAGAGCCTGTCGCTCTTGGGAGTACATTGAAACTCCATATCGGACTTAGACCGCATGTTGAGGGTCCGATGACCTCGAAACTATAGGATTATGTCCATCCTAGTGGGCTTGACAACCATCGTGGGAATCGAGCCCAGATAGTGTCGAGAAACGCATAACTTGAGCTCCGAGTGAAGTGTATAAGAAACGCGACTATCTTTAAAAAATGTAATGAAACTTAAGTGAATTGGGCCATTCGCTCACACGCAAAATTGAGGATTTCGGACCGTCGGTTTCTGACTGAAGTTCACCCATTGATCAGGGAAATTTTCCTGCACATATTCCTGCACATATCCCTCTCATTAATCATCTACCCTTCAACAATTCTAACATTAATAAGATGAATTTTAAGTTGGCCCTAGGCCAAGTTGATGTGGGTGCAAGTGGAGCTGCGGATGCACATGAAGAAGAAGGTAATTTGCCTCCAGATGATGTCAATATGGATGACATTTTTGATGAACTTGAATCTGATTCTACTGGTGATCCTGATTATCAGCCTTCTGATTATGATGTGTGATTGCGCTCACTTGAGGAGAAGGTTGAAGGTATGCATGTGTCCTAAGAAATGTAATTTAAATATATGCACAAATATCTTAGGCGCATTAATAAGGGACTTCATCAAATTGATCCTACTATACCTGCTCCTTCTAATTCAGATTAGTATTTGAATATGTGTTTTGTAATAACTTTTAAACAACTTGAACTTCGCTTGTTTTATGTGCTTGGACATGCTTACTTATGGATTTGGTTATCTTGGTAATCTTGATAATATATTCACTTATTTCTTATTACTCTTCTATCTACTTCTTTATCATTTATTCAGTTCTTTCTTTGTCATATTTTGACAAAAGGAGGGAGAATTTATTCTATCTATCATGGTTATTTCATTTTGTTAATGTGCGATTATGGATAGATGGATTTTTTTTTTTTTTTTGGTAGTAAGGGGGAGTATTGATAAGTTTTGATGAGTATTGATATGAAGCGTATTGATTTGACCAGTTTATAACTGGTGCATGATTCTTTACCCAGTTTATAACTGGTGCATGATTCTTTGACCAAGTTAAAACTGGTGCATGATTCTTTATTATGCGTATTATGCATATCTTATTATATTGAAGTATGTTTTGTCACAAATTTGACAAAGGGGGAGATTGTAAGTACTATGTTTTTCTAGCTCCTATGATTATCAAATTTTAGAGTGCCATAACCTCTTGGAATCTGTATCTTGTTTTGTTCATCTTCAAAGTTCGAGATGTTCCATTTTTAAGATTCAAATACAAGTTCAAGATGATCCATTTCAAGATTCAAGCATCACAAGTGTAAGACTTCAAGTACAACATCAAGTGTTAGTTCAAACTTTCAAAGCTTCATCTAAATCAAGATAATATACTTTACTTTGGTACTTAAAAGCTCAAGGTGAAATGCAACTCAAAGTACCCCAAGCTCAAGCTTCGAAGTGTTTCAAAATCAAGCTTCAAAGTACTACAAGTTCAAGCTTCAACATACTTCAAGATGTTAAGCTTCATGTATGTCAAGATCAACTATCGACCGAAGCAAAAGATGTTTGAATGTTCAAATATCGCTTATAAGGTATGAATGACCCTAGATTGACCGTAGGTTAGGTCATATTGATTGCATACTTTAATTGGGTCACTTTATAAGTGTATAGGCTATTTCTCGACTAGTCTTAGCATATGTTCAACTAGTCTTAGTACTGACTCGACCAATCCAAGAAATTCCTCGACCAGTCCAAGATTTGTTATTTATCTTTGAGATTTTTTGTTGGATCTTCGACCAATCCTGGAGACTGCTCGACCAGTCGAGTGAATAGTACTCGACCAGTTGAGCGGCTTCGACTCAAAGTCCAACAACTAAATTAGGTCCCACACGACCAGTCGAAAGCAAGGTTCGACCGGTCATGCAGGCCACTCAACCGGTCATGGATGCCACTCGACCAGTCGTGGAATGATTTTATCTTATCGCGCCTGAATTTTCAAAAATTTGTTGGTCCTTCGACCAGTCGAGCTGTCCCCTGGACCAGTCGAGTGAACAATTTCTGCACTTATAAATAGAACACGATTTTCAGAGTTTTCATTCAATTCAAGTAAAATCAAGACACCACTCTGAGAGATAAGTTAGTGATATTCTTAAGCTATTTAGTGTTCATTTAATATTCTCTTTAATTGGCTTTTTGTATTTGATTTTGTGATTCTATATTCCCCAATCATATTTTGAAGAAGAGATTTTTGTTTTCCCCTTTCTTGGAATCAAAATCAAATCAAGCAAGCCTAAGGTGATTTAATCTAAAAATCATTTAGAACTTAGAACCTTTTCATAAGTGAGTATAGACATTGAACATATACATTGAACATCTACTTCGAATCGGTTCTACTGGGCTTCATCAAAGGAGAATATCCAGATAAGTATTTTACAATTTCTATTTTTGGTTTTATTGAGATTGTGCTAGGAAAAATTCCTTTATTTTTTGTTTGTCTGAGGTAATCCAGAAAACTTAGAGTGTGGGGTTTTTTGAATTGTGTAAACCCACTTGAAAGACACAATTGTGAAGGTTTTAGGTGAACCTTGAAAAACCTATTTCATAGTGAACGCCAATATCCACTGTGTGAGGATATTGGGAGTGGAGTAGTTGTGTGGCTTTTTTTTTAAACAGTTGGTGTACACACAAGCGCACCACTATAATTTCTGGTCTTGTGGTGATTGATTGATTATGACATTGTGCGGATGTTGTAATTTCCTTTTATGCATTTGTGGAAGAATGTTGTAACCTTTTTATGCAAGTGTGGGAATGTTGTAATAGCTTAGTTTAATTCTTTGCTATTTATTTATTCCTCTGTATCGGTTTGAGATTTTGATACACAGACCTTTCTAGGAATCAGGTTGTCCTACCATAAACCATTGGTTTTTTGGTGTAAGGTTGTCCTTAGAACAACATCTGTATCAACCTCAATACTTGTATATTTAAGGTTGTTATTCATTTCTGTATTGTGAGATTGTTTTAAGTGCTATCTTTATTTATATTTTTCATTTAAGTTTTTAATTTGTCATAGTCCTATTCTGTAACACCCTGGTCCTCGAAACTGGAGGATTGTCACTCCTCATTGAGAACCCGAGTGTTACGTTATAAAATGGACTATCATACATCCAATTAGTAGTAAATTTCAAACTTTACATCTAATCACTAGAATTTTCCATGACATGTAACAAGGCAACAACCATGTAAAACTAGAGATATCAGGAGTAACAAAAAGGAAGCTTAATACATGTGAATAGGAGCAAAATGAAATCCTACAATAAGGGAAATAATTTATTACAATTCAAATAAGATACAAAATCTGAAATATGAAAGCAAGTAAATCCTAAATTATTAGTCGAGCTCTAGCGGCTCAATTGCAATGGCATAAAGGCCCTTCTCGCCTAACCCCACCTCAGCCTTCCCTGGGATCCCGTCCTAGGTGTCTCCACTTGTCATCACACCTGTATCTATTTGGTGCAACCGTACAATCGGGTGAGTGAAAACTCAGTGGAAATTTCCCTCATAGATTCAACCATAACACATCATTCCAAAATAGGTTAACAATTCATATATGATTCATAGGGCAATACATTTACATATGCATTTGCATGAATGTATGTGTAAGACCCGTATCTTAGTCTGTACTATTCCATAGGTTACCACGATCCTCCCTGTCGAATTCCGTCAACCTTCGACCTTTATCCAATGTTTGCGCGTGATCCTAAGCCGAGTCCTGTCAACCCGAGTCGAATTAACCCAAGACTTGTACCCTAGCGACAGCGCCGTCGTCACGGTTCCGATGCCGCGTCTTGCGCGCCGAGGCGATACCCAGGCCAGGAGATGTGGGCCTGTGTTCAGTTCGAGAAAAATGTCGCGCGTTGTAAAACCCAAGAGAATTTTTATCGAATGTCACATCCATCAATCAATCAATCCCATCAAGGGTCAAGTACATGTCAAGTACACCATCACCTTACACCCATCCCCCAGCAACCCCATAAGTCAAAAAGTTCTTAAACCACCCATACCTTTCTTACACAATCTACCCCTAAAGTCAACAATCTCGTACACACCTATCACTCACGACATCCATCATCCATCTCTCTCTCTCTCTTTACAACCCTCTCTCTCTCTCTCTCTCTCTCTCTCTCTCTCTCATTTCTCAAGCTCATTCCCATGCAAGAAAAATATCACACGTCCAAGCATTTCTAGCCTCCAAGAGAGCTTTGTGTGTGACCCACTTCCTACCCTCTCATCTCCCATCTCAACCATCCAAACTCCATCTCTTCCATTATGATCGAAGCTAAGGAGCAAAGGAAGCCAAGAGAGCAAGAAGAAGTGGACGGTGGATGATCTTGGACCCACATCTTTACCTTTTGGTGATTTAAGGGCCCACTTGTTGTGGGACCCACTCGATGGATGTATTGTTCAAGGGAGGGCCCAATAGTGGCGGGGTCCCTCCCCTACACGTTCCCTTTCCTTTTTCTCTCTTTCTCCCTCTTTTTTTTTGTGTGATGGCTTGTGGCCCACCTTGACGCATGATATCATCCGCGCCGTCCATCCATCTTAAAGTGGCAAGGTGGCTGCTATATTGCCACCGACCAAGCTATGGGCCTACCATGAATACATGTGTTTTATTAAACCGTTCATCCATTTGCATGGGGCCCACCCCACACGTGTGACACGTGTGAAGGTGGGGCCCACCAGATGTATGTGTTTCTCGTCCAGCCGTCCATCCAACAGGGATGGGACGGTGGGCCACAGGACGTATGTATTTTGTCCAGCGTCCAGATGGACAGCTGGACGTTGCTGCTTTAAACAAACATATATATATATATATATATATATATTAAATATATATATATATATATATATATATATATATATATATATATATATATATGGTATGTATATGTATATATATATATTATATTATATATAATATATAATATGATATAATATTATATTAATATAGGCATGACAGGTATATATATTGTAATATTATAAAACATTTATATGTGTGTGCCCATGGGACCCACCTGTTTAGGAAAACGGATTGGCTGGTGTGACACTGGTCAGCAGCCCGCAGGGTTACTACTGTGCGTAACAACCTCTGGTGGGCCACGCTCGTGGACGCCACTTGGCTACATGGTTCATCAGCACCGTCCGTTTGGATGGTGCCATGTACGGCCCACCTTGATGTTTTAGTCCACGCCATCCATCTACCAGATGGCGGGACCCACGACCTTTTCAACGTCAGCAGTTCTGTGGGTCCCACGTGAGATCTAGACCGTGTAAATAGTGGGACCCAGATCCATAGTTCAAGAGGTAGACTGGGTGAAAGATACCTCTTTTCAACGCTGAGGTCCTGGCATTTATTCCCTTGTACGAGTGGCTAACAGTGATGTGTGAACACTAGTGGGGTCCATGGGACCTATCCACGACGTCCATCCATTTAGATGGGCCCCACCATGATGCATGTGTCATGTCCACCGTCCTTGGACGGTGGGACACACTCCACGTGTGGGGCCCTCCTTGTTGTATGTGACCGTCCAGGCCATCCAAGGGCCTGGACGTTACATACATATAATATATATATTTATTATATTATATATTATATATTATATTATATATTATATATATGTTATGTGAGGGTGGGCCCTACGTGGGACCCACCTCTATCTTTTAATGCAGCAGAGCTGCACGTTTACTATCCACCTCCGCTTATGTCGGACCCATCCAAAACAGGTGGGCCGTCCACAAATGGGTTGCACGTCGGTGAGCTCGGCAGGTGTAACGCCCTGAAAATCGGGGGTCGAGTAGTAACTCAACACCCGAGTTCCAAAACATCACTTATGCAACATAAATGCTTATGATTGAATGTTGTCTGTGTCAGTGCAATAATCATGAGTGGGATTATACCAAAACAGTAATTCATACTTCAGATCAAGTTATAAAACACAAGCGGAAGACTGAAAGATGTATATAGATATATATAAGGCCAGAAATGTCACAATCGGTCTTCAGAGTATGAACACTTTACTGAGTCACCAAATACATATATTTGTTTCAAAAATTAAAATGCTAAAAATGGTACAACTATAATGGTACACCCTGTAGCCCCGTCATCTAAATGGCCTAAGCGTAGCCTCTAGAGAACTGCATGTAGGAGAACTCATCCTGATCATCATAGTAATCAGGCTTAGCCTCCTGTGTCTTGTTAATACCTGCATCTAAGACAGAGTCTGGTGGGTGTCCAGAACACCGTCCCGTAATGTGGGAGTGAGTAGCTAACTCAGTGGAACAATAAAGCATAGGTTAACATGTTATCAATTCAGTCAAGCAGTAATGATAAAGCAGTACAATCAAACACTCCTAAATACTCTTATTAATGCAAGTATGAGTGCAGTCATGATGCATGCCCTCACCAATGCTCCCTCATGCGGCAACATCTTACGTCCGCGACATGCGTTCATCCCTCAGTGCTCCACATCTTCCAGGCACATGCAGTGCTATGTTATGAGCGTGATTACCGAGTTATTATTAGTCCTTTTCATACAGCCGTATTGGGAAACTAAGGTACCTTCCTTATATCATTCCCAAACAATGATCCATTCTAAGGTCGTCAGTCCTAGATAATCTCATACGATGATGTGGTTCTAGGTCGCTGTAGAGGGCTGCCAGGGCTGTTACACGCACTCGTTACACCGCTCCCCCATCACCTTATCAATATAGGCCTAGTTTATACTTGTTTACTACGGGAAGGCTCGTCGTCTCTCCGCAGATTCAAAGTATGCTCGAGGTCACTACAAATGACTCGTTACCAATCAGTGTAGGCCGACAGCTCGAATACAGTATCCCATACCACCATATTCAGCTCACGAGGCTGGGTTGCTCACTGGTCACTACGGGGAGGCTCGTGGCCCCAGCGTAGGCCGACATCTCGACCATGGTGTCCCATACCACCATGCCCGGCTCATGAGTCTTAGCGGATCGAGGTACCAAGGTTAACGGGATTACACTGGTAAGTTTGGTACCTTAAGTTCAAGCAGTAGCGTCCAAACATGGTGAACATACATTAGACAGATCGGGTTACTTGACGAGCTCGACTAGCACGAGTGCACAACCAGCTGAACGACATGAAGTGCATAAACACTTTGCGTGGCTTAACCATTGTCGCCAACCGAAGTACGACTCGGGTTTGTCAAACACATCCTACGTAGCAAAATGAATCTCAACAACGAACTTAAGTCTGTTACCGATCGCCTGGACTATAGCATAGCCCCAATCATACTCAATCCCTAACCAGAAGCATGTAGAGTAAAGCATAATAAACAAAATGATTCAAACATGTTAATAAGCATGTTATAAAGCACAAGGCAAGCAGGAAATACAAACACATATATTTCATAGGTAAGCAATTAATTTAACAACTTGCATGAAGAAAATCATACACATCACTAAGGTAGTTGAGAATCCTATCTCAACACCTATCTAAAGCACTATCATCTAAGTACTTACTCTTACAAACATTTTCACAAACACTTAGAATACACTCTTTTAACATACATAACGTATACTAGCAAAAACGTGTATTAGGGCGAATCCTTTCGCCAAGTAAGTATTATACACATATATAGCATGTTCATACAATAATTAATCATGGCAAATACACTTTCAAAATTTGTATGTATATGGTATTTTCTACAAATATATTGAATACACAATTTGCCATAATTTGCATACGCAACTGAAATGCAAAACGAACATCAGATTGTGCATGTACAATAACACCCAGATCATGAATCTATCATTATCTGACATTGAAAGCGTTGAAAACCATAACCTATACGTCTAAAGTTCGCACCTTACACCGTAGGAACGAGTAACAGACTCAGTTAAACACCAAGTCTTAATCACTGGTAGAACGACAACCTAAGACATGAAATAGGTTAGCTACTTCATCACTTACACTCATCGGATCTCTAGAACTGATTAGGGTTAGGATTCCTTACCTGAAAACGGAATCAGAATCGCCGAAAAAGCGATACTGTTGTGGTGGATAAACACGGAGAACAGCAGGGATTGATTTCCCAGAATAACTCTAACTTCTCTCTCACTTTCTCTCTCTTTCTTCTCTTCTCTCTCTTAGGTTTTCTCAAATTCGTATGGTGAGAATGAGAGAGGGTTTAAGGTCCTTATATAGGCCTAAAACACTCCAAATTAGACCCAGGGTCAAGGTATACTTAGGTTATATACAAAGCGGGTTTGTTTCGTCTCAACGGAGCACTTCTGGAGCCCCCCCATTGAGCCAAAGATCGAACTTAAGCTCACTGACTATGGATCTAGGTCGAGTTAAGTTTTCATTCCAATCGGGTTTCCAGATCGCACGTGGCGGACCAGTTTCAGTTCAACAGTCATAGAAACTCGATCAAGGTTACAAATACACAGACATGTATGGGAAATGTTTCTTGATCCGAGGGTGTAATTGGGTCAGATTCCGATGGTCTGATTGCTTATATCAGGCCCGCAAGCGACAAGTCTCAGATTACTTAAATTTGATTTAATTTCTAAAGAAAACCAGGTTTTCTCACACTCCTCACTCTGGGCTCAAGTGAATAGCCGTGGGACACTATTTGGATTTGATATCCGAGATGGTTATCAAGCCCAGCAAGGCGGTCCTAATTCTATAACCTCGTATTCTTCGGACTTTCGATGTACAGTTCAGATCTGATACGGAGTTTTGTGATGCTCCCAAGAGCAGCCAGGTAATGAGATTGATCCTAGATTTTAGGGTAACCTAGCGTCAATGATTTTACAAGTTTTGGGTCTTGTAGATCGTATTTAAAGCGATTCAAGTAGATTTTATGGCTAATCTAGTTTATCACTTAGTTAACTTTGTCTAATTTCTAAAGGATTTGATCCTAAGTGATTTCTGACTGATGTGGTACTCAGGTCTTTGTATGGAAATTTCCGAGACGTTACAGCAGGCCCCCACAGGGATGTATGTGTTTTATCTACACGGTCTGTTGTTTGGGTGGTGGGACCCACCATGATGCATGTTTTGCATCCATGCCGTTCAACCATTTGTGAGATCACTTTACGTCATGGGCAAAAGAATGAGTCAGATCTAAAGTTCAGGTGGACCCCACCATTTAAATAGTGGATAGCGATATCCACCGTTCAAACTCCTAAGGGCCACAAGTTGTTTCCAATTAAGCTGATATTTGTTTTCACTTCATCTATCTCCATGATTAACTTATAAATAGGTCGGATCTCAAATACATAAGGGTGGGTCCAAGTTGATATACATTTGGCCCATTTGACTCGGCCCATTCGATTCGGCCCATTTGAATCGGCCCATTCGATTCAGCCCATTAATCCGGCCCATTTGACTCGGCCCATTTGATTGAGATTCCACCATGATGTATGTGATGATGTTCTTGGCGGTCATGCTTTAGGAGCAATGATGGTTTGACGTCCACATTGATGGGCAATGATGGTTAGATGTCCTCATTGTGACCTTCCCTTAGGCCTTGTTAGGCCCATTCTCTTATTGGGTTAACCCAGATAAGTGGGCTCCATTCGCCGTAGATGGATGGTTTCATACTATCGGACTTGATATAACCATGGTTGAGGGCCGATCTTTATATTATGGTTTAATCGGCGGTTCATATATGGACTCTGCCTTACTTATAGGCAGATCATCAATTTCGATTTTTGATTCCGATTCTCAATTCCGATTATCGATTCCAACTTTCAATTCTGATTATGAGTATGTGGCAACATAGCATCATGATACATGACCATACGCATCATCTGCATGCTTGTGATGAGATGAGTGATTGATCATAGTACATGCCATTGGGCAGATTGCTAGGGACTCCCTGGTAAGGGGAGTTACCCACATGAGCGCGCGATACGCGCATGTTTATTGTATGACTGGATTGCGTGATTCATGCATCTTGCATTGTGTGACATATATACTGAATGCCCTAGCGACATCAAGGTCATAGCCTCCACAGGCGTATCGTGGTTGACAGGATTGGATACCGAAAATCTTGTTCTACATGGGGTGCTGTCACGCCCCGAACTCGGAGACCAGGCTCACAAAATTCCCGATCGCCAAATCCGGCACCGACAGCCTCCGTAGTACCCCATTCTCGGCTCCCACTACCCATATACCAGGTTCTGATCTTGGGATGCTACAAGGAGGATTTCTAATAATTAATTGGATTCGTAATGAGCATAACCACAAGTATAACCCACGAACAATAACTACAAGAACACCATCACAAAAATCCACTATGATAAAATTTTTTGAGTACAAGGCGTATGAAAGGGAAATATAATATACTGAAAATGACAAAAACTCCAAAAGCTCGGCTAAACGCTCCAATTGCGGCGAGACTACGGCTGCGTCCTAGCGTCACCTGCACGCATCAATCGTGCATAAGCTTATAGAAAGCTTAGAGGGTGGTGTAAGTGTGCGCGCAATATGAGCGTACTCAGAATGCAAGGTCAGAGTAATGCGGAAACATGCTGATGAGTACATGAATGCAGTCAGCCGTACCAAGGCTATGCGGTGCAAGATATGAATACTATCGGCCATGTCAAAGCCATGCGATGCATAATGCAAGTCAAGCATGCCAATCCACATACTAATGTAGCTCCTCACTAGAGCATCAAATCAGTACGGTTCTCAGTCTGGATAATCACCGGGGTTCAGTACACTCCAACTGACACTGTCTCTCTCCTAGCAGCACAGTCCAAGTGAGCGTAAGAAACCTCACTATCCGCTTGGCCAATAGTCTGCCAACATCTATCTAGCAAGTCAATAGCGAACCCATTTCCGAGCTGGTCAAACTCAGCCTAGTAATGCCCCATGCTCTAGGGCGAATAAGGCCACACCCCTTTCCAACCGACTACGACACAGTGGGAGATGCGGCCTCATGGTATTCGGCCCTCGTACGCTCATATATCCACTCAGTCTCGACGTTAGAGTCATCCTCTGGTACCATCGAGTTCAGGGACTTTCACCAAGGGACATCTATGGAGCCTCAATTGCTTAGAACACAGTTTTCGGTATCCAACCAGCCACCCACGGTGTGTCTCTGGAGGCTATGGCCTTGATGTCGCTAGGGCATATCACAATCACACAAATGCAAGTGCATGTATCACATTATCAGTCATGCAACCATCCTGTGTGAGGCACGTGCTCATGTAGGCAACTCCGCCTATCAGGGAGCCCCTAAACAGTCTGCCTGAAGGCATATGCTATGATTAGTCACTCCTCATACCAAGCATACATATGATGCATATGATCATGAATCATGTATCTATACTAAACATGTTATATAGTGATGGGCTTGTGCATAACAGATATGGGCCTATACGACCTACTTACTACAAGTATGGGCCTATCAGTGGGCCTTAGGGAGAGTATAATGCGGACATTTAACCAACATTATTCGCACAATGTGGACATCAAACCAACATTTGCTCCCAAGGCATAGCCTGCTATAAAGGTCAACATATAAACCGTGGTGGAATCACACTACAACGGGCCTTATGTACATTCCGTTGGGCCTTGACCCGTGGGCCTCCAATACATCAAATGGGCCTCATATATGTCAAAGTGGGCCTAAACAACGGCCCACAAATACATCTAGAGGGGCCTAATCACATGGGCCTTGTACGTGTCAAAGTGGGTCTCAACAACGTGCCAGAGATACATCAAGATGGGCCTCAACAATTGGCCTTATACAATTCAAGGTGGGCCTCAACAATGGGTCTTAAATATGGTAAGTGGGTCATACCACATGGGCCACATGTATATCAAATGGGCCACACTCACATATAGGCGGTCCACTTGATCCTAGATCTGCCTCATTCTTCTACTCATGCCATAAAATGAGCTCTTAAAATAGTTAGAGGGTTGGATGCAACACATGCATCATGGTGGGTTCCACTGTCATTGAACCGTATGAATAAAACACATACATCATTTTCCACCATCCACCTAGATGGTGGAAATAAAACACAAATATCACTGTGGGCTCCACCGTCCACCTGGACGGTGGGAATAAATCACATATATCATTGTGGTTCCCACGTGGGGCCCACCATAACGTTTGCTTTCCATCCAACCCGTTGATAAGGTTGCACAGATCCAGGGCCCACCAAAATGTTTATTTTCTACCCAACCTGCTGATGAGGTCATGTGGATCTAGGGCCCACTGTAACGTTTGTTTGCCAGCCAACCTATTGGTAGGGTCACGTGGGCAGGGAGCCCACCGTGATATTTATTTGCCGTCCAACCTGTTTATAAGGTCACTTGGACCTGGGGGTGGGTGTGAGGCCCACTCATTATGTGTGTCCCACCTAGCTGAGGGTCCAGACCAAGTTTCAGCCATATCCAAACCTTAGGTAGGCCCCACTAAGTGATTTTATATGTTCTAGGCATGTCTTCACACGATTTTAGATGGTATGACCCACCTGAGTTCCGTATACGGTTGATTTTTGGGATACCCAAAAATTTAAAGGGGACACATCAAATGTACGGTGTAGATGTTCGAAACGCATCATGGTGGGGCCCACGGCTAGAGCCGTGGGACCAAGCCCGTTCGCCCACCGTCAGCGCGCAGGCGCTGCCTGCGTCTGCAGCAGCAGTGCTGCTGCTGCTTTTATTTATTTATTTATTTATTTTTATTTTTTTTCTAGGTGGGACCCACATTAACTAGATCTATCCTGTCTATTGTATGTGTCCCACAAAATTAGGTGTCCAAACCAAGTTTCAGGTGGGTCCAAGCTTCTTGTGGACCCCAATAATTAATTTTTCCAAGTTTTAACAAAAAATACTAGCATTCTCAACGCCACAGCCCGCCAGAAAATGGGATCAGCTTTATTTTTTGGCTCAACGCCTAAAATGAGCTGGAGAACAGAATGGACAGCGTGGATCAGCCCCATACATCAAGGTGGGGCCTGCATGAGCGGTCCACACCCAAAGGCATCTTTCCTTTCTTCTTCTTCTTTTTTTTTTTAGCTTGTCAGTACACATCCATGTCAATACACGCACTCTATGTTAGCCGTACGTCCAGCGTCCAGGGACGCTGGACGGCATGGATGTAACACAGGTATCATGGCTGGGCCCACGCGTACTTGGCCCACGTTCATCAAGGTGGGTCCCACATGGTCATGGCCCACCATAATATGTGCACGTATAATATATTATATATATATATATATATTTATCATTATAATATAATATATTACATATATTTTTGTCTAAGAGATGAGATCTCCCTAAAATGTGGTGGGCCACTCTGTCTAATGGATGGACTAGATTTTACATAATTCAGTAGGGCCCACTACATTCTAAGGAGGGGAAAAGGAGAGAGAGAGATACACGGTGAGATAGAGGAGGGACCCCCGCCACTATGAGCCCTCCATTTCATACATGCATACGTCAAACAGGTCCCACCACATGTGGCCCAAAAATATGAGAAATAACGGTGGATCACCCACCTCTAGGCCTTCTCCTTGATCCCTTGGGCTCCTAAGCTCCTTGTCTTCAACTTTGATGGAGGTTGATGGGGTTTTGATGGTGGGGATGAGAGATGAGAGAGTGGGCCACACTTGTTATGTTGCTTTGGAGAGAAGGGAGGTTGGACGTGTGGTGCTTGGGAGGTTTAAGAAAATGAGAGGGAGAGAGAGGGGATGGGATGATGTAAGGAAAGTATGGGTGAGTTTGAAATTTTGTAAAGAGGGATGGGTTTGGTTGAAATTTTTGTAAAGGGAAATGGTGAGGTGGAAAGAGAGTTGACTTGAGGGAAAAAGGAGGGATGGGGCTTGTACTTGAGGAATGGTTGTACTTGACATTGATTGATTGATTGATTGATGGGACATATCGTAGAGATTCCCTCGAAGTTTGCAACGCGCGACGTTTCTTCAGAATGAACGCAGACCGACATCTTCTACCATGGGTATCGGATCGGTGCGCGAGTTGCGGCGTTGGAACCGCGGCGACGGCGCGGTCGCTATGGTATGAGTTTCGAATAGAGCCGCCTTTGGTAAGCAGGACTCGGCTCAGGATCGTGCGCGAACATCAGTAACGGGTCGAGGGTCGCCGGAATTTGACCGGTAGGATCGCGGAAGCCTACGGAATAGTATAGACTAGGACACAGGTCTTACAGCTCTCCCCTCCAAATAAAAAATTTCGTCCTCGAAATTTGCATAATCATCGCTGCTAGACATAACTTATAATAGAAGAAGAAACATCGCATCATTATATAAAATCGAAGACAACATACAAAATACAACATATAATCAATCATCAAAGAGATGGGGATAACGCTCTCGAATCTCTGCCTCGCTCTCCAAGGATGCCTCATCGACTGAATGGTGACCCCACTGAACTTTTACCAAGGGTATGACCTTGGTCCGGAGGACCTGCTCCTTTCGATCAAGGATACAAACTGGATGCTCAATGTAAGAAGCATCCTCACGAACCTCCAATGGCTGCCAATCAATAACAGAAATGATGTCTGACCCACACTTCCTCAACATAGAGACGTGGAAAACGTTGTGGACGCCAGACAACTGAGATGGCAAGGCAAGTCGATAGGCCATAGCGCTAATGCGTTCAGTGATCTCGAAAGGTCCTATAAATCTCGGGGCAAGCTTGTTTTTCGCTCCAAATCGAACCACGCCCTTCATGGGCGAGACCTTGAGATACACATGGTCCCCTACATCAAACTCTAAGGGATGACGTCGGCGATCAGCAAAACTCTTCTGCCGGCTCTAAGCTGTGCACATTCTATGCCTGATGATATCAATAGCCTCTGATGTCTCCTACACAAGCTCGGGACCTAGGAGACGCCGCTCTCCAACCTTGGTCCAACAACTCGGAGATCTTCACGGTCTGCCATACAATGCCTCAAAAGGAGGCATGTCAATGGTCGCCTGATAGCTGTTATTATATGCGAACTCAGCCAATCGTAAATGCTCATCTCAGCTACCCCCGAAGTCGATCACGCAGGCCCGAAGTATATCCTCAAGGATCTAGTTGACCCTCTTGGTCTGGCCATCGGTCTGTGGATGATATGCAGTGTTGAGTTGCAAAACAGACCCCATCGCTCTCTGAAAGCTCCTCCAGAACTGAGACGTGAACCTCGGGTCTCGGTCAGAAACGATTGAGACTGGAACGCCGTGCAGTCTCACGATCTCCTCGATGAATAATCTCGCAAGCCGGTCCAAAGGCCAAGTCGCACGAATCGCAAGAAAATGTGCCGACTTCTCAGACGATCAACGATGACCCAAATGGCTCATGACCGTGCTGAGTCCTCGGCAAACCTATGATAAAATTGGTAGATACGTGCTCCCACTTTCACATCGAGATGCTCAACGGCTGCAATAGACCAGGGAGTCTATGATGATCGGCCTTGACACGCTGGCATGTGTCACACTCGGCCACAAAACTGACAATCTGGCGCTTCATCCCTGCTCAAAAATACTGTCTCCTCATATCACGATACATCTTTGTCGAGCCAAGGTGGATAGAAAACCGCGATCGATGTGCCTCGGTCATAAGATCTCTGCACAACTCGGGAATATCCGAGACACATAATCGGCCTCTGAAGTGAAGTCCACCATTAGAACCAGTCTGCCAATCTGTCTGACTCTCAGATGCTTCCTCTGCTCGGTAATCCTGTAATAACTCATCTGTCTGTTGAGTCTCGATCACCCTTGTGACAAGAGAGGGTTGAATTGACAGGCTCGATAGCTGAACGATAGAAGATTGCAGACTAAAATCAAAGTCGTACTCTGCTATATCGTCAAGCATCCTCCACTCCTGAATCATCATGTGTGCCACCAGGCCTCATGGCTGAAGGCTGAGGGCATCCGCCACCACGTTTGCCTTGCCTGGGTGGTACTGGAGGTCAAAATCATAGTCTTTCAGAAGTTCCATCCAGCGTCTCTGTCTCATGTTTAGCTCAGACTAAGAGAATAAGTACTTCAAGCTCTTGTGGTCGGAGAAGAGCTCGAACCTGACCCCATAGAGATAGTGCTTCCACACCTTCAGTACGAAGACAACTGCTGCCAGCTCCAAATCATGCGTGGGGTAGTTCAGCTCATGGACCTTGAGCTGACGAGACGCGAAGGCTACAGGTCTACCGTGCTGCATCAGGACAACACCTAAATCAATACGTGAGGCATCGGTAAATACAACAAATTCATCACTCTCAGAGGGAAGAGTGAGGACAGGAGCGGACATCAGATGGTCCTTCAGCTCCATAAATGCCCGCTCACATCCGTCAGTCCAAATAAAATCTATGCCCTTCCGAGTCAACCTAGTCATCGGGGCCGCGATACGGGAGAAGCCGTCAATGAAAACGCCGATAGTATCCCACTAGACCAAGGAAATTACGGATTTCGGATGCAGTCGTGGGCTGGCCCCACTGACGCACTGCCTCAACCTTCGAGGGGTCCACTGCGACACCCTCTCTCGTCACCACGTGACCGAGGAACTTCATCTCCTCCTGCCAGAACTCGCACTTCTCCAGCTTCGCATACAACTGGTGGGCACGGAGGGTCTGCAATGCGATTTCCAGATGTTGCATATGATCCTCACGGGTCCTCGAATATATCAGAATGTCGTCGATGAAGACCACAACAAACTGATCAAGATATGGACGGAAGACCTCATTCATCAACTGCATGAAGATCGTGGGTGCATTGGTCAGTCCAAAGGACATGACCTGAAACTCAAAATGACCATAACGCATCCTGAAAGCCGTCTTCGGGATGTCCTCCTCTCGGACACGAATCTGATGATAACCGGAACGCAGGTCAATCTTCGAAAAGAACTGTGCACCCTGCAGCTGATCAAATAAATCATGTATCCTCGGGAGTGGGCACTTGTTCTTAATCGTGACCCGGTTGAGGTCGCGGTAATCTACGCAGAGCCTCAACGAGCCATCCTTCTTCCTGACGAAGAGTACCGGCGCTCCCCAAGGCGAACTACTCGGACGAATAAATCCCAACTCACGCAACTCGTCCAACTGCCGCTGCAGCTCTCACAACTCCATCGGTGCCATACGGTATGGGGTCTTCGAGATAAGCGCGGTAGTACCGGGCACAAGATCTATCTGAAACTCAATATGACGATGCGGTGGCAACCCCGGAATCTCCTGGAATACGTCGGGAAAATCACAGACAATCAGCAACAGACTCCTCGACTGCGCAGGACATCAAACATGACAATGACTCTCCTCTAGGCTTGACGACTAAAAAATGAGAATGCTTTTTGCATAAAAAGATTAACTCATAATCTTCTGAGCATTTCTCAAATATGTGACAATAAGCATGTGGTTACATTCAACAAAGACGAATGCGAAATCCTAGACCTATCAGGTGAAACAGCGATGAAGGGTTCTCACACAAATAACCAATGCTATGTCATTAAAGGAAAAGGAAGGACTGATCCATATGCTCAGAAACATTGAGCATGAAAAAACAAGTTCAGATCATACATCTAGATCTGGATATTTGCTGAAATGATGCAATTTTGTTGAGTTCCTAATGATACATCTGAGGTCCCTCATCTCAATCTTTTTGTATATAAACATTCTAGTGTTTATAATTTTGATCTGTACAATGTTTGTACAAAATTTTGCTATGTATATTGCTTATTCATATATATATTACACTATACATGAAAGTTTGCCGATCTGCGGAAAAATGAAAAATATTCACCTCGATATGTCTGTCGATACATCATATGGACTTTTCGATTACATCGACCGAGAATCGTTACCATCGTCGATCTCTCGAGTAGCTGAAACGATGAGTCGATTAGTCTTCCCTCGAACTCTTCATTGAAAATATCAAAAAGGATATATCGATATCATCGAATCTATGTTCGATGATATTGAAGGTTATTGCTCAATAAAAAGTCAGAAGATCAGAAATAGAGGTTCACCTGTTAACCACATTTTTGGGTTTGCATCTCCGAGATCAATTTTCCTTATCTTGACTGTTGTCAACACCTAAACCTTAAGTCTCCCTTCACCTTAAGTAAGAATGTCTAAAGACAAAGGTATAGTTCTTCTACAAAATGTCTCAACTGAGAGCAAGAAAGGTAAGAAAAATTCATATGCCTCATTTTCATTTTCAGATCTAGAAATCGTGGCAGAAAGAGCTGTTCATAGGAAGTGCATTGAATCCTTTGGGATCATCAATCTCTTAGAACAAATTGGGTGGGGAAATATCGTGAATTTTGGGGGAGGATTTCAGTATGATCTTGTGCATCAGTTTTGAACTTGATCTACAACGTTGAAAATAATCCTCTACTCATTTTAGTTGCTGTCATAAATCGAACTGAGCACATCACCCCTGGACTGATAAGTCGTCTGGTTGGCGTAGAAGTCACTAGGATACCCGTATCGGAACAGAATATGAATGGCCTTGGTGTTTGGGGAGAAGTCACTCGAGCATTATGTAATGGTTCTACAATACTGAAAAGGTCAAGCTATATGTCCTGGGGGGGGGGGGGGGGGGGGGGGGGGGGGGGGGAGGGTGAATAGGACTATGCCAAATTTAAAATGATACCAGCGGAATTAAACAATAGGATAGCCTTATAAACAAATAAATGAAAGATAGTACTTTAAATAAATTACAATACATAAATGTAAAGTAACCTCAATATTCTAGTATTGAGAGGCTGATACAAATGATGTTCTAAGGACAACCTTGCACCATAAAAACTAAGGGTTTATGGCAGGACAACCTTACTAGAACGGTTTAAGTATCAATATCTCAAACTAAAGAGGAATAAATGAAATAGCACTATTACAATATTCCCATAATGCTTGAAATGTAAATATTACAACATTCACATCCACACATACATTCCACAGCTTTGAATGATAAAGGATATAGAAATTAAATAAACATTAAAACCACAAAACACAAAGAATTATAGTGGTTCGCCTGTGTATACACCAACTGTTAAACAACAGCCACACAGCTTACTACTCCACTCTTAATATCCTCACACAGGGGATATCAGCGTTCACTATGAAAATAGGTTTCACAGGTTCACCTAAAACCTTCATAATTGTGTCTTTCAAATGGGCTTACATAATTCAAAAACCCCACTTTCTGAGTTTTCTGGCTCTCCTCAGATAACCAACACAAAGAGATTTTTCTGGCTCAATCTCAAAAGAAACCAAAAGTAATGAAAATTTACATAAATGTAAAATACCTGGATTTCTCCTTTTATACCAGCCTGAAAGAACCAATCGGAGTAGAAGTTCGAATATAGAAGTTCAATTGTCCAATACTCACTTTGAAATGGTTATAGGTTATAATTGATTTTAAATTAAACTAGTTGGGCTAGCTCTATTTGATTTTGATTCCAAGAAAAAGGAATACAACAATTCCTCTTTTCAATTCAGATTGGAATACAGAAACAAAATCAAATTGACAAAGCTAGCAAAAGAGAATATTAAATATGCACAACGTATCTTAAAAATTAACACAAACTTATCTCAGAATGAAGCCTTGAATTTTACTTGAATTTCAATATGAAACTCTGAAAATCGTGTTATATTTATAAATGCAGAAATCGCGTCTATGACTGGTCGAGTGGCCACCACGACTGGTCGTAGGTCGAACTGCATTTTAAAATTTTAAGCACGATCGGATAAAACCATTCCACGACTGGTCGTAGGGTGTCCACGACTGGTCGTGAGCAACCCACGACTGGTCGTGAGGAACCAAGAATGGTTACTGAAGTTTGAGTCGTAGCTGCAGGACTGATCGTTAATGAGTCGACACTGTTCCTACGACCGGTCGAGCAGACTCCAGGACTGGTTGAAGCTCAACAAAAAAATTTCAAAAATTTGTAATAACTTAGGACTGGTCTTGGAATTTCTTGGACTGGTTGAGCTAGTTCTAGGACTAGTCGAACAAAGTCCAGGACTAGTCTTAGAACAGATCAAACACCTACAAAAAGATTCAATTTGAATTATGTATACAAAATGACCTACCCTAAGGTCAATCGAAGGTCATTCATACCTTGAATGTGAAGTATGGACATTGAGTCTTCATTTCTTCAGATGATAGTTGACCTTTAGAAGATTGTGAAGCTTGAGATCTCTATAATTGATGTAGCATTGAACTTGAGATCTTCTAGAGCTTGAATTACACTTCATCTTGAGTTGAACAATATCTCGAGCTGAACTTGAGTCTTGAATAATCACTTGTCTTCTGATGTAGCTCTTGAAATATTCTGAACATTGAAGCTTACAGAAGTGGATAAAGCACTTGACCTTGTATTTCTTGAAGTAGATCACTATTCTTAACTTGTAGCATTGATGCAGTGTCTTGAACATACAAATTAATCAACATGCTACACAAGACATAGATTGTGTTTTGGCACCACAAAATTTGACAACCAAAGGAATAGGAAACTGTAGCACTTACAATCTCCCCCTTTGTCAAAATTTGTAACAAAACACACCTAACAAAAATATGATCAATATGAACACAAGGAATCATGCACCAGTTATAAAAGCAAACCAGTTACAGCCTGATTAAAGAATCATGCACCAGTTGTCATTCACAAATTCTTCATTACTTACTCCCCCTGAGTAGCACACATAAAATCCATAAAAATTATGCCTTATGCTACTCCCCCACAATCCATATACAATCCAAATTTATCTCTCAAAAGCATATTCTCCCCCTTTTTGTCACAAAATGACAAAGGAAGAAAGGAAAAAATGAAAGTGAAAGTCCAATAAGAGAGTAATAAATGAATTAAATAGACAAAAAGATATAGAAGCAAATTCAAAGTGCATATATCATAAACCAGTATAATCCAGAGTAAGTCTAGCACACACTGAAAGAAACCAAAATAGTCTAACAGTTATTACAGACCAATGAATAAAAACATTTAATCAGATCCTAAGAAGGAGCAGGTATGCTAGGATTAAGTTGATGAAGGAGCAGTGTATATTTAAATTGTAAATCATGGGCAACATTTATGTTCTCAACCTTCTCCTCAAGTGCACGAAGACGAGCATCAAAATCAGATGGCTCATAGTCAGGATCATTAGTAGAATCTGATTCAATTTCATCAAAAATGTCATCCATATTTATGTCATAAGGAGGAAGATCGCCAACTTCTTCTTCATCCCCTGCTTCAGCACCACCACCACCAACATCTCTTTGGCCAGAAGCCAATTCCAATTTCATCTTGTTTATATTAGAATGGTTAAAAATAAGATGATGAATAGGAGCCTCTTCAACAAGCATAGCAACTAGCATGTGAGAAGCAAACACAGTCATAAGATAAGCAAATGGAATATCACTGTGTCCTGGATGGAGACGAAACTGAATAATGAAATGACATATTAAAGAAGGCAGACAGACTTTAGTACCAGTGACGATATAATGAAAAACCCGAACTATAAATGAAGTCAGTTCAGTTTTGTTACCAGAACGCGGATAGAAATTTGAAGTAAAGATTTTGTGGAGAACCCTGTATCTGGGTAACAAATACTTTGAGGGGAGCGTATTCCCTTTATGAGTTCATTGAACATCCATATTACATAAATCTCTAGTTAACATACATTTTTCTGTTTTGACAGTTTTTCAACTAGAGTCTGAATAGGAATACCCTCATCATTAACAGGTATATCTATTAGAGCCGAAATCAGATGACGGTCTACCTCAAATGGACCTTCTCTTGTTGCTATATTAAATGTTAAATTCTCAGTTGAAAATTCAGAAATGCAAACAATCATGGCCTGAGCAATAGATTGTTATGCAGGCCCACCCCAATGTAGGATGCTATCCCAACCTACAGATTGGAGAAGAGGAAGGATACTAAAAAGAACAATGTGATTAATAAACACAGGTCTTTCAACAATAACGTTTTGCAATCGCAAATCCTGTACATGAGAGGGATCATTTGCAGTAGGAAAATCAAAGAACCAAGAAGAAGCAAAGATCATAGAGTGGGGTTTTGCTAAGATCAGATTTTTCAAAAGAAAACCCAAAATTGCAATGAATCACAAATAAATTACTTCAAGAGTGAAAATGAAGTAATAATATTGACTAAAATCTACAAGAAAAACACAAATGATGCATTAACCTTGAGGAATCAGATAGTTGGGTACGACTAGTCATGCTACGGCCCTTTGGAGAAGAAATAGGAAATGAAGAAGATGACTTTTTTTCCAATTTTTAGAGATTACGCGCGCGCTACACAACTCGCTGAGGACCGTTCCGACCGGTCGTACCACGAATGGTCGAGCACATCCTCGAATGGTCGTGAACCAACAAAAACATGCAATTTTTTTTATCAAAATTAAAATTAAAACCAATAAATTATCAAATATATATATATATATATATATATATATATATATTATGATACATACATGCATGAATAATCAATTTAAATTGCACATACCAAGATCAAATTTCAATTTATTAAACCTACTTTTGTCGAGCGGTTTAGTGAAAATGTCGGTAAGTTGAGTCTCGGTCGGAATGTATTCTAATGAAATTATTTTTTCTTCCACTAATTCACGAATGTAATGAAATCTAATGTCAATGTGCTTAGTACGAGAATGCTGAAATTAGATTTTAGACATATTTATTGCACTGAAATTATCACAATATAAAACCATTGAATCCTGTGCAATTCCATAATCGCTTAACATGCGTTCATCCAAATAAGCTGAGTACATGCATTTCCAGTTGTGATGTATTCAGCCTCAGCAGTGAGTAGAAAGCCATATAGAACTTTGCTTCTTACTAAACCAAGAGAAACTAAACAATTTCCAATATAGAAATAACTACCACTAGTTGACTTTCTATCATTGATATTACCATCCTAATCAGCATCTGAGTACCCCGCCAACTGAACCTAGTATCATATGGATACCAGAGACTCAAATTAGCAGAACTTGCTACATATCACATAATCCACTTAACAACAGTTAGATGAGACTCTTTAGGGTCAGACTGATATCTAGCGGAAATACCAACACTCAAAGCAATATCAGGTCTACTAGCAGTTAAATAAAGTAAACATAAATACCAATCATACTGCGATATATTTTAGGATCTACATTTTTACTTGTAGAGTCTTTTGAGAGTCTTAATGTTTGTACTCATTGGAGTATCAAATTCTTACCATTCTCAAATCCGAACTTTTTAATTAGTTCGCATATTTGGTTTGAGAAATAAAAAATATCATCAGGTTGTTGTTTTACTTGCAATCCTGGGAAATAATTCAATTCCCCAACCATGCTCATTTCGAACTTAGATTTCATTAAATCTGCAAACTCAACAGTTATGTTAGTACAAGTATATCCATAAATAATATCATCAACATAAATTTGCACCATTAAGATATGATCGTTATGTTTTTAACAAATAGAGTCTTATCAACACTTTCCATTAAAAAATATGACTTACTAAAAACTTAGTCAATTTTTCGTACCATGCCCTGGGAGCTTGTTTCAAACTGTAGAGAGCCTTTTTAAGGCGATATACATGATCAGTGTTCTTAGGGTCTTCAAAATCCATTGTTTGTTCAACATAAACTTCTTCATGCAGATCACCATTTAAGAAGGCACTCTTTACATCTATTTGATCAATTTTAAATTTTCTTCTTGTGGCCCACTTGAGAAGGCGAATGTTTCAACGGTGCTCATGATACCACTGTTTCTTCTCTTGTGGCCCACTTGAGTTTTGGATCCACCTCATTTTTGGTGCGAATGTCCTATAATGAGCTCAAAAAAACGGGTGGACGGGATGGATTCTCATAAGCATTACAGTGGGTCCCACCTAGCATCCTTGGGCAGGAACTTCCTCTGTGTACATGAAAATTAATGCTTTTCCATGGAGAAACGGGTCGTTCGAGTTCACCCGCTGAGTTTTTGCTGTCTACATTTTTTACATAGAAAAACTAGTCATATGATGCTCTGGATGCCCATGACACACTTGATATGCAGGAGTTCTGCCACACAACACGTGGGGCTTATATTAAATCAAATTGAACCTAGCTATAAGATTGTTTAGCCAGTTATGGTCCAAAAACCAAATTAGGGGCACAATCTTAACCATTTATTTGTCTACACTTGTTTGTTGTAATGATACCCGATGCATTTCATTTCTAAAGTGGTACATATAATTTGAATGATTTAATTTGACTTAATAGTTGTTAATGCAGATATCTGGTCGTCCTAACCAGACCTTTGAGTCCCTGCACAAGTAAAACGAATCTGATTGTCTACCACGTGTGTGTGATGATAATATGCAGTATGTATAAATTACTTAGTATCTGTCCAAAAATCAGATGTCAGGATTATGCAACCAATCTGATTTTGATTTATTGTTTAGCAGGTGTGCGTTTCCGTAGGAGATGACACGACAGTAACATGTTAAACTAACCTGTGCACCGGACATCTGCTGACAATATATGGCTGAGATCAGCCCTGTCTGAGACCAAAGATGGATAGTGGATTAGTGTCCGCACATCTGTCTGGACACCAAACATGGTGGTACGTTAAAACGATGTCTGGACATCACTATACATCCCCACTTTAATGTACCTTAATGTGCAGGCCGTCCTAACATAGCACAATTGAGTGTAAACCCCACTGAATGATTGGTACAACCTACTTTCATTTCAATAAAAAATTTGGATGGTGTACTCCCACTATTTCATTAATAATAATAATAAATGGTATCGCGATCAGCTAAGATTAACCCTGTCTTTTCTACATGGACAGTGAATTAGGGCTCATATTGATTTTCTAGGTACATGCAAACAACCTCTCATTTGTTATAAAATATTCTTATTCATTAAGCACAAATGTTGAATTAGGACTTCTTTGCTAGAGATTTATTTCACAAGCTTAATCAATCTATGCTCAAATCCATTAAAGACACGTGTAATGTGTTTTGTTGGTCAAACTTACAAACTTTTTAGTGGATACCACCTCAATGTTCTATATCCACAGGCAAACGTGAAAAGAAGTTTCCTCATTCTTTTCAATATTATGACTTTACTTACTACATCTACTGTAGTTGAAACCTTAATATTAGGGTCAAATATGACTGTTAATAGTGCCGATGCAGGAGATTGATGTAGTAACCAAACAACGGGTAGAAAAACTAAAGGAACAAGTGAAGAGGATGTTCAATGATGTCAATGATTCTTTGCAAGAATTGAATTTAATCAATGAAATTCAACGCCTAGAGGTTGCTTATCACTTTGAAGCGGAGATTAAAGATGCATTTGTTGGGGGCTTACACAAGACCTTAGGATCTAGCCTCCCGAAACAAACCAGAATTATGGAATAATTATAAAACAATGAAATAAATCAAAGCATAAACTACACACCACACAAGACTTTTTTACGTAGAAAACCCTTAAAGAGGTAAAAACCACGGGACCTCGTCCAGATCAACAATCCACTATGAAGTAGAATGTTACAACCTTCTTCACTCATGCAGGAGTGGATAAACAATAAGAAAAATAAAGAAAACGGAGAGATCTAACCGATTACGAAGACGTGGAAGCACTGAGATATCAAATGCACAATAGATCACCTCTACAAGCAGAACCTCCCTTCCACATGCTTCCTCTCTCTCTTTCTCTCTCTCTCACCCCTTTGATAGCCCTAAACCCTTATAAAGCTTTAGGAAACCCTCTTGTATCTTTTTCATGCCTTAGAAAACCCTAGGGACTTCCTATTTATAGTTTTAGGAAACTCCCTACCGCATCCTTATTGCGAAAGGACTCAAAAATCCGCAATCCGCACAAAATCATGGAACGAATCTGCGTAATCTCGACTGGTCGAGCATATCCCACGACTGGTCGAGTACCTCGGAAATTCAAAACTTCAACATGTTGGACTTTGAGTCGAACCCTACTCGACTGGTCGTGCACCAACCCTCGACCGTCGAGCACGAGGAAAAAAACCCCATCAAATCTTCCCCTTTTTAACCCAGGAGAGATTCACCTTCTTCAAGCCAGCTTGATCTACAAACCTCAAAACTGCCCTTGAGCAAAGCCTTGGTCGTCATGTCTGACCCATTATCGTCCGTGTAGACCTTATCAAGCTATAACACCTTCTGTTCCAAAGTATCCCTGATCCAGTGATACCAAATCTCTATGTGCTTCGACTTGGAATGCTGACTTGGATTCTTACTCAAGTGTATAGCACTCTGACTATCGCAATAGACCACGTGCTTCTCCTGCTTCAGGCTAAGTTCTTGTAGGAACCTCTTCATCCAAAGCATCTCTTTACATGCATCTGTGACTGCAATGTACTCGGCCTCTGTCGTCGACAATGCTACGACCTTCTGTACATTGCTCTGCCAAGAAACCGCTCCCCTTGCAAACGTGAACATAAACCCCGATGTAAACTTCTTGGAGTCTATGTCGCCTGCCATATCTGCATCTGTGTAGCCCTCTAACACAGGTTTTCCGTCACCATATCATAGGCTCAACCTGGATGAGCCTCTTAGATACCGCAGTATCCACTTAACCGCTGCCCAATGTTCTTTGTCAGGATTGACAAGATACCGGCTGACAACACCAATCGTATATGCTATGTCTGGGCGTGTACACACCATAGCATACATCAAACTTCCTACAGGTGACGCGTAAAGTATCTTCTGCATCTCTTCCACCTCTGCCTTCGTCTTGGGACACTGTCTGTCGCTCAATCTGAAGTGACCATCCAGTGGAGTACTGACCGGCTTTGCTGTATTCATATTGAACCGCTCTAGGATTTTCTCAATATACCGCTCTTGTGAGCAACAAAGCTTCCTGCTGCTTCTGTCACGGGTTATCTCTATTCGTAGGATCTGTCTAGCCGGGCCCAAGTCTTTCATCACAAAAGACTTGCCCAACTCCTGTTTCAGCTTGTCAATCCTCTTGATGTCTTTTCCCATGATGAGCATGTCATCAACGTATAACAGCAGAACTAAGAATTCACTATCTGAGAACTCGCGCATGAACACACAGTGGTCCGACTCCGTTCTGTCATACCCATGTTTCAACATAAACGAGTCGAACTTCTTGTACCATTGTCGTGGAGTTTGTTTCAACCCATACAAGCTCTTTCCTCAGCCTACACACCATATGCTCTTTGCCCTTGACTTCGAACCCCTCTGGTTGTGCATTTATATCTCTTCTTTCAGGTCACCATAGAGAAAGACAGTTTTAACATCTAACTGTTCTATCTCTAGATTCATGCTAGTCGTCAACCTAAGCAATACCCATATGGATGTCATCTTCACCACTGGTGAGATATCTCCTCAAAGTCTATGGTCTTTCCTCTGACCAAACCATTTCACCACAAGTCTGGCCTTGAACCTTCTATGTGAATTCTTCTGCTCAACTTTCTTTCTGAACACCCACTTGTTGCTCAGAGCTTTCTTGCCCTTAGACATTTCACCATATCATAGGTGTGGTTCTTATGCAAGGATTTCATCTCCTCTTGCATAGCTTTCAGCCACTCCCCCTTATGTTGTCGGCTAGGGCCTCAGAATAATCTTCTAGCTATCTCTCCCCCATCAGTGAGCATAATGTACTCATGCGGGGAGTACTTCTTGGACGGTGTCTGTCCCTAGATGACCTCCTCACCTGTGGCTCAACAGGTGGATCAGTGGGGGCTGCTCCCCTGGTCCATCTTCTGAAGGAACTCCCCGTCCTCTCCACTTTGTTGTACCCCGTCCCGTCATCAGGCACCACAGGAGGAATAACTGGATCCATGTCCTCTAGCTCACCTAAACTAGGCTGTTCTTCTCTGGCTTACTAATGTCTTCCATACACTGATTTTCAAAGAAAACCACATCTCTGCTCCTGACGAACTTCTTCTCGGTCGGATCTCACAATCTGTAACTGAACTTTTCATCACCGTACTCCAAGAACACACACTGCCTGCTTCATATCGAGCTTGGACCTCTCGTCCTTTGGTATATGAACAGATGCCCTGCATCCAAACACCCTGAGTGACTGTACGATAGATCCTGTCCAGTCCACACCTTCTCAGGTACTTCTCCATTCAACGGGGCTGATGATGGAGACCTGTTTATCAATACACCGCCGTGTGCATTGCTTCTTCCCAGAACGTCTTAGGCAATTTCGCATGGGATAACATGCATCTAATTCTTTCAACAATGGTGCGATTCATTCGCTCAGCTACACCATTATGTTGGGGGTTTGGGAACCGTCTGTTCATAACGTATACCCAGTGACTTACAATACTCATGGAAGTCGTCAGTATTCACCACCATTGTCAGTGCGGATGCACTTCAATGATCTACCTATCTCTCTCTCGACCATAGCATGAAAACAATTTAAACACACCAAAGACCTCATCCTTGAATTTAAAGCATAAACCCAAAACCTTCTAGATGCATCATCTATAAAAGTGACAAAATACAATGCCCCACCCTAGGACCACAAACATCAGAATAAACCAAATCTAATTGCATGCACTTTATTAACATAAGAATGAGATTTAATAAATGAAACTCTATGCTGTTTCCCTGATAAATAATTAATACAGGTTTTGAGAGGTATACCTATCACGTCGAGAAGGAGCAGCTTCCTTACTAGTAGCTGAAGCCCTTTTTCACTCATGTGGCCTAGACGCCTGTGCCACATGTCAATAACTGAATCTTCCGCTACGTTCAACTCACCCTTGCACACACTGACACTTGCCTTATAAAGGGTGTAACACTTCTTTCCTCTGGCTGCGATCAACAAATCCTTGATGAGCTTCTAGCGTCGACCAGCAAACAGGCTTTCATAGCCATCATCATCCAACCTTCCTGTTGACATCAAGTTGAGGCGAAGGTCTGGGATATGCCTCACATCCCTGAGAACTAATGTGCAGCCTACATCGCTCTTCACACAAATATCACCGACCCCTACGATCTTCGATACACCAGAATTTTCCATCTTCACGGTCCCATAGTCACCAGACTTGTAACTTGTGAAGAAGTCCCTGCGTGGAGTCGCATGAAAAGAAGCACCTGAATCAATCACACAGTCGGTGTTCTGACTTGTAGCCGTGAGACAAACATCATGATGTGCTGAAAGAATAACTACAACGTCACCATCTGAAACGACCGCAATGAAGTCTGATTCATCTTCCTTCTCCTTCTTTTTCCTTTCTTGTCGTTCTTCTTACCACGACATTCATGCTTGTAATGGTCTTTCTTGCCACAATTCCAGCAATCAACATCCTTTTTGTTACTCGACTTGCCTCTTGATTTATCTCGATCTCGGGCCTTCCCACCCTCCTGTTCTTTCCTCTCCCCCGTTCCTCGTCACAAGGGCCTCCTGCTGAGTAGACCCCTGAGACTTCCTCCTTGTCTTCTCATTGAAGAGACAGCTAGTCACCTATTTCATGAATATCTTTCCGTCTAGCGCGGAGTTACTTAAAGACACCACCAATGTCTCCAACTGTTAGACAATTAACTAAGTAATAGTAAGGCCTGCAATTTATCATCTATGAACATCTTCATAGCAGAGAGCTGGTTCACTATATTGCTGACCTCATTCATATGCTCGGCCACAGAACCACCATCCTTGAACTTGAGATTCACAAGTCGCCTTATCAAAAAAATTTATTACCGGCTGTCTTCCTCTCATACAACCCTTCTAATTTTAAGCCATAGGCTAGCGGCTGAGGTCTCTGTAGACACATGGTAGAACACAGAATCATCCAACCATTGTCTAATAAACCCACCGCCTTTCGGTCCATCTTCTTCCAATCATCACCAGACATATCTTTGGATTTTGCTGATATGCCTAAAATTAGAGAATATAGGTCTTTGCAATAAAGCAAGTCCTCAATCTTAGCCTTCCATATGGTCCAGTTAGAACCATTGAGGCTAATCATCCTTGATGAGCCACCTTCCATAATTCAAAAACCGCTCCTACCCGTTCAATACTAATACCACTTTGTTGGGGGCCTTGCACAAGACCTTAGGATCTAGCCTCCCGAAACAAACAAGAATTATGGAATAATAAACAATGAAATAAATCAAAGCATAAACTACACACCACACAAGAGATTTTTACGTGGAAAACCCTTAAAGAGGTAAAAACCATGGGACCTCGTCCAGATCAACAATCCACTATAAAGTAGAACGTACAACCTTCTTCACTCACGCAGGAGTGGATAAACAATAAGAGAAAACAAAGAAAAGAGATCAAATCGATGACGAGGACATGGAAGCGCTGAGATATCAAGTACAAGTAGATCACCTATACGAGCAGAACTCCCTTCCACATGCTTCCTCTCTCTCTTTCTCTCTTTCTCTCACCCCTTTGATAGCCCTAAACCTTTAGCAAACCCTTGCAAGTTTTAAGAAACTCTCTTGTATCTTTTCATGCAATAGAAAACCCTAGGGACTTCCTATTTATAGTTTTAAGAAACTCCCTTCCGCATCCTTGTTGCGAAAGAACTAAAAATCTGCAATTCGCACAAAATCGTAGAACGAATTTGCGAACCTCGACTGGTCGAGTGGATCCCTTGACCGGTCGAGCGGCACCTTCGACCGGTCGAGCACATCCCACGACCTGCCGAGTACCTCAGAAATCAAAACCTCAACTTGTTGGACTTTGAGTCGAGCCCTGCTCAACTGGTCGTGCACCAGCCCTCGACCAATCGAGTAAAGCTCACGACGGGTCGAGCACAGGGAAAAAACCCCATCAAATTATGCAAGATGTATGATGCCCATATTAATGGCAATGATGTTTGGTGATGATCTTCGTGTCGTTG
>JAJHSJ010000003.1:47049448-47332832 GCA_021015155.1 Magnolia officinalis
GAAATGGCCAAGCTAAATGTCCTTAGGGGGGGTGAATAGGACAATGCCAAATAAAAACTTATAATAGCGGAATTAACGAAATATGATAGCCAATGAACTAATTAAATAAATTGTAATGCAGAAATGAAATACAACCTCAAACAATTGAAATTGAGTGGTTGATACAAACGTGTGTTCTAAGGACAACCTTTCACCTAAAAACTCAGTGTTTATGTAGGACAACCTTATGTCTAGAAATGTCTTTGTATCAAATACACAAATCAAAGAGGAATAAAGAAAAAATACAAACTGCACTGAATAAATTGAATTTACAAATGTCTTGTTCTAGGGACACACCATACACCATAAAAATGGCAGGGCAACCTTGCTGGAACAATTTGGAATTTAAAGCTTGAATCAATAAAAAAATTGCTGGAAAATAAATTGTGAGAAATAAATCACTAAAATTACAACATTCCCACACTTGCTTGTAATTTCAAACTGTTACAACATTCACATCCACAAGGAAAATAGAACTGAATGATAAAAGAAAACATTCAATCCACAAGACAAGAAGTTATAGTGGTTCGCCTGTGTGTTCACCAACTGTTCTCAAACAGCCACACAGAATGCTACTCCACTCCTAATATCCTCACACAGGGGATATTAGCGTTCTCTAATAAAACTGGTTTTCACAGGTTTACCAAAAACCTTCACAATTGTGTCTTTGTCACTTGGGCTTACACAATAAAAAAAAAACCCTCAATCTGAGTTTTCTGGCTCTCCTCAGATAACCATACACATAGAGATTTTTCTGGCAAATCTCATAAAAAACCAAAACAGAAATTACAGAATTGTAAAATACCTGGATCTTATCCTTTTGCAGTAGCCCGGAAGAACCGATCAGAGTAGAGATGATAGTTCAATGTCCAATACTCAAATTATTGAGGTTCTAAGTTCTAATTGATTTAATGAAATCTCAAAGGGCTAGCTCTATTTGATTTTAATTCCAAGAAGAAGGAATACACGATTTCCCCTTTTCAAATAGGATTGGAATTTAGAATAAAATCAAATATAAAAAGCTAACAAAAGGAATTAGAATGAAGCGCAAATTAGCTTAAATTTAAACACGACTTATCTCAGAGTGGAACCTTGCTTTTATAGAATTTTCAATGAATAAACTCTGAAATTCGTGTGCTATTTATAGTTACAGAAATTCGTCTTCGACTGGTCTAGAAGTTCCCACGACTGGTCTTAGAAGAAACAGATTTTTGAATTTCTTCGCGGATTCAGGAAAACCGATGTACGACTGGTCGTAGGCAGTCCACGACTGGTCGAAGGTCCTCCACGACCGTCGAGACCGGTCGAGACCCCTTCTCGACTGGTCGAGCAACAGTGAATTTAGTCGCTGGAGTTTGAGCCGAGGCTCCACGACTGGTCGAGCTTCGAGTCGAGGCCGTTCCACGACCGGTGGGTCGTGCGACTTCAAGACTGGTCGTGAGCGAACCAGAAAAATCCGATAAATTTGAACAAATTCCAAGACTGGTCTAGGAAATTCTTAGACAGGTCGAGCCAGTGCTAGGACTGGTCGAACCAGAACCAGGACTAGTCTAAGAGCAGCTCAAACACATGTTTAAATACATTTGGATAATGTATCCAAAGTGACCTACCCTAAGGTCAGTGACTATGGTCTATCAAACCTGAATAATGAAGTATGGACATTGAACTCTACTTCATTCAACGAATGATAAATCTTTTAGTACTTAAAGCCTGAAGTACGAGTCGTCCAACCACTTGAACCTGAAGTCAGAGTCGTCCAAACACTTGACACCAACATTTATCTTGAACTTGAATAACCAATAAAGAATGCCGTGACTTCTTTGTATCTTCTTCTTTATATCTTCTTCTTTATATCTTCTTCTTTATATCTTGAAGCCGCTTGAAGAGTCCATGGTTGTCTTAAACATAGAACACACACATAGAACATACCAAGGTTTTGACACACAAAATTTGACAATCAAAGAGGTATCATATAATAGCACTAACAATCTCCCCCTTTGGCAAATTTGTGACAAAACATAACATATATATAAAAACACAATAGAGGAATCATGAATCATGAATTAGATGTGTCAACACATGACAACCATATACAATATGAGAGATGTTGAATTACTCCCCCTCAATAAGACTCCCCATTTAAGGAATTAAGGATTGATGCAAACACCATCAACAACATAAATACCACAGATATATGTACCATTCCTCCCCCCTTTTTGTCAAAAATATGACAAAGGAAGATCATATAAGCTCAGGAAGACAAATGAGTGCATAAAAGATTTAGGAGAAGATATTACATACCAAAAGTCACAGTTATAAGTTAAACAGTACCAAGAAAAATCCAAAGTGAAATCAGTTCAAACTACATTTATAAACATTTAATCAGACCCTGAAGAAGAGCAGGAATGGTAGGATCAATATGATGAAGGCCTTTTTGTAAGCGCCTCAAATACTTATGCATTTTCTTAAATTGTGCATTATGGCCAACATGCATATTTTCCACCTTTTCTTCTAATGCACTTAGACGTGCATCGAAATCAGAAGGAACAAAATCTGGATCATCTTCAGATGCAGACTCAATATCATCAAAAAGATCATCCATGTTGATATCCTCATTAGGAAGATCATCTCCTTCATTCGCATCTCCAACTCCAGCAGCTCCACCACCCTCGTCATTATCAACTTGACCAGCGGCCAATCTCAACTTCATTTTGTTTATGTTGGTGTTGTTGAAAATAAGGTGATGGATAGGAGCTTCACCAACAGGCATAGTGACCAACATGTGAGTAGCTAAGACATTTAACAAATATCCAAATGGAATGTCACCATGACCTGGCTGAGACCGAAACTGAATAATAGAATAACAGATCAATGAAGGTAAGCAAACATTGGCACCACTAACGATTGAGTACAGGATACGAACCATCAGAAGAGTCAATTCAGTTTTGTTACCAGCCCTAGGATACACATTAGATGTAAAATACGATGAAGAACTCTATATCTGGGCAACAGCCACCTGGTCTTGAGAACAGTACCATTGACAGACCAAGGTGCATCCATATTACAAAGGGCTCTAGTCAATAAACGTTTCTCAGATTCAGTAACTTTATCACCCAATGTGGAAGGATGGATTCCATCATCATTTACTGGAATATCCATTAACCCAGAAATCAAATGACGATCCACAGTAAAGGCCCTTCTCTTGTAGTTATAATAAAAGTTAATTCCTCAAGAGAAAAGTCTATAATACATGCAACCATGGCCTGAGCAATTGACTGATATGCCGGCCCTCCCCAATTCAAAATGTTAACCCAACCAACAGATTGAAGGAGAGGAACTAGATTAAATTGAGCAATATGATTGATACAAACTGCTTTCTCAACAATAACTTTCTTAAATCGAAAATCACGAACTTGTGGAGGGTCATCATTAGGATCTCTAAGATGACGGCGAGATACAACATTGGACCTAGATGAAGAAGCACCTCTACTAGTTCGCTTTTTACCTCTAACATCCATATTCTTGAAAAGATTGAAGGAATTTCAAGAAAAACAAGATGGGTTTCAACCAAATCAGAAAATGAGGAAGACAACCCCAAACCCTTGAAGGAAATAAAAATAATCAACACTAACAAGGAAGACAAGAAGTAATGTTCAAGATTCTTCAATAAAATCAAGAGAAATACTCAAACCTGGAGAAATCCCATAGATGGGTACGACCGGTCGAAGCTATGCCCGTTGGAGAAGAAGAGGGAAATGAAGAAAAAGTGATTTTTTCCCCAAATAAAGGAACCAGCGCGATACACACGACCGGTCTTGAGTATTCTCTCGACCGGTCTAACCACGACTGGTCGAGACTATCCTCGACTGGTCGTGTAAGACCAAAAAATATGCATTTTTATTTATCTTTATTTTTATTTTTTATTATTTTATTTTTATTAAAATGCATAATCAATCATCTTATATTACACATACCGAGATCAAATTTCAATTTATTGAACTTGCATTTATCGAGTGGTTTGGTGAAAATGTCAGCAAGTTGTTTTTCTCGGTAGGAATATATTCTAAACAAATTATTTTTTCTTCAACAAGTTCACGAATATAGTGAAATCTAATGTCAATATGCTTAGTTCGTGAATGCTGGATTGGATTTTGGAAATATTAATTGCACTTGAATTATCACAATATAAAACTATTGAGTCTTGTGCAATACCATAATCACTTAACATGCGTTTCATCCAGACTAACTGAGTACATGCATTTCCTGCAGCAATGTATTCAGCCTCAGCAGTTGAGAGTGAAATGGAACTCTGTTTCTTGCTGACCAAGAAACTATGCAATTTCCAATGTAAAAGCAACCACCACTGGTTGACTTTCTGTCATCCATATTACCAGCCCAATCAGCATCCGAGAACCCAGCCAATTGCACACTAGTATCAAAGGGATACCAAAGACCCAGATTAACTGAACTTGCAACATAACGAATAATGCGTTTAACAGCAGTCAAATGAGATTCTTAGGATTAGACTGATATCTAGCACAAATTCCAACACTAAAAGCAATATCAGGTCTACTTGCTGTTAAATACAGTAAACTACCAATCATGCTTCGATATAGTTTAGGATCTATATCTTTACCTGTAGAGTCTTTTGAGAGCTTTAGAGAAGTACTCATAGGAGTATCAAAATTCTTACCATTTTCAAATCCGAACTTCTTAACTAAATTTAGAGCATATTTATTTGAGAAATAAAAATTCCATCAGATTGCTGTTTAACTTGCAATCCTAGAAAATAGTTTAATTCTCCGACCATACTCATCTCAAATTCAGATTTCATTAGATCTGCAAACTCAACAGTCATGTCAGTACAAGTTGATCCATAAATTATATCATCAACATAGATTTGAACCATTAAAATATCATTGTTCTGCTTTTTAACAAAGAGTGTTTTATCAACACTACCCATTTGAAAATTGTGACCCAGTAAAAACTTAGTCAATTTTTCATACCATGCCCTGGGAGCTTGTTTCAACCCATAGAGAGCTTTCTTAAGGCGATAAACATGATTAGTAAACTTAGGATCTTCAAACCCTGTAGGTTGTTCAACATAAACCTCTTCATGTAAATCACCATTAAGAAAAGCACTCTTTACATCCATTTGATAAATCTTAAACTTTCTAAAACATGCAATGGATATAAATAATCTGATTGATTCAAGGCGTGCAACTGGAGCGAAAGTTTCCTCAAAATCGATACCTTCAATTTGAGTGTATCCTTGCACAACCAGTCTTGCCTTTTCGAATAAATATTTCCCAATTCATCAGACTTATTTTTGAAAATCCATTTAGTTCCAATAATATGTTTATCTTTTGGTCTTGGAACAAGATACCAGACATCGTTACGAACAAATTGATTAAGTTCTTCCTGCATCGCAACTATCCAGTTTTCATCAGAAAGAGCTTCCTTTACATTAACCGGTTCTATCTGAGAGGTGAAACACACGTATTACAAAAATCTCTAATTGTCTACGAGTGCGTACACCTGTGAGAGGATTTCCAAGGATTTGTGTAGTTGGATGATCTTTGACAGTCCTCACATCATGATTAGATTCACTTGATGAAGTTTCTGGTTTTTTTCAATTATAAGAACTTCATCATTATCTGAACTAGGGGCTGAAGTATTTAAGTGATCATCTATGACCACATTGATTGACTCTTGAATAACTCCAGTCCTTTTGTTCAGTACACGATATGCACGACTGTTTAATGAATATCCTAAGAATAATCCTTCATCACTTTTTGTATCAAATTTTCCCAAGTTTTCCCGGTCACGTAAAATATAACACTTACTGCCAAAAACGCGAAAATATTTGACTGTAGGTTTTTTGTCAAACCACATTTCGTAGGGCGTTTTATTATTTGATTTGCAAGTATAAACACGATTAATAATATAGCAAGCAGTATTAATCGCCTCAGCCCATAAATTCTTAGAAACCTTCATGCTATTTAGCATAACAGTTCCCATTTCTTGAAGAACTCTATTTTTTCTTTCCACAATGCCATTTTGTTGTGGAGTTTTAGGTGCAGAGAATTCATGTGATATTCCATGATCATTACAGAATTTCTCAAAACAGCTATTTTCAAATTCGGATCCATGATCACTTCGGATCTTACTCACATGAGAACATTTTTCAGTTGGATCCGTTTGATTATCTTTTTTACTTCATCAAGGGTTTCTGATTTGTCCTTTAAAAATGAAACCCAAGTGAATCTGGTGTAATCGTCTACAATAACCAGAATATATTTTCTACCTCCTCGACTTTCCGTTCTAGTTGGTCCTATTAGATCCATGTGGAGAAGTTCGAGTGGTCTTGATGTGGTATTTGAGTTCACCTTTTTGTGAGATCTCCTAGTTTGTTTACCATACTGGCATTCACCACATATTTTATCTATTTTTTGAATCTTTGGTAGACCTCTTATTAGTTCTTCTTTGCTCAATCTATATAAGTTCCGGTAGTGTACATGTCCAAGACGTTTATGCCATAATTCAGTTTCATTGGTATGGACCATGTAACACATTTGGTTAGATGAGCTGTCATTTCTCACTATATAGCAGTTTTCAGAAGTTCTGAGACCAGTTAATATCACAGATCCCTTTTTGTCTATAATCTCACAACCTTGATTGGAAAACTTCACACTATGATTGTTATCGCATATTTGAGATATGCTTAACAAGTTGTGTTTTAAACCTTCAACATATAAAACATTCTTAAATAAGGGTAGATTATGGAGTTGAACCGTACCTTGGCCAATAATTTTGCAATTGCTACCATCACCAAATGTGACTGACCCATCAGTCATATCTTGTAGATCGGTGAAGAGAGCTTTGTCACCAGTCATATGCCTGGAGCAACCACTGTCTAGGTACCACTTTGAAAGGCTAGTTGCTTTGAAAGCAGTGTGAGCAACCAAGCAGTCAACTTTAGGAACCCATTTCATAACAGTTTTAGGTTTAGGAACATAGTTGGTCTTCTTTTGTTTATATTTGAAAGAATGACTTACAGAGTTAGATTTTAAAAGTTCCTTGAGTAAATCAACTATTTTTTCAGCTAAAGGATTTTTCATTTGACTTTTGAAGTTGACATAGCTGTTTTTAGGTTTTTGAAAATTTTTTGTTGTTTTGACAAAACCTTGTGAAGTGTTTTTCTTTTTGAATTAGAGGATTCTCCTTTCACAAATTTAGGTGGAGAATTCTTCTGTTTATGAGGTATTGTTTTATCATACCCCAACCCGGATCTATCACCACATTTTTTTGAACCGGATAGAAGTTTTTCTAATTTAGAATCACCTTGGGTATACCTCCAAGTTTCCTTTGAATTCAGAAGAGAAGACACTTCATTTTTTAGTCTCTCAATTTCAGATTTTAAATCAACAATCAGAGAGTTTTTGAATTCTAAATCGCTTTTTGATTTTTCAAAATAATCTGATATTTGAGATTTTTTAAAACAAGCAAGTCAAAACAATCTCTAAGTTTAGAAAATTTTTCTCTTTGAAGTTTAAGCTTCACAGCAATTTTACAACTCTCTTTGTATAAGGCATTGTAAGCATCTTGAAGATCTTCTTCATTCTCATGGTCATTATCCAAATTTTCTTCACTAGTAGAATCATCGTGATCAGAGAAGGTAAACTTAGCTAGAGTCATAAGGGCTTTTACTTCATTGCCCGACTCGGTTTCGGAATCTTCTGATTCAGAAGAAACTTCAGAGTCAGATGATTCATCCCATGTAGCCAACATACCTTTCTTTTTGGATTTTTCCTTATTAGGACATTTGTTTGCTAGATGCCCATACTCATGACAGTTGTAACATTGACTGTCTTTCAAAGATTTTCGAGTTTTAGATCTAAACTTCTTTTTATCATTTGATTTTTGAAAATCAACTCTTTTCTTACTTTTAAAAATTTTGTAAAATCTTTTTGCAATAAGAGCTAAGTCATCTTCAGAATCGGATTTATCTTCTACCGTATTTTTGGAAGATTTCAAAGCAATTGATTTTCCTTTAGGAACTTTAAAATTTAATTCATAAGTTTGTAGAGACCCAACTAGTTCTTCCACCTTCATTTTGTCCGTGTCACGAAGTTCTTGGATTGCGGTTACTTTAGAATTGAACCGTTCAGGAAGAGAGCGTAGAATTTTTGCACACACTTTATTTTCTGGGATTTTATCACCAAGACCCCACATTGAGTTTACAATGTCATTTAATCTAGTATAGAAGTCCATAAACATTTCATTTTCCTCCATGTGAATTTCTTCAAATTTAGTTGTGAGGAGTTGGACTTTAGATTTTTTGACAATCGATGTACCCTCATGTGTCATTTCTAAAATATCCCAAGCTTGCTTTGCAGTATCACAGGATATGATTCTTTTGAACTCATCCGGTGATAGTGCGCAAGTAATTGCATTAAGTGCTTTAGCATTAGCACTACTCTCACTTTTCTGAAGAGTGGTCCATTGATGGTATGGTGTAATTTTCATAGATTTAGAACCATCAATTCCAGTAACTTCCATGGCAGGAGGCTTCCATTCAATCACTGTGGCTTGCCACACACTCTCATCCATTGATTTGAGGAAGATCCTCATTCTGGCTTTCCAATAAGCATAGTTGGAGCCATCAAATGGTGGAGGCCTAGTGACTGAGAGGCTATCAAAATTTGACATTATAAATATAGCTTAGATCGTTAGCTCAGGAAAATAATCCAAATACAAAGAATTAAAAGCGAGCTATTAGGCTCTGATACCACTTGAAATGGCCAAGCTAAATGTCCTAGAGGGGGGGTGAATAGGACAATGCCAAATAAAAACTTATAATAGCGGAATTAACGAAATATGATAGCCAATGAACTAATTAAATAAATTGTAATGCAGAAATGAAATACAACCTCAAACAATTGAAATTGAGTGGTTGATACAAACGTTGTTCTAAGGACAACCTTTCACCAAAAACTCAGTGTTTATGGTAGGACAACCTTATGTCTAGAAATGTCTTTGTATCAAATACACAAATCAAAGAGGAATAAAGAAACAAATACAAACTGCACTGAATAAATTGAATTTACAAATGTCTTGTTCTAGGGACAACCATACACCATAAAAATGGCAGGGCAACCTTGCTGGAACAATTTGGAATTTAAAGCTTGAATCAATAAAAAGAATTGCTGGAAATAAATTGTAGAAATAAATCACTAAATTATTACAACATTCCCACACTTGCTTGTAATTTCAAACTGTTACAACATTCACATCCACAAGGAAAATAGAACTGAATGATAAAAGAAAACATTCAATCCACAAGACAAGAAGTTATAGTGGTTCGCCTGTGTGTTCACCAACTGTTCTCAAACAGCCACACAGAATGCTACTCCACTCCTAATATCCTCACACAGGGGATATTAGCGTTCTCTAATAAAACTGGTTTTCACAGGTTTACCAAAAACCTTCACAATTGTGTCTTTGTCACTTGGGCTTACACAATAAAAAAAAACCCTCAATCTGAGTTTTCTGGCTCTCCTCAGATAACCATACACATAGAGATTTTTCTGGCAAATCTCATAAAAAACCAAAACAGAAATTACAGGAATTGTAAAATACCTGGATCTTATCCTTTTGCAGTAGCCCGGAAGAACCGATCAGAGTAGAGATGATAGTTCAATGTCCAATACTCAAATTATTGAGGTTCTAAGTTCTAATTGATTTTAAATGAAATCTCAAAGGGCTAGCTCTATTTGATTTTAATTCCAAGAAGAAGGAATACACGATTTCCCCTTTTCAAATAGGATTGGAATTTAGAATAAAATCAAATATAAAAAGCTAACAAAAGGAATTAGAATGAAGCGCAAATTAGCTTAAATTTAAACACGACTTATCTCAGAGTGGAACCTTGCTTTTATAGAATTTTCAATGAATAAACTCTGAAATTCGTGTGCTATTTATAGTTACAGAAATTCGTCTTCGACTGGTCTAGAAGTTCCCACGACTGGTCTTAGAAGAAACAGATTTTTGAATTTCTGCGCGGATTCAGGAAAACCGATGTACGACTGGTCGTAGGCAGTCCACGACTGGTCGAAGGTCCTCCACGACCGGTCGAGACCCCTTCTCGACTGGTCGAGCAACAGTGAATTTAGTCGCTGGAGTTTGAGCCGAGGCTCCACGACTGGTCGAGCTTCGAGTCGAGGCCGTTCCACGACCGGTCGTGCAGACTTCAAGACTGGTCGTGAGCGAACCAGAAATCCGATAAATTTGAACAATTCCAAGACTGGTCTAGGAAATTCTTAGACAGGTCGAGCCAGTGCTAGGACTGGTCGAACCAGAACCAGGACTAGTCTAAGAGCAGCTCAAACACATGTTTAAATACATTTGGATAATGTATCCAAAGTGACCTACCCTAAGGTCAGTGACTATGGTCTATCAAACCTGAATAATGAAGTATGGACATTGAACTCTACTTCATTCAACGAATGATAAATCTTTTAGTACTTAAAGCCTGAAGTACGAGTCGTCCAACCACTTGAACCTGAAGTCAGAGTCGTCCAAACACTTGACACCAACATTTATCTTGAACTTGAATAACCAATAAAGAATGCCGTGACTTCTTTGTATCTTCTTCTTTATATCTTCTTCTTTATATCTTCTTCTTTATATCTTGAAGCCGCTTGAAGAGTCCATGGTTGTCTTAAACATAGAACACACACATAGAACATACCAAGGTTTTGACACACAAAATTTGACAATCAAAGAGGTATCATATAATAGCACTAACAATCTCCCCCTTTGGCAAATTTGTGACAAAACATATATATAAAAACACAATAGAGGAATCATGAATCATGAATTAGATGTGTCAACACATGACAACCATATACAATATGAGAGATGTTGAATTACTCCCCCTCAATAAGACTCCCCATTTAAGGAATTAAGGATTGATGCAAACACCATCAACAACATAAATACCACAGATATATGTACCATTCTCCCCCTTTTTGTCAAAAATATGACAAAGGAAGATCATATAAGCTCAGGAAGACAAATGAGTGCATAAAAGATTTAGGAGAAGATATTACATACCAAAGTCACAGTTATAAGTTAAACAGTTCCAAGAAAAATCCAAAGTGAAATCAGTTCAAACTACATTTAATAAACATTTAATCAGACCCTGAAGAAGGAGCAGGAATGGTAGGATCAATATGATGAAGGCCTTTTTGTAAGCGCCTCAAATACTTATGCATTTTCTTAAATTGTGCATTATGGCCAACATGCATATTTTCCACCTTTTCTTCTAATGCACTTAGACGTGCATCGAAATCAGAAGGAACAAAATCTGGATCATCTTCAGATGCAGACTCAATATCATCAAAAAGATCATCCATGTTGATATCCTCATTAGGAAGATCATCTCCTTCATTCGCATCTCCAACTCCAGCAGCTCCACCACCCTCGTCATTATCAACTTGACCAGCGGCCAATCTCAACTTCATTTTGTTTATGTTGGTGTTGTTGAAAATAAGGTGATGGATAGGAGCTTCACCAACAGGCATAGTGACCAACATGTGAGTAGCTAAGACATTTAACAAATATCCAAATGGAATGTCACCATGACCTGGCTGAGACCGAAACTGAATAATAGAATAACAGATCAATGAAGGTAAGCAAACATTGGCACCACTAACGATTGAGTACAGGATACGAACCATCAGAAGAGTCAATTCAGTTTTGTTACCAGCCCTAGGATACACATTAGATGTAAAAATACGATGAAGAACTCTATATCTGGGCAACAGCCACCTGGTCTTGAGAACAGTACCATTGACAGACCAAGGTGCATCCATATTACAAAGGGCTCTAGTCAATAAACGTTTCTCAGATTCAGTAACTTTATCACCCAATGTGGAAGGATGGATTCCATCATCATTTACTGGAATATCCATTAACCCAGAAATCAAATGACGATCCACAGTAAAAGGCCCTTCTCTTGTAGTAATAATAAAAGTTAATTCCTCAAGAGAAAAGTCTATAATACATGCAACCATGGCCTGAGCAATTGACTGATATGCCGGCCCTCCCCAATTCAAAATGTTAACCCAACCAACAGATTGAAGGAGAGGAACTAGATTAAATTGAGCAATATGATTGATACAAACTGCTTTCTCAACAATAACTTTCTTAAATCGAAAATCACGAACTTGTGGAGGGTCATCATTAGGATCTCTAAGATGACGGCGAGATACAACATTGGACCTAGATGAAGAAGCACCTCTACTAGTTCGCTTTTTACCTCTAACATCCATATTCTTGAAAAGATTGAAGGAATTTCAAGAAAAACAAGATGGGTTTCAACCAAATCAGAAAATGAGGAAGACAACCCCAAACCCTTGAAGGAAATAAGAAATAATCAACACTAACAAGGAAGACAAGAAGTAATGTTCAAGATTCTTCAATAAAATCAAGAGAAATACTCAAACCTGGAGAAATCCCATAGATGGGTACGACCGGTCGAAGCTATGCCCGTTGGAGAAGAAGAGGGAAATGAAGAAAAAGTGATTTTTTCCCCAAATAAAGGAACCAGCGCGATACACGACCGGTCTTGAGTATTCCTCGACCGGTCTAACCACGACTGGTCGAGACTATCCTCGACTGGTCGTGTAAGACCAAAATATGCATTTTTTATTTATCTTTATTTTTATTTTTATTATTTTATTTTTATTAAAATGCATAATCAATCATCTTATATTACACATACCGAGATCAAATTTCAATTTATTGAACTTGCATTTATCGAGTGGTTTGGTGAAAATGTCAGCAAGTTGTTTCTCGGTAGGAATATATTCTAAACAAATTACTTTTTCTTCAACAAGTTCACGAATATAGTGAAATCTAATGTCAATATGCTTAGTTCGTGAATGCTGGATTGGATTTTTGGAAATATTAATTGCACTTGAATTATCACAATATAAAACTATTGAGTCTTGTGCAATACCATAATCACTTAACATGCGTTTCATCCAGACTAACTGAGTACATGCATTTCCTGCAGCAATGTATTCAGCCTCAGCAGTTGAGAGTGAAATGGAACTCTGTTTCTTGCTGAACCAAGAAACTATGCAATTTCCAATGTAAAAGCAACCACCACTGGTTGACTTTCTGTCATCCATATTACCAGCCCAATCAGCATCCGAGAACCCAGCCAATTGCACACTAGTATCAAAGGGATACCAAAGACCCAGATTAACTGAACTTGCAACATAACGAATAATGCGTTTAACAGCAGTCAAATGAGATTCTTTAGGATTAGACTGATATCTAGCACAAATTCCAACACTAAAAGCAATATCAGGTCTACTTGCTGTTAAATACAGTAAACTACCAATCATGCTTCGATATAGTTTAGGATCTATATCTTTACCTGTAGAGTCTTTTGAGAGCTTTAGAGAAGTACTCATAGGAGTATCAAAATTCTTACCATTTTCAAATCCGAACTTCTTAACTAAATTTAGAGCATATTTAGTTTGAGAAATAAAAATTCCATCAGATTGCTGTTTAACTTGCAATCCTAGAAAATAGTTTAATTCTCCGACCATACTCATCTCAAATTCAGATTTCATTAGATCTGCAAACTCAACAGTCATGTCAGTACAAGTTGATCCATAAATTATATCATCAACATAGATTTGAACCATTAAAATATCATTGTTCTGCTTTTTAACAAAGAGTGTTTTATCAACACTACCCATTTGAAAATTGTGACCCAGTAAAAACTTAGTCAATTTTTCATACCATGCCCTGGGAGCTTGTTTCAACCCATAGAGAGCTTTCTTAAGGCGATAAACATGATTAGTAAACTTAGGATCTTCAAACCCTGTAGGTTGTTCAACATAAACCTCTTCATGTAAATCACCATTAAGAAAAGCACTCTTTACATCCATTTGATAAATCTTAAACTTTCTAAAACATGCAATGGATATAAATAATCTGATTGATTCAAGGCGTGCAACTGGAGCGAAAGTTTCCTCAAAATCGATACCTTCAATTTGAGTGTATCCTTGCACAACCAGTCTTGCCTTGTTTCGAATAATATTTCCCAATTCATCAGACTTATTTTTGAAAATCCATTTAGTTCCAATAATATGTTTATCTTTTGGTCTTGGAACAAGATACCAGACATCGTTACGAACAAATTGATTAAGTTCTTCCTGCATCGCAACTATCCAGTTTTCATCAGAAAGAGCTTCCTTTACATTAACCGGTTCTATCTGAGAGGTGAAACACACGTAATTACAAAAATCTTCTAATTGTCTACGAGTGCGTACACCTGTGAGAGGATTTCCAAGGATTTGTGTAGTTGGATGATCTTTGACAGTCCTCACATCATGATTAGATTCACTTGATGAAGTTTCTGGTTTTTCAATTATAAGAACTTCATCATTATCTGAACTAGGGGCTGAAGTATTTAAGTGATCATCTATGACCACATTGATTGACTCTTGAATAACTCCAGTCCTTTTGTTCAGTACACGATATGCACGACTGTTTAATGAATATCCTAAGAATAATCCTTCATCACTTTTTGTATCAAATTTTCCCAAGTTTTCCCGGTCACGTAAAATATAACACTTACTGCCAAAAACGCGAAAATATTTGACTGTAGGTTTTTTGTCAAACCACATTTCGTAGGGCGTTTTATTATTTGATTTGCAAGTATAAACACGATTAATAATATAGCAAGCAGTATTAATCGCCTCAGCCCATAAATTCTTAGAAACCTTCATGCTATTTAGCATAACAGTTCCCATTTCTTGAAGAACTCTATTTTTTCTTTCCACAATGCCATTTTGTTGTGGAGTTTTAGGTGCAGAGAATTCATGTGATATTCCATGATCATTACAGAATTTCTCAAAACAGCTATTTTCAAATTCGGATCCATGATCACTTCGGATCTTACTCACATGAGAACATTTTTCAGTTTGGATCCGTTTGATTATCTTTTTTACTTCATCAAGGGTTTCTGATTTGTCCTTTAAAAATGAAACCCAAGTGAATCTGGTGTAATCGTCTACAATAACCAGAATATATTTTTTACCTCCTCGACTTTCCGTTCTAGTTGGTCCTATTAGATCCATGTGGAGAAGTTCGAGTGGTCTTGATGTGGTATTTGAGTTCACCTTTTTGTGAGATCTCCTAGTTTGTTTACCATACTGGCATTCACCACATATTTTATCTATTTTTTGAATCTTTGGTAGACCTCTTATTAGTTCTTCTTTGCTCAATCTATATAAGTTCCGGTAGTGTACATGTCCAAGACGTTTATGCCATAATTCAGTTTCATTGGTATGGACCATGTAACACATTTGGTTAGATGAGCTGTCATTTCTCACTATATAGCAGTTTTCAGAAGTTCTGAGACCAGTTAATATCACAGATCCCTTTTTGTCTATAATCTCACAACCTTGATTGGAAAACTTCACACTATGATTGTTATCGCATATTTGAGATATGCTTAACAAGTTGTGTTTTAAACCTTCAACATATAAAACATTCTTAAATAAGGGTAGATTATGGAGTTGAACCGTACCTTGGCCAATAATTTTGCAATTGCTACCATCACCAAATGTGACTGACCCATCAGTCATATCTTGTAGATCGGTGAAGAGAGCTTTGTCACCAGTCATATGCCTGGAGCAACCACTGTCTAGGTACCACTTTGAAAGGCTAGTTGCTTTGAAAGCAGTGTGAGCAACCAAGCAGTCAACTTTAGGAACCCATTTCATAACAGTTTTAGGTTTAGGAACATAGTTGGTCTTCTTTTGTTTATATTTGAAAGAATGACTTACAGAGTTAGATTTTAAAAGTTCCTTGAGTAAATCAACTATTTTTTCAGCTAAAGGATTTTTCATTTGACTTTTGAAGTTGACATAGCTGTTTTTAGGTTTTTGAAAATTTTTTGTTGTTTTGACAAAACCTTGTGAAGTGTTTTTCTTTTTTGAATTAGAGGATTCTCCTTTCACAAATTTAGGTGGAGAATTCTTCTGTTTATGAGGTATTGTTTTATCATACCCCAACCCGGATCTATCACCACATTTTTTTGAACCGGATAGAAGTTTTTCTAATTTAGAATCACCTTGGGTATACCTCCAAGTTTCCTTTGAATTCAGAAGAGAAGACACTTCATTTTTTAGTCTCTCAATTTCAGATTTTAAATCAACAATCAGAGAGTTTTTGAATTCTAAATCGCTTTTTGATTTTTCAAAATAATCTGATATTTGAGATTTTTCTAAAACAAGCAAGTCAAAACAATCTCTAAGTTTAGAAAATTTTTCTCTTTGAAGTTTAAGCTTCACAGCAATTTTACAACTCTCTTTGTATAAGGCATTGTAAGCATCTTGAAGATCTTCTTCATTCTCATGGTCATTATCCAAATTTTCTTCACTAGTAGAATCATCGTGATCAGAGAAGGTAAACTTAGCTAGAGTCATAAGGGCTTTTACTTCATTGCCCGACTCGGTTTCGGAATCTTCTGATTCAGAAGAAACTTCAGAGTCAGATGATTCATCCCATGTAGCCAACATACCTTTCTTTTGGATTTTTCCTTATTAGGACATTTGTTTGCTAGATGCCCATACTCATGACAGTTGTAACATTGACTGTCTTTCAAAGATTTTCGAGTTTTAGATCTAAACTTCTTTTTATCATTTGATTTTTGAAAATCAACTCTTTTCTTACTTTTAAAAATTTTGTAAAATCTTTTTGCAATAAGAGCTAAGTCATCTTCAGAATCGGATTTATCTTCTACCGTATTTTTGGAAGATTTCAAAGCAATTGATTTTCCTTTAGGAACTTTAAAATTTAATTCATAAGTTTGTAGAGACCCAACTAGTTCTTCCACCTTCATTTTGTCCGTGTCACGAAGTTCTTGGATTGCGGTTACTTTAGAATTGAACCGTTCAGGAAGAGAGCGTAGAATTTTTGCACACACTTTATTTTCTGGGATTTTATCACCAAGACCCCACATTGAGTTTACAATGTCATTTAATCTAGTATAGAAGTCCATAAACATTTCATTTTCCTCCATGTGAATTTCTTCAAATTTAGTTGTGAGGAGTTGGACTTTAGATTTTTTGACAATCGATGTACCCTCATGTGTCATTTCTAAAATATCCCAAGCTTGCTTTGCAGTATCACAGGATATGATTCTTTTGAACTCATCCGGTGATAGTGCGCAAGTAATTGCATTAAGTGCTTTAGCATTAGCACTACTCTCACTTTTCTGAAGAGTGGTCCATTGATGGTATGGTGTAATTTTCATAGATTTAGAACCATCAATTCCAGTAACTTCCATGGCAGGAGGCTTCCATTCAATCACTGTGGCTTGCCACACACTCTCATCCATTGATTTGAGGAAGATCCTCATTCTGGCTTTCCAATAAGCATAGTTGGAGCCATCAAATGGTGGAGGCCTAGTGACTGAGAGGCTATCAAAATTTGACATTATTAAATATAGCTTAGATCGTTAGCTCAGGAAATAAATCCAAATACAAAGAATTAAAAGCGAGCTATTAGGCTCTGATACCACTTGAAATGGCCAAGCTAAATGTCCTAGAGGGGGGGTGAATAGGACAATGCCAAATAAAAACTTATAATAGCGGAATTAACGAAATATGATAGCCAATGAACTAATTAAATAAATTGTAATGCAGAAATGAAATACAACCTCAAACAATTGAAATTGAGTGGTTGATACAAACGTTGTTCTAAGGACAACCTTTCACCAAAAACTCAGTGTTTATGGTAGGACAACCTTATGTCTAGAAATGTCTTTGTATCAAATACACAAATCAAAGAGGAATAAAGAAACAAATACAAACTGCACTGAATAAATTGAATTTACAAATGTCTTGTTCTAGGGACAACCATACACCATAAAAATGGCAGGGCAACCTTGCTGGAACAATTTGGAATTTAAAGCTTGAATCAATAAAAAGAATTGCTGGAAATAAATTGTAGAAATAAATCACTAAATTATTACAACATTCCCACACTTGCTTGTAATTTCAAACTGTTACAACATTCACATCCACAAGGAAAATAGAACTGAATGATAAAAGAAAAACATTCAATCCACAAGACAAGAAGTTATAGTGGTTCGCCTGTGTGTTCACCAACTGTTCTCAAACAGCCACACAGAATGCTACTCCACTCCTAATATCCTCACACAGGGGATATTAGCGTTCTCTAATAAAACTGGTTTTCACAGGTTTACCAAAAACCTTCACAATTGTGTCTTTGTCACTTGGGCTTACACAATAAAAAAAAAACCCTCAATCTGAGTTTTCTGGCTCTCCTCAGATAACCATACACATAGAGATTTTTCTGGCAAATCTCATAAAAAACCAAAACAGAAATTACAGGAATTGTAAAATACCTGGATCTTATCCTTTTGCAGTAGCCCGGAAGAACCGATCAGAGTAGAGATGATAGTTCAATGTCCAATACTCAAATTATTGAGGTTCTAAGTTCTAATTGATTTTAAATGAAATCTCAAAGGGCTAGCTCTATTTGATTTTAATTCCAAGAAGAAGGAATACACGATTTCCCCTTTTCAAATAGGATTGGAATTTAGAATAAAATCAAATATAAAAAGCTAACAAAAGGAATTAGAATGAAGCGCAAATTAGCTTAAATTTAAACACGACTTATCTCAGAGTGGAACCTTGCTTTTATAGAATTTTCAATGAATAAACTCTGAAATTCGTGTGCTATTTATAGTTACAGAAATTCGTCTTCGACTGGTCTAGAAGTTCCCACGACTGGTCTTAGAAGAAACAGATTTTTGAATTTCTGCGCGGATTCAGGAAAACCGATGTACGACTGGTCGTAGGCAGTCCACGACTGGTCGAAGGTCCTCCACGACCGGTCGAGACCCCTTCTCGACTGGTCGAGCAACAGTGAATTTAGTCGCTGGAGTTTGAGCCGAGGCTCCACGACTGGTCGAGCTTCGAGTCGAGGCCGTTCCACGACCGGTCGTGCAGACTTCAAGACTGGTCGTGAGCGAACCAGAAAATCCGATAAATTTGAACAATTCCAAGACTGGTCTAGGAAATTCTTAGACAGGTCGAGCCAGTGCTAGGACTGGTCGAACCAGAACCAGGACTAGTCTAAGAGCAGCTCAAACACATGTTTAAATACATTTGGATAATGTATCCAAAGTGACCTACCCTAAGGTCAGTGACTATGGTCTATCAAACCTGAATAATGAAGTATGGACATTGAACTCTACTTCATTCAACGAATGATAAATCTTTTAGTACTTAAAGCCTGAAGTACGAGTCGTCCAACCACTTGAACCTGAAGTCAGAGTCGTCCAAACACTTGACACCAACATTTATCTTGAACTTGAATAACCAATAAAGAATGCCGTGACTTCTTTGTATCTTCTTCTTTATATCTTCTTCTTTATATCTTCTTCTTTATATCTTGAAGCCGCTTGAAGAGTCCATGGTTGTCTTAAACATAGAACACACACATAGAACATACCAAGGTTTTGACACACAAAATTTGACAATCAAAGAGGTATCATATAATAGCACTAACAGTTTACCACAATCCCGCATTGCATAGCCGATCTGCATTGCATACTTTGATATTGTATGACTCATGGACTTGTCAGTATTTCTGCTTACTCTGATATTGTATGACTCATGGACTTGTCAGCATTTCTACCTACTTTGATATCGTATGACTCGTGAACTTGCCAGTATTTCTGATATTTTATGAATCATGGACTTGTATTGTATACTTGGCACCTGCGTTGTGCACACACGGATACCACTCTCTAAACTTTTTATAAGCTTATGCACGACCGTTGCGTGTAGGTGACGTTAGGTCGCAGTAGCGTTAAGGCAGGAGTGTGTGACCGAGCTTTATTGAGATTTTATTGTATACATGTATTTCCTTTCAGCATTGTAATCAACTGTTTATATTAGTGGATATGTGATAATGATGTTGCTCTTGTGATTTGGGTACACTTATGGTTATGCTCCTTTACGAAAAAAATCATACTAAAAATCCTCTTTGTAGGATCCCAGGATCGGAATCTGGCATATGGGTGCCGAGAGCCGATAATTGGGTACTATGGAGGTTGTCGGCGCCGGATTCGGCGATCGAGAATTTTGTGAGTCTGGTTTCTGAGTTTAGGACGTGGCATTGAGTAGGAATCAACTCGAACTCTAGTAATGCGAATTTTTCCCACTCGACTAGTCGAGTGCTATGCTCGACCAATCGAACTGGCCACTCGACTAGTCGAGGGTCTGTTTTATCCGATTACGCTAGAAAATTTAAAAATTGGTTCTGCCAGGATTAGTCGAGCCGAACCTTAAATCAGTCGAGGAAACCGAATTGCAGCCTATAAATAGAGGATATTTCTCAAATTTTATTATTCATTCCAAGCCAATTCAAGCCATCACTATAAGAGATTAGTCCCCACTATTGTGAAGTTATTGTGAGGTATTTAAAATTTATTTTATATAGCTTTTTGGTTTATTAATTTCTTGATCTCTTGATTCCATTTTACTTGATATAAAAGGAGATTTTGCTTTAACCCTTTTTGAGATCCAAAAAATTGAATCCAAGTAGCCAAAGGTTGGATTTAATTTAAAATTCATCTAGACCTAGAACCCCTTTATTTGTGAGATTGAACATTGAACATGTTCATCTACAAAGAAGCAGTTCTACCGGCTATATCGAAGAACATTTTTCAGATAAGTATTGTTTTCAGTTTTCTGTATTTGGTTTGTGAGATTCAGCCAGAAAAATCTGTATTTGTGGTTTTGACTGAGATCAGACAAGAAAATCTCAACGCGGGATTTTTGATTGTGTAAGCCCATTGAAAAACACACATATAAAGGTTTTAAGGTGACGTTTGGAAAAACCTTATTTCTTAGTGAAAACCAATATCCCGTCGGTGTGGATATTGGGAGTGGAGTAGTTGTGTGGCTGTTTGCGAGCAGTTGATGTACACACACGAACTACTATAATTCTTGGAGTTGTGGTGGATGTTATATTTGTTATTTGTGTGTGAATATTTATCTCTTTTATGTGCTTGTGGTGAATGTTGTAATAGTTAGATTTATTTCTTTTACGTTTGTATCAGTTTGAGTTTTTGATACTTACATGTTTTAGAAATCAGGTTGTCCTACAATAAACCTTGGTTTTTGGTGTAAGGTTGTCCTTAGAACAACGTTTGTATCAACATCCCAAGACTAGAGCATTTGAGGTTGTTATTTATTTTTGCTATCTGCATTTATTTTTATTTGGCATATTCTTATTCACCCCCTCGCCCTCTAGGACTGAGAGCTCGCTCTTTTCACTTCTCCGCTACGATCGGAAGATTTTTTTTTTTTTTTTTTTTTTTTTTCTGTTTTATTTGTACCGAAGAAAAAAAGTTTATTTATAGAGAAGACAAAGGTGTGACTCATTTTTATAGGATGGACTCCATCAGTCCATCCTCTAACTATCTTGATAATCTTAAACAATGTTGTGCAAGTGGTTGAATAAGGGTCATAAGCTAGTGGGTTTGAATTGATCTGCGCATTCAATTTTAGCACACTATTGATTGTGTGACGGAGATTGAAATACCAACAACAAGTTGAGGGCTTTTATTTCTTGTCTTTCGCGCAAACAAATGCAGTTTGGCTAGTCACGCTGCCAAGAGCTAGGTGGCTAGTGGTCGATGCTATGTAGACCTAGCATGATTTATGTGTTTTATCCACGCCGTCTATCCATTTTGAAAGATAAATTTAGGGCTTGATCCCAAAAATAGGGTAGATCTAAATCTCAAGTAGACCACACCGAAAAACATTAGTGATTGAATGTCCACCATTAAAAACCTACTAGGGCTCATAGTAACGGTCATTTGACATCTAACCTGTTGATTAAGTTAGACAAACTTGGATGAAGGGAAAACAAATATATCAGATTGATCCAAAACTTTTGTGGCTCCCAAGAAGTCTTTAACCATGGGCGTTCAATCAACACTGTGCGGTACACTTGAGATTTGGATCAACTTCATTTTTGGGTGCAAACCATGAAATGACATGGAAGAATGGGTGGACGGCATGGATGAAACACATACATCATGGTGGGCCCCACAGAGCACCGACCACTAGCCATTGGTTAGTGGCAGGTTTAGTAGCTAATCCGTTTCCCTAGCAAATAGATTGAGACTCGTCTTAACCCCTAGCCTGTTCGGAGCTCGGGACGGGTGGGGGATCTGAGGCCATTGAAGGGCCACCATGATGTATGGATTTCATCCACACTGTCCATCCATTGTTTCCTATTAGAATATTGGACAAAAATTAGGGCGTATCCAAGTCTCAGGTGGACCACACAATGGGGATTAAATTTTTAGCATTGAAAAATTCTCAGGGCCCGCAGAAGTTCAAGCTCTGGATCAAGATAATATTTAAAGGTTCTAATGGTGAGCGTCCTTGTCACCGCTTCTTCCTCATGGTGTGGTAAACTTAAGCTTTAAATCTGCCTTATGTTTGGCTCAATTTTCTAAAGTGATACGAAAAAAATAAATGGACAGTATGGATGAAAGCCATACATGACGGTGACTCCTCAGTGGCCCTCGAAGCCTCCGCCTGTCCCAACCTCGGAACAGGCGGGGTAGTACCTAATCCGCGCCCGTCGTATAAACGGATTGGATCATTGGAAGGGGACCCAGATTCAAAGGCTAAAAGTCCCGACGTATCGTACTGCAACGTGTCGAGATCTATTCGAGCAAAACTCCCTCGTTTCATCTCTGGTACGGAAAAGCCAATTTGAGCCGCCAAATCTTGATCGCACGGTTCAAAGCGAGATACCCGGATAACCGTCCGATCCCAGAAGACCAACGGTTCGGATCTCTGCGCCGCGAGACGAAAGAGGAAGTCGGCGTTGCAACTAGGAAGCGAACTCGCCCAAGGAACGGCTTTTTCCTTCTTTTTATTTTTTCTATCTCCTTTCGGGCTTCTTCGTTCGTGAAGACGGAAGCAGAGGGATTTCTAGGGTTTCTCCCGCAGTGATCGCTCTGCTCCAGATTCAGGTTTTGTATTGGATTCTAGAAGCATCTCGTAGATTTCAATCGGTATTTTTCGTCTCTTTCATTCCGATTTCTCCTCTCCGTTTTATTTCTAGGGTTTTAACTTCAGCTAGGGTTTGGGTTTTTGCTTGAAGCGTCTGCCTTTCTCCCTCTTTTTTCTTCCCTGTCTGCGACTTTTTGATGTAGAAATCGCAACTGGAAGAGCGGCAAAATCTCATGTTTTAAAGAGAATTTCAGCTTAGGTTTTTTTTTTTTTTTTTTTTCTCCCTTCTTAGTTGGGTTTGAATCTGGTGAAAGCATTGACTAACGGGGTTGAGATAAGGTTTAGGGTTTTGATTTGAGCTCACGAATCTTGAAATATATATTATTGGGGTGGAAATCTATTCTATTTTTGGATTAAATTGTCAGCCTCACAGAAAAAACGCATGCTGAAGTTCGATCTTATATTTCTCAAGGTAAAAAGAGGTAGGTCTTGGTGTAGTGTAAATTGCGATTTTTTTTTTTTTTTTTTGCTTTCTCTCTCTTTCTCTCTCTCTCTCTCTCTCTTTTAAAATTTCTCTGCAGAATGAATAGTAGATGCTTTTTGTTGTAAATATTGCCCCTTTTATCCTCCACGGAGAAAAAAGGAAAAGAAAAAATGACATATGGGTTTGTGGGAATATCGAATTTGATTTGTTGGTTGGGTAATGTAGTTGGGTTTTTGAAAATAATGTGTTTTCTTTCAAGTAATTTTTGGAATGAATGTGTGCAGATCCTGTTGGGTTACTTTATGGCACCAACGGTTGTTTTAGAGTACACGCAGCAGAAAGAATCAAAGAAGCTCTCGAAGGATTTTGCTGTTGCGATGATGGGCAAAACTTTATCTAGAGGAAGCTACTCCTCCAGCTTCATGCCAGAGCAGCTTGCTGTAGAGACAGTTGGTGAGTCAGAAGGGTTTGGAAGCTCCTGCCGTGTGGACACTGAGATGACGGCTTCAGAGGATTCTTGTGGCCCGAAGAGGAAAAGCATGAGTTTGAATGGGAACAGGCGCGATGTTTTTAATGTTCCTTTGCAAGTTCTCTCCCTGTCAAAGATGTCTAGGTCCGAAAGGAAGGAGTTGAAAGTCAAGCTGAAAGCAGAGCTTGAACAGGTTTGTGCCCTTAAGAAGAAAATTTTCTCGACGTGTTTGGAAGGTATTTCTGTTTCATCTTCCAGTGTTATCCGAAATTGCAATGATGGGCAGAAGATGTCGGTGACAGAGAATTTACAGTTCTCGCCGGATTTAACTTCTGAAAAGGGGAAGAAACAGGGCTCTGTAATCCAGAATGCGCCCATTTTGAAGTGCGGTCTTTCGGATCAGTTTGAATCCGTGAACCAGTCAGGTCCTTCTAGCAAAAAGGATGTTACATTGATGAAGCAGTGTGAGATGCTGCTGAAGCGATTGATGTCACATCAGTTTGGTTGGGTTTTCAACTCTCCTGTTGATGTGGTGAAGTTGAATCTTCCAGATTATTTCACTGTTATTAAGAATCCGATGGACCTGGGGACAATAAAGAGTAAGATGGCTTCAGGGGCATACTCAAGCCCGTTGGGTTTTGCTGCGGATGTGAGGCTTACCTTCTCCAATGCAATGGCTTACAATCCACCTGGGAATTATGCTCATAACATGGCGGACACGCTCAGCAAGTTCTTCGAAATGAGATGGAAATCTATTGAGAAGAAAATTCCAGTATCCAGTTCACAATTGGTACCTGCAAAATTGGGAGTTTCTAGAGAAGCACTAATTGCAAATCCATTAACACAGTCTAAAAAGAGGAAAGAATCCTCTTCTATAAATCATAAGCTTAAGATGGAGACTGAGAGTATGAAAAGGGCGAAGACAAAAGCACATAAGCTGAGTATAAGCAGAGATATAGAGTCTTTACAACTACAAGGGGACATTCCTAAACATATTGTTGATATTCTAAGAAGGCATCGGTGTGATGCGGATCAAACCAGTGAGGAGGAGATGGAGGTTGATTTTGATGTTATGAATGACGATACATTGTGCAAGTTACGGAAGCTTTTGGATGACTATTTGCGGGAGAAACATACAAATCAGGTGAAAGCCAAAGCTTGTGAAATGGAAGCTTCTCACGCATATTTGAATTGCTTATTCTGCTTTTATAAATATGTTATCCATGAGCATCTCCATGCTTAATAAACTCATTGTTTTGTCTAGCTTTTGAACGAGTCGGGGCTTAGCAACTCATCGGTGCAGCCTTGCAAAGGTTAGATATACTTTCTCATAGTTGGTTTTTATGTTGCATAATGGGATGTCTAATGTCTTAATTTTTCATCTTTTATATAACCATAGGCAATGACCCGTCAAATGAGGATGTAGATATTGGTGGGAATGATCCTCCTGTCTCGAGCTATCCTCCCTTAGAGATAGAAAAGGATACCACTCTTAGAAGTGTCAAATGCAACAGTTCAAGCTGCTCTATCAGAGATTCAGGTTCCTCATCCAATGCTTTGTTTTTCCCTTCCATTATTGCGGCTAGACATGGTGAATTTAGTACCCATTTTATTTCGAAAGTTCTTATTTTAAACAGGGAAGCAGTTGCTTGTCATCTGCTTCGCGAAAAGCTTACAAACTTGATTGCCTCAAATCCTGTTTGAAGTGCACTGCAAGAATGCATGTTCTCACATTTACCACTATTGGGACTGTTGGGACATTTTGCATTTTGAAACATCTTTTACTGAACAAAAATGTGAGCTGCCCTTGCCAATAGCAATACTGCTGGTTGCTTTATTTTGATGCATCTTTATATATGCATAAAAACATGACTTGCATTGGTGACATGGTTTCAAGTTTTTTTTAACCCACACTACAATACTTTTAGTAAAATCTAAGAATGGCATGATGACATGTTTTATGTCTTTTGACAAGTGTACCCTTGTATGCTCTTGGATTATTGGCATTAGTGTTCACTAGCAATATTGTTGGTGTATTTTATTTGATGCATCTTTATATGGATACAAAAAAGAGTTGCAGTGGTGGCATGGTTTCAAGTTTTTACTTTTAAACCACTCTTAATAACATTATTTTAATAAAATTCCAAGGGCATGCATGGATATGTGGATTCTGTTTGATTCCATGGATAAGGTAATGATTACCGAATGATGATTTCCATGGTCACTGTAGAAAACAGAATTCCAAAAATGGGGTTCCAGTTTGGATAGCAAGTGGTGTCCTCATATTCATTAGACAGTAGTTACCTTGTTTGGATAACAGTAATGATTATTGTGTGAAATCTACATATGTAACATATCCAAACAGAACTGTTTTGTCAGTGGAAAACAATTTCCATTTTTGTATGTATTCTGTGCATTGAGATGCATCCTAAGAATTGCATGATGGGATACTTTTTTTTTAAACTTTTGATAAGTGTACAGATACTTTTTACTTTTGACAAGTGTACCTTCTTATGCTCTCTTGGATTATTAGCATTAGTGTTCAATAGCATTTAATGAGCTGTCCTTGCCATTAGCAATATTGTTTGTGGATTTTATTTTATTTTTTAAAAGAATGTGGGTGTCCCTTGCCAAAAGCAATATGAAGCATCTTTATATGTATGGATAAAAACATGAGTTGCATTGTGGCATGGTTTCGAGGTTTATTTATTTTTTGTTTGGTAACCCACCCACTTAGTGGCTTTCTTTTAGTAAAATCTAAGAATGGCACGATGAGGTGCCTTCTCTTTTCTTTTCTTTATTATTATTATTATTTTTTTTGTGACAAGTGGCTCTCTTATGCTCTTGGATTATTAGTGTTGAAAAACAACATTTCAGCGATCGTCCTGTAACCTGATACACTTAAGACTATGATTTTAAAAAAAATGACAATATGAGACATTTGATGCTTTGTTGATTAGTTCAAATTATTATTATTATTATTATTATTATTATTATTATTTGGTTTTGTAAATAAAAAATCATGAAAAATATGAAAAGGAACCTTTTCTTGTAATGATAACAAGATCTTACTAAAAAAAGTAATGATGCTAAATCAATAGGGAAGATATGATGAGAGAACTTGCATGAAGAGTGAAGCGAAGCAACAGTAGGTTGGGGTATGGGAGCATCTGTTTTCAAGATGTTAACAAGTATAACCTTCCAGGTAGCAGGAGCTGGAGTGTTGAGTCTGAAGCGTGATTTGAAGCGGGAGCTGTACTTAGAAGGATCGTGCAAGTACATCTAAAATAAACCCCAACACAATGATCTACTCATGGGTTCATCCCTTGAAAATTGGACATAATGCTACCCAACTGACGACACTACTGCTTGCCTTTATGAATACATTGGAGATTTCATCTGCCCTGTTAATGAAGCCTTGTTGTTCCTTTCCTTTCAAATCAAGCGCACACCTGCGAGTATGGATATTTGTTCTTGTGGCCCCACATTCCAAAAAGCTAAAATAAAATTGTGAACTGCCCGAGGCATAGGCACAAGGTATTTTGTGACGGTAATGGTGGCCATAATGGGCATCACCATTATTGTTACGATATAGGCCATAATGGCCATTGTGGTTTCTCTCTCTCTCAAAAAAAAAAGTAGGAAGAAACCTGTATCAGCCCTGTAATGGACCATTACGGGGTTGCTACGGGTCATTTTTTCCATAAAAGCTGTTACGGCACACCATGCATTGACATAACCCCAGGAATCCCAAAGAACATGAAAAATCTACCCCATATTCCACTCAATATAAATAAATGATCAATCGATTCTTCATTAGAGCGGCATAATTAGTAAACATTTGTGAGGCAATGATTAATAATAAAGGCCTCCTTTCCAAATTCCGAATAACCTACGGAACGATATCATTCGAGGCTGAGGGACCCAGATACAATCATAACTTAGAAATTGGAGCACGCATACTGTTGCTATCACCACAAAAATCATATAATAAAATGACTTAAGGGAAAAGATGTAGGGGCTAAGAACAAAGGAAAGGAGAATAGATTTTGCCCCAAAGAAAAAAAACAATTCAAATATGTCAAAGAACTGATCTTTTTTTGCCAATTTATATTAATCAAATCTATCATGTATATGACCTTAAAGGTTTTGTATAGACCAAAATACAAATATAAAGATCTAAAGAGATCTTATAAATCTGTAATTTACTAATTCCATGTCTAAATTATCTCCGAAATAGGCTAAACATTAACATCTAAATTTCAAACTCCAAAAAGGAAAATAATAACTAAAATAATTTTAAATCTTAAAAGTCTTCTAAGGATAACCAAAGCATCTTGAATGTGGGTTGTTTTACATCTAGCCCCACAGCCAAAGGGGTTCCGTTTGTCTTCATGCCCACTGCATTCTTGGCGTTCACTCCCACCTTTGCAATAACAAACTTGTGAGTTTATCAGTTCCTTGTCGACGTGTTGTTGTCCTTATCGCTGTTGGTCTCTAATTTATGCGTCCTGATTGTCACTAGGATGGGACCAACATGGCTATCTAGAATGTGCAAATTCTACTATTGAGTCTCGCATCTCTTACTTTGCCAATTTACCATCAATCCATTGTTTATTCCATTGATAGATTCATCTATCAACCCACCGATGGACTTTTCATTTGTTTCTTCTTGGATTGTGGTGCTCTCGCCTAACAAGTCATTTATCAGATCTTCATGCACTTCTTATAATGAATCTTGGATTCGTGCTTTGAAATTCTTAGATCTTTGTGAAACTTGAGTATCTCAAGTTTTACATTGTAAGTGTAGTCATGATCCTCCAATCAGTCATTTCTCGAGCCAAGAAAGTGATTGAACATTACACCATTGGAGCACTAACATCTGATTCCAGAACATTGCCACCTTCTCATGCATAGGGCACTCCTTAATATTGTGCCAATGCTCCCATATACCTAAAATCTCATGAACCATTAGCTCCCATGGTCACATCTGTTTACTATACTACCTCTATGATCACATCTCTTTACAACTACCTCCATGATCACATCCGTTTACTACTACCTTCATGATCACATCTCCTTTACTACATCTAGTTCACAATTAAAAGGGGTTCATCTAATGTTGATGGATGGCTCATATGCATAAAAATCTCAACTTAGACAAATTGCAAGCATCATTTCCACCAGGTTGTGAAAAATCTTTCACAATTTCCAGTACCCTATGCCTATTAACTCATACCATTCCTCTCTTATCAGGAACAACCTGGAATGGATGAGTATAGGCTTGACTAAGAGCTCTATGCCCACACCAAAAATCCTTCCAAAACCTTGTGCGAGATCCATCTCCAATTTGGTAAGAAACTGCTTTAGAGAATTCCTTTTCCACCCTACGTATCATTTTAAACAAACCCAAAACTATATACTGGGAATTCTCTAGTATACTACCTCCAAACTCAAGTCATGCACATCCTTTTTAGTACTTGCTTCCAAAGACTTCCAATTGTGTGTCTCTGGAATCACTTCCCCTAAAGAGCCCAATTCTAGCTTTTCAGGACTTGATCTCAATTCCCACTTGCTCCTTCGATTTACAAATTTCTTTCCTCTCCCCACATGTTTTTCTTCCCATCTTTGCCCATAAAAAATATCTTTGAATTCTTTCCAACCTTTGAACCACACTAGATGGACGCTGAAATAGGACTGGCATATTAGATAAAACTGATCTGATGAGTGTGATCTGGCCTCCAAACGGTAAGTATCTGCACTTCTGTGCAGCCAACTTTATACTCGTTCTACCACCACACTCCTCGATGTTAGGCTGGTTCCACATTATACAAGGGAAGACCAAGGTAAGACGATGTGAGCTTTCATGCCTTGCAATGGAACTATTTTGCAGGACGTTGCAAATACTTTCGCGTCAAGTAGATCCCTAGTAATGCGATTTTGAAGGTCTATCTTCTGGCCAGATACAGTTGTAAGACATCCCAAGTTATCCATCTTTTGGCAGTTAGCATCATAAAATAGTATTGTGTTGTCTGCAAATTGCAGATGAATAATGTTGAGATGGTCTCCCATTGGTTAGATGAGCTGGTGGAGGCAGTGTAATGTGTGTGAGTGATCCAGGGCTTCTCAAACACACACACACACACACAAAAGTTGAGATTCACATTATCAACTCAAAAATCCACTGACTGGTCCCTTTGCCTTTTCTACCATCCAGCTCAAAGCTTCTCACCCACGAGGCAGTGTAATGCTGAAGTGAAGGAGCGGATCGCCTTGGCATGAAGGCCTCTTAAACCTCTAGCGAATCCTTTCACCCCCACGAGGCCCTTCAATCCTAATGAAGTAAAGTTCAATGCATTGTCTCACCCTAGAAATTTTGCCTTTTAGAGTACTTATAGTGGGCTATTGGTGATAGGTGACTCATGTGATGTTATTTGATGGGCTTCATCAAGAATCTTCCCCCAGAAGTTGGTGGATGTTTGTAGTGTTCCATTTTTTCATATTTGGCAGGGGTTAAATAATCTAGCAGATTCGTTTAGCTTGACTGCTCTAGAAGGGGTTAAGGCAGGCACAAGTTCCTGTTGATGTTGGATTATTATCTTGCAATGCAATTTCTTCCTGGCTCCCTTGGGGCGACTTTCGGTGCCACTTAAAAATGAGTTCATCTCATTTAGTTAATCATAATTATGCATTAGAGATCATGATGCTGGTTATCAAGATTATTTTTAATACTTACAAAAAGGAAATATGATCTCTAATACACTTGTGCCATTGGAACCCAAACAGGCCCTTGATAATTTGAGTTATTGAATAAACAAAAGAGGCTTTTAGGAACCATCACTCTTGTGCTAGTGCGGCAAGCCACTACCATCCATTAGGAATATAGTTGGCATATTGAACAGAATTTACTTAATTTTTGCCCATTTTCAAATCTCTGATCCAAACCCTTTATACATTCTATAACCCTAGCAAACGCACAAACGATTCAACTGTTTTCTCCATTTTGGAAACCAAATTATCATCAACTCATATCTCAAATGGTTCATTACTAACACCTTAATTAAAACTAGCCTATACAAGGACCTAACAAAGAAGAGCACAAAAGGACTACTGTCAAGTTTTCACACCATAGGTCCTCCCAAAATCTTACACTTCCATCACAAAAATGAATATTTTGTCGTGGTGAATATTATTGATATTTTGAAACAAGTAATTATATGATCAATAGGCACATTGTTCAAAGATTCAAAGTTCCAAACTGCTGTCTGTTGGGCCCCATTGTGGATGGATAATGCCCTAAAAATATCCTCTGTAAGTGCCTGTTTGGATTCATGAAAAGGAAGGGAAAGGAGACATTTCCCATTAAACTCACTTTCAAGTTGTTTGTCAATGCTTTCTTTGTGGGAATTTGTGGGAAACACCATTTCCACAATTTATTTTTCCACCTTCACCCCTAAGAAAAGGCATTTTCCCATGGTTGAAGGAAAATTGGGTTCTTAATAGTCCATATGTGCCATCATCCATCTTCAATGGCCTCATGTGCCATATGTGCCAAATGAGATCTTTGGTTGTTCCACACGTATGCCACATGTGCCAATGTGCCACCATCCATCTTCTCTTGCACTCAAATGTGTAAAGCCTCCCACATGTGATTATGTGCCACATGTACTACCATTCATTTTATCTTGCACCCCACATGTGCAAAGCACTCCACATATGCCAATGTGCCACATGTGCCAAATATGCCATGTGTCAATGGTGCCAAATGCACAAGTGTTGCCATCTAGCTTCAAGTGCCCATGTGTCAAATGTGCCAATGCATGTCTTGTGCAGTGCCACTGTACAGCTTCAAGCACCTCACATGTACCATGTGTGCCATAATTTAACTTCTAGTGCTCACATATGTAGTATAAGCCACATGTTCCACTATCCATATTCAAGCATCACATGTGCTACGTGCTAATTTGGCACATGCTAGTGACTACCTGGACTACCTAGAATTTTTTTCCAAGAAAATTTTTTGTTTTGCCAAACAACAAATTTGAAAATAGATTCTAAGTTTCTAGAAATGCTTTACTCTTATTGAAGAGGAAACTGGAAATTACTCGAGTCTTGACAACCTTGACCAATGTTGGTATCGTCACTGGTCAAAGCAAAAGTTTCTTCAGTCATATCTACTGCTTAGAAAATATTCAGACTTCTTTCTTTCTGGGATAAAGTGGATACAACACAAGTCTTGGCCTCTTTGATTATTTGGACTGAGAAGAGAACTTATATTGTGGCAGGCAGATCAGGTTGTCTTTTGCAACTTGCAAGCGAGAGCACCCAACTTCGACAGGTGTTCCTTCAGTAATCCTGATTTTGCAGGGATAAGTGGTATTGTTTATTGTTAGAGATGCATGAGTTTGGTTCTTGCCGAGTTCTCAGTTCCCATTGGTATCAATAATGCCAATGTGGCTGAAGCAGCAGCACTGCTCCAAGCAGTCATGGTCTCTATTGATCTCAGATTTGTCCCAGTCATTATTGAAGGAGACGCCCTTAACTTGATCTCATCGATCAGTTTGGGCTCTTACCCTCTGCCCCCACCATGCTCCAGCTTGGTAGTTTCCACTGCCTGTCCAGGGTTGAGCCCTGGGATTTGGTGGCGGAATTGAAAAGTCTCCTACAGATGCTTACGCCCAATTCTTGGAGAATTGCTAATTTTATTGAAGCTCTGGATACTAGTAGCAGTCAGGCTGTGGCATTCTCACATAACATAAGAGAGGCAAATAGTGCTGTGGACGAGCTTGCAAAAGCTGGAGCTTCAAAGTCCAGTCCTGTTATTATTAACAGGAGATAGTCATGCGTTGTTTTGCTGCTTTTCAGTTCTATTTCTTTGAGTTTGATGCCCCCCTGTGTCTTATGCCCCTGTTGTCTGTTCTTCTCTTGTTTCTCCTACTTTGTTTTCCTTGCTGTTCTTTCAAGAATTTTTTTGAGAGATCTTGCAAGAAAATTCAGATTACTGATAAACAGAAAGTCATCATCATGACTTGTCTGAGTTATTTGTGATCGGCTTTATGGATACTGTTTCTCCAAAGACCCAAAACAAGAATTCTTAAGATTGCTAAGTGAAAAGTTGCTCACATAACATCAACCCTCCTTTACCTGGTCTTGCAACTGGCTGATGCAATCAGTACTTGCCCGAGTTAAGATTATTCATTGTCGTCATCATCATAATTATTGTTATCATCGCCACCGCCGTGTCCCATCTATTGGTTTGGGGTCTGCTTTACAAATCCTGTTTCACTTGCTTGTCAAAAGTCCAATGATAATTTTACCTTGTTGTCATCAGACCTCATTTACCTGTGCTTGGGACTGTTTTCGCCAACCCTCCTTTACCTGTGCTTGGGAATGGCCTCCATCCCTTCCTTTTTGGCTTCGTGGGAAGGAGGCATGGGGAAGGAAGGTCGGTTTGGCATTTGACTGTTGTGGCCACCTTGTGGGCTATTTGGGGGGAGAAATAAATAGGAGTTGCTTTGAGAACAAGTCCAAATTAGTGGATCGTATCTTCCAAAAAGCATTATCTTGGGTCACTGGGTGGGCTTCAGGTTTGATTTGGATCCTTGCATCATTGTAGCCCTTTTGGGTCCATAGTCTTTTCTTCTCTTGCTTTTGTTGTATTCTTTACCGCTTTTTTCCGCTTTCCAATAAATTTTGGTTACTTCTCTCTCTCTCTCTCTCTCTCTCAAAAAAGAAAAAAAAGCAGAGATATGAAATGAACAAGACAGCCTTGCCAATCTAATCATTAGAAAGGAAATGGAAATTGCTTCTGGTTCAAGCTTTGTTTTTTCCCTTTTCTTTTTGTTTTTTGAAACTTGATGAATATATTACTAAAGGCTGAAGCCAAAGAATGACAAAAAGAATACAAATCTGCCTACTGGCAGAGAGCTGAGACGACAATATTGCTAGAGACTCAAGAGCCCATTCCTTCACATGATCTTTTGCCAAATTAGACACTTCCACATGGCCTCTTTTCCGATTTTCTTAAAGTAACGAAGATCCCTTTCTGACCATGGTTACCATATACCAGCTAGCAAGCATAACTGCCAAAGCTTCCTCTCGATCTTCCCTTCTGATGTAGGATACATGTGTGGATGTTATGTTTCACAGGAGATTATTCAAAGGACAATTCAAAGCATGCAGGTTATGGGCCAAGCCCACTAAACAATAATTTCAGCAGAACAATTCACCAAACAGTAATTTCAGCAAGCAAAAATTCATGTCATTTCATTAGAAATCATCCCCACATGCACACATTCATATAAAGATTAAATCGCAGGATGTCAAGGTTGTTAGAACAACCCCTTAGCACAGAATATCAACAAAATACTCATGGGCAGATTTATACACAGAGAGAATTTGCCATACTCATTCACCACATAAACTATGTTTAAAGGAGATGAAGATCACGTGGGATATGGGGTGAGATAAATCTGTAATTTGGGAATTGAGGGTTCTGGGAGGAAATTGGGAGAGGTTCTAGGGTAAGTTTTATGTGGGAGGCAGGGACATAGGGTGTCAAGTTTTTGGGCGCAATGGATTGAAGGATTTAGGCTAGATAGGATCAAAGAAGTGTTTTTAAAGGAGTAGAAGGAGAGAAAGACCATACCTTGCAGAAGATAAACACGTGAGCGAGTCGCACGCCTACAAAAAGATGGAATCTTCCAAGTCGCATGGAAGAAAGAAAGGCTTCTATTTAGAAAACAAACGTGTACTCTTCATTCCCCTAGAGTTGGACGTTTCACCCCCTTAAATAGAGTTTTTTACATTAAAAGTAAAATGACTAACATGCCCCTTTTAAAATCTAGCAAATTAGGGGTCCACTAAGAAATCCAAACCAACCAAAATGTGTAGAAAAATAACAAAACATAAATGGACACTAAAAATTGAAAAAGGACTTGATCACATGGTGGGCCACCATGTGATCGGACGCGATCCAACGGTCGGATCTCAACCAAAACTCTCAAAAACTATCCTGACACTCCAAATAATGCAGCCCATGTGCATCCTCCCAGTTTGGGGCCTTCATGGTGCACATCCTATGCACATGGGGTATTTAAAGTGGCCCACGGGCTAGGCCCAAGTAGTGATCACCCAAATAAAGTGTGGGCTGGGTTGGGCCAGGGCCTGGGGCTCTCCTACGATGACACTGGTACACTCTGATGTCCGCATCAACTCTCCCCGGCTGAGAAAGTCTCGCCGTTGGTGAGACAACTCCTGTAATGCTCTAGTAGATCGGGGTCAAGCCGTTGTAGCTCTGCCTCTGTAATCCACGTGCAGTCTGATGTAGGGTCGATCCTTCCATTTGACGAGAAACTTCCGGAATCCACCGTGGCGGGTAGACACTATCTGCTCATCCAGAATGTCCTCGATCTGCTCTCATGTGTACAGATGGTATGGGGGGTTCAGGCTGAGAGGAAGGCTCAGGTATAGGCCATGGGTCAGGGGATTGATCAGTGGGAGGCTCAAGGTGTGGATCATGAGGTGGGCCTCTAAATGGCACGAGATCTTCCACGTTGAATGTAGAGCTGATATTCAAAGTAGGTGGAAGCTCGAGAACATACGCATTGAGACCCATACGGTTTAAAAATTTATATGGTCCTACGCTGCGGGCATGTAATTTCTTAGCGGCACCAGGTGGTATTTGCTCTGGCCTAATACGGACCATGACCTCATCACCCACTTGAAATTCCCTGAATGGACGGTGCATGTCTGCTTGAAGTTTATAAATTATATTACTTGAATTAATCCCTTATCTAATCTCCCTGTGTAAATCATGCATGTAATGTGCAAAGGATTCAGCAGACTCAGAAGGATGACGTGACACAAAATGGGAATCAAATCTATAGGTCTCCTAGGCTTATAACCAAGAACAATCTCAAACGGACTCTTACCTGTAGACCTATTTATTGAACTATTATATGCGCTGCAGTTAGCAAGACTACGTCCCAAGTCCTAATATGATCACCAGCCGAACATCTCAACAAGTCGCCTAGGCTCCTATTTACCACCTCAGTCTGGCCATCAGTCTAAGGATGATATGCCGAAGAAAACTGCAGACGAGTTCCCATAATATGCCACAATGTCTTCCAAAAATAGCTTACAAACTTGACATCCCGGTCAGACACTGGTTTTTGGCAAACCATGCAATCGAACAACCTCATCAAAGAAGATCCGAGCAATGTGTGAGGCGTCCGACGTCTTGGAGCACGCAATGAAGTGGGCCATTTTGGAAAAAACGGTCCACCATAACAAATACGGAATCGTGCTTCTTGATAGTCTTGGGAAGCCCCAACACGAAATCCATACTAAGATCGTCCCAAGGGGCATATGGCACAGGCAAAAGAGTATACAATCCTGTGTTTTGTTTCTTTTTCTTTGCCAGCTAACATGTACGACATTGCCCTACAATTCTAACCACATCTCGCTTGAGACTTGGCCAGTAAAATCGGTCCTCAACAAGGGTTATCGTTTTATCCCTTCCAAAATGACCAGCTACACCTGCATGTAGCTCCCATATCAGGAAATTCCGTGGGGACGTGCGATGAATGCAGAGCCGATCTCCACGAAACAGGTAATAATTATGAATGACAAACTTACTGTCTGTCCTCGTGGGATCCTCTAGAAGTGACACATCTCTCTCCAAAGTCCGAGCACTCAGGATATTCGTCTTTTAACCGCTCAAAACCCGTAACCTCTACTCTCAGAGAATGGAGAGTCACAACCCTACGACTAAGGGTATTCGCGGGTTTGTTCTCGACTCGGGCCTTGTGCTTGAGAACAAACGAGTACTCTTGAAGAAATTCGACCCATTTGGCATGCCTAGGGTTCAACTTCTTCTGAGAGCCTAAATATCTCAAGGCCTCGTGGTAAGAGAACAAGACGAACTCATGCAAGAGTAAATAGTGGCGCCAATGCCTCAATGATTGCGCACCGCATAAAATTCTTTGTCATAGGTGAAGTATTTCCGTTTTGCCTCATTCAGTTTCTCACTGAAATAGGCAATTGGGTGTCCCTCCTGACTTAGTACTCCCCTTATTCCCACACCTGAGGCGTCACATGCCACTTCAAATACTTTAGAAAAATTAGAAAGTTGCATGACAGGGGCGTCAACCATCTTGCCCTTTATGTCTTTAAAGGCCTTAGAGGCTGCACTGGTCCACTGGAACTCTCCTTTTTTGATGCAATCGGTAATGAGAACCATAATGGAACTAAAGTCTTTAATGAACCGACGATAAAAGGTAGCTAAATCGTGGAAGCTACGCACCTCATTAATATTTCATGGTTCTGGCCAACTCACTATGGCCTGGACCTTTTCAGGATCCGCACACATACCCTCGGACGACACATGAACCCTAAGAAGATAACTCGATCTGACATAAAAGCGCACTTCTTTAGGTTCGCATATAATTGTTTCATCCTAAGGATCTCACGGACCTACCTCAAATGGTGGAGATGTTGTTCCTTAGTGGTACTATAAATGAGAATATTGTCAAAATAAACCACCAGGAACTTGCCCATGAAGGGCCTCAACACCTGGGTCATCACTCGCATAAAAGTACTTGTGGCATTAGTCAACACAAAAGGCATGACCAACCATTCGTACAACCCATCCTTCGTCTTAAAGGCTGTCTTCCATTCATCACCTGGGTGAATGCGAATTTGGTGATACCCACTCTTGAGGTCAATCTTCGAGAAAATCGTGGCACCGGCCATCATGTCGAGCATATCATCAAGCCTCGGTATAGGAAACCGATACTTGATTGTGATCTTGTTAATTGCTCGGCTGTCCACGCACATGCGCCACTTGCCATCCTTCTTGGGTGTGAGGAGTGCAGGCACAACACATGGACTCAAACTCTCTCGAATGAACTATTTTCTTAATAACTCATCAACTTGCCTCTTCAACTCGGTATGCTCGGTCGGGTTCATTCGGTAGTGAGAAAGGTTTGGGAGAGTAGACCTAGGGACTAAGTCAATGACATGTTGGATGTCCCTCATGGGTGGAAGTTCATCTGGTAAGTCCTTAAGAAATACATCACTAAACTCCTCTAGAACTGGACTCACCCTAGACGGGATCTCTGCCCTAACCTCTCTTGCCACTAGGGCATACACCTCCAAACTCTTTGTAGCCTCTTTCTCAAATTCTTTCGCATTAATAATGTGAAGAGACTTAGTTTGGAATTTCCTCACTTCTTTTCCATCACCCTTCTTGACGTCTCTCCTTTTTGCCTGGGTGTTCTTGGGAGGCAGAGGCTTCAGAATAATCTTTCTGCCTTCGTGTAAGAATGTACACGCATTTGAACAGCCATATATCGTGACATCCTTATCAAAGAGCCAAGGCCGACCCAAGATGATGTTTCCACATCCATGGGCAAAACATCACAACACAGTGTCTTTATAGGATCCAAACTCCAAAGCACCAGACAACACTGGGACACTGGCATGGAAGAGTCGTCAACCCAAGAGACTTTATAGGGTTGAGGGTGGGGAGTGGGCTTCAGGCCCAAACAATCCAAGGTGCTAGTGGAGACCACATTTGCACAACTTCCACTGTCGACAATGACTTTGCAATTTCTTTTCCCCACTTTTGGCGTAAGTATGGAAAATAGTAGAACGACGCCAGTCATCCTGGTCCTTAGCCCGAGTTAGGATATGTCTGACTATAGCAAGTGGGATAGTCTCCTGGGTCCTTACTCTTGCTCGGGTGGTAGACTCTCAGGAGTTTCAACTCCCAATCAAGGGTTCGAGTACCCATTGGCGGTGAAATTCCACCAGCGTGAGTGCCTGGGGTGTGTGTGCGTGTGTAAAAAAAGAAGAAGAGTGGGATAGTAATGCAGGGGCATTTTCACACCGGGCTCGAGTGGGGTGGCCTGTGAGATGCAAGGGCACACTCGGGGTGGGCGGCCTGTGTGAGGCAGGTGGCTTGTGAGATGCGGGCCCCACCCGTGTGACTCGAGTGGCTCGTGTGAGGTGATACCTATGTGATTTGGGGCCCACGAGGGGGGTTCGACCGAGGGCCTAACCCATGAGACGTGGGGCCTGGGCAATGAGATAAAAGGATTAATTCTCCATACTCTAACAGTTCGAGCTTTTAGAGCAAATGGTTAATTGTCCTGCATCAAATTGGTATCAGAGCGGGAGGTCTCGGGTTCGAGACTCCTCACCGGGGGTGATTAATGCGGGGGCATTTTCACACCGGGCTCGAGTGGGGTGGCCTGTGAGATGCAGGGGCACACTCGGGGTGGGCGGCCTGTGTGAGGCAGGTGGCTCGTGAGATGCGGGCCCCACCCGTGTGACTTGGGTGGCTCGTGTGAGGCGGTACCCATGTGATTTGGGGCCCATGAGGGGGGTTCGACCGAGGGCCTAACCCATGAGGCGTGGGGCCTGGGCAATGAGATAAAAGGATTAATTCTCCATATTCTAACAGTTCGAGCTTTTAGAGCAAATGGTTAATTGTCCTGCATCAGATAGTCTCCTCATCGTCTTCATCACTAGCACCAACATTAGGGCGATACTCTTCTTCTTCATAGTCACCTTGGTCATTATGATCTTCCCCTTGATCTTCAATCAGGAGGGCCTTTCCTCTCACCTTTTGGGGACACTCATGTGCGAAATGACCCGTTTTGTTGCACTGGTAGCATTCTGTAGGCTCACCTCCTCTTGAGCTAGATCCCTCAATGGCTTTACCTTTGAAATCTTTAGGATTGGGTCGACTAGAGGAGGATGGTTTGGACTGGGTTCCATAATTAGGTCTCATACCCTGAGATGGAGCCCTAGAACTGGGATCTCGATAGTCCATACGTCAAGAACGTTGGAATGCTACATACCGTTCTAACTCAGGCACCAACTGGTAGGCATGATCCAAGGTGCCGACATCGCGAGTGAGGAACTCGTGCTGAAGATCAGGTCGGAGCCCCATCCTAAATCTGGAGAGTGTCATAATGGGGTCCTCCTGGATGTCACACTGCAACATATGCTCATCAAATTTAGCAATATAATTTGTGGCTGACGTGTTCCCCTGGCGAAGGGACTGCCACTGATCCATGAGCTTTTTTTGGTATGACAGGGGAATATACTTTTCCCTCAGGGCCTCTTTTATCTTGGCCCATAGTGTGATGGGAGGTTGCTTAGACCTCTCAAGTTGGCGCTCATAGTTCAGCCAAAAAGACTTAGCCCGACTAACAAGCTTCATCTTGGCGAACCGCACTCGACGGTCTTCAGGCATGTCATGCCACTCGAAAAAGTGGTCCATGTCTGCCAACCAGTCGACAAAGACTTTGGGGTCTAGCTGACCATTAAAGCTCGGGGCGTCGATTTTCACACCTCTCATGACACGGTCTTCAACATCATGTCTGTCATGGTACTCAAACCGGGGTGGTTGAGGACGCACCCCTGCATGACCAACTACTGGGCCATGCCCTCTCGCATAATCCCTAACAGGCTCTCTCTGAGGGGTAGGACGTGCTATGGGAGCCCTAACTGGCTCTACTGGGGGTGTGGGATCCCCTCCTAGCACCACGCTCCAATACCTCAGCCTGAGGCTCATGCTTGTCACCAGGATCCTCAAGATTAGCAATGCGCCACTTATTGGATTCTGTCGCTGTGCGCTGCTCCTCAATGGCTGTTTCAAGATGATCTAGTTTAGACGTGATGGCTTGTAGTTGTGCTAGGATTTGTTGAGATAATGGGTCGGGATCACGACTGTTACTTGCGGTTGCCATACCGCGACACACCTAAGACAACTTTAATGTAAGGACTCACTCAAAAGGAAGAAACTAATTCTGGGACTGACACGAAAACTGATTCGATGGGGCACGGGGTGTGCCCAATGTAACCCTAGACTCGAGTTCAGATTTACTATCCTAATGGTGTGGCCTAAACACTATATGAGATGCAATCTCAACCTATATGCATGCACACAAAAGACCCTAACTTTATAGGAGACTCAAAAATACTCTATGCTAAACCAGGCTTTGATACCAAAAATAATGTAGGATACATGTGTGGATGTCATGTCTCACAGGAGATTATTCAAAGGACAATTCAAAGCATACAGGTTATGGGCCAAGCCTACTAAACAATAATTTCAGCAGAACAGTTCACCAAACAGTAATTTCAGAAAGTAAAAATGCATGTCATTTCATTAGAAATCATCCCCACATGCACACATTCATATAAAGATTAAATCGCAGGATGTCAAGGTTGTTAAAACAACCCCTTGGCACAAAATATCAACAAAATACTCATGGGTAGATTCATACACATAGAATTTACCATACTCATTCACCACAAACTATGTTCAGAGGAGATGAAGATCACGTGGGATAGGCATGGGATAAATTTGTAATTTGGGAATTGAGGGTTGTGGGAGGAAATTGGGAGAGGGTCTAGGGTAGGTTTTATGTGGGAGGCAGGGACATAGGTGTCAAGGTTTTGGGTGCAATGGATTGAAGGATTTAGGCTAGATATGATCAAAGAGATGTTTTTAAAGGAGTAGAAGGAGAAGGAAAGACCATACCTTGTAGAAGATAAACACGTGAGCGAGTCGCACGCCCACAAAAAGATGAAATCTCACCACCTTGCTCCAAGTCTCATGGAGGGTTCTTCCAAGTCGCATGAAAGAAATAAAGGCTTCTCTTTAGAAAAGAAAAAGTGAACTCTTCATTCCCCTAGGGTGCAAATTTGGGGCCCATTGAGAAATCCAAACCAACCAAAATGTGTAGAAAAATAACAAAACATAAATGAACACTAAAAACTGAAAAAGGACTTGATCACATGGTGGGCCACCATGTGATCGGATGCGATCCAATGGTTGGATCTCAACCAAAACTCTCAAAAACTATCTTAACACTCCAAATAATGCAGCCCATGTGCATCCTCCCAGTTTGGGGCCTTCATGATGCACATCCTATGCACATGGGGTCTTCAAAGTGGCCCACGGGTCAGGCCCAAGTAGTGATCACCCAAATAAAGTGTGGGCTGGGTTGGGCCAGGGCCTGGGGCTCAACTACGGCGACGCTGGTACACCGTGATGTCCGCATCACCTTCCCCCCCACCGCCAAATATTTTGGTTCAAGATTTGTTTGGATCCAGAATTGTGGATATTTCGTTCCATCAAATCCCTAGAGAAGCTAATTGTATTGCTATTTGCTGATGCTCTTCCAAAACGAGGATTTCATAAAGCTTCTCTTTGGATAGGGGACCTTGTTGGATCTTTTTTTTTTTCCCCTTTTGTTGCTTTTCTAAATAAATAATTTGGTTACGGATAAAAAAGGGTGGAAAATGATTATGGTTTCTTCTCATTGGATGGAATCCTCGTGGTGTGTCATTATCCATATAAACTCCGCTAAGATCTAATTGATTTTGGAACACATTTTCTGCAGATTCTGACTCTGGTAGTTCTGGAAGTGAATTCGATGGTGCTAAGGTTCCATCTCCTGCAAAACCTGTGAAGGTGCATTTTTATCTGATTGAATTCCATGTATGTTAATAGGTTCTTAATTTGGATGCATCTGGGTTGTTGGTTGAGAATGATTAGTCCAATGCTTGAGCACTAGAAATATCTTTTGCATTTTATTAAGAATCTCAGATGGCCACCTTCCTCTAGTTCTTCAGCTCCATATTCTCCCTTCGATCAAGAACTCATATTCATGGTTTTATGTCCTCCCTACTTTGGTACAGGAAATTGAAGGTTCTGGGGCAACTTTGGATCAAGAGAAAAGTGATATTCTAGATCCATATGATGGTAAACATGAGTTCTTGGTTGTATTGTTACCTTTACATTTATTAGGAACTGGTAGCCTGGTACTACCAGTGTTCGTAGTATCAGTATAATTACATGTATTGCTAGCTGGGGATATGGAAACATGTATTGATATCGTTAATATTATTGCTGCTACCCAGAAATGCATCACTGACTGAGGGAAACATTGGAGAAAAAATGGGGAAATGGTGAAATTTCTCAATAAAACTTCAGGAGATGTTAAAATACACATATTTGCATATTTAGGAATCAAATAATTGCAAAAAAGACGCATAGATAATAAGTTTCCCTTTAATAGGGGCTTAAAAGCATGCAACACTGACTCAGGAAAACATTGGGAAATCATGGTGAAAATGGTGGAATTTTTCAATGATATTTCAGGAGATGCTAAAATATATGTTTGCATAAAAATGCAAATAATATATATATTTACATATGTAAGAGTCAAATAATAAGTTTCCCTTTAATTGGGGCTTAAAAGCATGTATCATTGACTCGGAGAAACATTGGGAAAAACGGTGTACCCGTCCATCCACCCATAGATCCATGCATGCACATACATACATACAAACACATGCATGATCCATTCATCCAACCATTCATGCATGCATACATACAATGACACAGACTCATGCATGATCTATCCATCCAACCATCCATGCATGCATGCACACAAACATCCGTCCGTCCATCCAACCATCCCTTCATGCATACATACATCCATGATCCATCAATACAAACAATAAGAAAGGTTGATCCCTTATTTATTGGAAGAATCTACACACACAAACATGCATTTCATCATACAACTATGCACCCATTAAAAAATCGCAATGGTTATTTTTCTTCATAAATAGATTTTTGGCGATACATTGGTGATACTTAGCGATATATTGGCAATATATCACTGATACTTGGAATTTCTGATACTACCATTGTTATCGGTATCATCGAGCTGCCAACAGTGATTAGATCAGCGATATTATCAATACTTGGAACAATGGGTACTTCTTTTGGTATAGACTGTTTAGTGTTTACATATGGGGAAGCATGGGAGTATTTTGCATGGTGTACCTAAATGATAATATATTTTGGACCACCCAGGATCTGCTAGTGGGTCAGATCAAGTTGAGCAGAATCCCCAACCCAAGCCAGTTTCTGCAGGGGTGGATTGCCATCAAGAGGGTAAGCATGATATTTGAGAGTGAGATGGTGGGTGTGAGGCTTTTGATTTCACCACATCACCTTACCCTTTTCACTATGAATGTATTTAGGGGAGAATGCTCCATCTGGGAGGCGGGTCTCCCCTGAAAAGCTCTATCGTGCAGCATTGTTGAGGAACCGCTTCGCTGATACCATCCTTAAAGCTCGAGAGAAGACACTTGGCCAGGTCTGTTACCAGCTTCTTGGCCTATTTATTGAAAACTTGCTCTGTTTGTACCTATCCTTTTCCCCAAACCATATATTCCACACTGGATATCATGGGGTGCAATCTGTTCTGAGGTCAGGGTGAAAAGGGGGATCCTGAGAAACTTCGACAGGAGAGGGAGGAACTCGAGAAACAGCGGAGGGAAGGTCTGTACCTAAGGCTATGCTTGGTATTCTGTGTATACGAGTGTGAATTGTCTATCTTGAAGTTCACACCTTGTTTATGGTAACCAGAAAAGGCTCGGCTGCAAGCAGAAGCCAAAGCAGCTGAAGATGCCCGACGACGAGCTAATGCAGAAGCTGCGGCTGAAGCTAAACGTAAGCGTGAACTGGAGAGAGAAGCAGCACGTCAGGCATTGCAAAAGGTAACTACAAGTTGAGAGACAGGTTATTGATTTTTCTCCTTCTACTCTTGCATGTAAACAATGATCTTATGGTGGTTTGCAGATGGAAAAGACGGTTGAAATTGATGAGAGCTGTCAGTTTCTCAAAGACCTCGAGATGCTGGGTTCCGCGCCCATCGAGCTTCCGCAGAGCTTTGCTGATGAGATGAGCCCAGATCGATCTCTGGATGTAATGGGCAGTTTCAAGCTCTCGGGAAGTAATCCTTTGGAGCAGCTTGGGTTATTCATGAAGGTGGATGATGAGGAGGATGAAGGGGATCCTGTTAATGTCCCCCTGCATGATGTTGAGGAAGGAGAGATCTGATTTATTGGGTTATCTATCTGAATACCAGAGGGATCCTCGATCACCATCAACTGGGCATCGGAGGGTTCTGTATTTTTTGTTTATGTTTTTGGCCAATGGTGCAAGGGTGGGTAATTTTTCTGTTTCCCGTTGTGGCTTGCACTCAAAACCATGATTGCTGGCAAGTTGGGCTAGGGTTTTTGGGTTTGGGCTGGTAAAGGTGGGGAGTAGAAGCTGAGATTGCTGTTTTGATTATCTATTGTTCTTGTAAATATGAGATGAGGTCTTACCAATTTTGTGGGTAATTCAGTTTTTAGATGTCGAATTTGTGGCCATCTGGAGCCTGGTCTTTGTGGTCGGAGGGATGGGACAAGGGGGGTTTATGTTAGTGCTTTGGGGTGTCATGTTCATGAATCACGAGACCTTCTCCTAGACTGTAAAAAGATACGTGAGTGCAGTAGGGTATATATGAGAAGGGATTCATCTGGCTCTTCATCTTGGCGTTTGACTTTTATTTTGTGCATCATCCTGCTGGTTTTCGAGGGCTCCTTTTTTGTATCTAAACTAGAAAAGATGTGATATAACTGTCTCTTCTGTATATAATAATAAAATAGGGTGATGAATAACTTGCATTTGTGATTTAGGTGGGGAAATGAGGGCGGACTTGCACACGGGGCAGTAAAGGCTACACCCATGAATGCAGTTGTCGGTTGAGCATGTCAGCTTGATATGCTGGCACTCTGATGCTCCAGATAAAAAGCTGACCCTCAGAAATTGTAAACATGACCTCTATATTAACTCAAACCCAACCTAATTGTGGAACCCACTGTCGATAGTTAATGGTCAACCAGATGGGTTGAACAATATCCTTTGATTCGTAGACATTTTGTATGTCAAAATAGGTGCATTTGAGGGTACCAACTCATGGCTCAGAAATGTAGACCCTGTGGGGTTCAACATTGAGGTCATGGTCTTTTTATGTTTTTTTGTTTTTAACACACTCGTTCACACCACTGGGATATCACCACAATGGACCACTGGGATATCACCACAATGGGTACTCTTAACCCACCAACTTGCGTTGAAACTCTTGTGAGTCTACCAATGATGCATAAGTGAGGACCCACTGAGAGTGTGTTAAAAAAAGCTGCATTTGATATTTTTCATTTAAAGTGGTCCATTGAATGTCTATCAATCCCATGGTCGGATAATTAAATAACCGTAGGTACCAGTTAATGGATAGTCTATACTGGGACTTCCACAGTTTAATTTAAATGACTCGTATGCAAACAAATGCAATTCCTGAGTACCTACCAATACATCACATACTTCTATAATATCATTATCGGTAAGGCGACCTTAGTTTCTCTTGATGATTTCTCGGGAAAGCATGTATGCAATGCAAGGGGCAAGAAGGGAAAGTGGAGATCTAGTGAGGGCAACGACTGCCTCTCCCTGCTAATCTTCCTGAGAAAGGTCTTTCAGCAGACGGGTTGGATGTTGTATCTTCCTGTGGTTGGTCATGACTGGTTGCTTGTGCCAAAGTCTACGACCGTCGGTTCTCATCCTTTCGCGAGGATAGACTGCATTACTATTTCTTGGATGACAGAAGGAAGGGTGAAAAATCTTAGGATAGGGGTTCGAAATCCCCGTCCATCTTACTCGTGTTGATGAGGATCTCAGCTCATTGGTTTCATCCGTTGTATTTGTGGTTCCCAAAAAAAGGATGTTAATCAATGTGGCGCAAGGAAATTATAGGTGGTGGGCACACGTAGCTTACTTCTATAAAGCACGTGCCAGGGGACCCACAGTTAAGTGACTACAAAAATCATGATCCTGACCATTACTTGTACCAGCCCTTTCCCTCTCAATGCGGGGCGGGGATTGGCTACTACCCCTCACCAGGACCTAGCTAAAGACAGTCCTGTTAGGGGATCTGTGGGGTCCACCGTGATGTATGTGTTTTAATCTCGCCGTTCATCCATTTTCTAAAAAATCTTTTTAGTTGATGAGCCCATAAATAAGGCACATACATCGAATGCTCAAGTGTGGGGATTGAAAGTTCGCTGAAAACTTCTTGGGTACTGGAAATCTCGGATCAAGCTGATATTTATGTTTTCTACTCATTTATGTCCATGTGACCTTATGAATAGGTTGGATGGCAAACAAACATCACGATTCGGCCCTAGGAAGGTTTTAACGGTGAGGGTCATTGCCACCGTGTGAACACCGCCTGCAGCGTGAGAAAGCGCGCCCTTGCGGGCTGCACTCGACAATTGCTGGTCCTTGTTTCGGCACTTTTGTATTTTATTTTAAGTTGAATTCATTGTACCACCTTTTTTTTTTTCTTCCTAGTTATGCAATATATTGGATGATGGAGTCGCCACTAGTAAAAAAAATAAAAATAAATTACAAAAATTCAGCTTACAGTATTTATGACTGGCTAGACACCCATGGTTTGATCTATAATCATAGATTCCTAGGTAAGGGGTTAGGCACCTTTCCGCCAATGTGGTCTCTACTTTATATGGTTTGTCAATTTCTTTTTATTAAGGATTTTAGCTGAACTTTAGAAGTATCACATCCGGCCCTGCGACACAAAGATTTAACTCCCTGGTTAAGCAAAAATGTAAAAGAACATAAAAGTAGACAGAGAAGGTCATCGGGCCAAATTTTTGGATAGGGGGCAACCCATCGGGAAGGTCATCGGGCCAAATTTTTGGATAGGGGGCAACCCATCGGGAAGGTCATCGGGCCAAATTTCTTTAAATTTATGTAACAGGGGCTTTAGTCTTTCAAGGATAATGGTAGGCTTAAGTTCTTCCCATTTTACAATTAATGCATAGGCCTGTCCTGTTTCTTTAGATTCCTCTGTGAAGTCCCGTATGGTTAAGAGAGAACGACTCTCCACTGTAGAAGTTTTTAGTGGCTTCTTTGGATCCATAGGGGCTAATATGGTTTTCCGTTCGTCCTTGATGAAAATATATACATTATCTTGCCTTTTATAAGTGGCGTCACAATCGGATTGCCAAGGTTGATCAAGTAGCATGTGACAGGTCTCCATATCAACTACATCACATACTACTTTATCTTTATAATGTTTTCCAATTGAAAAGGATATGGTGCGCTGTTCAGTTACCTTCGTTTTACTGACCTTCTTGATCCAACTGATAATATATGGGGAGGGATGACGCTCTGTCTTTAATTGTAACTTTTCCACCATGACCTTGGAGACAATGTTATCATTGCTCTCATTATCAATGATCACGTCATAAACTTTTTGATGCACCGTACACCTAGTTCGGAAGATGTTATGCCGTTGTGGGTGTATTTCTTTCCTTGGTGTATACAATAGCACCTTATGACGAGCAACTCGTCGTAATCCTGCTGAACCCAACCTGTTTCATCTGCCTCGTCCTTTGTGGTGCGCTCCTGTTCCTCAACATTTGGGTCTTCATCGGCATTTTTAGCACTACCGTCATTGATGGCGAGGTTCGCCACTTGTCGTTGGGGACTAGTATTTAATAGGCGACCCAGTTGGCCACAACGATAGCGATTATCGGGTCTTGGTCGAGCATAGGGGTTTGGGATTGTGCTTGGATCAGCAGCAGTCGATACCTCCCATTAGGGTCTACCTTGCCCACTTCCCTGATCTCGGTCATGGGTGTAATAAGTTAAGTGCGCACTCCTACAGGCTCTTTCCCTCTAGGCTGTGGAGCTCCCTGTGACGGACCTGCCGCGACGACCCTGGTGGTAGGATAGGTTCGTGTGTTGGGGCGTTCAAGCTGTACTTCTGCTCTGGTAGCCAATTTGATTGCATCATTTATTGTCCAAACGGCCTGCATCTGAATTTGATCCTGGATCGCCATACGCAATCCTCCGTTAAATTAGGCGACTTGGTGCAATTCAGTCTCGACCAAATCGTTACGCGTCGCCAAATGGTTGAATTCTTCGTAATCTCTCACCGACCGACTACCCTGCCGACAATTTTGGTATTGTTGGAATAGTACTTGATCGTAGTCGCTAGGGAGAAATCGTGCGCGTAGTAGCTGCTTCATCCGCTGCCATGTGCGGATTAGTGCTTTTGTCTGTCTCGTCTGTGCGAGTTGTAATTGCTCCTACCAAGCTGAAGCTCTTCCCTTCAACTTGTAGGCCACAAGTTTGACCTTTATTTTAGGGATTTCCATATCGTCGAAGAATCTCTCAGCTTCAGAAAGTCAATCGAGAAAATCCTCAATGCGAAGTTGACCATTGAAACTATAGATATCGACCTTCATCATGAACTCTTGATTTGACCGATCTACTCAATCACCTCCTTGTCTGGGATGTTGGAGGATCATGTTATCGACCTCCTCGTCGTTGGATTCCCCTTCCTCAGGAATGACCCGTTGATTCACTGTGGGTACCACCCTGCGATCAGGCTGATCACGAGTTCTAGCAAATGCTGGTGGCGAATCGCCACCAGGAACACGGAGCTGCCCTAGGGCCACCGTTATGCGATCCGTCATGCAATCGATGACAACCTATAGCCCTTGCATGACCTTCCGATTCTCTCGTTGCGCCGCTTCGAAAGTCGTCGTGATTAAAAGATGATTCTATGGAGCACCGTCCATGGGATTGTTGCTCCACCCATCGTTAGAAGACATAGAAAAAGCCTCGCTCTTATATCAAACTGACGCAGGGAAGGACGTGTAGAGGTCGAGCACCATCTTCCTCTAGGATAACTACTCCGAATCTACGAAGTTTCTCTAGACTCCTCACAGAAAATTCTCAAATCCACGAGAAAAGAAAAAATAAAATAGAAGTAAATTCTAGAAAATTCGTAATTTGATTGATGATTGAAATAAATGAGTCTACAACCCTTTAAATAGGGATATTAAGCTATGGGAGAAGTTTCAGAATCAAATTACAACTAAAATTGCTAGAATTCATGACTTACTATAACTAGTAAACTTACTAATCTCTACTAGTGCGTATGGTTTTCGGCCAAAAATAGAAAGTGTCATATTTGGTCGAATCATGACATTCCCCTAATTATTCTAAACACTTTTCATGTTGGATGCAACTCCCAAAGCCCAACGGATGAAGAGTTATAACCAAACTAAAATTTACTATAAATAGTAAAAACGAAATTAAAACAGGATTTTGACCGTCGATCTGATGGTATTTTGCAAATTCGGCATGGGCAACCTGGGGTTGGGTTGCTAAAGTAGCTCGTCCTACCCCAAAATCACATATGGTACATCTAATAGTTCATTCTGGTTTGCGAGATATGTCTGGTTTAAGTGCTTGCGGTGTGAATCACTTCTACCGTCGAGCGGGCCTTTTCTGATCCATTTTAGCCATGAAACTGTCCGCGATCCCTCGCCTTTTCTGATCCATTTTGGCCATGAAACTGTCCGTGATCCCTCTACATTAGAATCTCCTGGTAACAAACTCAATTGAGTTTGGGATCGCATCGCACGGAAGATAAATCTGTTTGGATCACCCCGATGTCATACCAGCAGGGCATGCTACAAGTAAGAATTGGATGGTGGGCCTCTTAGTCCACCGGATCGGCATGACTCGAGGATTTGTTTTTGACGATCATGATGATATGTACTTACATCAGGGTGGACACTACAATCTGGCCTCCCGTCCAAGGTCAGTTTTTCCTTTCGACCACTGGTCGATGCTCGTGAGCTGATGAATGTGATCTACGTGTATGACGTACTGCCTTGAAGGAGTTGACTGGTTTGACTGGTTATGGTAGTCTGCATCTGATTGAAATTACTTCATTCATCCAAACACACGCATCAACGATGGTGACGGTATGCTGCATTTTGTCGGTGAAATGTAGAGGTGTACATGAGTTGAACCAAGATGAGCTCAGCTGCTTGAGGAGTCCTCAAGCCTGACTGTCCAGCTCGACTTGGTTCGGTCAGCAGCTAGCGCCAGTTCGAGCCGAATTTGATCTTGTATGACATTTTCTCAAACACATAAATACATGGAGTGCACCTTCAATTTCTCACAATATGTAAAACAGCAGCAGCAATTTATAGGTATTTCATCAAACACTTGATAGACAACATCAAAATCAAAATACAAAGGTAGTTTTATCATGTAAAGTTTTTTTTTTTTTAGTGATTTGTTTCATATCATACCTTCCTCACCACCAGCCGATCCTGCAGAGAATGTATGCACCCGAAACAACACTTCGTTGAGTCATTTCATCAAACACTTAGTGAGCAACGTCAATATCAAAATAACCATGTCGCCGAACTGATTCAATCCGAGTTCGATTCGAGTTGAGGTTCGATCCAAGTCGATTCGAGCTTGGACAAGCTCGAACTCGGCTAGAAATTTGTTCGAGCTCCAAAAATCAGCTCAACTTGGCTCGAACTCAGTTTTAAACCGAGTCAAAATGAGCTTTTACGAGTCGAGTCGAGCGAGTTAACCGAGCTAACTCAGTTCGTGTACAACTCTAGTAAAATGTATTTGGTAATCATTGCTCAATTGTAATGCACTACTGCATTAAACATAGAAACGGTAATCATTGCTCAATTGCAATGTACTACTGTGGTAAACGTAAAAACAAACAGGTAAATGAAAACTATCACTGATACATTTTATTTTTTTTTCCAAAATATGCAAATACATGTATTTTAGCATTTCTTGGAATTTCATTGAGAAATTTCACTGTTTTCCCATGTTTTCTCAACGTTTCCCTGCATTTCCATTTAGAAGTGATCTCAATATAGTATTCATATCCCCAGCCAGCAAAACTTGTAGCGTCATTGGGGTCCATATGAAGGTGGGTTCATTGTAAATTACACTAAGCTTCAGTTTTTGTTTGAGACCCATGGTTAGTTAATCCAAACCATTAACCTCATAGGCCTTGACTTGGATGGTGGACGGCCTTAAAATTTGTCACAATATGGAAAATACGAGTCTTCCAATATCTGACTGCGGAATGTAATTACTAAAGAAGTCATTTTATTATCCCACAAAAATATTCTTGCTTTAGCTTGAAATGAAAAAGAAAACTGTATTTCATGCAAAACAACTCCGAGACAAACACAAATTTTGTTTTTATTTCCACGCTATTTCATGAAAATGTCCTTATCAAATTTGTTGAGTTTTCATCTTTTATTTTCACAGTGTTCCCAAACTGGCCCCAATTAAAAAGCCACAACTTTTAAGATTGGTTGCAATACACGGTTTTCTTCTCCTTGTTCCTAAACAGGCGCAAGTAAAAAGTCATAGTCACTAAATACCGGGAATAGTTCTAAAATTGGGTGATTCAACTTGAAACCTGGACGAATCAAATCCACGAGATTTTGGGCCGAGTCACCGAGGGCCTGTTTGGGAGCTTAGACTTGGAATGCATTGAGGGCCCATTTGGGAGCCTGGATTTGGAATGCATTGGAATCCAAATCATGATTACAAATGTAATCAAGGTGATTCTGTATCCTCCCCAAATTTTCTATTTGGGAGCTTGTATTTGGAGGGCATTGGAAATCTTCAGTATATTCAAAGGACGTAGATTTTATTAACTAAATTAGTTTTCATATCCCAAATTAGTATACATACATGATATTTTATAAAATGATTGTAATAAGCCCATTAAAATATATATTTTAGCCAAAAAAGAGAATTTTGAGCCTTGGGTGGGCCACAAATGCAAGAATCACAAACATGTGACTTATCAATGTTTTTTAACCGTCCATTTAGATATCTAATGTTTGGATGGTTCGGATCATTCTATTGACGTGATTTTAGTGTTGCAGACAATAATTGAATTGTTTTGGAGTATGATCCGCGTGCCATGTGTAAACTTGATTAGTAACCTAGAGATACCTTTGTTACATGTGTGACTTTTCTATCCTTAAAAAGAATGCAAAATAGGCATTTCCTTTGGATTACACTGGAATCCCAGCATTTTACTGAGATTTCCAAAACACACTAAAAAGGTAGATTTGAAATGCCTCCGATTCCAAGACTCGTGAGTCAGCTCGCCAACTTGATCCACTCAACACAACTTGACAAAACTCGAACCAAGTTACTTCTGGACTAAATGGCATTTCACTAGAAAAATAATTTTTTTTTTAAAAAAAGAAAAGAAAAAAAGGAAAAAAAGAAAAGCGGAGAAGATGAGACTTGAATGCTGGACCTCATAACCCAGGTGTGTGTGTGTGTGTGTGTGTGTGTGTGTGTGTGTGTCATCACCACCTTGCCATGTGCTGTTTTGTTATAACTTAAAACCATTTTTTATTCTCATACTATTCCAAGCATACATTAATAATCTAGAAACTTCTGAATTTAACTATTAAAGCTCAAGTTGATTGGAGTCGAGTCTTCAGGTCTAACCTGGGCCAAACATCAAGTCAAGAGTTTCTGGGTTTTGGAACTGTGATATTGGGCGCAGCTATCTCAGTACATTAAAAATTAAAAAAAAGAAAAAAAAAAAGAAAAAAAAATATTGGGATCAAACATTCAGTAGTTTCATTAATTATCAATGACTATACAAGAAACAAAAGAATTACATATTGACACTAATTCTCAAACATGTCTTTATCTGACATTCTTGGAGATTCAGTTCCATTAACTAGAGGCTTGTTTGATGGATTATAATTACCTAGGATGCTATAATCAAGTCATCATCATCATCGTCATCTTCTCTGTCTCTGTCACTTTCTTCATCCTCATTAGCTTCTTTCTTCATCCCTTTCGAACGGGTTTCTCTGCGCATGCGCTGCTTAATGGCCTCTTCGTAGGACATTTCGTACCAAACATTTCCCTTGCCAACAATGGATTTATTGTGAGCATCGGTCATTCTCTCCTGTTTGCTCTTCTCCGAGTTCTTGGGTTCGCCCCAGTAGTCGTAACGGTACAAGGCACTGGTCGGATCGTAGCGATCCTTACCGAAGAAACTGTCCTCGACATACCTTCCTGGCTCCTCCACAGGGAGACCAAGAGCTTGGCGGCTGCAAAGAAAGCATAGGTCAGCTTCACTGATTAAATATTATTGAAATGAAACTTTTACTGGTTAATTGAGAAATCTAATTATTAGAGGGAATGAAGAAGTGCATTGTGATACACATTTCTTCATAAGACGGTTCCAGAAAAATCTATGCAGCATGCCATTTCCAGTGAACCCAACTGAGAGCTAGTCCTGAAATACAAATTATTCTTCGTTGAATGTTTATCTCATTGTTTGAAAACTTGGTGAGTCAACTAGGGACTCAGCGGAGTTGACTCTGATCAACCAAAAACTTGGCTGATTCACATTATGGATCGGTCGTATACAAAACTCGACCAAACCACAGGTCTGTGGTGCTATTGTTTCTTTCTATAAGGATTTGCTCTCAAGTCCATAGGTGGTCAGACCTAGATTATAAAATCTGGAGTTTGTGTCGATGGCCAGAGATGAGGCTGCTTTGCTCAAAAGGGCAATTCGGAGGAGCAGGTTAAGATAGCTATTAAGGATCTTGGGTGGGATAAAGCTCCATGCCCTGATGGTCATCCTATAGCCTTCAAATTTTTTGGGACATGGTGAAGAAGGATCTGCTGGACTTTTATTAGTGAGTTTTATGAGATCGGCAAGTTATCTTTGGAATTGGATGCGACTTTTATTGCTCTTATCTCTAGAAAAGAAGGTAAAGATTGCATTAAAGACTTCCAGCCAATTAGCCTTATCGCTGCCCCTTCAAGATCCTTGCAAAAATCTTAGCAACTACGTTCAGGGCCATTTTGTGTATGTTGATTTCTAAACAGAAAAGTGCTTTCATGGAAGGGAGGCAAATTTTGGAAAGTTCTTTGACGGCCAATGCAACTATTAACTCTCGGCATAGGGAAGGAAAAAGTGGTGTGGTTTGCAAGTTAGACTTGAAGAAGGCTTATGACCACTATTGGGCTTTTTTGGATTATCTGTTTGGCAGAATGGGGTGTGGGGCTAAATGGAGAAGCTAAATTCAGGAATGAGTGGGTTTGGCCAAATTTTCAGTCTTAATCAATGGGTCTCCTCAAGTCAACTAGGGGTCTAAGGCAAGGAGACCTGCTGCTATCTCCATTCTTATTCGTTGATGTGGCTGAGGCTTTTGAGTAGAATGTTACCAAAGGGGTTTATTATGTGGCTATAAGGTCGACAGAGGTGATTTCAAGGTGTGGCGTCTTCAGTTTGTAGATGACACAACATTATTGTGTGAGGCGGATGCTACTCAAGTCAATAATCTTCAGAAAGACATCTTTTGCTTTGAAATTGTTTCGGGTCTCTTTGTGAATCTTCACAAGACCGAGATTTTGGGCATAGGGTAGCCCATGGATTCTTTGGTTCGGGTGTTTGGGTGTATAATGCAAGGGCATTTTCACACCGGGCTCGAGTGGGGTAGCTGTGGGATGCGGGGACACACTTGGGGTGGGCGGCCCGTGTGAGGCGGTACCCCTGTGATGTGTGGCCCACAAGGGGGGTTCGGCTGAGGTCCTAACCCACGAGATGTGGGGCCTGGGCTATGAGAAAAATAGATTGATTAGCCATGCTCTAACAGAGCGAGCTTTTAGAGCAAGTGGTTAATTGTCTTGCATCAAATTGGTATCAGCACGGGATGTCTCGTGTTTGACACTCCTCATCGGGGGTGATTAATGCAAGGGCATTTTCACACTGGGCTCGAGTGGGGTAGCCTGTGGGATGCGGGGACACACTCGGGGTGGGCGGCCCGTGTATGTATTAAAGAAGGCAGGCCACACCGATTTTCTTATGGTTAGGTGAGTATTCGTGATCGTGCTGAAGACCCCATGTGCATGTGCGAGCATCTGGAGTAATCCAGACCGTTGGAACGGATGGACGTGACAATCGAGCCGTTGGATCACGTGATCAGGCGATTGATCGTGGAGCGTCCACACTAGTTTTTTAAAGATTTTATCAACTTATAGGATTTAGTTTTGTTTATGTTATGTTTGGACACCATTATGAGTGTTTTTAGTTGATTTTAGTTAGATTAGGGTTATTTTGTCAAATTTCACAAAACAGGGTGTTTATTGTAATTTTCGAACTTTCTTGAAGCTATAAAAGAGGGTGGGCATGTGACCTCTCTCGCATTGAATTTTGTGATTTTTTTTTTTTAAAAAAAAAAAAAAAAAAAGCTCTTGCTTTTTTCTTCCATCTTCATGCGATTTAAAGATACTTCCATGCGATTTGGAAGGGAAATTGGTACGAGGCTAATCTTCATCAACGGAGGTGCGAGGTTTCCATTTATCCCCATACCATCTTCTCTCTTCTTCTCCATTAAGGTATTTTCTTTGAATTCTTCGATTCTCCCATCCTAAGCCTTTATCATTTAATAAACCCATCTTTCGACCTATCCATTCCCAAAACCCTAACCCAAAACCTAAAATCCTTAATTTTCTTACTTTCCCAAATTACCTAAACCCTAATTTTTACCCTAGGTTGTATTAGGCATTCTACTTTGAAATAGACTATATCCTATGTTAATTGTATGTCCCTACATCCATTAGATCCTAGTTTCGTTTTATTTAATGATCTTGTGTGATGATGTTGGTAACTTAGGCTAGGATCAGTGATAATGTTCTTTTGGTTTACATGGGATTCGTGATGATTATGGCAATGCTTGTGTTTTTTTGTTAATTATCTTAATTCTGCTTTTTGATCTTACATGTTATTTGGTTCATGCATCGGTCCTGCATCAAATTTGGTATTAGAGAACAGTTTTAGCGTAGGTCAGCTCAACCCGCATACAGGCTCTGCGAAGGGGACATATTTTATTGAGTTTAGTAAGCCATTTTTCTAAGTTTTCTTGAGTCCCCATATAGATCTAGGCCGTATAGGATTTTTGTGCCGCATCTAAGTTAGGAGTCACATATAGAATTTCTTTTTAGAGTTTCCTTGTGTTTGCCCACTCGTTCTGGATGTGGTTTTGGCCTACATCCCACTATGAATCTAGAACAGATTGCCGAGGCCCTTAATGCTATCAATAACCATTTGACGACCATTGAAGCGCACAATAAAACCACTGCCACTTAATTAACCGCGACCAATGTGTGTGTCAATCAACTTGAGGCCTCCTTACAGGCAAACCCCGACACTGGGAAAGACGTTCAATCTCAGGTTGGAGATCAAGTTGATACGCAGGAGTGTGGTCGTGGCCAAGACGTTGGCTGTGGTCAAGCACAGGTGCCACCACCACGTGAGGAGCGTTATGACTGTTATGATCTAGATGCACAAGTCATGCAAGGTGTGAAAGTTGACGCTCCTAATTTTGATGGTTGCTTGGACCCCAAAGTATTCCTTGGTTGGTTGGTAGACATGGACCACTATTTTGAGTGGTATGATATATCTGATGGCCGTCGAGTGAGATTTGCTAAAATGAAATTGGTGGGCCAGGCCAAACTTTTTTGGACCAATATGGAGCCTAAAATTGAAAGGAAATGAGAGCCACAATTGTGCTTTGGGCCGAGATGAAAGAGGTCTTAAATAAAAGTATCTCCCTCTTTCTTATCGTCAGAGGCTCCTAGACCAGTGGCAGGCTTTGCGTCAGGGATCCATGACCGTGCCAGATCACATCGCTAGGTTTGAGGAGTACATGATGCGATGTGACATTGAGGACCCGATGGTTACATTGTCTAGATTCAAGATGGGCCTCTGATTTGAGATCGGACGAGAACTTTATTCTCGTGATGTTGGTATATTGAAGCACATATACCAAGTGGTGCAAGACATTAAACACTACCTCAAGGCACCAGTTGGTAAGCGTTGACTCGGGATCCAAGTGTCAAGACTTACTCTCAAGGGGAGTCAGTCTAGACCCCATATTGGGTCCCAACCCAACCCAAGAGATGTCAAAGGAAAATGGATAACAAGTGCTAGCTCTAGGGGAGGTGAGCAAGCGCGATGCTTCAATTGCCATGGAATTGGTTACTTTGCGCATCAATGTCCATCGAAAGAGAGAAACAAAGCATTGGTAATTGACGATGGTGAGGAAGGAGATGAAAATGGCAATTTTGAAGAAGAATTTTATCAACCCAATATCAATGGTGCTAGTAATGAAGAAGTAGAAGAAGAAGAGACCACACCACTTACAGTAGTCAGGTACGCCTTGACCAATGCTAAGGAGAATGATGATTGGTGTCGGACTACAATATTTTACACATATGCAAAATGTGGATAGAAGAATTGCAACGTGACCGTCGTTAGTGGCAGTTGTACCGATGTGGTCTCCACTAGCACTTTGTTCCGTTTGGGGTTGAAACCTGAACCACACCCTCAACCCTAAGAGTGTCATGGGTGGATGCATCTTCCATACCTGTTACCCAGGGATGTCTCGTGCCCGTTAATTTTAGATCCTATTCAGATTCGCTGTGGTGAGACGTCTTACCTATGGATATTAGACACATCATTTTGGGACGGCCTTGGCTATTTGACTTTTTGTGACGATATACGGCCGCTCAAATGTATGTTCATTCATGCATAAAGGCAAAAAGATATCTCTAATTCCTCTCCCACCAAAAAGCAATGCGGAGGAGAAAACTGATGCAGGACAATTAACCACTTGCTCTAAAAGCTCGAACTGTTAGAGTATGGCAAATTAATCATTTTATCTCATTGCCCAGGCCTCACGTCTCATGGGTTAGGGCCTCGGTCGAACCCTCCTCGTGGGCCCCAAATCACATGAGTATCGCCTCACACGAGCCACCCCGAGTCACACGGGTGGGGCCGGCATCTCACGAGCCACCTGCCTCACACAAGCCGCCCATCCCGAGTGTGCCCTTGCATCTCACAGGCCACCCCACTCGAGCTTGGTGTGAAAATGCCCCCGCATTAATCACCCCCGGTGAGGAGTATTGAACACGAGACCTCCCGCTCTGATACCAATTTGATGTAGGACAATTAACCACTTGCTCTAAAAGCTCAAACTGTTAGAGTATGGCGAATTAATCCCTTTATCTCATTGCCCAGGCCTCACGTCTCATGGGTTATGCCCTCGGTCGAACCTCCCTCGTGGGCCCCAAATCACATGGGTACCGCCTCACACGAGCCACCCGAGTCACACGGGTGGGGCCCGCATCTCACGAGCCACTTGCCTCACACAGGCCGCCTACCCCCAGTGTGCCCCTGCATCTCACAGGCCACCCCACTTGAGCCCGGTGTGAAAATGCCCCGGCATTAAAAACCGAGGAGAAGTGGGGTAACCTAAGGGATATGAGGAAATCCCAACCTAAGTCTCTCTATGTAATTAACGCCAAAGAGTTTGAGAGAGACTACTATAGTGGATTCGATGGTGTACGCCTTAATGGCAAGAGAAGTTACACCCGATGTTAGTGTAGAGGGACCCCCTGAGGTGAAGCCAATTATGGATGAGTTTCACGATGTATTTCCAAAGGACTTACCAGATGAGCTTCCACCCATGAAGGACATCCAACATGCCATTGATCTCGTCTTTGGGTCGACTCCGCCAAACCTTCCTCGTTATCGAATGAACCATACGAAGGATGTGGAGTTGAAGAGGCAAGTAGATGAGCTCCTCAGACAGGGTTTCATTCAGGAGAGTCTGAGTCGGTGTGTTGTGTCGGCGCTTCTCACGCCCAAGAAAGATGGCACATGGCGCATGCGTGTGGATAGTTGAGCCATCGATAAAATCACGGTCAAGTACCAGTTTCCCATACCGCGTCTTGATGATATGTTTGACATGATGGCTGGTGCCACAATCTTTTCAAAGATTGACCTCAAGAACGGGTATCACCAAATACGTATACACCCAGGAGATGAGTGGAAGACAACCTTCAAGACGAAGGATGTGCTATACGAGTGGCTAGTCATGCCCTTTGGCTTGACTAACGCCCCAAGCACATTTATGAGAGTGATGACCCAGGTGTTGAGACCCTTTATGAGTATGTTCCTTGTGGTGTATTTTGATAACATTCTTTATCTATTGCACATCAAAGGAACAACATCTCCACCATCTGAGGCAAGTTTGCGAGGTCCTCAGAATTGAAAAGTTATATGCCAACCTTAAGAAGTGCATATTTATGTCAAAGAGCATTATCTTCTTAAGGTTCATCGTATCATCTGAGGGCATGAGAGTGGACCCTGAGAAAGTCCAAGCCATAGTTGAATGGCTTGACCCGCGCAACTTTCATTAGATGCGAAGCACTCATGGCTTGGCAACTTTTTATAGGCGGTTAATTAGAGGATTTAGTTCCATCATGACTCCCATTATGGATTGCATCAAGAAAGGGGAGTTTGTATGAACTAAAGCTGCCTCTAAAGCATTTAAAGAGATTAAGGGTAAGATGAGCGAAGTCCCCGTCATGCGCCTTCCAGACTTTTCTAAAGTCTTTGAGGTCGCATGTGATGCATCTGGGGTAAGTATAAGTGGCATGCTTAGTCAAGAATGGCACCCCGTTGCTTATTTTAGTGAGAAGTTGAATGAGGCAAAGCAATGATATTCCACCTATGACAAATAATTTTATGCGGTTGTCCAATCCTTACGCCATTGGCTGCATTACCTATTACCGCAAGAATCCATCTTGTTCTTTGACCATGAAGCCTTACGTTATCTCAGCTCCCAGAAAAAACTAAACCCTAGGCATGCTAAATGGGTCCAATTTCTTCAGGAATACTCTTTCGTTCTTAAACATAAGGCTAGGGACGAGAACAAACTGCTGATGCCCTTAGTCATCGGGTGGAGCTTCTCCAAAGTATGAGAGTGAAGTGACTGGGTTTGATCGGCTGAGAGAGGAGTATCCTACATGCCCAGACTTTGGAGATTTGTATGCGTCACTACGAGATGGTCAGTCGATCGACAGTCGTGGGTTTATTATCATCGATGAGTTCTTATTTAAAGGTGACAGACTCTGCATTCCACGTATCCTCCCTCCGTAATTTCCTAGTTTGGGAACTTCATGTAGGAGGGGTGGCCGGTCATTTGGGAAGGGACAAGACCATTGCCCTTGTAGAGGATAGATTTTATTGGCCAAGTCTCAAGTGAGACGTAGCCAAGATTGTTGGGCAGACTTGTCAACTGGCAAAGCATAAAAAGCAAAATATAAGATTGTATATGCCTTTGCCAGTACCCCATGCTCCATGGCAGGACATTAGTATGGATTTCGTGTTAGGCTTACCGAAAACTATCAAGAAACACAATTCTGTATTTATGGTTGTGGATTTTTCCAAAATGGCTCATTTTATTCCGTGCTCGAAAACGTCAGATGCCTCTAATGTGGCTAAGCTTTTCTTCGGGGAGGTAGTGTGTTTAGATGGTTTACCTAAGACCATAGTGGTTGATCGTGATATATGCTTTATGAGCTATTTTTGGAAGATACTATGGCACATGATGGGGACAAGGCTTTAATTTTCATCTGCCTATCACCCTCAAATAGACGGTCAGACTGAAGTTGTCAATAGGAGTCTTGGAAATCTGCTTAGATTGCTTGTAGGTGATCACGTCTGAACTTGGGTTATCGTTTTGCCTATAGCTGAGTTGGCATATAATAGTTTCATCAATAGGTCTATAGGCATGAGTCCATTCAAGGTTGTGCGTGGCCACAAACCTAGGAAACCTGTAGATTTCATACCTATTTCTGTGTCCCATAGGCTATTTGAGTCCGCACATGAGTTTGTACGTCACATACATGAGTTGCATAGTGAGATCAGGAAGCGAATTAATGTAAGTAATGAAAAATACAAAGTGTTTGCTGATTCTCATTGTAGGTTTCATGAATTCCAAGTAGGAGATTATGTCACGGTTTGTATGAGGGCTGAACGGTTCCCGCATGGGGCCATTAAAAAGTTACAAGCGCGTAGCGCATGACCATACAAAATAATGCAAAAAAATGGGTCCTAATGCGTTTGTCGTAGACCTTCCACCTACTATGGAAATTAGTTTTACTTTTAATGTGGAAGATCTAGTACAATACAAGAGTCCTACTACTTCACCTTTTGATCCATCCACAGACCCTCCCACATACCATGACCTAGTCCCAAATCCATGGCCCCTACCTGACCAATCATCCGAGCCATTACCACATTTACCTTCCTTGCCCGCTCGAAGCGAACAGATAAAAGACATACTGGATGCACAAGCAGTTTCCACTCGACATGGAAGATTTCAAAAATTCCTTGTCAAGTGGAAGCACAGGTCGATTTCAGACAATACATGGATTACAGAGAACGAGCTACAACATTTAGATCCAGACATTTTGGAGCGCTACAGGAGTTTGACCGCCAGAGGCGAACTCTTCTCAGTCGAGGTGAGTTGATGAGGACATCACTTCACGTACACCCTTGCGTATGTATCAGAGGAGGTAGGCCACACCGATTTTTGTGTGGCTAGGCGAGTATCTGTGATCGTACTGAAGACCCTATGTGCATGTACGAGCATCTGGAAGACCCCACACTGGGAAGATGCACATGGGTTGCTTTATGGAGGGATCCAGACCGTTGGATTGGAGGGACGTGACGATCGGGCCGTTGGATCAATTGATCGTGGAGCGTCCATACTAGTTTTTCTTAGATTTTATCAGCTTATAGGATTTAGTTTTGTTTATGTGGTCCAAGATTTAGGTGGATCAACGGTTCGATGGCCCGCAGATGATGATCTAACGGTTAGATGGGCCAATGGCCGCAATTCAACGGTTGAAAAACTCCTCTGATCGCGGCCCACATGCATCTTCTAAGTATAGGGTCTTCCAGATGCGCGTACTATGCATGTAGGTCTTCAAAGTGGCCCATTGGGGCCCATGTAGATGTCGTCCATCCAAAGTGAAGCTAGGGCTGCAATCGGGGTCGTCCCCCTCTGGTAGACCCTATATGATGGCTTGATGTCCTCATCACCTAAGCCCCAATAGCATTTCCCAAACATGCTACCACTCCCCACTCCATTCGAGCAAGATATGCTCGTCAGACACCCATTTCAACCCATCCTCCAAAGGAGTGTTTTAGGCATAAACCCTCTTTTGAGCCAAACTCAGATTGTTTTTTGTGTTCGTATGCACTTTGCAACCCCCGTTTCACCATCCCGCTTGGAAAAATTGGCATCAAAATGCTGCCTTGATGAAAACCAATGCAATCGGTTTTTGTCGAGTCAACTGAAAAAGCAGGCTCGAAACCCCATTTGCGGAAACCCCCTTATGTGATGGTGCATCCAAATGGGCCCCAAACACCCCCTAAATTCCGATGTGGAGAGTGCCCAACCCACAACCATAACACAATACAAATGCTTGATTGAACCTATAGAGTCAGATCTGTTTTAGAATATTCTTTTTGTTTCTTTCCCAACATAAATCCCACAACATGCCACAAGGTACCATTCCCAAAAAATGCATCTTTGATAAAAAGAACCCCAGCAACTGATTAGTGTGAGGAAAGAGCAACTGAGCACCCAAACAACACCAAATCGTAGGAAGACAAATCCCCTAGCCATTTCACAGAGCAGAAACAAGTGATCCACACTTTCTTCATTTTTTCCAGCACATGGTGCACATGTTAGGCAAAGGGAATCTTATGTTTTTCATATTGTCCAGCATGAGAATCTTATTTAGCTGTAGCAACCCATGCTAATACTTGCATTCTCGGCATGATAGGAGCAAGCCAAACTATGCCAGATTCTCTTCTAAACATTGATCTCATAGATGAGGCACCATTAGAAGAACTCTTCCAAATATTCTGGTCCTCTGCTACCAAATCAATAGTGACTTTAGACACCATACTCATGACATTTTTGTAGAGGCTAAGTTCATTCTCCTAAAGATCTCTCCAGAGCCTGATATCCCACACTATGACTCGCTGTAGAATCCATAGCGGTTGCTGAAAATTTCCACTATTGATTTTTTTTATTCCTAGAGCTATGACGGAATACAATAAAAAGCAGGTCAGGCAAACTCCTAAGTTTCAAAAATTCAAGCACTATTATCAAATTTGCAATGAACATCTAACAATTACAACAATATACTTTCACAGATGGCATAACAATGAGACGATTCTTTGGCTCCATGCATCATATGATATAGAGATGGTTTAGCTTAATTGTAATGATCAGGGAACATGTATTGCCAATTGAAATTTGTGTTTGACTACTTTTTACATTTACAAGAATAAGCAGGAAATCCAACTTATCAAAATGAATAATTACTAGTTGATGGAAACAAATAAAGACAAAGAACATACATGCCACTATTATAATCGAAGCAGATAAATTCAGTTATTAGACTTGAAAAAAAAAAAAAAAAAAAAACAAAAAACAAAGAACTAAGGATAAGAATACCAGCTAATATCTCTTATAAGTGCTTCTCTTTCCTCAAATGATCGGCGCCAATGAATTAGGTCATACTCATCCATCTCAATATTTCGTCTCAACTTTGTTACTTTATATTCTTCTCCTCTATCTTGTGCTTCTTTCTTTAGTTTGTTGTTGAGCTGCATCAAAAGCAAACAGTGTTGAAATTTCATGAATCATGCCACATGATTTCATTAATATTTGGTACATAAGTGGGTCTTTGGGTGTTTCTGCCATTTGAGATGGGTCAGATTTGCTCCACGCTCGTAAGTTACATCCAAATGGTACCTAAACCTTTATTAACCATAATTTGGAAAAGAACGCAGAATAATCATAACATGTGCTATCATTAACAATCATTAATGAAAATACTTCTATAAGCAGTGTGAAGGATGAATACAGTGATAATTCAAGAATAGTTTAACCATACATGGGTGTAGAGAAAGGAGTAATGATGCTTAAAAATTGACAAAAATTAGTGCGTATCCAGCACATTAGACAGTAGAAGCAGACTGACCTGTCGCTCAGCACGGGCAGCATCCATGTCAAGTTCCTTCACATTTGTTTTCTGCCATAAAAGTCTTCAGCAGTCAAAACCGGGATCCTTAAGGTCCATTCGCAAGCTGGTAAGGCCCAGTTTGGGCAATCCACAAAATATGGATAGTAGTGTTTGTCACCACTTAGAATGAGAATAGAATGATGAGAAGACGGTTACTGCATTCTTATTTCAGACTGCATTTTGCAAACAGAAGAGTTTCTTTCATCCTGCCATCTGCTTTTATTGGGATGCAGTCACGTCCGCAAAATGCGCATGGACTGGTGCCCTCGGTTCCCTTCCTCATTCTACACTATATTCAAGCAGGTGATACTTATATTATCTAAAGTTTTAAAAAATGGTACTCAATGTAAGGTTAACAAGAAAGGTGCTACTCACCAGTATTATCTTTGGGAGAAGAGTTTTCTTAAAATATGCTTGAGTATATTGCACGCTGTTTTCTTCATCAAAATCTGTGTCCTGAGCTGACTCTGTTTTCTTCTTGTCTTTATACTTATCAGGATTTGCCTCTTCATCATCCAAAATCATTTGCTCCGTGACATGCAGCTGCCATAACTGCATAGCAAGCAAACAATTGTCACATCATAAATCAGGCTCAACATAAAGTAGACTGCTGGTCCGGAAGGATGAACCTGTTAGGCAACATGCACATGGCATAGCACCTAACAAAATGATAAAAAAAGCAAAAGGCGGTCCTAGAACTTTTCAGTATCCGTTGTAACTAGGGTGCAAATGCATAGGCAGGGGCTATTTCCAGCCCAGCCCGTGACTAGGCCCAGACTAAGGCCAGCCCTCTAGCTAACCATATAGGCCAAGAAATGGCTGAGCGAACAGCCGAGTGCCCAACCAAACAGTTCTCAATAAGTCAACCCAGGCCAGACTGCTTTCTCGGGCCATCAAGCATATTCAAGCCGAAGCCTTGTTGAATTAGCAATTGGGCCTCAAAAAACTCATGTCTAGGCCCAGTTCATGGACCTCAAACTCTTCACCACAAATCCATCCCAACCCACTTCCAATCTTATTGTTGTCACGGAAAAACATTTGGACAGGAAAAGAAATAATATACTCATGGGTGAGTCTGGACTTGAAATACCTTATCAACATATGGATGATTAGACAACAAAGGCTGGTCTTCCACTTTATCTGCTGGTCTTTTTCTAGGAACAGGTGGCCTTCCAGAATCCCGCTGCAAAAAGAAGCATGCCACAATTAGAATTATAAAGCTAACAAAGCATATCACTGAAAGGAAACGTGCCAATAAAGGGATATACAAATTAAGGTTCATGTTAATTCAGGTACATGGTGAAATTCAACAGATCAATTAACCAGTTAGCGAACATGACCTGATAGTCTCTTCAACTGACCTGATCGTCTCTTCAACTCATTCTTTCAAATTAATGGGTTCGAACTTCAAAGGTATTTCTGAAAACAGTTTTAGTTTTGCAAGGAAAAATATTTGATATAATTTATTTATTTATTTTGAAAGGAAACTGAATTTTTATTAAAACAAGCACCAAGATGGCACAAAAGCTAGAACCGAAACAAAAAGGAACAATCACACCCCTCGGGGGATTTTATACTAGAGACCCATTCAACAACAAAAGCCCCTAGCCTTGTTAAAGACCTCCATCGCTGACTTAGATTTGTTTTGGAAGCATCTCCTATTTCTTTCTCCCCAAATCACTTTCTTGCCAAGCCCCACTCTGTGCTAGATCATGAAGAGCTCTCCAATTGAACCTAGCAAAACCCATGCCATATCAAAAGGCCTGAAAAAACCGCACCACATCTTCCACACAACTGTGCAATGGATAAAAAGGTGGTCAACTGTCTTCACATCTGCCATGCATATATTCAGAAGAACCATTGCCCTCCGTTAAAGATTATCAACGGTCAGCACTTTCTTCCTCGCGCTAGCCAAAACAATGGCCACAACTTTCGAGGGAGCCCCATAATGCCAAATATGCATAAGGAACACCCCCTGGTGATGAGCGAAGAACCACATAAAAATATCAAACTGAAAAGTGGCCCGATTTGTCCTTTCACCGGACCATCCTGTCTTGATCTTCTCTCATCAGGAAGTAGTGTTGGAGACAATCCAACAACGCCATGAACTCCTCCACTTCGTCATCTGAAAAGTTCCTTTAGCATGAAGGGGGCCAAATAGCAACATTGCCCCTAAACAAGAACCATTAGGCAACCAAAATGTTATCCTCTAGAGAGAGGCGGGCTAAATTTGAGAACATCTACCAAGGGGGGTTTACCCAACTGACACATCTTTTCAAAAGCAAATCCCCTCCCCATTACCAAGGGAGGACCTAACCCCCTCCTTAGACCTTGCCTTCAACATTGAGAACCCTTTCCAGATTCCTAACACCTGATAGAGAGACGAGTCTTTTGTCCACTAACCTCTTAACTTGACTACCGTACTTATCCGCGATGACCTCCCTCCACAAGGTTCCCTCTTCCAATCCTAATCTCCACAACCATTTTCTAGAAGAGCCTTGTTCACCTTATCCAGGTCCCTGATCCGAACATCCCCTTCTTTGTAAGGGTTGCACACTTCTTCCCAAGCCAGAATGTGGAACTTCTTCATATCTTCTAAACCTTACCACAAGAAACTCAAACTTCCTACTTTAACTAGAACAGATTTTGGACAGCTAAAGAGAGACATGAAATACAATGGCATGTTTGATAACGCTGCCTTGATGAGAATAAGCTAACCACCAAAGGACAAGTACTGACTCTTCCATCTTGATAATTTCCTTTCGAACCGCTCCACAACAACGTCCCACAAATGCTTTGCTGGTTTTCCAATGTAGAGCGGCAGCCCATGGTTAGTTGAAGGAAAAGTTCCCATACTACGACCAAAGATCCCAGCCATCCGCTCTACCTCTTCCATAGACATCCGCACACCCAGTATCTCACTCTTGGCAACGTTGACTTAGAGGCCCGAAACTGCTTCAGAATGTAGTATGATTGCACTAAGCTTGTCCACCATGGTTGCGTCTACCTCACAAAACATAATTGTATCATCCACAAATTGAAGGTGGGGGGGTCTCATCATGTCAACCCTAAACCCGTGGATAAGGCATGCCTCTTGCTCTTTAGCCAACATTCTACCCAATGCTTCAACCACTAACACGAACAAAGAGGGGGAGAGTGTATCGCCTACCCGAATACCTCTCGAGGGCTTGAAGAATCCCTTGGGTTGGGGGACTCATTGACCAACACTGAAAATCTAGCCGATTAGACACCCTCACCCAGCTCCTCCACTTACATCTGCACCCCAGCTGACCCAACATATAGTCTAGGAATCTCCAGTTGACATGATCATAGGCTTTCTCTATATCCAGCTTACATACTATGCCTTTCACACCTTCCTTGTAACGGGAATCTATGCATTCATGAGCGATGAGAGTACTATTTAATATTTGTCTATTGCAATAAATGCACCTAGAATTTTGGGGTTGGCATTGCCCAACACTGCATGGACTGATAGCCAACGTTCTTACAATGATCATATATGAACACCACCATGGACTGATAGCCAACGTTCTTACAATGATCATATGTGAACAATGCCATGGACTGATAGCCAACGTTCTTACAATGATCATATATGATCAAACACTAGTTTTGGTATAACCAACGTGGAAACCAACGGGAACTTCTCCACCCACCCTATCAAGACCAAAAACCTATCTAAATTGGACATCATTGCTTTATATTTTCCATTAGTCCATGTAAATTTACCATCCGCCATCTAGAGGTTGACCAACTCATGTAAGTACACCCACCCTAAAAAGTCCTTTATTCTGTGTGAAATTATCTCACCACTGGATTTTTCATAAATTCCCCCAAATGCACCACGACACTTCAAACCTCCAACGAACCATGTTGAGCTTTGCTTAGAAATGCCATCTTTTTTGCTACTTTTATACCATATATAGTTGTGAAACACCACAAGAATCTTGTTGCTCCACCCTTGAGGATTATCAAAACCAAGAAGGATCCCCTCCACCAGTCCTCCAAAGTCTGGACTGATGTGTCCCATGCCACCACAATCCCCTCAGCCGATCCCACAGCATCGATGGACACACACTCCTTCAAGCTCACACCCTACGAAGAGTCCATCATTCTCCTATCTAGCTCGCAACTTAGTCTCTTGGAACAAAATGATCTTAGCCTTCCACCATTGGCAAACATCCCCGATCTTCTCCCTTTTCAGTTGGCATCCCAACCCCCTTACATTCTAACATGATATCTTCATTTTACAAATTGTTTGGTCCCTTCATGACCCTACTAACTAAACCCTCGCCCTCATAATTATTTCAGAAGCAAGGCCTGCCAATTCCTTATGACCTTTAGGGGATCTCTGGACTTTCCTTTGTAACAACGGAGGAGACTTCATACTACCATGATCCTTCACAAATTGGAAGAATGCGTAACACACACAATTTACCTACCGGATTCATTGCAACCCGCAGGCAGCACTTCCCTTTTGCCACCATCACTTGATCTGCTTCCTTTCATCCAGCCACTATCTTATGTTGACTAGCTATGTTGAGACTCAGATCCAATTGTCCTCTTTCACCACAACTTGGAGTAGCGTTATTTCTAGCACCTCCCTCAAGATCTTTTCCCCATTTTGATCCCCTTTGAATGCCACCCCGACAAGCCCATTCCCTAATTCTAGCTCATCAGCCTAAGGGATCGGTACCTGCACCTGCAACAACGAACCATTATCAGTTCCTTCACCCAATGAACGGATAATTGTGGCTTCCTCACTTCCTTGTTCGATGGCCATTTCCACCTTCAAAGACCATGACGAAACTCCCTCGATGGCATGGAACGACCATGAATAAAGGCCCAGGTCGAGGTTAGAAAATTGGAACACATCTCGAGCTTAAAAGGGGATAGGAACTTCGCACGTGATGGGACTTAAGTCCCATTCCAAACATGTCGCATTGGGTGGGGAAGATGCACATGCCAATGACAACACTTGCAAGAGATCTCCAACCTCCACGTCACCTAGGATACAAGGGCCAACAAGTGGTGCTTCGACACCAATCAACTTGATGTTGTCATTAAGAGGACGCGTCTTCTGCAAACAGTGCCTCAACAACCAACCTAATGCCGAGTGAGGCACCTGGCATCCAGACCACCGAAGTTGTCCAAGCCTCCTCTCCAGACTTGACACCGTCCCCAAACCTGTTAGTTTGCATGCTATGTCAAACAGAGCCCGTTCCTTACATTAATCAAGACCCTATCCTCTGTCACATCTGCAAAGAGGTTAACATCTAGACTACATGTCTCCTGGCTAGAGGTGCCAATGTCGTTTACCCCTCTTCTTTCTACTCCTACTCCTTCCTACCAACTTCCCTTCTCCTTTTTCCTCCCCCCTACACCCTTAGCCACCACATACTCACCTTCTCCACCTGTCTCCTTGATCTTCCCCTTAGCAACCCACTTCTTTTTAGCCTTTCTAATCTCCGCTCTCTTCGCAATGTACTTGTTAGCCATCTCTAGCTCCTACCTAGCCCACTGGATAGACAATGTCTCTTAAAGCTTTTCCGATGCAGAGCAACCACCACCTTGGCAGCCTCCACCTTCTCAAGGCGCACTAAGGTGAAGCCGTGAACCTTCTCGGATCCCCTTTCCCGCGGAATCACCACCTCTCACATTGAACCCTCGTTCCTGAAATCCCTTCTGAAGTTAAGCTCCATCCACCCCTCCAGGAATTTTTCAACGAAGAGGGTTAAGAGCTAAAGAAAGGGCATGGGAGAAGCCTCACAGGCCTTTGCCCTCCACTTTAATCCATTCCCCAACATCACCTCCCTTTACTTCCTTGGCAGCCCTGCTACCTGAGGTCCCTCTCCCCCTCCTACTCTATACCCCTTGGCAACTTCTTCCTCAAGAGCTTCCCCTTCCCTTTCACCTTGTCGACATCTCCCCTAGCCCTAGATGCTTCTTCCTTTCTTATGCATACCCAAACCCCTCTTCCCTTAACTTCCCAACTTTGTCCTTTCACATCTCTACTTGGTGCAACCTAGTTATCAAGTCAATGAGATCTCAACCCAGATCGTAAAGAAATGGACGCAAGTACACCCATAAGAATATTTGAGTAGAGATGGAGAGAACTTTATTGATATCAAACTTCTTCTCTCACAATACTTGGGAAAAACTCACACTTAGAAAACATTGGAATGACACCTCCCAGTGTTTTAAATAGCTACGCTATGTAGCGTGTAGCTTAGCCTAGCTCATGAAAATAGATTAAGTCGCATGTAGCATATGCTACACGCTACACACTACATATCTCACATTACAAGTTACTTTTCACTACAACATTAAAATCAATTGATGTTTCCAATGATTTATACATTTTTCTATTTCAGTGAAAATTAGTTAATCTTTTCAAATGCTTTTAGTTAAATCATATAAGAAACAATATTAAATCAGTTTCGTTGCTCTTTCTTCCCTTTCATATGAACTTGAGAAATGGATCTATACTCTCAACCTTCAGAATTGATTGAGAAACTCTAGCTTCGAGCAAGCAATTGAACAAAAATGATATCACCGGCCATTTCTCGGCGCAAGAATTTCTCGAGAGATTTTCAAAAATCTGGGTTTTCTTGGGATATGTTTGGGAAAGGCAACCAGGAAATAAATAAATACATAAATATATGTATGTGCGTGTATATATATAGGAAAATAAATACATAAATATATGTATGTGTGTGTATAGGAAAAGGTGATATAGAATTAAAAACAACTCTCAAATTATGGGGAAAAAAAGCTTTGTAAACAATGCAACAATATCACAAAATTTACAATTCCCATAGTAATTAAAAATACCATGATGTTTTAATGATATCTTATTACAGAAAGCCATGAGAACATCATGATATTTCAATAGATAACTCCTTTTTTTTTTTTTTTTAATGATGACAAGGTGTCCCCGTCCCTTTTGAAGGCGAGACCATTCCCTACGAATGCACACAATCACTTGCAAATCATGTGCATCGGGTAAAGCACGGGGAGGGGAATCAAAACCATGTCTGTGGGGAGCAAACCCACGACGCTAGCCGTTCGCCCAAACCCTGAGCGGGAACAGATCACTGACATTTGTCATTATGTATGCGACAACGAAATGCCACATGCAAAATTCAAATCCAACATCCAAGAAAAGGATTGGGAGATGTACAAATCTAAAGATGAAATGTATATTCATGCAATGCCCAGTACGCTTTATTGATTATATATATAATTCATAAATTGGTATTGCATTCTGAAACTAACCAGGGGCTTAAACGCTAACAAGATGAGAATCAAGAAGAAGAAAATGCAAAATTGACGTTTTCTTTTTTAACTAAAAGAACAACCTACCCATAGTTCCTCGGGGTTAGTGTCTTCTTCACGATGAAATATCGGTGGAAAGTCAAACCTGTTGAAGCTGCATGTGTAGTAGCAAATGCAGAAAATCAAGAGGCGAAAGAAAGTAATGATCATTTGAAACATTTCAACTTGTCTACTGAGTATTGAAGAAACGAAAAGAAGCCATTAAGTTTATTAGGCATAGAACGTAGTCATAGACGGAAATCTGACAAAATACTAGGAGGACACAGAGCACATACATAAGGTGATCTATATTAGGACTGACAAAACGCATTTCAATGGGGAATCGAAAGCGGTACGGGTCTCGCTTTGCCTGCAAAATAGCAGAAAATAATTGAAACCATGTTCATATCGAATAATACATAGTAAATATTTGATAAATTCGAAGGAGCCTCTACAGACACCAGGTGTTGTATAACAACCGAGAACCTAAATGCAGTAAACATTGTTAATCTAAGAACATTAAATAGAACTATAGAAGCCAGCAATAAAGAATGTTTCCTCGTTCACCAAGAAAAAATAAAATGTGACAGCTTATCAGTCTTTAGTAGCATGACAGCATTTAAGTACCTTAACCTACAATTTGAGCTCAGTTCTATCCACTATATTATATTCCTTGCATGGGTTGAACCTGTATCTTACCATCTCATTCTTGGTTACACTGTACAGAAGTTTTGTACTGCTTAGGGTTGTTCTCCATCTACTAAAGAACATAGAGGAGCACACAAAAGAATTTTATCATTGGGATTATTTTCCCAGTCACGTCACCAAGGGATTCACTAAAATTTTGGTAAGTTAATTGCAAAGTTGGTAATTTATATCAATAAAAAATGGTAATCCAAGTAACCCCCGTGACATTGACCTCCCTATAGGCACATTTTTGTAAATATCATCCGAAACCACCTCAACTCAGCTTTAGTAGACAACAAAACAAGCCACCAGGTGATTCACAGACCAAAACAAGACTGAGATTGAATAAGGTAGGGAAGTCATCCCAGTTTTGGTCTTTTGGTGAGACACACTCCAAAACTGGTATTTAAAACTATGTAATGGGTGTGGAGAAATGTTACCTAAAACACACAACTCCTGCATTTTACTTTCCGTATCGAGCATTCCAGATTATGGGGTCATTTGTAATCAGGATCACTATTGTAGCAACCCAAATTAGTGCTCTTTTTTCTTTCTTATTAATTAAGTTAACACAATTTTATATTTACAACGTAAAGATTATACCCTTGTTTATTTAGTTATAATATAACACTAACCATGCGTGGTCTATAACAATAACATTCATAATTTCATATACAAATTGCACTATGAGGTCATATATAACTATAAGGCTATATTGCATACACACTGTATGTATTGGAGTGATGCACATGATCCTACCCCTAGCAGACCATGTATTGGAGGAAGTAGCATACTGCGCACCTGTTCCTGTTCCACGTACCAAAGCAACCCACGATCCAGGTAACCTTGGTGTGGGCAATCTTAAACACCTCAAACTAACCAGCAAATCGAAAATATCCACAACATAACGTTAGATCCATAACTACAGAAAAGTGGTTATCACTAACCGAAAGTTTATGACAGATCTCCTTCTAGCACAATGGAGAACTTTGCATATCCATTAGCCAACAAGACAAGAACATCTGAAGCAGTAATCATGAAAGAGTGAACTTTCAGGTTATCGTGGTGTGAAGTTTTGTGTGTTACTATTGTGGAATTTAAGTATACTTGGTCAACTTCTTGTAGTTCCTGTATAATAGTTCAGTCAAGCTCCAAATCATTTTAAGTTATCTAAATTAAAACCCACTTGTTTTTCATTTACTAACAAATGATGCTCAATGTTAATGGTTGAGGAAGTGGGTGGTAACAATGTACAGCCCACCTAACGGATGTGGATGTGGGCCGTAACACTGTATGGCCCACCTAGCTTTCTTTTTACTATCTCTTTTATATTTAGTAGTTTATATTGGTTTGGGACATTGGGAATATTAACATTCTTAGTGAGGATAGTTGTCTTTTTTGGTTTCTATTAATTAATATAAAAGGGGGAGAGTGGGGGCGTCAAACTTTAACTCTCTTTTCTCTCTTCTCCCAACTTTCTTCACTCTCTCTTTTCTTCTCCTCTTCCCTTTAATTTAGAAATCTACATGGTATCAAAGCATCATTCCTGATTTAATCCATCTTTTCCCCCTTGTATCTTATAATTCTTTCTCCTTTTATTTCGGTCTTTATCATCCCTCTTGTATTGAAAAACTTTTATGAAACTTAAGAGTTCCTTTTCTTCTTCTTCTTCTTTTCTTCTTTTCTTTTTTTTTTTTTTTTTTTTTTTTTTTTGGATTTGTCAAGCCTTTGTAATTGTATGTATGTGTCACTGGAACGTGTAGACGTGTGACCTGATTGCCTTCGTTGGATGCAGTGTTCGTGATCATCGACGCTCGTGATTAGTTGGAGCATGTCGACATGTGGGTTAGTTATTCTCTTCAAGTGTGGTGTGCATGCCATGTGAAGCATGCAAGTCTAGTGTTCATCTATCGCGAAAGGTAAGCCCATGTTCGCATAAGCTTATGATATTTATTCTAATCCCTTTGTTCCGATGGAGAAGAAGAGTAATTCAAGAACTAAATTCATAAATCTATATTTTTTTAAGGGTCTAAATAATCTTTATTAAATTAAATGGAACAAACTATCTTCAGTGGTCCAAAACTATCCAAGTTTTTTAACCACCAAAGACTTTGACCACTAAGCCTGATGAGAGTGCTAATATGTAGGATCAATAGATCTAGGAGAATGGTCAAATTACGACATGGTGGTGGAATAGCATGGAACCATTCATTAGTGTGAATGTAATGTTTTTAGATACGCAAAGGAGGTATGGGATGTATTACAAGAGATGCATTCATCCGACAAAATATCAATTGCACATACCAGTTATTTGAAGAAATATTTTACTTCAACTAGGGGATAAATCACTAGGTGAATATTATTCAAAACTGAAAGGATTGTGAGAGGAGTCAGTGTTTGAAATATCGGTATCGCGTTACGTATCGCATCCTTGGGATATAGATACATATCGGTTATCGCACGGGATATATCATTTGCATTGGGTAATTTATCGCACTTTTTGGGAAACATAGGGAAACATTGGAAAAATGGTTGAATTTTTCAATGAAACTTTAAGGATTGTTAAAAAAGACCTTAATACACACTTTTAAACCATAACATCTCAAAAAAGAAGTGCACATAATAGGTTTCCTTTGTATATGGTTCTAAGTTATGCGTTGTCTGACTGAACTAATGCAACTATATTCAAATTGAATGCATAACATTTAGAGTGTATGTGATGATCATTTCATCAAACACTCCTAAATATGTCGAAATTAGTTTTAATTGATAGCTGGTTGAAGGGAATTATAGGAAAAATAATAATATTTTAATATATTTTTTTATTAATATTTAATTAAAAAATGATTTTTATTTTCCAAAAATTGATAAGGACTTAACAAATCAATAGATCAGCCCTCATACATGCTTGATTTCATGTTTGGCGTGCAACATTGCAAGCAATTTGGGAGAAATTGAGAAATTTTTGAAAATTTCCCAAAGCGAACCACTTACACTCGAATTTCGAAATTAGAGTGTATGTGATGATCATTTCATCAAATACTCCTAAATACTTCGAAATCAGTCTCAATTGACAGCTAGTTGGAAAATTTCGCGAGAAAAAAACATGAAGAACATGAAGAAACAATGGATATTGAAATCAAACCTCCAACTTCATGATTTTTCATGCAAAACATGAAGAACCAATGGATTTGTAATCATTTGACATTGATTTAAGATAATTTCAACAACAAAAAAAAAAAAGGATCGGAAATTGAAAATGCTCACCGGATCAAACATATGGGATATATTGGCACTACTAGTGCATTTCGTATCGCACAAGTGGAATATAAGATATATCATGGGATATATCGACCGATATCGTCAATATTTAAAACATTGGGAGGAGTTGAATGTGTATCAAACCCACACTACTGTTTTGGAGGAACAATCTCACCAGCGACAACAGTTTCATTTATCTGGTTTGGAGCGTAAATATGAACCGATATGTGCACAGATTTTAGATTGCAAGGAAGTGACATCTCTGAATGAGATGTATGCTCGCCTCCAAGGTGTATCTCTTGGCTCTCTACAAGTCAAGCCAATGATAGCTTTGCTATAGCATCTTTAATAGTTAAGGCCAAGGTGGTGAACCTAGAAAGTGCACCCATTATGGGCCTACAACAAATCATTCTAATGAAATCTACATAGAAAGTCAGCATGGTCTAACTAAACATCTCACATTCGAGAGCAATAAGTCTCGTCCAGCTAGTTCTACGTTTACAACTCAACAGCCACGCGTGTCTAGAGAGACGGTTATGCTCTCACTCAAGAATAGTGCTCTAGGTTGCTGAAAAATCAGCAGAATCAACCTATTCTTGCTACTTTTGCAGCTACTTCTACTCTTACGGCTATATTTGTGACCTCAAGTATGGCCTGTTTAGGATCCCAAGTTCTTTTCTCCATCGGTCATCGACTCTGGAGCATCTGACCATATGATAGATGAGTCTAGTGTGTTTTCTTCCACTAATACATTATTAATGGGTTCTTCTATCACTTTAACAAATAGTACCCAATCCAAAGTATGTGGAATGGGTACTATTCATCCAAGTACTTCCCTTTCATTATCATTTGTCCTTTGTGTTCCTAAATTTCCTTTAAGTCTTCTATCAGTTAGCAAGCTCACCAAATCCCTTAATTGCTTTGTGACTTTATATCCTTCATATTATGTTTTACAAGATCTAAAGATGAGGAAGAAAATCGGTGGAGATATGAACATGATAGTTATACTATCTTGACCATGATGTTATTGGCATAGAAGCACAGAAGAACATTTATCCTCATTAGTAGCAATGCCATCTCGGTCATCATCCTTAAAGATTTTCAAATGTGTTATTCCTTCCTTGATGTCTATGTCAGTTCTAAAGTGTGAAGTGTGTGAGTTGAGTAAACATCATCATGTTACTTTTCCACCACATAGGGAAAAGTGCAATTCAATTCCTTTTTCTTTAGTCCATTTAGACATTAGAGGATCGGTTAAATTTTCCAATAGGTCGGGGTATAATAATTTTTACGAATGACTTGAACTTATTTAATGAAAGACATATCTAAATTATTATCTATTTTTAAGACTTTTCACATAGAAGTATAACATCAATTTAACTTAAAAGTGTTTATGTTTCATTCAAATAATGCTATGGAATATGTAGCCCAATCCTTTAGTCAATATTTTTCTAAAACAGGTACCCTACATCAAACATCATGTGCCCACACCCCACAACAAAATGGTGTTGCGAAACCACCTGCTTGAGGTGACTCATGCTCTAATAAGTCACAAGAGTGTTCTCAAAAATTTTTGGAGTGTAATACTCATGCCATGTTTTCTAATAAATCGAATACCCTCGATTGTTTTAATGGGCCAATCACCTCGCGAAGTGTTACTTTCAGATACTCCATTGTTTTCTTACCCTCCCACAGCTTTTTTTATGTATATGCTTTATTCATCAATTGGAGTCGGGCCATGATAAATTAGATCCTAAAGCATGCATCTTTCTTGGGTACTCTTGAACACAGAGGCTATCGTTGTTTCAGTCCTTCACTTCGAAGACAATGTGCATGCAGATGTTACATTTTTCAAGTCCACTGTTCTTCTCAAAAGATAATAAATCTCTTGAGTGGAAGTTGTGCCTGTACCTATTGTGGTTGAAGAAGACAATTAAATCTCCTCCCTCTGCTGACTCCTCCATTCCCATTGTGCCTTAGCTGAAAGTTTATTCACAACAAAAATGGAAGGATAGTGTGGCCAATCACGATGTGACCTAGTGATCTAGTGAATTCTCCAAATAGTTCTAATGTTCTTGTTGCCTTGAGGAGAGGTAAGCATGCATGTACCAATCATTATACCTCCAAATATTTCTCTTTTCAATGCTTATCACCCTTTTTCCATAGATTTTCTTTATCCTTGCTCTCTCATTCTATTCTCAAGTCAGACCATGAAGCATTGTAACATAAGGGGCAGAAACAAGCAATGGAAGACATGGTTGCTCTCTATCAGAATAACACTTGGGAACTAACCAATCTACCAGCCAGTAAACGTGCTATTGGTTACCAATAGGCATACGCCATTAAGTTTCACCCTTTTGGTACAGTTAAACGTTTAAAGGCTCATTTGGTTGTTATGGAATATATTCGGATCGTTGGTGTTGATCATATTGTAACCTTCTCTCATGCAGTGTTCGAAATATCATTATCGCTACAAGTTTCATTGGCCGAGGATACGGAAACAATATAAATATCATCGATAATATTATCGATAACCGGAAATGTGGAGAAACATTGAGAAACATGGGGAAAATGGTGGAATTTTTTTGGTGAAACTTCAGGAAATGCTAAAGTATACATATTTGCATATTTAGGAAACATAAAATTGCAAAAAGAATACATACATAATAAGTTTCCATTTAATGGAGGCCTAAAAGCATGTGCTGTCATAAGAAATCAATCCAACCATCACATCTATCTAACCATCCATCCAACCATCCAACCTATCATCCAAACATCTATCGATATTTTGGAATATCGACAACACAATATTTTGCAGAGAAATCGTTGACAATTGGAAAGGAAATGAAAGATTGTAGTCTTGATATCGCCCATATTGCCATAATGATAATAGCGCGATATTATTGATATTATCATTGACAATTTGAATACTACATACAACCATGTGCCCATAAAAAAATTAAAATGGAAATTTTTTTAATAAACAAAATTTTGGCGATATCAACACATTAGCGATATTATCGAAATGTTGTCGATGCATTGGCGAAACAAGTGACACTTGGAATTTATACAATCCAAAATATTGGCGATACATTGGCAATATAAGCGACACTTACGCATTTGAAAATATTGGCGATACAACACCGATACCTGGAATTTTTTATACTACCAGTGTTATCGGTATCACTACCCATGTTATCGATATCATTAAGCTAGAGATACAGATAATATTAGGGATATTTCGATAATATTGGAGATAATTCGAACAATGCTCTCATGTTGCCAAGTTGAAGTCTATTCGTGTTATACTTTCCGTGGTTGTTAATCATGGCGAGCCTCTCTTCCAACTTGATGTCAAAAATGCTCTTCTTCATGGTGATTTCAAAGAAAATATCTATATGGAGCAGCCACCTAGGGGTTTATGCTTAGGAAGAGCCAGACAAAGTGCGTAAACTGCGCAAGGAGATTTATAGGTTGAAGTAATCACCACGTGCATGGTTTGACAAATTCAGTGATAAAGGAGATGTAATTAAAAGACCCAGAGGTATAGAAATTTGGTTGGGAAACTTATCCATTTAACTATCACTTGGCCAGATATATCTTATGTTGTAATTGTGGTGAGCTAGTTTATGAGCTCTTTGAGGGTACCTCACATGGATGCAATTGTTCGGATTCTGCCATATTTTAAAGGAGCACCAACTTAAGGAATTTTGTATAGACAGAACTACTAGGTGTTGTACATCTGTGAGAGGAAATATAGTCACATGGAAGAATAAGAAGCAAGGAGTTGTAACCCAATCAAGCGTTGAAGCAGAATATAGAGCAATGGTTCATACATGTGAGTTAATGTGGATCAAGAAACTATTGCAAGAATTAAGGTTTACAGTGAATCTACTTAAACTTACGTAGTTGTTTTGTGGTAATCAAGTTACATCCAACAAATAATCCAGTCTATCATGAAAGATAAACATATTGAAGTCGACTGTCACTTCATACGCGAGGTCTCTAGTGGTGAAATCTCCATAATATATGTCTGATCTCAAGATCGATTTGTTGATGTCTTCACCAAGGGCCTTCATTACAATCATCCTTCGCGCATATATTCCAAGCTTAGCATCGACAACATCTATGCTCCAGCCAAAGGGGGAGTGTTAACAGTTGAGGATGCGGGTTATGCCCTTGTATAGCCCACCTATCTTTGTTTTGTCTCTCTTTTATATTTAGTGGTTTACATTAGTTTGGGACTTTCTAGGAATATTAACATTCTTAGTGAGGGTAGTTTGTCTTTTTTGGTTTTTATTAATTAATATATATAGAGGAGAAGAGAAGGGGCGTCAAACCATAACTCTCTTTTCTCTTCTCGTAATTCCCTCTCTCTTTTATACTCTTCTCTTCTTCTCTTTAGTATATAGTTCTTTTTTAAAGATAATGGCACCAACTCCTCGAACCTTTGACTTAGAGCTTAAGAAACCATCACATGGACCAGCCTCTTTATTATATACTACTACTCCTTGGGAAGAAATATTTTGGAAGTTTAAAAGGGATGTAATTGATTGGGCAACTTCTATTTGTCATTGTGATGTCTCCTTTGCTCGATCAACCTTGGGGTTGTAATGTTTGTTTTATGGCACGAGATGCTAAGGTATACATTTTTGTTGTTTTGGGTTATTGCTTGGCAATTTTGAATAAAATCATTATCCTTTAAAAAAAAAAAAACAAAAACAAAAAACCATACATGGCATGAACTCACAGAGTAACAAGCTCAGACTGTGTGAAGTCAACCGACAATAGATTTGTGTGTGAGAGTAGGGACGTGCCTATGTCAAAATATTTTCTACTATAAATAGGTAAGAAGCGAGAGTAGGAGCACAATTCCAAAGCGCAATTTGCGGATCAGACCTCGTTAAATTACTTAATCATGAAACAAGCCCTAAAAGGGCAAAAGAAACATCATATTGTTTCTTCAACAATTTCTGATCTCTAATGACCTCTCAGTAGTATTTGAATCCAAGTGAAGTTTTGACCATCTAGCAGAGCAAAACGAACAAACTTGATCTTGTAGGATTCCCAACAAACTCTTCAATTTCATCCAAAAAAGCAAATTCACTTGATTCTCCCATACAGTGAATAGCCAGGACATTGAGGAAGCCATTTCAAGAATCAATCTAATTCTATCTCCGTCAAGGTATTTAGTAACGGTAACAGTGGCCATAATGGCCACCACTATTACCTTTACGATATGAGTCATGATGACTGTTACGAGCCCAGTAACAGTCGTTATGGTCTCTCTCTTTTTTATTGAAAAAAAAAGAAAAGAAAAACCTACATCTACCCTGTAACCATGGAAAAAAAAATCCGAAAAACCTATATCTGCCCCATAACAGACCATGACGGGGTTGTTACAACCATTATAGGGGGCGTAACGGGTCGTTAACAACAGTTATAGGCTATTTTTTCCATAACGGTTGTTACGGCCTTTACAACCCCGTAATGTGTAACGGTTGCCACTATTACCTTTACTTAATAGCCTTTACGGCCCCATAACAACCTTTATAGCACACCATGATCTTCGTTCATCCGTGTGAAGACAGGAAGGATCCCAAAGAACTGAACTTTCTTTTATTGTTCAATCTTTGTTTTGATTGATTAACTTGTGATATTCTAAATCCGCATTAGTCAGTACTAATGGAATCAAAACAGCCAAATTTATTATTTTCATGCATAAAAATAATAGATTACCTAGTAGAAAAGATTTCAAAATCATCACAAACCTACACATGTTGGGCTTAATTTATATTCATTTTAAAGATGGGTCAGGTATTGTTGTCATCAGGATGTTATTGTTCTGATTGGTTAATCATTTTATAAGGCGTGAACATAAGTTCCACCACAATTACAATCCAATGCTTTTGTGTAGTGTTTTATCTCGCTTGACAATAGCGATTTTCTGTTTAGTTTTTGCTTTGAGATAAAAAAAAATAAATACTAGACTTCTTGCTCTAACCATCCTTCAATAAAAAAAAAACTTCCTAGCAGGAGTTTCAAGAAAATCTTTGGCTATCTTAGAAAGATTGGCTAAAAATGGGTTGGGTTTTAGGAAGAAGCCCTCAGGCCTTTGAGTTGGACCAAGAAGCAAGCACTGTCGATTTCATTTTGTTCCTGCTTATGGAATGCCAAGCAGATACGATAGGTATCACGACCCAACATGCTTTACTCGAAGAAATAAAAGGACTACGTAACACGTGCAAAACAGAAAGGTACCACGTGAATACTCTATGATAGTCGGTATTGAAGGATCAGTACATGAAATTTTCGGGTTCCTTTTCCTATTTGCTACTGTTAATGAGTTTTCAGGAGAGTGTAGCGAGTGTTTCCTTTCTGAAGCACGAGTAAAACGCCTTGTGCCGAGTCAACCTGGATATTTTGTATACGTGATTCTAAAATGTCATTAAAAGTGACTTTAAGTGGAGTTACACGAAATGCTTCCATTGTGAAGCACTAGTGTAATCTTTTGAACCCAAAACAAAGGAGACTAAACAAGAACAAGAGGTGTCCACCGAAGAAGACCCTTCCTTTGTTCGGAAGGAAAGGATGATCCAGACAAACTAGATGGGCAACAAGGTATCAAGAAAATTGGAAAGCTGCAAATACTTAAAGAAGGTAAAGACCTCTTCTGGTTTGAAAGTTGGAGCAGCACCCTAGTTAGGAGAATTGTGCAACAAAGGCTAAGAACATCAAGGCCTGAAACCAAATGATAGCCATCTAATAGAACAGGGATATGGGGACAGCATACTTCAAATAGCTATCTGAAAAGAATCAAGACAACACTTAACAAATCAAGAAAGCATCTACTCGCTTCTCAAAGTAAAGGGAAATGCATGGAACGACCCTTATGAACTCATGAATGTATACTGACGGTACTGATATATAAAGGTGAGTGTGATATGATACATGGCGCCCATTTGGATGTACTCTCCTGACAAAATAAAGCTTTAAAGGCCCATTTGAGTCGGAACTTCTTTATTTTTTTTTGAAAAAGGCCCGTTTGCAAACGCAAAGTGAGAAAAGAATATAAAAAAACAGGCGACGGAATTACATCCTGAAAACTTAATTGGGCTGACCACTCCAAGACTTAAGGCCTTAAAGGACAGCAAAATGACGTCAAAAGTTCCTGACAAATCTCAAAATTGCCGCCTATTCCGCTCACCCCAAATGGTCCACCAGGTAGCCGGAAGAATCAAGTTCCAGATTGGCCTAATCTTCTTGCTTACCCTGCTCCCATTCTAGGCCCAAAGAAAGTTTGGGACTGACCACGGCATGGTCCAAGACATCTCGAAAGTGGACAGAAAGAAGTCCCAAACCTTGGGGCTGAACGGGCAAGAAATAAAAAGCTGATCAACAGTTTCTTCCTCTCGCTCGCATAGACAGCACATGTTAGGAATAGGCATACCCCGCTTTTGGAGGTTTTCACTGGTGAAAACCTTTTTCCTCCCAACCAGCCACGGTTGCCACCTTGGGCGGAGCTCCATAGAACCAAAAGTGGTAAGCATGATCCCCAGCGTAGGAGGGAGTATCCGCCCAAAGATACTTGTAAAAGGACGATATGGTGAATTTTCTGGAACTGTGGAGGGACCATATCAATGAATCATCACCACCCTGGGGCATGACAAGCTGAAGCCAAATGAAGAGGGCTTGAAATTCCTTGAACTTGTTATCCATGAGGGACCTTCTACAGGGAGGCATCCAACAAACCGATGAACCTAAAATGGAGAAGCAATCCACAACTTTTAAGGTTTTCCGACCTCGCGATACTTGCCGAACTAGGTTACACTAAATGTATATGCAAGGGGTCGCCATGCCAAATATCCTTCCAAAACTCAACTCTCCTACTATCACCTAGTGAAAGGAAACTCCTTCCCAAAATTTCACCATTATAGATTTTCAAATATCAGAAGACCTGTAAAGAGAGGACTCCTTAGCGCAACCCCCCCCCCGATCTTGAGACCCAACATAGCCTCCAAACACGCTGCAATTTTGCAGATATTGTCGACCATAGCAGGATCAGCGTTGCAAAAGATAATAGTATTGTCCGGAAACTGAAGGTGTGAGATACGGATGGACAAAGGGGCCACCTTGAAACCGCTAATAAGATTTGCCTCTTGACCCTTCGCAAGTAACCGACTAAAGGCTTCTGCTACAACTAAGAAGAGATAAGGGGAAAGGGTCCTTGGCGAAGTCCCCTCGCAGCTTGAAAAATCCTTTCGAAGAACCATTTACAAGCACCGAAAATGAGGGTCTAACACAACTTTGCATCCGCCTTCTCCATTTTTCCCCACATCTCATTTGAGCATCATATAATCAAGAAATTCCCAATCTACATGATCATAGGCTCTCTCAATGTCCAGTTTACAAACTAGGCCCGCCTTTTTTTTCTTTGAATCTAGAGTCAATACACTCGTGTGCAATTTGAGTGCTATCCAAGATTTGCCTACTTGACATAAATGCCCCTTGAGTTTCGGAGACAACAAAACCCAACACTTCACAGAAACACGTTGCAAAAATCTTGGCCAAAATTTTGCACGGACTCCCAAAAAGGCTAATTGGCTTTTAATCCTTCAACCCCCTCAATCTTTGGAATTAAAGCTATGAAAGACACCCCAAGTTCTACCAGAATCTGAGTGTGCACTGATAGTGGTGTGTACTAACAAGCTAACCCAAAAATAATAATAATAATAATAATAAATTTTAAAAAAAATTAAAAAAGAAAAAAATGGTTCTACCAGAATATGCTCTTCTTCAAAAAATTCTTTGATAAAGTCCACCATGTCCACACTAAAAACCCTCCAAAACAAGCGGAAAAAGCAAGGCCAGGGGCTTCTCTCCCCAAATTATTAACCGCATCTTTAATTTCCGATTCTAGGATTGGTCTTTCCAACGAGGCAGCTTGATCTTTCCTAAGACTATCAAAGGGGAGGTAGTCTAGTCTCGGCCTACACCACTACTCTCTAGAAAAAAGATTCTCATCATGGTGTGCCGCAAAGGTTGTTATGAGGCCATAAAGGATGTTATGCAACCGTTACACATTACAGGGTCATAAAGGTCGTAACGGCCGTTACAAAAAAAAGAAGAAGAAAATGACCTGTAAAGATCGTTACAGCCCCCGTAACGACCCGTTATGCCCCCCATAGAAGCCGTAACGGCCCTGTAACAGTCCATTACGGGGTTGATAGGGTTTTTTTCTATAAAAGAGAGAGAGATCATAACAGCTATTACGGACCCCCTAACAGCCGTTGCACCCCATAATGTAAAGGTAATGGTGGTGGTCGTTACGGCCACCATTACCGTTACGGAATACCTTGATTCTCATAGAATCCCACTATAGCCCCACACCTTCTCCTTTTTCACCACTCTGGATCCTTCGACCATGAGGGAAGAGATCCTATTACACCTAGCTCTAGCTAACGCCAGATTATGAAAGAAGTGTGTATTCTTGTCTCCTTCCTTCAACCAATGGAACTTGAACCTTTGCCTCCACTTAATTTCCTCCTTTAGGAATTTAGAATGTTCTATAAGAAACTTCAAACGTTTAGCTTTATCTTCTTCGAATAGAACTCTCCCTTCCTCTAACAAACAATAGCATGGAATTCCTCCAAAAGGCTCGCCCTTTTGGCCTTTTTTGCCCCTAGAATATCCATTTTCCAAACCTTTAGTTTTTCTTTTAGGAGCTTGAGTTTCTTTTGCAACCTATGCCCCACTATCCCGTGACTTGAAAGGATCACCACCATGCTTCAACCAACTCAAGAAATCCCTCCACCTCCAACCATGAAAGCTATATTCTAAATGGTTTGGGCCCCCAACTGTCAACAACAATCTGGAGCAAAATAGGTCTATGGTTGGAAACCAGCTTTGGAAGAGCTATCCACTACACCAACTAAAATCTGATAACCCATTCCAAGTTTGCGAGAAATTTGTTTAAACGTAAAAATCTAGGATTACTCCTCCCATTTGACCATGTGAATTTCACACTTGACATGGAATGTCTAACAGGTCAAACTGCTGAATGAAGTTTCCAGAGCCCTTCATACTTCTTGTTAACCGTGAACCATTCGATTTCTCGAATCCAAAGCAGAGATGACATTAAAGTCACCCCCAACACACCATTGGAGAGAACATCGAACCGCTACGTCCCTGAGTTGCTCCTAAAAAATTGATCTTATCCTCGCCTTACAAGGACCATAAACAGAGTAGTGAATAGCAATTGGAACCCAAATGCTCTGTCTAAAAGAACTACTGATACTAAACGCTCGCCAATCCAACAATCTTCCTACTTCCATATATCATAATTTCATCTAACCACGACGCCTCCTACCAAACCGTCAACATCTAATGAGATGAAATCTTTGTGTTTCAGCCCCCAAATCTCATTTAGCAAAGCATCGTTGAACGACGAAACTTTAGTTTCCTGAATAGAAGTAATTTATGTTTAGGCCTTAAGACTTCTTGCACATTTCCTTGATCTGAGACCTTTTGGCTTTGCATACCAAACCCCTAATATTCCAGCTTAGCACATTCATCGAGACACATATCTCTCCCTTCTACCCCACTATGACCCTATAATTTTGTTACTATCTTCATAATTTACTGAACTTTCGAGTCTCAGGAGCTCTCGCTACCCCCTCGGGTTATGTTTAGAAGACTGGTTGATAACCAAGTTGCCTCGCTGCTTGATAAAGTGTAATTAGGCTACTACTTCTTGGTTTTGCACGTGGAAGGACAACCCAATTTTCCTGCCTACCCGTTGGATCACATCCTTTATCTAGTCCAATTCCTCTTCCGATATGTGATTATTTAGCAAACCACCCTCCATTATGTTAGTCGTATCAGCCGATAGAGTCTCTTTGCACTCTCGAATCATGCCCACCCCGACTGATGCCTGCATGGGTGTGACATCAAGAGCCTCAGGATTTTTGTCCCGCAAACAACTAGATTCCCTATCTAAATGAGGGTCAGCATATGCGACCACCAAAGCTCTATTCTCATCGTCTGACTCTAGCCGCTCCACCCCCAACATTGCTACCCTCCCATCATGATTCGCCTCATTAGAAGAACATACCTGGATGCAAAGGTTATGAGAAGTGGAGACTTCAGATGATGGGCTAGTTATTTAGGATACTACTGTTAAACCAAGGCTAGGGGAAGAAAGAAGATTTCTATCGCATCCCCTTATGTTAGTTGTATCAGCCGATAGAGTCTCTTTGCACTCTCGAATCATGCCCACCCCGACTGATGCCTGCATGGGTGTGACATCAAGAGCCACAGGATTTTTGTCCCACAAACAACTAGATTCCCTATCTAAATGAGGGTCAGCATATGCGACCACCAAAGCTCTATTCTCATCGTTCGACTCTAGCCGCTCCACCCCCAACATTGCTGCCCTCCCATCATGATTCGCCTCATTAGAAGAACATACCTAGATGCGAAGGTTCTAAGAAGTGGAGACTTTAGATGATGGGCTAGCTATTTAGGATACTACTGTTAAACCAAGGCTAGGGGAAGAAAGAAGATTTCTATCGCAGATGAGAATAGCCCCCCCTATCAATCGAACCTCCATATATAAGAGATCCCCACCTGAGTTCTCACGGGACAGAATTAATGCACACACCGTGTTAATGATGCCTCGTGCAGAAGGCGAAGACGAGGAGTAGACTCTCTTTCCTGGAACCGGCTCATATACAAAGACATTTATCTCGTTGATGCTATCGCCTTGCACGGCGTGTCCCCACTTTAAACGATTCTTTTGCATCTGTTGCTCCAAGTTGATATTAAAATAGGAATGGGTCGAAACCTGATACATGGATGATTCTAGATCACATCTACCCTTCTCTTCTCAAGCCACAAACCAAGACCTCTTCCCAATCCACCAAACAAGCTAAATCTTCGAAAACCATGCCTACACCTAATCCATAATCGAAACCTCTGGATTAGGCATATCGTGCCAGCGTGTTGACCCGGCTTCAGCGTGGAAGCCATCATCCGATGCCACATAATTCACCAGGGAGGAACACCATTGGCCCAAAGTACTTGCATCGCACTGATCCCCTACGGAGTGAAATGGTGGTACCACCTGTCCACCTACCACCTACGAACCTAGCAGCATTCGCACACTGCAGAGAACCTAAGTCCAGTGCTCCGCCAGATTACAAGGAGCATGCTCCTCCTCAAGAACCTCCACGGGCAAAGGCATGAAGAGATCATCTCTCTCACTCCATCTTTCACCCCACAGTTTCGGTCTCTCCCCCACACTATCTCCTTCTCAACCTTCAAAGGAATATTGATTGTACCAACCCTAAGATTTATCGATTCTAGACCTGGAGTTGCTCGACACCTTCAAATACACATATGAGCTACGCTAACATCTCCGACATTTCGTCTATAGCCAACACCTCTTCGACGCATTCTACCAAGGGTTTGAAAAATTCATTATTCCAAACCTCTACAGGAATACCCCATATAAGAAACCAAGATGTCTCAATACCAAAACTAGAGGATTCTTCCCATCTCCAAACACATTTTATTGTGCCGTCTTCGAACCGCGAACCAACAGCCACCACCGTATCCACATTTGTGCCCGATTTCATCAAAATCCATATTTCATCCTCATTTAAAGGTTTGATCCTATAGTCACTCTCATCAAGATTGCAACGGGCCTTCAACCAAGCTCTAATCTGAGAGAGACGTCCACTCATCTTTGTTTCCACCAATACTGACCATTGCAATTATGGTCATGCATGATCAACCATTGCCGGATCCACAACCATTGCCACCCCATCGAAGACTCTAATTCCAGACCCATTTTCCTTAGCTAGGGTTTGGATTAGCGTGTTGCAACGATCCAACCTTTTTAAAAGGATGCAGGGGCCTCTTTAAAGGTTCGAAGCGTTGGCCTGTTTAGATGTTCCACACAATTGCAACCTTCCTTCTCTGCCTGCTTCCTAGAATTTCTGGACATAGCCTTTCCCACCTCCCGCATTTCACCCTTCCTACTGCCTTGATAACCATCATCCCTAGTGTACATCTCCCCGTTCACTTCCACATGGCTGTTTTTTGCCTTCTAAATCAGCATCTTCCTCCCTCCAAAGCTCTCACCATTTAGCTTCTCAAACGCCAATTCCAGATCCTCTTCCGATTCCATCCAAACGAATGCGAAGCCTCAAGGAGTCGTTGTCCCTTGAACCCACGAAATCACCACCTCCATAACTTCTCTAGCTCTCCCGAACACCGTGGAGAAATTAAGTAGCAACCAGCCTTTCGGAAATCCATTGACATAGAGAGTTGGCAATTCCACTAACATACCCCTCCCTTCTTCCTTCCTCTAGGTCCCGGATGCCCTCTTTCTGCTCACTCGAACCCAACCTTTTCCCTCATCCTCCTCTCTCTGACTCGACCCATTCAAGCAGAGACCTCCACTAGCAACCTCCTTCCCCTTATCCTTGGCTGATGGATTAGGCTTGCACTCATTGTCTCCCTTACCTCTGGAGTAGTACCAGCTCCCAATGCTCTGGATAGCTTGTTTTCATTCTACTTATGATTCTCGACCGACTTCTCCCCCTGTTGCCTGCGCTCGAATCCCTACACTGCTCTCTAGAGTATCCACTCCCAACTCCTCTCTCTCTCTCTCTCTCTCTCTCTCTCTCTCTCTCTCTCTCTCTCTCTCTCTCTCTCTCTCTCTGTTACTGCTGCTAACTCTCACCATCGTGAACAGTTTTAGTCCCGATTGAGTCGGAACAGTTTTAGTCCAAGGCTAACAGCAAAATTATGAATATTGGTGCAGGACATGAAAAATAGTCAGCATCATCATCATCATCATCTTAGCTACGTACCAGCTAAAGATATACAGATAAATGTGATTAAATGTTTTCACTCACCAGAACTTCAACAATGACATTCATACCAACTTTTATGTGATGACGGATCCAATACCAGTCATTTCCTTTCATTGGAACCCATCTGAAAAAGTATCAAACGATATTAGTAGATACTAAGAGGGGTTGGCAAACGTAGTATCATGTTAAACCATTTTTAAAATTAAAAAAAAAAAAAAAAAAAAGCCACACTCTAACTCATCCAAGCAGACTCAGATTGAGTGGGATGTGTATCAAGGCAATAAACTTACAAGAGACCAAAGTGATAAATGTTGTTCTCAGGTATCTCAACATGGGAATTTTTCATGCAATATCGAATTTAGAAATTCCCTCAGATATGTTTAGGGAAATCCCACGGAAATAGAATAATTGAAAATTAAGAAATAGGGGATGTAGATAACTGACAAAATAAAAAAGAATTAAGGCATAAAAAGATCATTTTATGCGTACTGATTAAATCATCCAAAAGCATGGTTGCCAAAATCCTACGATCTACGATTTAAGTCGAATCTTAGGCAAAACACTTTGAATCCCTTTTTGGAAGAATCTGACAATTCCATGATTTGAGTACTACGATTTACCATTCGATTCCTGGTTTATGATTCAAAATATACTATCTTCTCTTATAAATTTTATTTGGCTTCCATTTCATGTTTTTAAATTAGCAAGGGCTTTAAGAATCTTTTGAAAAAGGTTAATTGTTTTAGTTTATTGTTTGCAAGAAATTAAATGATGGATCTTCTCTTCGATCCTAAATTTTGGACCCTTTTTTTTTTTATGATTTCTTACCTCTTAATTGGCCGAGATAACAAATTGATCTATGAATCATGTTTTCATGGATGGTCGTCAGTATGTTGTCTACATGTATTGTGGCAATGGCGGTTAGGATTTGACTTCAACTTAAAGACCCATGCTTAATTTATTTCTTACTGTCTTTTCTTTTCTTTTCTTTTTTTTTTCTTTTTTTTTTTTTTTTCTTTTTGTGTTGTCAAATATCTAGAATTCAAGTTGTGTTTTCAAGGTTCTCTTATGTGATTTTAAACTTATTTAATTCTTTATGTAATAAAGAAAAACTTATTAAAAGATTACAAGGCCTCATTAGGAACTTGATTGTATGACTTTTGGCTTTGAGGAGAACATTAATTTAAAGTCTTGGGGTCTCTATTCATGGCTTAGTGGTAGACACCCTGTGTTTCTACCACTATTATGATTGATTTATGATACAATTTGCAATATGAATGATTCAACCCCTACTACGAATGATTTGCGATACGATAACTATTATGACAACATTGTGTACAAGAGTCATTTGACTTCCACCATAGCAGGTTCCAGATATGGAAGTTGCAAAAGGTTCATGAAAACCGCAGGAATAATGCAATGACATTGTGAATATGATACATTTCCAATTTTCATAAAGTTTTTGAGTATATCAAGCTATTTTCTAATTATTTTTGTTCTATGAAAGTAAAACAAATATGTATACCAATATTTTCAAAATACTACAGATATTTGTCATGATGGCGATTCAGGATAAGGACAAAACAAAGAAAAGACAAATCAGATGTATTTCTTTTTTTTTTTTTTAATTGATAAACATATTTCCTCCCTTGGGAATCTTGGGTGCCATTACCATACCCACTTTGAAAAGAAAGAAAGACCAGTGTTACATAAATGCCTTATTAAATGCATGAAAAAGGATAATCAATTGGGAAATAATATCCAGCTGCACTAAATACAGTACATGTGATTAAACATGATAAGACAGTAGCAGTAACACAAATCTAGTGTGCTTAAGGCATTACCCATCATATACGCATCCGATGTCAACAAACGCTCCCTGATAAAGGTGTAGAGTTGTCACTTTACCTGCACAAATCTGTGTGGAAAGCCTCCCAAACCGTTAGGTCTGCTAGTAAGCTCATAAGGAAATAAGTATCCACCTACACTAAGTACAATAGCAATGTAATTCAAAAATGTTTACATCTTCATATTTAATGCATGAGGAAAAAAAATTCAATTATAATAGCATTGCCTGATGTAGGCTGTTCTGTGAATACCATCACATAAAATTTTCGTGAACTGGCCACGACCACTCAACTAGATGCAAAGATTTATATGTACATTACACTCAATTGAAACTTAGGCATGAAATTCATTTTTCTAATTTTGAAATAAGGTAAACATCAAAAAGTAAAATATTCTCATACATACTCAAACTTTTTTTTTACACACACTCACACCCACAACACATGGGCACTCAATCCCATGATCTCAGTGTTAAAACATAGTATATCTACCACTGAGCCATGGAGCCGGAGCCAGAGCTGGATCCGGACAGACAGACAGACATACTCAAAATGAATATGCTTCTTGGAGCTGAAATACTAACCTGTCCAGGATATATAAATGGAAGCTCAAGCTGCAAGAAGAATCAAGAATGGTTAAAAAAAATACCCTCCTTCAAATAGACTTCAACCTATTGAATTCATGTTTTGAGAAAGGGCATGTTTGGTTGCAAGCAAAACTGTGTTCGGGACAGACAATCTGGGTCATGCTGTCTTGGATAAGCTATGTCATGATAAATCTTGGACTAGATATTCTGTTAGGTGTTTGTCAACCACCCTGTAACAGGTAATAAAGATGGACTGGCACACGTGACACAGCTGAGATGGATGGTTGCACATTTAGCACCTATGGTGCATGTGCACTTTGACACGTGTGCCACATGTGAGGTGCTTGAATATGGATGGTCATACATGTGGAACATTTGGCATGTATAAGTTCTCATCTTTATTCCACTTTTTTTTTTTTTTCCAAGAGGCATGACAAACCACGAACAACTTGTGCTGAACAAAACTTAGCTTGCATCCAAATGACCTCTAAAGGTATTCATCGTACCATGTCATCTTTGTAGTCCTTGCCTCGTTTCCTCCTACCAGGATGGTAATCTTGGTCAAACTACACACAAATAAAAGGAAAAACAAAATTGCTTGAAATTACCAAATGAGATACTCGCATATTGAAAGATGGAAAAAAAAAAAACAGCTGCAGAAAATATGTTACGGTATCTAAACATGGATTACTTTTGAGACAATCAACAGGTTAACCATCATTTAGTAGCTCAAAACCTAAATATAACTGAAAGCCAGTGAAGTCAACCCTTAATATCACTCTAAGAGAGCAAGGGGAAGGCTCTAAAGGACATGGATGGAGGTAGTAAGAAAAGATTTGATGGCTTATGGTCTAACTGAAAGGTCTGGCCCTTGATAGAGTGGAATGGCAGAACAGGATCCATATAGCCAACCCCTAGTAATTCAGATAAGGCTTAGATGATGATGATGGTGGTGGTGAGATGTAGGCCCCATTGTATAGCTTATCATAGATATATAATGAAATAGGAATTGAATTATATTATAATGAATTATCCCAGGAAAGGGTGTTTGTTGCATGAACTACATGTTTCTCAAGGGTGTAAAATGTATTACAAATAAAACATTAGATGAAGAACAGGAAAAAGTTAATTTGAATTATAACTTAGGGCCTGTTTGTTAAATCTGAACTCTAAATCCTGAATCTGAAATCTGAACCTGAAGTCTGAATCTGAAGTTTGAAAACCTGTTTGGTAAGTCTGAAAATAAAGTATTGAATATGAAATGACCTGTTTGTTAACAAACGTCTGAAATGTCTGAAACCTGTTAATTTGACACATTTGCCCGTCTCCACAGGAAATAATCATATGATTGAATCCCTACCATTAAAAACTTCATGGATTCCACCAGAATTTCATTTGCCATCTAAACTATTGATAAGGTCATAAAGACCTAGATGAAGAGACCACACAAATATCATCTTGATCCAAATCTGTTGTGGCCCATGGGAAATTTTTAATGGTCAATTACCACTATTTTCTGTACTATGATCCATCTGAGATTTGGATCTACATTTTTTGGATCGTACCCTAAAATGAGCTTTCAATATGGATGGATGGCATGGATGGATGGCATGGATGTAGTTGTACACATCACAGTGGGCCCCACAATCGGGGGTCTCACCCACCTTGGTGGATCGAACGATGCGGATTGCCTGCTGAGGATGTCAGTAGCCCATAGCTACCGACATGAGTGGATGTGTGTGGGGTGTGAGTGCGTGTGTATTAAAAAAAAAAAAACCATAGCTATTGTACGGTGCTGTGTCGTCCAAATCTCATGTGGACCACACCACAAGAAACAATGGTGATTGAATGACCACCATTAAAAGCTTCTCGAGGGCCTCAAAAGTTTTGGATGAAGCTGATATTTGTGTTTTCCCTTTATTCAGGTCTATGTGACCTAATCAACAGGTTGGATGGTAAATGAACATTACAGTGGGCCCTAGGAATTTTTTAATGGTAGGCATTCAATTACCATTGTTTTCTTGTGGTGTGGTCCACTTGAGACTTGGATGTCTCATTTTTGGGTTCATACCATAAAACGATTTGGAAAAATAGATGGACAGTGTGGATAAAACACATACATCATGGTGGGGCCCATGGAGCATTGTCCAGTAGCCACCACGCTCCTAGCAGCATTAGTAGGCAATCCACTCTGGATCCGGGATCCACCAATCTCGCACCACAAATCCAGGAAGTAGATTGCGTGGTGTGCTCGGTGGTGTGTTGACATCATCAAGTTTTATGGGCCCCACCATGATGTGTGTTATATCCACACTGTACATCCATTTGGCGACATCACTTTAGGTCATGAGCTAAAAAATGAGGTAAATCCAACAATCAAGTCGACTACAAAATAGAAAGTAGTGGGGACAATGATTTCTACCATTGTAACCTTCCTATGGCCCACCATGATGTTTATTTGTCATCCAACGTGTTCATGAGGTCACACAGACTTGGATGAAAGGAAAGAACAAATATCAAATGCCCCCAAGAAGTTTTCAATGGTAGACATTCAATTCCTTCCTCCTACCTTCTGTGGTGTGGTCCATTTGAACTTTGAATCTGCCTCATTTTTTAGCATGCCCTAAAAATATCTCATAATATGGGTGGATGGTATGGATATAATACATATATCATGGTGGACCCCACGAAACTTGGTGATGTCAACACACCTAGTAGGTCGGTGGTGTGCAGCACACCAAGCAATATTCCCAAATCCGGCAGGGATTGGGTACTACCCCACTGGGACCTAGCTAAAGACGAACGGTCTTTTCAAGGGCCCTGTGCGGCCTACCATGATGTATATGTTTTATCCACACTGTCCATCCATTTTTTTCATACCATTTTAGGGCATAAGATAAAATGTGAGGCAGATATAAGGCTCGAGTGGGCCACGCTACAGGAAACTATGTGAATTGGGCGCCTACCATTGAAAATTTCTTGGGGCCACAAAAAGCTCTAATTAAGCTGATATGTGTTTTTCCTTCATCCAGATTTGTGTGACCTTATGAAGAGGTTAGATGGCAAACAAACTTCATAGTGGACCCTAAGAAGGTTTCAACAATAGTTGTTCAATTCTCGCCGCTTTCTGTGGCGTGGTCCACTCAAGCTTTGGATGTGCCTCATTTTCTTGGCTCATGCTCTAGAATGATCTAGAAAAGTTAATGGACGATGTGGATCTAACACATAAATTATGGTGGGCACAGAGAAGTTCCACACCTTAAAAGTTGGGTTGTGTATTACACAATCTATTTGTGAGAGAAAATCTGTGGCAATGTGCATAGGGGCAATTTTGGAAGCAAAGGATAAAAGATTTAAAAGAAACCGATGAGTGCATTATGTATCACCATTAAAAGCTAGACCTCCGTCGCCAAAAAAAAAAGATCGACAAAAATTATGAAGCGCTTTCCATGTTTGGTGTTAACAAACAACAGTTAACACCGAGCGCTTTTCGGATTCTGCATTAAGTAAATTTTTTCAGTGTTAACAAATGGGGCCTTATAGTCATTACATGGTTTGACCCTTTCTTTCCCGTTTCCACTTTTTTCTCCTCCCTCCCTTTCTCAAATGTTGGGTCCACATAATGGTGAGGCACTATACTTGAATTATGCCCCGCTGTCACTATCGAGCGAAGCTCCTGCTCGAAGCAGTTTACCTCCTTCCTATATTGGAGACGTCCCTATTACTCTTTAAAGATATAGGCAATCAGAAGTGGGGCTCGCGATGGACAGTCCAAACATAACTTTGTATGATCAGTGTTGACCAACCAATTTCTTTGCCATTAATCAAATATTTCATATGGTGATGTTAAAGGGTTTCTTGAGGTACATGCCAATCATGTAGACCCTTCCCAATATGGACCCTTCATTTTCCTAGCCGTTGATTGGATGGCTACAATCATCCAGTCAAACTGATTCCTGAGAGTCGTGGGTAATGAAATGTGAGTCACACTCACACATAATGGAGAGCCCAGCTCGATGATTAGACTTAAGTAATCATGACAATACAATTTCCCAACCACCAGTCAGATGGCTAGGATCATCCAATCAAAATCATACTTAGTAGGCCCAAAGGCTCTAGAAATCAGATATGGGACCCATGCAATGGATTCTCCGGATCAACAATTGGACCTTTTCCAATATAATTAATCTGGTCCTTCCACTTTTTTGGCCATTGATAATATGGTATAATAATGACAGTGATTTTTACGATACACGGGCCATCAAAAGTAATGCCCACCACATGATGGACGGCCCGAATTGACAATCCAACCTTTCAATATGATCAATTAGAACTGATTTTCCAGGTCATTGATCAAATGGATAGGAACCACCGATAGAAGTGACTCTTGAGTGTTAGAAAAAAGCATAGGGTTCTACAAGATGGACAATCTAGATTGATGATAAGACTAACAATGTAATTAATTGACTAGATGGTTAGGATAACTTGATCAAAGTGACTCTTGAGACTCATGGGTAATCAAACATAGGACCCACATGATAGATTGTTTGAATATATGACCACACCTTTTCCAATATAATTAATATGAATTCCCATTTTCTTAGCCAAAGATCGGATGGTTAGGATCTTTTTTTAGCAAATGGTTAGGATCAATTGCTTTTAAAAAATGGTTATGATTAATTGAGCAAAGATTTTTTTAAGGATGGGAAGTCGAAGATGTAGCCATATGATTGGCAGCCTAGACTAGTGATCAAACCTTTGCAATATGATCAAGCAACATCATGATAGGGACATCACGCGCACACGCACGCCCCCTACGCACGTACGCAAGAAGAGGAGGGCCCCACCATCGATCTGGATCGATGACGACGTCCAGGGAGGGCTTCCTAGTTAGAGGACTGCGTTTTGGTTCATTGGAGTGGACCCGATCGTCATGTGAATCCCACCATGAGTTCTCATGATCGTGGCCCACTATTCAAAATAATGTAGTACTTTGGGTTTTGCTTATTATTGTTATTAGGAATATCGTGGACGGTTTAGATTGCTTTGATTAGTTGTTATTTTTTATTACTTCGTCTCCAAGTAATAGGGTGCACACATAGCGCGAGCTTTAGGGTATAAGATTTTCTTATAAATAGGCACCCCTTGTAGGATTTTTTTCTCATTGATGATTGGAATAAAATTTCTGCGTTTTCCTGCTTTCTCTGAGTTGTGAAAACTTAATTGGGTGTAAAACCCTCCCTTCTTCGAAGAGCTATTATTATGGTGCAAAGCCACACCCACCCCAAATCGCCCCATCTCCTACCATCCATATTCACCTTTTTCTACAGTCATCCAACCTGCAAATCCATCATTATTTTGCAGTCAATCCTTCACTACAATAGATTTTCAGAATCAGGCCCTGCAGGAGGGCTGAAACTTCAGCAGAGCATCACGCGCGGACCAGACGTCAGATCGGGCTGAAACTTGGTGGGTGTGTGGCCCAGCCCTGGCAGACCAGACCCAAGAGGGCGTTTTTTGGATTCGTGGGCCCCACGCACGTGCGTCAAGCCTAGCCTGCTGTCCACATGCACGGGCTGGTGATAGGTTCTCTCTCTCCTCTCTCACCTAATTTCCCTAACCCTAACCCTAGATTGTCCTAAATCCCCAAATTTTGTCCCTTTTTTTAACCCTAGGGTTTCCCCGAATTGAAACCTGTGAATCCCTTGGATTGGGGAAATATTTCTGTGCATGTGTGGATGAATTTACTCTCCTTTGAGTATTGTTTGGTCTATAATTTTAATTGATCCAGCCCTAGCATGTGTAGGCCGGGACCCGCATAGATTCCCCTTGATTGAGTGCTTGACTTTATGTGGGATGTAGAATCTTGTGTGATTGTTTTGAACTAGCATGATCTAAAGCCTGGAACCTCGCATATCATGTTTAAAATTTCATGTCCTGCATCACATCGTCAATTTTTATTTTTTATACTTAACCATTGATAGTGGTTAGAACCGTTCCATCAAGGTGATTGTTAGGAGTCATGAGCTATCGAAGGTGGGATCCACATGATGGACAACCAAATTGATCATCAGTTGGACCAACCTAATCATTGTGTAAGGTTATCTAACAATGTGACCTGATGAACTTATAAATATAAAATTGCTTTAGATTAGTAAGCAAACAAGTAATTTGAACTGCTTTAAATTCAAATCTTATGCAAGAAGGCTAAACAACTCAATGAGCTATTTAGACTTAAATTGTAGGTACTAATGTAACAATGGTAGAATAGATTGAGAAAAAGTTTGATACTCTGGCAGAGCATGATGGATAACATGCAGACACTTCAAAAACTACTTAGTAATTGCAAACATGGCATACAAGTAATTCAGATTAAACTGTCCAATTTATAGTTCCCAATTTAGACATATCATGAACCAAAAAAAAAAATCATTTAGTCGGTTATCTATCTGATTGGTAGACATTTATTGGACGGTTAAAAATGAAAATTTTCCAATGGTCTTATCTCAACAAACAAGTGTCCACAAATCAGAGGTTAGTATGATCAACTAATGTGATTTTCAGAAAGTGACTTAGCGACGGTGGATTCCACAATTTAGTCAGTTTAATTTGTGTTAATATATGCCACGTGTTCAATTTCTGAGTGCATGCATATCAAGTGTCATACACTCCCTGTGTATCATAAAACTCCCGTAATAGATACTCAGCGGAGTAACTTCAAATCTTAATTGTTGTCCAGACAATAATGTTATTGGGTCCTGGTGAGTCGAGTCGACTGAGTCTTTACCAAATCTTTCGCTGGGTTTTTAAACTATGACGTATACTGTTAAATTAGCTTATTTCATGGAAAAACAGCTTTTTATAACATCACGTAGCTGCTGCAAGACAAGAAAGCATAAAGCAAATGGTATTGCTGAGAGAAATGGGCTAAACACTTCTACGAAGATTTATGGAGGATTAAATACTTACGAGAAGCAAGTCTGATTTTTCCTTTTTTTTTTTTTTAAATGAGAGAAGGAATCAGCTACAGGAGAAGAAAAAGGAGGAATGATTAGAGGAAAGATGTTGCTTGTACAGCTATATCTTTCTTTTCCTTTTTTTTTTTTCTTTTTCTTTTTGTTTTTTGAAAGATGCTTGTACAGCTATATAATATTTTGGAAAGGCTTGTACAGCTATAGCATTGTGGACCTTTTTTCAGAACCAAGTTACTTTTATCAGGTACAAAAGAACAGGGGTTCCTTACTCTTGCTCGGGTGGTAGACTCTCAGGAGTTTCAACTCCCGGTCAAGGGTTCGAGTACCCATAGGTGGTGAAATTCCACTAGCGTGAGTGTGTGGGGTGCGTGTGTGTGTGTAAAAAAAAAAAAAAAAAAAAAAAGGTACAAAAGAACAGAGACTACGATGAGTTAATTTAAAAGGATCTTTCATAACAACAAAAAGAATTGAACAAGATATACCCCAAAAACAAAGAAACTTGGTGAAAAAGAAAAACTGGCATCGAGCAAATGAAATAGGAGTCTAAGCAAACGAAATTGTGAATCTATGCAACTGGAATAAGCTTGTCATTGTAGACAGAGACAACAGGTGCGATTATATACTTGGCAACAGTGGAAAACCCAATACAACAGCAACTCAAGCCCCCAGTAAGGATAAACTTTTAACTATGGAATACCAGGGCATTAGATTAGGAACAGTCAAGGCTCATACAAGAAAAATAATGCCCAAGTCCTTTTTCTTTCTTCTTCTTTTCACAGTGGGCACATGGTGCGTAACTTTGACAATATGGACATAGTATTCCATAAGACAGAAAACAGTCCAAATGTATTCATTTTTCTCAGGTTGTTACATAATATTACGGGTGACTAGAAGTACTGTCAAATGCAGTTGAAATTAATAATCTTATAAGGTGGAAAAGATCAAACTGTGTTTTTCTTCTTGGCATTTGCATTAATAGTCCAGACTCAAAATGCAATTATGTTACCTTGAAGTTGGGCTTGAAATGAACAAAGGTGCAATTCAGGGCTGCTTACTTGTTACGAACGCTAGGAAACTTCATTAATTATTACTATCTACTAAGAAATCATGTGAACAAGCTTCAAAACCAATAAAAAAAAAAAGAATATTATAACAGCAAAATGATGGAAAATAATAAAGACTTACAATAATGGCAAAATGATGGAAAATAATAAAGAGCAAAATGATGGAGAATAATAAAGACTTAAAATGATAATGAGGATAGTAAGAGCCCCTCGGAGTCTTGTTCTCTCTTCTCCTCCTCAGCACCGTGTTAGTGTCTAGGAGAGAAAAAGACAGATGGTAGCCAAGTCAATAGATGGGGAGATGGACTGAAGAGACTTAAAATGATAATGAGGATAGTAAGTCAATAGATGGGGAGATGGACTGAAGAGGGGGGGCGCATGTCTCCATCTAATGTTACCCAGCTTGTTTCTGCTATTCGGCGGTCAGTTCAATCCCCATAGTACATAATCCCAACATTCCCAGTGAAATCAAGAGAGAGATAGAGCCTAAACCAATGAACCATTTTAGTAAACTAGTCTGCAACTTGGGCTGGCTTAGAATAAATTTAGGAAACCAGAAAGGTAGCCACCACATTACTCTTCTTGTTTTTTTTCTTTCTTTTTCTTGTTCTTGTTCTTGTTCTTCTTCTTTTAATAGATCAGCTACCTGGTAAACGTTGAAACCAATCACGTCATTTGGAGGCATTGCCCCAAGTTCTGACTGCTCAACTTGTTAGTTAGATATGATTTAAACCCTGGGTTCAGCAAATTTCTAATGAAGACTATTGGTGATCACATGTAACAGCTCCATAAATAACAGTACAGAAAACACTCCATACTCCACCTTCATCCTTGTAATGAGGTAAGAATACAATGCTTGGCCAAGGTAACCAGTGCTTTCGTTCAATCAGTATTCAACACAGGTGGGACCCAATGTACTGTGATCCTAATCATGCATTCAACGGGCCCTCGTGGATCAACAATGGGCAAAAGTTTCCTTATTGAAAGATCCATCCATCCGATTGGTGGACTTTTTTTATGGATACCAGTTGGTCGACTTTTTCCAATCATATGGACACTTGCCTATATTTTATTTCCAACCATCCATTTGCAGGCCAAGTACAGGATGGCAAGAATTGCCCATACATACAGGGGAGGTCTTCACAGCATCGCCAACCTACACTGCGGCCTGCCAGGTGAATGTTTGGGAACCAAAAAGATCGGTCACAATGTGCAGATTACTGACCCATATAATAAAAACACCATGTGGTAGTCTGAGCATTGTATAATTCCTCCTAGAGATCACACGCACTATGTTCCTCCATCCTTAATAATTCAAAAATGCCGAAGAAATGCAACTCTAGACACATGCAGAATAAAAATGGAGGGCTTCTCTCGGATACGGATACAAACCTTGTAAGATTCTTCCTCCAACCTGTCCTTATTTACCGCGACCCACTCCTTATACTGCTTCAAGAACACCTCCCACCTCTCCAAACACATCTGATCCGTGTCCGTCCTTGCGGTGGACTCCACCTCCTCCAAATCAACCCTCACTGCCTGCAGCTTATGTGCCTCCCTTATAAACCTCAGCTCCTCATCATCCACCTCCCAATCCCTCGGTGGCCAATCCCTCGGCGGGATATGCCTGACCACGAGCGGGCCGTCCCACGTAGTCTCCAATGGCTCCGGGACCTCCCCACTCCTTGCAAATTGCTGCATGTACCACTCGTCTGGGGACAGCCCGCTCTCCTCCATCTTCTTCTTCCGGTACTTGGGGCTGAGCAATTTGAAGGCCTCGATTGCTTCGGGGGATTGAAGCGGGACCTCCTCGCCCTCGTTGAGGGACATACGGGCAAAGTAGGCCTCGGGAGAGAGGACCTCCTCCCACGGGGCCCACCCACGCTCGATCCAGTTGATGCGGCGGGCCGCATCTTCGGATTCCTTGGTGGGCTCCCGTGGGGTGAAGTCGGAGAGAGTGTCATCGACGGGGAACTCGTCGGAGGATGTGGAGGACTTTATGGGGAGAGGGAGGGTTGCTTTGTGATTTAAGGATGAGAAATGGAGGAGAGGCCATGGGTGTTTGATGGGGGTCAGGAATATGGAAGGGATTTTGGATTTGTGGGGGAGAGATGAGGGAAAAAAGCGGAGGAGAGGGTGGTGGGAGTGGTTCTGTAGGAGGCCTTGCATTCTGCCGTTGTCATGGGTTTTGGGAGGTTTTGGGTTTTTAAGGCTTTTAATGGATAAGGAGCTTTACACGCACGCAGATGACTCGGATTCCGCGGTGACACCATTACTCCGGAAGTGGATTGCGTACTGAGTAACTCAGTACGCTTACCTGATAATTTTAGGGCTTGAGCTCAAAAATCAAGTATATCCAAACCTCAATTGGACCACACCACAGCAAACAGTGTGAATTGAACATCAACCATTGAAAATTTCTTGAGGGCCACAGAAGTTTTGGATCAAGCTTGTATTTGTGATTTCCATTCATCCATGTTTGTGTGATCTTAGAATAAGTTAGATGAGAAATAAACATCACTGTAGGCCCAATAAAGGTTTCAACGGTGGAAATCATTATTCCAATTGTTTCCTGTGGTATGGTCCACTTGATCTTTGGGTATACTTTTTGTCTCAACCCCTAAAATAAGATGGAAAAATAGATGGACGGCGTGGATAGACCAGGTACATACACGGTGGGCCGAACTGAGTTTACTCAGTACGATAATAGCGTACTGAGTAACTCAGTACGCAATCCGATTTCCAGTACTCCAGGACGCGGATTGCGTCCTACCCCTGCCCGGACGGTAATCCGTCCGGGCAAGGATCTGTGGGGCCCACCGTAATGTAAATATTTTATCCACGCCGATCATCGCTTTTCTCAGATTTTAAGGTGTTATATAAAAAATGAAGCAAATAAACAGCTCTAGTGAACCACATCAAAGGAAGCTACAGTGATAATGACACCCACCGTTGAAACCTTTCTAAGGGCCACCATGATGTTTTTTTTTTTTACCACCCAGCGAATTAATAAGGTCATGTAGACTTGGATGCAGTGAAAACACAAATTTCATCTTGATCTGACACTTCTCCAGCTCCCAAGAACTTTTAATGGTGGAAGTTCAATCCCCACTTTGTGGTCCACTTAAGCCCCGAAACTATCTCGATTTTTCATTCATACCTTAAAATAATCATATTAAAACGATTAACGGTGTGGCTAAAATACTTACATCACGGTGGGCCCCACAGATCCCTGCCCGGACGGATTACCGTTCCGGCGGGGGTAGGACGCAATCCGCGTCCAGTACTCCGGGGATTGCGTAGCATAATCCGTAGGACGCGGATTGCGTGTCCGGGAAGGGCTCCGTCCGTATAACTGTTTTATCCATGCTGTTTATAGTTTTTCCCGAATCATTTTAGGGCCTTTTTGGGAGCATGGATTTGAAAACCTCCTAGATTCGGAACCCCCTGGATTGGCAATCCTCCCGAGTGTTTGGCACCCTTGAGTGTGAATCTGAAAAGGCCAAGCTATATGTCCTAGAGGGGGGGTGAATAGGACTATGCCAAATTTAAAATAAAATCAGCGGAAATAAAGTAAACCAATAGCCTTACAATTATGAATCAATTCACAATGCTAAATTTAAATCACCTTGATAAATAAGTATTGAGAGATTGATACAACTTCAGTTCTAAGGACAACCTTACACCATAAAACAAGGGCTTATGGTAGGACAACCTTATTTTAGAACATCTTTTGGATCAAGGACTCAATTTTAATAGAAGTAAATGAAATAGCAAGGAATTGAAATTAAATGCAGAAGTATAGATCTAAATTATTACAACAATCCCACACTTGCTTGAAATGTAAATAGTTACAACATTCACATCCACTTGTACATTCCACACAATTGAATGATAAAAGATATGAAAATTAAGCAAGCATTCAATCCACAAGACAAAGAGTTATAGTGGTTCGCCTGTGTGTACACCAACTGTCTTTCAACAGCCACACAGAATGCTACTCCACTCCTAATATCCTCACACAGGGGATATTAGCGTTCACTATCAAATAGGTTTTCACAGGTTCACCAAAAACCTTTACAATTGTGTCTTTTTCACTTGGGCTTACACAATTCAAAAACCCCTCTTTTCTGAGTTTTCTGGCTCTCCTCAGATAACCAATACAATGAGATTTTTTCTGGTTCAACCTCAAACAAAACCAATACAATGAGATTTTTCTGGCTTAACCTCAAACAAACCAAAAGTAAATAAATTTTACAGAATTGTAAAATACCTAGATTTCTCCTTTTCGTAGCAGCCCGGTAGAACCAATCGGAGTAGATGATTGAATGTCAAAGTTCAATTTCCAATACTCACATTCATATGGTTCTAAATTCTAATTGATTTTAGATTTTAACTAGTTGGGCGTAGCTATATTTGATTTTGATTCCAAGAAGAAGGAATAAGATAATTCCTCTTTTCAAAAAAAAGATTGGAATACAGAAATAAAATCAAATTAAATAAGCTAGCAAAAAGAAATATTAAATAAGCACAATGTAGCTTAAAATAAACACAGACTTATCTCAGAGTGATCACTTGAAATTTCTTGAATTGAATCGAGTTGAAGTGTGAAAACTCTGAATTTCGTTTTCAATTTATAGAAGCAAAATCGCGTCTACGACTGGTCTTAGAAACCTTCGACTGGTCGTAGTTCTAACGGATATTTGAAATATTGAGCGCGATCTTTGAAAGTGTTCCACGACTGGTCATGAGAATCCTACGACTGGTCGTGGGTCACCTACGACTGGTCGTAGATCTCTACGACTAGTCGTAGGACCATAGATTAGGTTGCTGGACTTTGAGTCGTAGCTCTACGACTGGTCGTGGACGAGTCGAAGCCACACCTATGACCGGTCGAAGGACCTCCAGGACTGGGCGTGGGTGTACCAAAAAATTTCGAAAAATCTTCAACAACTTAGGACTGGTCGTGAAATTTCTTGGACTAGTCGAACCAATGCTAGGACTGGTCGAACAAGAGCTAGGACCGGTCGTAGAATAGACCAAACTTATGTAAAATAAACATTTGATTTATGTATCCAAAGTGACCTACTTAAAGGGTCAACCTAAGGTCATTCAAACCTGAACCATGTCGTACGGACATTGAACTTCAACCATTCAACGAATGTAGATTTTTTTTGAACCATATCAGGCTTGAGATCTTGAACTTGTTGTAGCTTTAAACTTGAGATCTTCATCAGCATAAAAACTACTTCATGCGTTGCTTATTAGTCTTGAAGTCATTTTTGAGTTGTTTCTTAAGACTTGAACTTCAACATTGTAGCTTCTTGAACTTCAATAATGTAGCTTCTTGAGACTTCAACATTATAGCTTCTTGAACTTCAATAATGTCATGAAGTGTTTATGCAGTGTCTTGAATACATATAAATCACCATACAAGTACAAGACACAGATAGATGTTTTGACACATCAAAATTTGACAACCAAAGGAGCATGAGACCATAGCACTTACAATCTCTCCCTTTGTCAAATTTGTGACAAAACACCCAAATAATAATACTTCCAATAGAAATAAGAGAAGTACAGGCACAACAGGTTCAAAATAGAGAATCATGCACAGTTATATAGATATGATAAGTAATAACTAGCATCACTCTCCCATAACTACCCCTGAGAAGCTTAACTCTCCCTGAGTAATAGGAGCACATCATAATCATTAAATTCAAATAAAGCCAAAGCCTCCCAAAACTTCTCCCCCTTTTTGACACAAAATGACAAAGGAAGAAGAGCAACAATGATAATGAAAATAGGAGTTGATTCAAGAGAGTATAATGCATAATTTAAAAAGTCAGTAAGCATGTAAAGTTCAGACAAAAAAAAATTATTACAGACCCATCAAAAATTCAGTCAGAACCAGAAGAGGGAGCAGGATTAGATGGATCAATTTTGTGTAAACCCCTAGCAACCCGCCTCATATATTTGCGTAAATAAGAAAATTGCGTATCTTGGGTAACACGAATTTGAGCCACCTGCTCTTGAAGGGAATTCAATCTCTCATCAAAATCAGAAGGCTGAAAATCAGGATCATCAGCCGAATCTGACTCAAGTTCTTCAAATAAATCATCCATATTCACGTCTTCAGGAAGATCACCAGCTTGATCTGCATTTCCTGCTTCAGCACCACTGCTACCAGCATCCACTTGGCCATCAGCCAATTCTAAATTCATCTTGTTAATATTGGAATTATTAAAAGGGAGATGATGGATGGGTTTTTCTCTAGCAGGCATAGCCACGAGCATATGATTGGCAGCATAGTCAACAAATAACCAAAGGGAATATCACTATGTCCTGGATGGTGACGAGACAAAATAATGGAATGACAAATTAAAGAAGGTAGACATATTTTTGCACCAGAGATGACAGAATGCAAAACACGAACCATGAAAGCAGTGAGTTCGGTTTTATTACCAGAACGTGGATAAACTTTTGAGATGAAAATCCTATGAAGTACTCTTTGTCTGGGTAACAAGTACCTTAAGGGAAGTGTATGACCTTTATGAGTCCAGTGAACATCCAAATTACATAAATCTCTAGTAAGCATTTTTCGTTCAGATTCTGAGAGTCTGTCATGTAAAATATGAATTGGAATGCCCTCATCATTGACAAGTATTTCCATAATGTGAGCAATCATATGTCGATCCACTGAAAATAATCCTTCTTGAGTATCAATTTTAAAAGTTAAATTCTCAAGAGAAAAATCACAGATACATGCAAACATGGATTGGGCAATGGACTGGTATGCAGCTCCACCCCAATGTAAGATGTTATCCCATCCCACAGATTGCAACAGAGGAAGGATACCAAAGAAGCAATGTGATTAACATTAACAGGATGCTCAACAATAATATTGCGCATACGCAAATCCCGAGCATTAGAAGGATCATTTTCGGGAGAACGAAGATGACGTTGTGCAATAGATGCTGATCTAGATGAAGAGGGACCTCGTGTAGTTTTCTTTTTACCTCTAGCATCCATTTTCAAAGGAGGACTCAAGGAAACAAAAAGATGCAAGATAGAAGAAATGGGGTTTTGATAGAACAGATTTTTCAAGATAAAACCCCAAACTTGCAATGAACGACCAAATAGATTCTACAAGAATGAGATTTGAAACACCAATAACAAGAATCTACAAGAAAATTGCAAAAGAACCACTAACCTTGAAGTACCATGAAGGTGGGTTCGACCGGTCGTAGCTAGGACCGTTGGAAAGTAAAAAGGAAATGAAGAAGAAGAGTCAAATCCCCAAAATAAAGTGAAATCACGAGTTTCACGACCGGTCGTGTAAGTGTTCGACCGGTCGTATCACGACCGGTCGTGTACACTCACGACTGGTCGAGTACCAACTCAAAATTTGCAATATTTTCAAATAGTTTTCAAATTTAAGCAAATAAAACATCATACTTATGTACATTATGATACACAAAATCATGCAAATTCAATTTAAATTGCACATACCGAGATCAAACTTTAATTTATTAAACCTGCTTTTGTCGAGCGGTTTAGTGAAAATGTTTGCAAGTTGAGTCTCGGTTGGAATGTAATCCAAATATATTAATTTTTCTTCCACCAATTCACGAATGTAATGAAATCTAATGTCAATATGCTTAGTACGTGAATGCTGAACTGGATTTTTAGAGATATTTATTGCACTGGAATTATCACAAAATAAAATCATAGAATCCTGAGTAATTCCATAATCGCTTAATATACATTTCATCCAAACAAGTTGAGTACATGCATTTCCAGAAGCAATGTATTCAGCCTCAGCTGTTGATAGCGATATAGAACTTTGCTTCTTGCTAAACCAAGAAAGAAGACAATTTTCAATGTAGAAACAACCACCACTGGTTGATTTCCTATCATCAATGTTTCCAGCCCAGTCAGCATCTGTGTACCCGGCTAATTGAACATTAGTCTCATGTGGATACCAGAGACCCAGTTTAGTAGAACTTGCGACATATCGCATAATCCGCTTAACAGCAGTTAAGTGAGATTCTTTAGGATTTGATTGATAACGAGCGCAAATACCAACACTCAAAGCGATATCTGGTCTACTAGCAGCAAATAAAGCAAACTACCAAACAAACTACGATACAATTTAGGATCCACATCATTACCTGTAGAGTCTTTTGAGAGTCTCAAAGTTGTACTCATAGGAGTATCAAAATTTTTACCTTTCTCAAATCCAAATTTCTTAATTAAATTCAGAGCATATTTGGTTTGAGAGATAAAAATTCCATCAGGTTGTTGTTTTACTTGCAACCCTAGGAAATAGTTTAATTCTCCAACCATGCTCATTTCAATTTAGACTTCATCAAATCTGCAAACTCAACAGTCATGTTAGTACAGGTTGATCCATAAATAATATCGTCAACATATATTTGAACCATTAGAATATCATCGTTATGTTTCTTAACAAAGAGCGTCTTATCAACACATCCCATCTGAAAATTATGACTCAGTAAAAACTTAGTCAGTTTTTCGTACCATGCTCTGGGAGCTTGTTTCAGACCATAAAGAGCCTTCTTAAGACGATACACATGATCAGTAAATTTAGGATCTTCAAACCCTGTAGGTTGTTCAACATATACCTCTTCATGTAAATCACCATTCAGAAAGGCACTCTTTACATCCATTTGGTAAATTTTAATCTTCCTAAAACAAGCAATGGAGATAAAAAGTCTGATTGATTCAAGATGAGCTACAGGGGCAAATGTATCATTATAGTCAATACCTTCAATTTGTGTATACCCCTGTACAACTAGTCTTGCTTTATTTCGAATAATATTTCCAAGTTCATCATATTTGTTTTTGAAAATCCATTTTGTTCCAATAATATGTTTATCTTTAGGTCTAGGAACAAGGTACCAGACATCATTTCTGACAAACTGATTAAGTTCTTCTTGCATCGCAAGAATCCAGTTTTCATCCGAAAGTGCTTCTTTTACATTAACCGGTTCAATCTGGGATGTAAAGCATACGTAGTTACATATGTCTTCTAATTGTCTACGAGTGCGCACACCAGTGAGAGGGTTTCCAAGTATTTGAGAAGTTGGATGATCTTTAACAGTCCTTAATTCAGAATTAGTTTCACTTGATGAAGTTTCTTGTTTTTCAAGTATAAGAACTTCATCATTATCTGAACTAGGGACAGGTGTATTCAAAAGATCGTCAATCACAACATTTATTGACTCTTGAATCACACCGGTCATGTTGTTCAGAACATGATATGCACGACTGTTTAAAGAATATCCTAAAAAGATCCCTTCATCACTTTTAGTGTCGAACTTTCCCAAATTTTCACGGTCACGCAAAATATAGCACTTGTTGTCAAAAACTCGAAAGTATTTGACAGAAGGCTTTTTCTCAAACCACATTTCATAAGCCGTTTTATTATTAGATTTACAAATATAAACACGGTTAATAATGTAGCAGGCTGTATTCACTGCTTCAGCCCAGAGATTCCTAGGGAGCTTCATGCTATTTAACATAACATTTCCCATTTCTTGAAGCACTCTATTCTTCCTCTCGACAATTCCATTTTGTTGAGGAGTTTTAGGTGCAGAGAATTCATGCGATATTCCTTGATCGCTACAGAATTTCTCAAAACCGCTATTTTCGAATTCGGATCCATGATCACTACGGATCTTGTTGACTTGAGAACATTTTTCAGTTTGAATCCGTTTTATAATCTTTTTCACTTCATCAAGGGTTTCTGATTTGTCTCTCAAGAATGAAACCCAAGTGTATCTTGTATAATCATCTACAGTAACTAAGATGTACTTTTTGCCACCTCGACTTTCCGTTCTTGTTGGTCCTATAAGATCCACGTGGAGAAGCTCGAGTGGTCTTGTGGTGGTATTGGAGTTCACCTTTTTTGTGAGAGCTCCTAGTTTGTTTACCATACTGGCATTCACCACAAATCTTGTCTACTTTTTGCATCTTAGGTAGACCTCTAATTAGTTCACTTTTGCTCAATCTGTATAAATTTCGGTAGTGTACATGTCCAAGGCGTTTATGCCATAATTCTGTCTCATCGGTATGGACCATGTAGCACGTTTGTTTAGATGAGCTACCATTGCTTACTATATAGCAGTTTTCAGAAGTTCTGCGACCAGTTAATATTACAGAACCCTTTTCGTTTATAATTTCACAACCTTGATTAGAAAATTTAACATTATGGTTGTTATCGCATATTTGAGATATGCTCAATAGGTTGTGTTTTAAACCCTCAACATATAAAACATTTTTAAATAAGGGAAGGTTATAGAGTTGGACCGTACCTTTGCCAATTATCTTGCACTTGCTACCATCACCAAATGTGACTGACCCATCAGTCATATCTTTAAGATCGGTGAATAGTGCCTTGTCGCCTGTCATATGTCTGGAGCATCCACTATCTAGGTACCATTTCGAATGGCTTGTAGCTTTGAAAGCAGTGTGAGCAACCAAACAGGCAACCTTAGGAACCCATTTTAGAACTGTTTTGGGTTTAGGAGAATAGTTGGTCTTCTTTTGTTTACAGTTGTAAGAGTGACCTACAGAGTTAGATTTTAATAGTTCCTTAAGTAAATCAACAATTTTTTCAGCTAGTGGGTTTGAATCTGATTTTTGAAGTTTATATAGCTGCTTTTGGGTTTTTGAAAAGTTTTTGTATTTTTAGAAAAAACTTGACTAGTACCTTTTCCTTTTGAAGTTAGAAGTCTTTCCTTTCACAAAATTGGAAGGAGTATTCTTCTGTTTAGGAGATGTGTTTTTATCATAGCCCAACCCGGATCGATCGCCACATTTTCTTGATCCGGATAATAATTTTTCTAATTTTGGATCACCTTGGGCATATCTCCATGTGTCCTTCAAACTCAGAAGAGAAGATACTTCATTTTTAAGTTTCTCATTTTCAGATTTCAAATTTTCAATCAGGGAGGTTTTGAATTCCAGATCACACTTTGATTTTTCAAAACAATCTGAAATTTGGGATTTTTCTAAAACAAGGGTTTCAAAACATTCTTTAAGTTTAAAAAAACTTTTCTTTTTGAAGTTTAAGTTTGACAACAATTTTACAACTTTCCTTATATAAGGCATTGTAAGCATCTTGAAGATCTTCATCATTTTCATGATCACTATCCAAATTTTCTTCACTTGTTGAATCATCGTGATATGAAAAAGTAAACTTGGCTAGAGTCATAAGGGCCTTAAGTTCACTGTCCGACTCGGTTTCTGAATTTTCTGATTCAGAAGAGGCTTCAGAATCAGACGATTCATCCCAAGTAGCCAACATACCCTTCCTTTTGGATCTGTCCTTTTTAGGACATTTGTTTGCTAAATGCCCATATTCTTGACAGTTGTAACATTGACTATCTTTCAATGACTTCCAAATTTTAGACTTAGGTTTAGAACGTTTCTTTTCATTTGCCTTTTGAAAGTTGACTCTTTTCTTACTTTTGAAAATCTTATAAAACTTTTTCGCCAAAAGGGCCATATCATCTTCAGACTTTTCTGAATCTGAATTTTCTTGAGTAATACTTTTAGATGACTTCAAAGCAATAGATTTACCTTTAGGAGCTTTAAAACTTAATTCATAGGTTTGTAAAGAACCAACTAATTCTTCTACCCTCATATTATCCGTATCACGAAGTTCCTGGATTGCGGTTACCTTAGAATTGAACCGTTCAGGAAGAGAGCGTAGTATTTTTGCACACACTTTACTTTCTGGGATCTTATCGCCAAGACTCCACATTGAGTTTACAATGTCATTCAATCTAGTGTAAAAGTCCATAAACATTTCATTTTCCTCCATATGAATTTCTTCAAATTTAGTTGTGAGGAGTTGGACTTTAGATTTCTTGACAATTGACCTTCGTGTGTCATTTCTAAAATATCCCAGGCTTGCTTTGCAGTATCACAGGATATGATTCTTTTGAACTCATCCGGTGATAGTGCGCAAGTGATTGCATTTAGTGCTTTAGCATTAGCACTACTCTCATTTTTTCTGAAGTGTGGTCCATTGGAAATACGGTGTAATTTTCATAGATTTTGAACCATCAACTCCAGTTACTTCCATGATAGGAGGATTCCATTCAGTCACTGTGGCTTGCCACGCACTTTCATCCATTGATTTGAGGAAGATCCTCATTCTGGCTTTCCAATAGGCATAGTTGGAGCCATCAAAGGGTGGAGGCCTAGTAACTGTAAGGCTATCAAAATTTGACATCTTTTTATATAGCTTAGATCGTTAGCTCAGGAAATAAATCCAAATAAAAAGCAACAAAAATGAGCTATTAGGCTTTGATACCACTTGAAAAGGCCAAGCTATATGTCCTAGAGGGGGGGGTGAATAGGACTATGCCAAATTTAAAATAAAATCAGCGGAAATAAAGTAAACCAATAGCCTTACAATTATGAATCAATTCACAATGCTAAATTTAAATCACCTTGATAAATAAGTATTGAGAGATTGATACAACTTCAGTTCTAAGGACAACCTTACACCATAATAAACAAGGGCTTATGGTAGGACAACCTTATTTTTAGAACATCTTTTGGATCAAGGACTCAATTTTAATAGAAGTAAATGAAATAGCAAGGAATTGAAATTAAATGCAGAAGTATAGATCTAAATTATTACAACAATCTCCACACTTGCTTGAAATGTAAATAGTTACAACATTCACATCCACTTGTACATTCCACACAATTGAATGATAAAAGATATGAAAATTAAGCAAGCATTCAATCCACAAGACAAAGAGTTATAGTGGTTCGCCTGTGTGTACACCAACTGTCTTTCAACAGCCACACAGAATGCTACTCCACTCCTAATATCCTCACACAGGGGATATTAGCGTTCACTATCAAATAGGTTTTCACAAGTTCAACAAAAACCTTTACAATTGTGTCTTTTTCACTTGGGCTTACACAATTCAAAAACCCCTCTTTTCTGAGTTTTCTGGCTCTCCTCAGATAACCAATACAATGAGATTTTTTCTGGTTCAACCTCAAACAAAACCAATACAATGAGATTTTTCTGGCTTAACCTCAAACAAAACTAAAAATAAATAAATTTTACAGAATTGTAAAATACCTGGATTTCTCCTTTTCGTAGCAGCCCGGTAGAACCAATCGGAGTAGATGATTGAATGTCAAAGTTCAATTTCCAATACTCACATTCATATGGTTCTAAATTCTAATTGATTTTAGATTTTAACTAGTTGGGCGTAGCTATATTTGATTTTGATTCCAAGAAGAAGGAATAAGATAATTCCTCTTTTCAAAAAAAAGATTGGAATACAGAAACAAAATCAAATTAAATAAGCTAGCAAAAAGGAATATTAAATAAGCACAATGTAGCTTAAAATAAACACAGACTTATCTCAGAGTGATCACTTAAAATTTCTTGAATTAAATCGAGTTGAAGTGTGAAAACTCTGAATTTCGTTTTCAATTTATAGAAGCAAAAATCGCGTCTACGACTGGTCTTAGAAATCTTCGACTGGTCGTAGCTCTAACGGATATTTGAAATATTGAGCGCGATCTTTGAAAGTCGTTCCACGACTGGTCGTGAGAATCCTACGACTGGTCGTGGGTCACCTACGACTGGTCGTAGGACCATAGATTAGGTTGCTGGACTTTGAGTCGTAGGTCTACGACTGGTCGTGGACGAGTCGAAGCCACACCTACGACCGGTCGAAGGACCTCTAGGACTGGTCGTGGGTGTACCAAAAAATTCCGAAAAATCTTCAACAACTTAGGACTGGTCGTGGAATTTCTTGGACTAGTCGAACCAATGCTAGGACTGGTCGAACAAGAGCTAGGACTGGTCGTAGAATAGACCAAACTTATGTAAAATAAACATTTGATTTATGTATCCAAAGTGACCTACTTAAAGGGTCAACTTAAGGTCATTCAAACCTGAACCATGTCATATGGACATTGAACTTCAACCATTCAACGAATGTAGATTTTTTTTGAACCATATCAGGCTTGAGATCTTGAACTTGTTGTAGCTTTAAACTTGAGATCTTCATCAGCATAAAACTACTTCATGCGTTGCTTATTAGTCTTGAAGTCATTTCTTGAGTTGTTTCTTAAGACTTGAACTTCAACATTGTAGCTTCTTGAACTTCAATAATGTAGCTTCTTGAGACTTCAACATTGTAGCTTCTTGAACTTCAATAATGTCATGAAGTGTTTATGCAGTGTCTTGAATACATATAAATCACCATATAAGCACAAGACACAGATAGATGTTTTGACACATCAAAATTTGACAACAAAGGAGCATGAGACCATAGCACTTACAGAATCAACTTTAATTCAAAAATACCAATGCATGATATATTTACAGGCGTTTGAATTTAATTACTAAATCAACTTTAATATCCCTAATTAGCGAGATATATAATTTTTTACACTATGGTTGTGATAAGCCCGCTGAAATACATGTTTTGCCTGAAAATAATGAAATTCTAAGTCTCGGATGGACCGTAAGCACAAAATCATGTTTGAGTGACTAACCAATGATTTTTAATCATTGATTAATATGGACAATGTTTGGATGATGCTAGACAATGTTTGGACGGTGCTGATTTACATGGACAATGTTTGGACAGTGTTGATCATCATTAGTGGGCCATGTGCCCAATAGAATGATAGTGTACAGTGACATACATATTACACCTGCAACTATTGAAATGATTTTAGTTGTAATCCAAGCTCTCACCGTGGATTACAAACTCCCTCAAATAGGGGATTGGAAACCCCCCGGATTGGCAATCCCCAGTTACTTTATGGTGCCAAACAACCAAGGGGATTGGAAACCCCCTCCAATCCACGGTGCCAAACGACCCCTTAAGACACGAGGTAAAACAATGTGGCAGGTACAAGGCTTAAGTTGACCACAAAGTTGGGATTGAACGTCCACCATTAAAAGCTTCTTGAGAGCTAGAGAAGTTTCGAATAAAGCTGACATTTGTTTTTTCACTTCATCCAAGTCTACATGACCTTATAAATAGGTTGGATGGTAAAAAAATCACACTGGCCCTTAGAAAGGTTTTAATGGTGGGTGTCATTATCATTGTATCTTCCTTTGATATGGTCCAATGGAGCTATGGACATGCTTCATTTTTATGATCATACCTTAAAATGATCTGAGAAAAGAGATGAACGGAGTGGATAAAACACTTACGTCATAGTGGGCCCCATAGATTCCTGTAGAACAGATTACGGTCCAGGCGGGGGTAGGATCCAATCCACATCCTAATCCATAGGCTACCATGACGTATGTTAGAGAGCTGGGCATCGAGTTGAGTCGGATTAAGTTAGGGCTAATCTGACTCGATCCGTTTTTGAAATAGGCCTGACTCGAACTTCACTGGACTCGGTACCGAGTCCATCCAGGTCTGGCCTGGACTAATTCGGATCGAATCCAACCCGATAAAAAGTACTGAGTCGGTTCAAGTTGGCACCGATTCGGATCGATAGATGACGGATGGAGGGAGTGGAGAGGAGAGAGAGGAGGAGGAGGAGGGTGGGAGGGAGTAGTGTAAAGCCCTGAAAATCGGGGGTCGAGTAGCAACTCAACTCCCGAGTTCTAAAACATTACTTATGCAACATATATGCTTATGATTCAATGTTGTCTGTGTTAGTACATTAATCATGAGTGAGATTATACCAAAACAGTAATTCATACTCCAGATCAAGTTGTAAAATGCAAGCGGAAGTCTGAAAGACATAAATACACGTATATATAAGTCAAGATCACGATCGGTTTCTAGAGTATGAACATAACACTGAGTCACTGTATATATGAAATATTACATGTAATATTATAAAAGTCAGAAGTCTCAAAAATAGTTCAACTGTAATAAACCCTATAGCCCCGCCGAGCAGGAGAGCCTAAGCGAAGCCATCCGAGAACTGCATGTAAGAGTACTCGTCCTGATCGTCGTAATAATCAGGCTCCGCCTCAGGAGTCACGTCATCATCTGAAATCAAGACAAAGTCTGGTTGGTGTTTAAAACATCGTCCCGTAACGTGGGAGTGAGTGATCAACTCAGTGGAACAATAAAGCATAAGTTAACATATTATCAATTCAGTCAAGCAGTAATGATAAAGCAGTAAATCACACATTCCTAGTACTGTTGTTAATGTAAGAATGGTATGGATGTATGATGCATGCCCTCGCCTACGCTCCCTCAGCGACTTCATCTCATGTTCACGCATGACAACACTGCCTCAGTGCTTGACCTGCAACTCCTGAACGCACGCGTAATGCGGTGCATGCATATGATTACCAAGTTCTTATTAGTCCTTTTCATTCAGCAGGATTGAGAAACTAAGGTACCTCCCTTATATCATTCCCAAACAAAGATCCATTTTAGGGTCGTCAGTCCTAGTAAATCTCATACGATGATGCGGTTCTAGGTCGCTGCAAAGGGCTCGTCGCCAAATTAGTACAGGCCTAGTGTATACTCTAGATGCTACGGAAGGGTTGTCGCCTCCACGTAGAATCGAAGTATGCTCGAGGTCACTACAAAGGGCTCGTCACCAATCAGTGTAGGCCGACAGCTCGAATACAGTGTCTCATACCACCGTATTCGGCTTACGAGTCTGGGTTGCTCACTGGTCACTATGGGGAGGCTCGTCACCCAGCGTAGGCCGACAGCTTGACCACGGTGTCCCATACCACCATGTCCGGATCATTGAGTCTTAGCGCGGACATCGGGTACCAAGGTTAAACGGGATTCCACTGGTGAGTTTGGTACCTTAGGTTCAAATAGTAGCGTCCATACATGGTGAACATATACTGGCACATCGGGTTACTTGACGAGCTCGACTAGCATGAGCGCACATTGCATCGATCGGCATGAAGTGCATAAGCACTTCGTGTGGCCTAACCACTGCCGACGACCAACACACGACTCGGGTTTGTCAAACACGTCTTACGTAGCGAATGAATCTCAGCCACGACTTCAAGCATGTTACCGATTGCCTGGACTACAACATAGCCCCAATCACATTCAGTCCTTAACTAGAAAACATATATAGTACTCAAAGCAGAGTTAACAAAGTAATTCAGACATGTTAACGAGTATGTTATAAAGCACAACATAAACAGGAAATACAACACATACATTTCATAAGTACGGAATTAACTTAATCAACTTGCATAAAGGAAATCATACACATCACTAAGGTAGTTGAGAATCCTATCTCAACACCTACTCTAAGCACTACCATTTAAATACTTACTCATACAAGCATTTTCACAAACACTTAGACTACACTTATTTAACATACATAACGTATATTAGCCAAAACATATATTAGGGCGAATTCTTTCGCCGAGCAAGTATTACACATATATGTAGCATATATACACAATAATTAATCATGGCAAACACACTTTCATATTTTGTACGTATATGGTATTTTCTACAAATATACAGAATACACTAAATGCCATAATTTGCATACGTAACAGAATCACAAAACGAATATCGCATTTTACATGTGAAATAACACCCAGATCATGAATCTATCATTATCTGACATTGAAAGCTTTGAAAACCATAACCTATACGTCTATAGTCAGCACCTTATGCCGTAGAAGCGAGTAATGGACTCAGTTTAGCACCAAGTCTTTATCAATGGTTAGAACAACAACATATGACATGAAATAGGTTAGCTATTTCATCACTTACACTAATCGAATCTCTAAAAACTAATTAGGGTTAGGATTTCTTACCAGAAAACGGAATCAGAATCGCCGAAAAAGCGATACAGTCGTGGTGGATAGGCACGTAGAGTAGCAGGGATAGATTCCTAGGAAGGACACCAACTTCTTTCTCACTTTCTCTCTCTTTACTCTCTTCTCTCACCTAGGGTTTTCTCAAATTCGTATGGTGTGAATGAGAGAGGGTTTAACGTCCTTATATGTAACATCCCGAAAAATCGAGGGTCGAGTAGTAACTCAACTCTCGAGTTCCAGAACATCACTTATGCAACATAGATAATGATGAGTAAATGTTGTCTGCATTAATGTAGTGAACATGAGTGAGATTAAGCCAAAACAGCATATCGTACTCCAGAGATAAGTGAATTAGCAAGCGGAAGACTGTGATAGATAGATAAAATATATAAACTATGGTGAGTCTCCAGAGTGTGATAACATTACCTGGTTAATTAATTACAAGTACAATTCTAAAATATACTTAATGTGAGGAAGTGTAATGTCTTTTATCCCAAGTACCATAGCCCCGTCAATACAATACCAGGTCTTCATAGACCTGTCAGAGATCTACATGTGGGAGAACTCCTCCTCCACATCATAGTAGTTCGGCTCTGCTTCATAAGCATCGCCATCACCTGAAACTCAACAAATCTGGTTGGTGTGTACAACACCGTCCGTAACGTGGGAGTGAGTGATCAACTCAGTGGAACAGTAAAGCATAGGTTAACATGTTATCAATTCAGTCAAGCAGTAATGATAAGCAGCAGTAAAATCAAACACTCCTAACTACTCTTATTAATGCAAGTATGAATGCAGTCATGATGTATGCCCTCACCACACCCTCCCTCGTGCGACACCATCTTACGTTCGTGGCATGCTTTCATCCCTCAGTGCTCCACATCTTTCAGGCACATGCAATGCATGATGAGCATGATTACCGAGTATTTATTAGTCTATTTCAAACAGCAGGATTGGGAAACTAAGGTACCTCCCTTGTATCATTCCCAAACATGATCCATTCTATGGTCGTCAGTCCTAGTTAATCTCAGACGATGGTATGTTTTCTAGGTCACTGCAAAGGCTACCAGGGCTGTTACACACAAAGGTTACACCACTCCCCCATCACCTCTTTAACGATTCATCACTATACAGAAACAGGCCTAGTTTATACTCTATACACCGCGGTAAAACTCTAAGGCTCACCGCAATTTCAGAGTATGCTCGAGGTCACTACAAAGGGCTGCCAGGGCTGTTACGCACAAAGGTTACACCGCTCTCCATCACCTTATCAATGTAGGCCGACAGCATGAATATAGTGTCCCATACCACCATAATCGGCTCACGAGTCTGGTTGCTCACTGATCACTACGGGGAGACACGTGGCCCCAGCGTAGGCCGATGCTCGACCACGGTGTCCCATACCACCATGCTCGGCTCATGAGTCTTAGCGGATCAAGGTACCATGGTTAAAAGGGATTTCACTGGTAAGTTTAGTACCCTAGGTTCAAGCAGAGGCGTCCAAACATGTTGAACATACATAAGACAGATCGGGTTACTTGACGAGCTCGGCTAGCTCGAGCGCATAACAAGTTGAACGACATGAAGTGCATAAGCACTTCGCGTGGCCAACCACTATCGCCAACCGAAGTACGACTCAAGTTCGTCGAACACATCTCACGTGGCAAATGAATCACAACCACGAATTCAATTTTGGTACCGATTGTCTGGACTATAATCATAGCCCCAAACACAATCAATTGCAGATAGATAAAGCAGTAGTGGATCAAGATTCAACTCATACAATCAAGGTTTGGTATTATCCGTTTAGGGCTGCCAGGGCTGTTACACGCATTCGTTACTCCACTCCCCCATCACCCATGACAGATCATACAACGTAAACATGAATTTAAACATATACATTACATAGATAAAATCATACAATCAATTGAGCATGTTATGAAGTACAACATAAGCATAAGTTTGTACATATTCAATTCCTAATCACACAAATATCTAAGGAAATCATACACATCGTTAAAAGAGTTGAGAATCATATCTCAACACCCTTCAACGTTACAATTTACTAACTACTACTCATTCAGACATTTCAACAAATACTTTAAAATACATACATCAACATACATAACATATGTTGATCGCATAGGCATTAGGCCAAATCCTTTCACTAGGGAGTTGCCCCAATCATCACACGCGTACACCCACGACGGACAGTCATGGAAAGTAGGAATCCAAGTTCCATATTCATTTGAACATATTCACAAACACTTGGGCTACACATTTCAACATATATAGCCTATAGTGGTCGTGGCGTGATTCAGGGCAAATCCTTTCGTCAAAGGGGTATCGCCAATACAACAATTATATATCCATGACAATTAGTCATGGCGAGCATGAATGAGAATTCTATACTCATTCAGTCATTTTCACAAACACTTAGAATACACTATTTCAACATACATAGTGTATATTAGCAAAACATGTATTAGGGCGAGTCCTTTCGCCAAACAAGTATTTTATGCATATGTAATATGTTCATATAGCAAATAATCATGACAAACACATTCCTAAAATTTATACGTATACAGTACTTTCTAGAATGCACTATTTCTACATACATAGTGTATATTAGCAAAACATGTATTAGGGCGAGTCCTTTCGCCAAACAAGTATTTTATCCATGTATACTATATGCATACAACAAATAATCATGTCAAACATATTTCCAAAATTTATACGTATATGGTACTTTCTACAAATACCTAGAATATGTAAAATTTCATATTCTTCATCTTTAATCGAAACGGAAAACAGACAGCACTTTGTACATGTGTAATTGCATGCAGATCATTAATCTATCATTATTTGACATTGAAAGCGTTGAAAACCATAACCTATATACCTAAAGTCCGCACCTTTTGTCGTAGAATCGTAATGGAGTCGATAGGTTTGCTAAGTTTTCGTATACGGCAGTTTGGTAACCTATAAACGAAATAAGTTAGCTATTTCATAACCTACAACCTATACAATCCTAAAACAAATTAGGGTTAGGGTTTCTTACCTAGAAACGGAGCTGAAATAGCAGGGAAAGTGATTAGAATGGAGTGGTGAAGCTCATATAGTGGCAGGGAAGAGTGGCATGGAGATTCTCCCATTGCTACCACACTTTCTCTCTCTTTTCTCTCAAATTCGTATGGCTGCAATGAGAGAGGGTTTAAGGTCCTTATATAACCTAAAAACTCACCGAAATAGACTCCAGGTCAAAGTATACTTAGGTTTATAACCAAAGCGGGCCTATTTCAGCTCAACGGAGGACTTCTGGTGGGCCTCCTTGAGCCAAAGGTCGGACTTAAGCTCACAGACACTGGATCTAGGTGGTGTTAAGTTTTTGTCTCAGTCGGATTCCCAGATCACGCGTGGCGGACCAGTTTCAGTTCAACGGTCAGCGAATCTCGATCGGAGATTCCGAGTACATGGATATGTGTATGAAATTTCTCCTGATCCGAGGGTGTAATTTGGTCTAATTCTGACGGTCTGGTTGCTTAAAACTGATCCGCAAGCGAGAGGTGCCAGATTACTATTTGAGATATTTTATTTTGAGTTAATTTCACATTTTTCACACTCTTCACTCCGAGCTCAAGCGAATAGCGCTGGGACACAATCTGGATTTGATTTCCGAGATGGTTGTCAAGCCCAGCAAGGCGGTCCTAATTCCTTAACTTCGTGTTAATTGGACTTTCGACATGCGGTCCAGATTTGATACGGAGTTTCGAGATGCTCTCGAGAGCAGACGGGTAATGAGATTGATCCTAGATTTTAGGGTACCCTAGCGTCAATGATTCTACAAGTTTTGGGTCTTGCAGATCGTATTTAAAGTGATTTGTGCTAATTTCACAGGTACTCTAGTTTAACACCGGCTAATTCTCGCCTAATTTCTAAAGGATTTAGTCCTATAAGATTTCTGTCTGAGGTGGTACTTAGTCCTTTGTAGTTTGTATATAAAGTGATCCAAGTTATACAACTTAGCTAGTTTAAGTTAGTGTCTAGGATGAAAGTACTTAGAAAAATTGAAAGAACAAGGTGGTGAAGGGTGGGATTTGTGAAGAAAATGGTTTGAAAAGGGATTTGAGGCTTTAATTGAGTGTTTGAGGAGTTAAACCGATGTTAGGATTGACCCATCGCATAAGGACGTCTAATTTCAGGTTGGGAAAAATCCGGGCTGTTACATTATATAGGCCTAAAACTGATGAGAATGGCCCCAGGGCCAAGGTATACTTAGGTTATGTCCAAAGGGAGACTGTTCCGTCTCAACGGAGCACTTTCGGAGCCCCCCTTGAGCCAAAGGTCGGACTTAAGCTCACTTATGACGGATCTAAGTCGAATTAAGTTTTCATTCCATTCGGGTTCCCAGATCACACGTGGCGGACCATTTTCAGTTCAACGGTCACCGAAACTTGATCAGGGTTACAAATACATGGACATGTGCATGAAATTTTCCCTGATTCGAGGGTGTATTTGGGTCAGATTCTGAAGGTCAGATTGCTTATATCAGGCCTGCAAGTGACAGGTCTCAGATTACTTAAATTAGATTTAATTTCTAAAGAAATCTACGTTTTCTCATATTCTTCACTCCGGGCTCAAGCAAATGGCCGTGGGACACTATCTGGATTTGATTTCCGAGGTGGTTTTCAAGCCTAGCAAGGAGGTCCTAAATATACTTCGTAGTAATCGGACTTTCGACGTGCGGTCCAGATCCGATACGGAGTTTCAATGTGCTCCCGAGAGCAACTGGGTAATGAGATTGATCCTAGATTTCAAGATAACCTAGCGTCAATGATTCTACAAGTTTTGGGTCTTGCAGATCGTATTTAAAGTGGATCAAGCGAATTTCGTAGCTAAACTAGTTTAACACTTAGTTACTTTTGTCTAATTCTTAAAGGATTTGATCCTGAGCGATTTCTGCCTGAGGTGGTACTCGGGTCTTTGTACGGAATTTTTCGAGACGTTACAAGTAGAGAGAGAGAGAGAGAGAGAGAGAGAGAGAGAGAGAGAGAGAGAGAGAGAGAGAGAGAGAGAGAGAGAGAGGAGGGTGGTGGGCGGTTGTCGGGCTTGGAAGAGGAGGAGGATGAGGGAGGAAGAGAGAGTTTGGGATCAAGTTGGGGTGAGGTTGGGTGCAATGTATGGGGTTAGAGATACTTAAAATTTAGGATTATATATATATATATATACCTGAATCCGAGTCGAGTCGAGTTTGACCGGATCGAGTTTCGAGTCAAGTCGGGTCAAGTTATTAATTGGGTAACTTGAACTCGACTCGGTTTGAGTTTGGATTGGGCTAAGCCTACTTGGTTCGGATCGAGTCGGACGAGTTAAGTTAGTCGAGTCAACTCGTCCCGTGCTTAGCTCTACATATATGCTTTATTCAGCCTGTCCATCCATTTTTCTAGCTCATTTTATGACAGTAGCCCAAGTCTCAGTTAGACCACAACTTTAGAAATAGTGGTAATTGAGCGTCTACCATTAAAAACTTTTTAAGGCCAGAAAAGTTCTGGATCAAGGTGATATTTGTATTTTTAAGTTTTGGATATTTGTATTTTCCTCTGTCATTGTAATTAATCACCAGGTTGAATGACAAATAAACATTACAGTGGGCCTTAGGCAGTTTTTAACTATAGGCTTTCAATCACCACTGTCTCGTGTGATATGGTCCATTATAGATTTGCTTCTGCCTCATTTCTGGACCATGGATTGCATCCTACCCTGCTAGAAGGGCTCTGTGGGTCACATTATGATGCATGTGTTTTATCCACCTCGTTTATTCATTTTAATAGGTCATTTTATGGCATAAGCCCTAAAAGGAGGTAGATCTAAGGTTCAAGTCCACCACATTATAAGAAATAATAGGGATTGACACTTACCATTGAAAACTTATTAGGGGCTACAGGAGCTTTTAATCAAGTTGATATTTGTGCTTCCCTTCATCTAAGTCTATGTGACCATACGAACAAGTTGGATGGCAAATAAACACCACGGTGGACTTAGGATGGTTTCAATGGTAATGTCATTATCACAATTGCTTCTAGTGTTGTGGCCCACTTGAGCCTTGAATCTACATCCTTTTTAGGCTCATGCTTTAAAATGATCTATTAAAATCAGTGGATGGCATGGATAAAACACATACATCATAGTGGTCTTTTTTTTTTTTTTTGTTCATTCTCTAAAATGAGCTGCCAAAATGGCTAGAAGGCATGGAAAAAAAAACACAAATTATGATGGGCCACATAGCTTTTCGAACACGGACGTGGCTACTGTGGTTGCCACCTAATTGGAATCCGCACATAGATATTACCCATATGTACAAAGGGTACATATGCCCACTTATCACAGGTGTGTGATATATGAGCTACGTTGCTCGTTATTTTTTGCAGTTTGGTCATGTGGTGAATGCAGCGTGCCAAAATTGAATTTACGGCTTAATTCAAACAGAACAACTACGACCTCGAGCGCCGAGATAGGCAAATACGCATTATATGATCGATATCGAATGAGATCGGCCGCCTATTCAGCCACTCACTCAATGTGTAAATAGGATCAGGCGATATTCAGAGGGTAGAGTTCATCCTCTGATGATGGGTTATACCTTTGTCTTTCACATGAAAAGACCTTTCAATACAGACAAAAGAGAAGTAAGAATGGAATTCTTAGGATCGGTCGTAGATAACGGCTGCGAAATACCTTCCTGGATGAGGAACTGAATCCAATATATGAGCATAGACCTAAATACCCGCTACTTGATTAATGATACAGATTAAACTATGAAATGTAAGTAGTAGGCGAAAAGTAAAGGATTACATTAAGGAATGTAATTTACTTGGTAGAAAAATAGAGAGATTACACTAAGGAATGTAATTGACAAGTAATTGAAAGATAATGTTTGGGTTTAATTGGGTTGGTACGAAACAAAACTTTCTTACTAAATTCCTCTACTATTTATAGCCTTACCCTGGCCATCTAGATCCTTCCCATGTTCTAACTGTTATTATTACTGTTCAACAATAATTCACCTTCTTTATTCATTTTCTTGTCATTTGTCCTATAGCTGCTTCTACATGACTACTCTTTCATCGGCCGCTTAAGTGAATGTCATGGCATTGCTCAATGCATTTTAGTTGTTCTATCGTAGAATCCTCTTTGTATACCCCCACAGATATTCAAATACACCATGCAGATCCATCTAGATCATACGTAACTCACTCTAATTGGTTCCCGTAGGAAATGGGGATAATGGGGATGAACACTGCCCCCCATGTCGCTTCACCTTTAGAGAAAGGTAAAAGTGACGTGTGACCATGTGGATGCCAGAGGGCGGGTTTTTCGAGGGGACGGGAGATCAACTCTCCCTTCTTCCACTGGTTGCCTTGCTCGAGGGCTTTCATTAAATGGGTAAAATGGTGTTATATTTGACCAGAGTTGCCACTGACTAATTATTATGATTCTACAGTCAGTTAGACCCCCTAGAAACACTTAAGATTGAGGACCTGAATATCCTTAACCCTAAGAAGACTCATGAGTTTATATTTAAGAGATTCTGAGTAAGGGGACCGTGATTACAGAGAGGAAAGGTGTTAGGCACCCACTTTGTCCGTACGAATGTATAGTCTCTAATTCACAAGATATGACTAATTTCTAAGGAATAAGGTTAGTTCTTGCATGCAGAAAATATAATGCAATGCAATGACAATAGTAATTGATTGATCCGAATTTCTGATGGGCAGGATTCGATTATATCGGCAAGCCGTAGTGCATACATTCGAAACGATCAAGTGCGGGGTGTAAAGTATATATGTATGGAATGCCTGATGTTGTATTGATGCTTATGATAAAATGACAACCAACCAACTAAGGTTTCTGGTGGACCTGCTTCGATTATATTAACAGGCCTTAGAGCATATGCCCGTTAGTAAGATACGAGAAAAAAAATGTAATATAGTGTATATGCTAAAACAACGACTAACTGGCTAAGTTTTTGGTAGGTAAGATCCGATTATATTGGTAAGCCTCAGAGCATACGCCTGCTAGTTAGATGTGAGAAAATGATGAAATGCATTATGATGTTGATGTATATGCGTAACAAGAGGTTAAGAACGGGATGAATGTCACACGATGCTAATGCTTGGGTTTGATGAAACTGATAGAAGCTTGAATGGTTGGATGAATGCTAGTGTGACAAGCTAAATTAAGTGGCTCGTATTTGAACTTAGGTGGCTTGGGAGGATTGGACTCTAGATAGGCTGGGTTACAATAGGATTGAGCTGTCTCACTCTCCCTCTCCTTGGTGGAAGGATGCTTCCTGATGGGCGTGGTCTTCGAAATGAAAAGGGATGCTTCTGAGTTTTTTATATGCTTGAAATGAGAAGGGAAGGGGGCTATTTATAGCTTTTAACCCGATTTTCTTGTAATTCTTGGTAATCTTAGGGGCAAAAAGTGGTTGAAGGGTTGGGATTAAAGATTGTCACGTGGTATCATCTCATGGGTTAGATAAGGTGGCAAAAGGATAATTTTGGATAAGGAGGTGGGCATCGGAGTAAATAAACTTTAACTGCACACTTGGGGCTTGAAAAAGGAGAGTTTGACATACTTGAGGGACGTTGCCCTAAAGAGGGGGAGTGTCACATGGCCAGTGGCAACCTGGCTGCCGTCGGTACCCACTTGGACTCCTTGCTTTGGCAAACAACATCCTTCAAGCGTGTGGAGGCTTTACTATGAAAGTTGCTGCTTTGAGGTTTCAACCATTTCTCCGATTCAACTTGCTTTTGGGCTTGGGTTCGGGATTGATTTTGGGCTTAACTAGGTGAGTTGACTGGGTTATGTGGTTAGGTAGGCTGACTGGGTGAGTTGACTCATCGATCCAACTCAAGGCTTCAGGGTTTCGGGTTCCTAAGGTTCAGGGTTAGGCTGACTAGGTTGACTGGGTTGAATGTGCTGAGTTTAAGGTTTAGGACTGGGGTTCCTAGGGTTTAGGCTTATAGGGTTAAGGTTTAGGATTGGGGTTCGATTGTTCATCCATCAGTTCAAACTCAGTCAACTTATCATCCTGGGGTGAGGTTTCTACAGACTCTTTAGCAGAGGTTGTGTACAACCTAATGCCAAAGCGAGTGGACACCTCACCTTTGCTAGTCGGTCATGAATTGTGATCTGTATTATTGCTTACATTTATGTTTGTGTCAGCTGGTTGCCTGGAAATAGATAACTCATACATATCACAAGGATTTGAGGAAAACGTTATGATTGTCCTTGCACGGGCCGCCAATCACAACCATTTCACTCCTGACTAGTACTAACATCGGAAAGGTATAGTAAATCCCTACACTTTCTGTGGTCTTACGAGGATACTGACCCGGTACTGGATTGTCCATTACTTCCTAGATCACCCCAGGAGAACTTGTTTTGTTTGATCGTTAAAATAGTTAATTGCCCTGCACTTTCTGTGGCCTTATGGGGAACTCACTGTGCTAACTTGGACTCGATCAAATTCCACAAGCATCCTCACGCTAGGTATGTGCGGGTGACCTTTTTTCCAATCAATCTTTTGGTTTTGACTCTTATGCTACAATTTGTCTTTTTCATCATTTGGATGATTTCTTCTAACTAGTGTTGGCCTATCGTCCTTTCAGAGAATTAACATTTAATACAATGGAGCTGACACTAGAGCTCAGTCCGATCGTACTTTGATGTGCATACAGATCCGATAATCTCCACAGAAATTGCGAGATACCAGATCTTATTTGATTTCATGTTAACTCCCACACAAAGATATGGAAGATCTCTTAGTGCCTCGGAAGTCTGATGCTTTATTTTGAAAATATTTTGTGATTTTGAAAGTCACTCGCTCTGAGATTGATACTCCGTGGAGGTTTTTATTACATGATGAAATATACCCAGTTTATTGGTCCTCTCCACTGGGGATGTGTCACAACCCCAGTCCTAGTAGCCAGTTGTGAACACTTGCGCATACAAATATTCTTCATGGGGAAAGTGGTGAATTCTTAGAGGCATGGCAAAATGGATTGTAAGGTAGGAGTGTTGAATATCGGGGACGAAATTCTCTTTAAGGGGGGTAGATTGTAACACCCCGTACTTTGCAGTACTCGGGTGTTACCATGTAACCTAACTTAGTATAAATACAAACCTAACTTAAGCAAATATTCACGTGCATTTCAGTCTAAATCTGACCATTGAGAGTAATCCCCATCCGTATATCAAGCTATCCACCATCCATTTGGCTTAAACTTAGATATTTGGTGAGTAGAAATATAATAATGGTAAATTTAATAATAATAATAATAATAATAATAATAATAACAATGTTATTAAAATAGTATCATAACATTCAATATCATAAATGCATAGTAGGTCATCCAATCACTAATCAGACAATTGATTTCCATCTAAGGGACCCTAGAAACCTTTTGACCGTTGATGCTCAGATCGAAACTGATCTGACCATCGAATCAATGTAATCAACACTTAAAAACTGTAAATCAATTAGTATAGCCCACCTAAGCTTTAAGAACTGCCTCATCCTTTGGGTTGGGGTCCTAGATTAAGCTGACAAAATGAATGGATGGCTTGGATCCATCAGAACATCACTGTGGGCCCCACACTTGCGTGTGTGTACACCAGGGTGTGTTACACCTGTTGTGCACTGTATGTAAAATCGGGTCAAACCAAGTTTGACCCGATGATTTCAAAGAAGGAAATATTCCTTCTTCCTTTTTCCGCCAACATCCATTTCAAACGGACAAACGTTTTTGCTCGATAATGGCCCACCATATGGCCTCTTTAGCATGATCCGAACCATCCATCACGGAGTCCATGAAAAGTTAATTAAAACCCAAGTGTTTCACATACTGGAAAGCCCATGCGTAAACACAGCGTTGATCGTAAGTGTCACGCCCCATACTCGAAAACCGGGCTCACAGAATTCTCAATCGCCGAATCCAGTGCCGACAGCCTCCGTAGTACCCCATTCTCGGGTCCTGGCTACAATACGCCAAATTCCGATCGTGGGATCCTACAAGGAGGATTTTTCAACGTACATTTATCTCATAAGAAGCATAACCACAAGTTTACCCAAATCACAAAGGCAACATCATCATCACATATCTACTAATATAAACATTTGAATATAGTGTTGAAAGAGAAATATATATATCGAAAATCAAAGCTCCAGAAGACAGTTGCACGCTCCAAACTCAACGCTGCTGCGACCTGACGCCACCTGCACGCATCTATTGTACATAAGCTTGTGGAAAGCTTAGAGGGTGGTGTAAGTGTGTGTGCAAGGTAAGTGCCAAGTATGCAATATCAGAGCAATGCGGAAACATGCTGGTAAGTCCATAAATACCATCAACCTTATCCAGGCTATGCGATGCAAAAATATAATAGACCAATGACATATCTAGGCCATGCAATGCAGAATCATAGTAACCCAAATGTCGTATATTAAGGGTGCAATGCAATATACAATGCAAAGAAATGACGAAGATGGTGTGTAGTTGGGATGATAGAACGTAGTATCGCAAGCTGTGGGGTTCATCATAAGGGACTTCTATCCAAACCAATCGCATACCTAAATTTGGATAGGTAGACTCAATGTGGTAAACTCCTGATCTCAGGTTGGTCGTGTACCCCAACCGAAACCCGGCCGTTGCGAAGGTACACATAATGGTTTGGTTACGTAGCCCAAGTGGATAGTGAATGATGAATGAATGAGTCAAATGCTGAGTACGTAACTCCTGCTCAGTAAGTCCACATATCAGTACTGTACATCTCTGTGATCATCACCAGGGTCTAGTACACTACACTAGATCGCCGCCCACTAGACGCGCAACCATGCAAGTGGAAGAGACCTCACTATCCGCCTGACCAATAGTCAGCCAATATTTACCCGACACGTCGATAACGGACCCATTTACGAGCTGGTCAAACTCAGCCTAGCTATGCCCCCTACCCTCGGGTGGGTAAGGTCACACCCCCTTCCAACCGACCACAATTAGTGGGAGCGCCGCCTACCGGTATTCGGCATCCGGGCGCTCTTGTTTTCCACCCGGTCATGATGTTGGAGCGTCCTCTGGTACCAAGAGGGTTTATGGACCTTCACCCAGGGACATCTATAACACCCCATGTAGAAAAAGATTTTCGGTGTCCCATCTGGCCATCCACGATGTGCCTGTGGAGGCTACGACCCTGATATCATTAGGGCGTACAACACACAATGCAAGGTGCATAAGTTACACAATCCAGTCATACATTAATCCTGCGCATGTCGTGCGCTCATGTGGAACAATTCTGCCTATTAGGGAGTCCCATAACAACCTGCCCAATGGTATATGCAATGGTCAACCACGTCTCATATCAAGCATACAGATGATACTTATAGGCATGTATCATGATGTTATGCTATCACATACTCATAATTGACATCGATAATCAACCTATATTCAAGGTGCGTAAGCATGCCCAAGGCATTTGGTTCTCGGGAGAGGAAAGCCACCCCAATGGCGGAGGAGATGTTGAGGACTGAGCCCCGGATAAAAACTACCGTTCGGAGGAGGAAGACCGCTCCTCGCGAGGAGGGCCCCTCTAGTCTAGTTTTTATTTTTGCAGATCTGGCTGCAACTCCGATTTCCATCGCTGCAACTCCAGTTGTGGCGCCCGCTGAGGCCCGAGTCCCAACAATCATTGTTCCGACTTCGGTAATCATTGCTCCGACTCCTTCCCTCTCGCCTATTGTCGCTCCCCCTACTGTGGAGGTTCCTCCTGCAGCCCCCGAGCCTTGCATTGTCGTGCCATCTTCCTCCAAACGGGAGGAGGCTATCCGGATGGCTGATGACATGCTATCTCCTCCTGACGTCGGGAATGATCTCAATGCCTAGGTTCAAGTCTCGGCAGGTAGCCAGACCAGGGCTGAGGAAGCAATGGGCTCAGCCCAGGTGGGGACAAGTGGCGGGAGGTTCGAGCTGGGCTACCACCTGTCTTGCTTGGTGCCTTGGGCCACCAAACATGCCCCGGAGGAGGAGATAGCCAGCCTTCTCACCAAATCGGACAACTCCTTAAATGACATGGCTTCCATTTTTTACACGGTATTTTCTATTGCCTTTCTGCTTCTTAGTTTCTATTTCCTTCACATTCTTATGTTTATCTATCTGTTTTCATTCAGTCTATCCCGAAGCTCCTTTTAGCTTGGGAGAGGGTGCGGGAGTTGGAAAAGAGAGAGGTCGAGGTGGAGGTCCTCAAAACCGAAGCAGGGATCTTGTGGGATGGAGCTACTTTTCTCCGACTTGAGCAAGGTGGGTTGCGCCGGCAGCTTGAGGATGGGAAGGCTAGAGAGGTTCGGTTGCAAGGGGTCGTGGAATATCTTAAGGCCAGAGAGCTTCAACTGCGGGGGGTCGTGAGCGATTTCGAGGTCCGAAGCGGAGCGGCAACGGCTGAGCTAACACGAGCCGGGGCCCATGCGGATTCGTCAGCCAAGGAGATCGCCCGATTGAGTGAAGTCCTGGACCAGACTAGGGACGAGGCGGTAAAAGAATGGAACCGAGCCATCTCTTAAGCAATGGAAGCCCAGCAGGCCGAAGATGAGGCCTCTATGGCTGTCGCAGTGGTCGCTGCGGTGGACGCCTTTAAAGCTTCAAAGGAGAGGGATGCTAAAGCCACCAAGTTTTACAACTGTGGCTTCGATGCTTGTATTGAGGCGATTAATGATTTGTATCCGAACCTCAACCTCGAACCTTTGTTGTCTGATGACGTTAGAGAGAAGCCCGCTGAAGATGTCTACCCAGACCAAGCCCTCGACTCTCAAGCTCCTCCGACTGCATAGTTTTTAATATCTATATATTTTTTTTGGCTAACAAAAACTGGTTTATTTTTATAGATGATTTGTGGATATTATTTTTTTAACTCTCTAGATGATGATGTTTTTTGACCCTTTGGAAAGGGCGCTCGGATGATGAACGCTTTTATACATGTTAATCTGTAGTTAATTTTTGAATGTTGACTGTTGATTATTGATTGTCGAACTGATTTGTAGACAGGTCGGTTTACTTTAGGGCATGACCGAGCCGACCCTTTGACGGGTCAACCCCTTCCAATGCCATCTCATAGAATTTTGAAGCCTTTATGGCCTGATCATTGTTGAGTCTGAACCCATAGGGGTCGACTCGTCCCACGATTGGCGAGAAACTTCCGCTTCATCCATTAGTCGGGCGATGAGCCGACTCCTATGTTGGGGAGTCGGGTCATCTTTTGGCTTTTCCTCTAACTGAGAGGGGATGCCCTGTCGAGTTTTCATGGGATAGCGCTCTAACCCTTTCAAGGGATCAGTTCGTTTAGTTCGCCTCTACATATGAGAGACAACTTTTCTTTGGTAGATAACTCGTTCATGTAGATAAGAAGAAGTGAATTTTATTGAGAGTCTTAAAGGCTTGTCGCTCGGAGGCATACATTTGTTGAGAGCCTTAAAGGCTTGTCACTCGGAAGTGTACATTTATGGAGAGCCTTAAAGGTTATTTCGTTACGGGTAGTAAACTTTCAGGTGCTCGATATTCCAGGGGTGGGGGAGCTGACGACCCTTGAGGTCTTCTAAGTGGTAGGAGCCCGGTTTGGTCGATCGGACAACACAGTAAGACCCTTCCTAGTTAGGCCCGAGTGTCCTCACCCCTGGCTCAGCGGTGTTCTGGAATACCCGACGAAGGACTAAGTCCCCTGAACGGAACCGCCTAGTCTTGACTTTCGAATTGTAAAATCGCGCAACTTGTTGATGCCGAGCTGCGACTCAGAGCTTTGAGATGTCTCTGACTTCTTCAAGCAAATCCAAGTTAGCTGCAATCTGCTTGGAGTTCTGGTTTTCTTGGTAATTCCTAACCCAAGCAGTAGGGAGGCCAATTTCAATTGGCATCATTTCCTCTGAGCCATAAGAGAGCGAGAATGGAGTTTCTGCAGTTAAGGACTGAGTTGTGGTCCTGTAGGCCTAGAGGACGAACGGGAGCTCCTCGGGCCAACTGCCTTTCACTTTTTCTAACTTCGTTTTAAGATGATGCTTGATAACTTTATTGACCGCCTGCACCTGTCCATTGGACTGGGGGTGCAGAGGAGAAGAATACACATTTGTGATGCCGAGTCCTTGACACATGCTTCGGAACTTGTCGCTGTCGAACTGCCGACCATTATCTGACACGATGGTGCGTGGAACCCGAACCGACAAATGATATTTTTCCAGACAAAGTCGATCACCTTCTGTTCCGTGATTTTAGCAATGGGCTTAGCCTCGGCCCACTTGATGAAGTAATCGACTGCAAAGATGACAAACTTGACTTGCCCTTTTCCTATAGGCAGAGGGCCGACGATAAAGATTCCCCACTGAGCGAACGGCCATGGACCGCTCATGGGAGTCATTTCTTCCGCGGGTTGCCTCGGCACGGTCGCATAGCGTTGGCATTTGTCACATTTTTTAACATAATTCTTTGAATCTTCCTTGATAGTCGGCCAAAAGTATCCTTGTCGGAGTATCTTCAAGGCAAGGGCTCGGCTACTGGAATGGTTTCCGTAGATTCCTTCATGAATCTGTCAAATGACATAGTCCGCCTCATCGGATCGGAGGCACCTGAGGTAGGGCTGAGAGTACCCTTTTTTGTATAGAATACCGTCTAGGATGACGTACCATGCTGCTCAGACTCTTAGGCACTTGACTTCCAGCCTATCCGAGGGGACCTCGCCAGTCAGGAGGTAATCATAGATCGGATCCATCCAGCTTGGCATAGTATCTACTGGATTGACTGCTTTCTCCTCCGACTGGTTGATGCTCGGATGTTTTATGAACTCCATGGGAATGACTCGCGGGATCTTGCCTTCCGTGGCCGAGGCTAGCTTCGCTAGGGCATCAACCCATGAATTTTCTGCTATGGGGATTTGATGGATGGTACAACTCTAAAATATTTCAATCAATTTTCTTGCCTTGTCTAGGTAAGCAATCATTCTTGTTTCCTTGGTTTCATATTCGGCGGAGATGTGGTTCACCACTAACTGAGAATCGGATCAGACCTGAATCGACTGGACCCCCAGACTTACTGCTAGACTGAGTCCAGTGAGCAGGGCTCCGTATTCCGCCTTGTTGTTAGAGGCCTTGAAGCCGAGCTTGATCACATACTGGATGGATGTAGAATCGGGCGCGATTAGGACAATCCCTACTCCAACACATTTAGCATTAGACAACCCGTCCACATAAAGAACTTACTCCAGTTCTGATGCCGCCTTTTGATCGTTCGAGGGAACAGGTGAAGGAGTCATCTCGACTTCGGTACTGATCTCTTCTTTGGTCGGAATTGTGAATTCTGCAATGCAGTCGGCCACGACTTGACCTTTAATTGTTGTTCTCGGAAGGAACCGAATGTCGAACTTCCCAAGTTCAATCACCCACTTGGTCAGCCGACCTGAAACTTCGGGCCTCCGGAGAACTTATCTGAGAGGAGAGAATGAGCTTAAAAGTAAGGGCGTAACCTCCGAGCTGAAATGACGAGGCTGAGCGCTAGCTTCTCTAGGGGTGGATACCTTGTTTCCGCAGGTACCATAGCCTTGCTTACGTAATATACGGGGTGTTGCTTGCCTCTAACCTCTTTGATCAGGGCTGAGCTGATGGCCGAGGCTGAGACTGCAAGATACAGGAACAGGGGCTTGCCTTCTTTGGGCTTGGATAGTAAGGGGTAGAGTCCAGATACTGTTTCAACTGCTGGAATGCTCGCTTACATTCCGACATACATTCTACCTTCTTATGACCCTTCAACTACTGAAAGAAGGGGAGGCATTTATCCATGGCTCTGGATATAAAACATTCGAGTGCGGCTATTCGTCCGGTGAGATATTGTATTTCCTTGACAGTCCGAGGCGAACTCATGTCGAGGAGTGCTCTGATTTTATTGGGGTTTGCCTTAATGCCTCTCTGACTGACCTGAAACTCGAGGAATTTCCTTGAGCCGACTCCAAAGACACACTTTGCGGGGTTCAGCTTCATCTGATATTCTCAGAGGATGGTGAAGGTTTCTCCAAGATTTGTCAGGTGATCGGATACCTTGACACTGTTTACTAACATGTCATCGACGTACACTTCCATGGTATGTCCGATCTACTTGGTGAACATCTGGTTCACTAGTCTTTGGTACGTGGCCCCAGCATTTTTTAGGCCAAACGGCATGACCCGGTAACAGTAGAGCCCCTTGTTCGTGACAAAGATAGTCTTTTGCCTGTCTGGGGGATGCATCGCGATCTGGTTGCACTCGGAGTATGTGTCCAAGAAAGAAAGTAATTCGTGTCTCGCCGTGCTGTCCACCAGCTGATCTATCCGAAGCAATGGAAAGCTATCTTTCGGACATGCCTTGTTTAGATCCGAGTAGTCTACACAGACCCACCATTTTCCGTTGGCCTTCTCGACGAGGACCACGTTTGTGATCCACTCCGGATAGTGTACCTCTTCTATGAAGCCGGCATCGAGTAGTGTAGAGACTTCGTCCGCTATGGCTTCGTACCGCTCGACGTCAAACGGTCTCCTCTTTTGTTTTATGGGTTTGTGATCTTGATCCACGTTCAACCTGTGGACCATGACGTCTTGAGAGATCTCGGGCATACCTTCATGTGACCATGCAAAAATGTCCTTGTGCTGCCATAGAAAGGTTAGCACTTCGGACCGCTGCTTAGGGTTCAGTGAAGTTCCGAGCTGGACAGTTCTGCTTGGATTTACCTCGTCGAGCGGTACTTACTCCAAATATTCTATGGACGACTCTTCTACTGGTCCTCTAGGGTTCAGCATGTTGATGACGAGTGTTTGCTTTACCGACCCCTTCTTGATTGCTATAACATAATATCTCCGAGTCTCGCGTTGATCGCTCAGGAGATATCCTATTTCGCCCTCGGCGGGGAATTTTATCATCAGGTGATAGGTGAAGACAACTGCTCTCATTGCATTGAGGGAAGGTCTACTTAGAATGACGTTGTGCACAAATGACACATTGACAAATAAGAAGTCTACCATAAGGGTGACTTGGTGTTGCCCTTCTCCAACAGTCAAAGGGAGGGAAATGGCTCCTTCGGAAATTACTATTTCTCCGGCAAAGCCATGTAAGGGGGTCTTCATAGGCCTGAGGTGAAACCTCAGGATCCCTATTCTTTCAAAGGCTTCGAAATAGATTACATCGGCTGAGCTCCCGGTATCGACCATGATGCGGTATACTTTGCAGTTCGCTATGGTCATGATCACTACCAGGGCATCGACGTGCGGGTGCTGAATTCCACGCGCATCTTCTTCCGTGAAGGTCAGCATGCATGGACTGACTTGGAGTTCCTTGAAGGGCCGCTCGGTCAAGTGGAATAATGTTCAGGATCAGACTTCCAAGAGTGAGCTTTCCGCGCCCTGTTTGAATCTCCTCCACTGGATGAGCCCCCGAAGATGGTACGAATTTTGGCGGGTTCTTCCGTGGTATTATTTGGCTGCTCTCACTCTCTCTCTTCTTTTCGAGCATCTTTTCTTCTTTGGTGTATCGGCGTAGGTGTCCCTTCTGAATAAGGGTTTCGATCTCATCTTTGAGATCTACATAGTCAGCCGTGTTATGGCCGTGATCTCGGTGAAAGCGGCAGTACTTACGCTTGTCTCGATGATCTGTGTTAGCCCTCATACAGACGAGCCAATTCAGCAACTTTTCACCTCAGATGTCCAACAGAATCTGCTCGGTGGATGTGTTAAGGGGGGTGTAAGAGTGGAACTTTCCCTCCGGCCTTTTGCGCGGGCGACGATTGCGAGGGGTGTGGTCTACGGGCGTTGGATGGCTGAGATTCCTCGTTCCTATGCCTCTTCCCTTTACCATTCGGTTTTGTCATTTGGACATTTTTGCGGGCATTGGAGAATTTTTCGGCGTTAGTGTTATTTTGAGCTCTGATAACGAGTTCTGTTAACGTCTTTGGTGGATTCTTTCCAATGGAGAAAGTGAACTTTCCTTCCTTTAGGTCGCTGAACACGGTGGTGAGTGCCATCTTGTCGTCATAGTCTTTTACCAGTAATGCTTCCTCATTGAAACGAGCAATGTAGTCTTTCAATGACTCTTTCGGCTCTTGCTTGATAGCGAACAGGTGAGTATTAAGCTTTTGACTTCTCTTACCACTTATAAATTGGATAAGGAATAGTTGACTCAACTCCGTGATGGAACTGATGGAATTTGGTTTGAGCTACCGGTACCAACTCTGAGCAGAGCCCGTGAGCATGATCGATGTAACAACCCGGATTTTTCCCAACCTGGAATTAGACGTCCTTAGGCGATGAGTCAATCTTAACACCGGTTTAACTTCTCAAACACTTAATTAAAGCATCAAATCCCTTTTCAAACCATTTCCTTCACAAATCCCACCCTTCACCACCTTGTTCTTTCAATATTTTCTAAGTACTTTTACCTTAGACACTATCTTAAAGTTTAGGTAATGAAGAACAATACTTAAACTAAACATTGCTACAAAGGCCCAAGTACCACCTCAGACAGAAATTGCTCAGGACTAAATCCTTTAGAAATTAGGCAAGAATTAGCCAGTGTTAAACTAGAGTGCCTGTGAAATTAGCACCAATCACTTTAAATACGATCTGCAAGACCAAAAACTTGTAAAATCATTGACGCTAGGTTACCCTAAAATCTAGGATCAATCTCATTACCCGGCTGCTCTCGGGAGCATCTCGAAACTCCATATCAGATCTAGACCGAAAGTCAGAAGTCCGATTAACACGAAGTTAAGGAATTAGGACCGCCTTGCTGGGATTGACAACCATCTCAGAAATCAAATCCAGACAGTGTTCCACGACTGTTCGCTTGAGTCTGGAGCGAGAGAGTGTGAAAACACTTGTTTTCTTTACAAAATAAATATCTTGAATAGTAATCTGACACGTGTTGCTTGCGGATCAGTTTTAAGCAACCAGACCGTCAGAATCAGACCAAATTACACCCTCGGATCAGGAGAAATTTCATACACATTTACATGTATTCGGAATCTTCGATCGAGGTCCGCTGACCGTTGAACTGAAACTGGTCCGCCACGCGTGATCTGAAATCCCGACCGGAACGAAAACTTAATGGAACGTAGATCCGGTGTCGGTGAGCTTAAGTCCGACCTTTGGCTCAAGGAGGCCCGCCAGAAGTCCTCCGTTGAGCCGAAACCAGCTCGCTTTGGTTATAACCTAAGTATACTTTGACCTGGAGTCTATTTCAGTTAGTTTTTAGGCTATATAAGGACCTTAAACCCTCTCTCATGGTAGCCATATGAATTTGAGAGAAACCCTAGAGAGAGAAGAGAGAAAAGAGAGAGAAATTGTGGGAGCAGTGGGAGAATCTCCCTACCACTCTTCCCTGCTGCTATACGTGTTTAACCGCCTCGTTCTAGTCGCTCTCTCAGCGATTTCGGCTGCGTTTCTAGGCAAGAAACCCTAACCCTAATCTGTTTTGGGGTTTTGATAGTTATAGGTTATGAAATAGCTAACCTATTTCGTTCTATAGGTTACCAAACTATTGTATACGAAGGCTTAACAAACCTAGCTGATTCATTACGATTCTACGACAAAAGGTGCAGACTTTAGGTGTATAGGTTATGGTTTTCATTGCTTTCAATGTCAGATAATGATAGATTCATGATCTGCATGCAATTGCACATGTACAAAGTGCTGTCTGTTTTCCGTTTCGATTAAAGATGAAGAATATGGAATTTTACATACTCTAGGTATCTGTAGAAAGTACTGTATACGTATAAATTTTGGAAATGTGTTTGCCATGATTAATTGCTGTATTAATATATTATATATGGATAAAATACTTGTTTGGCGAAAGGGTTCGCCCTAATACATGTTTTTGCTAATATACACTATGTTTGTTAAAATAGTGTATTCTAAGTGTTTGTGAAAATGACTGAATGAGTATAGAATTCTCATTCGTGCTCGCCATGACTAATTGTCATGGATATGTGATTGTTGTATTGGCGATACCCCTTTGACGAAAGGATTTGCCCTGAATCACGCCACGGCCACTATACGCTATGTATGTTGAAATGTGTAGCCCAAGTGTTTGTGAAATGTTCAAATGAATATGGAACTTGGATTCCTACTTTCCATGACTATCCATCGTGGGTGTACGCGTCTTATGTTTGGGGCTACTCCCTAGTGAAAGGATTTGGCCTAATACCTATGTGATCAACATATGTCATGTATGTTGATGTATGTAGTCTAAGTGTTTGTTGAAATGTCTGAATGAGTAGTAGTTAGTAAATTGTAATGTATAAGGGTGTTGAGATATGATTCTCAACTACTTTAACTATGTGTATGATTTCCTTGGATAACTGTGTGATTAGGAATTGAATATGTACAAACTCATGCTTGTGTTGTGCTTCATAACATGCTCAATTGATTGTATGATTTGATCTATGTGATGCATATGTTTAAATTCATGTTTACTTTGTATGATCCGTCATAGGTGATGGGGGAGTAGAGCAACGAGTGCGTGCAACAGCCCTGGCACCCCTAAACGGATAATATCAGACTTTGGTTGTATAATTTGAATCTTGATTCATTACTGCTTTAACTATCTGCAATTGAATGCGATTGGAACTATGATTATAGTCCAGGTAATCGGTAACCGGTAACGAAAATGAATGCGTGACTAAGATTCATTTGCCATGTGAGATGTGTTCGACGAACCCGAGTCGTACTTCGGTTGACAATAGTGGTCGGCCACGCGAGGTGCTTATGCACTTCATGTCGTTCAACTTGTTGTACGCTTGAGCTAGCCGAGCTTGTCAAGTAACCCGATCTGTCTTATGTATGTTCACCATGTTTGGATGCCTCTGCTTGAACCTAGGGTACCAAACTTATAAGTGAAATCCCTTTTAACCATGGTACCTCGATCCGCTAAGACTCATGAGCCGGGTATGGTGGTATGGGATACCGTGGTCGAGCTGTCGGCCTACGCTGGGGCCACGTGCCTCCCCGTAGTGACCAGTGAGCAACCAGACTCGTGAGCCAATTATGGTGGTATGAGACACTATATTCGTACTGTCGGCCTACATTGATAAGGTGATGGGGGAGTGGTGCAACGATTACGAGCAACAGCCCTGGTAGCCCTTTGTAGTGACCTCGAGCATACTCTGAAATTGCGGTGAGCCTTAGAGTTTTGCCTCGGTGTATAGAGTATGAACTAGGCTTGTTTCTGTATAGTGATGAATCGTTAAAGAGGTGATGGGGGAGTGGTGTAACCTTTGTGCGTAACAGCCCTGACAGCCTTTGCAGTGACCTAGAAAACACACCATCGTCTAAGATTAACTAGGACTGACGACCCTAGAATGGATCATGTTTGGGAATGATACAAGGGAGGTACCTTAGTTTTCTAATACTGCTGTTTGAAATGGACTAATAATTACTCGGTAATCATGCTCATCATCGCATTGCATGTGCCTGGTAGATGTGGAGCACTGAGGGATGAACGCATTCGCGAACGTAAGATGGTGTCGCATGAGGGTGGTTTGGCAAGGGCATACATCATGTCATTCATACTTGCATTAATAAGAGTAGTTAGGAGTGTTTGATTTTACTGCTTTATCATTACTGCCTGACTGAATTGATAACATGTTAACCTATCCTTTATTGTTCCATTGAGTTGATCACTCACTCCCACGTTACGGGACGGTGTTGTACACACCAACCAGATTTGTTGAGTTTCGGGTGATGGCGATGCTTATGAAGCAGAGCCGGACCACTACTATGATGTTGAGGAGGAGTTCTCCTACATGTTACTCTCTGACAGGTCTATGAAGACCTGATATTGTATTGACGGGGCTATGGTACTTGGGATAGAAGACATCAAAGTTCCTCACATGTGGTATATTTTAGAACTGTACTTGTAATTATTTAACCTGGTAATGTTATCACACTCTGGAGACTCACCACAGTTTTTATATATTTTATATATCTATCACAGTCTTCCGCTTGCAATTTAACTGTCTCTGGAGTATGATATGCTGTTTTGGCTTAATCTCACTCATGTTCAATACACAAATGCAGACAACATTTAATCATCATTATCTATGTTGCATAAGTGATGTTCTGGAACTCGGGTGTTGAGTTATACTCGACCCCCAATTTTTTGGGATGTTACAATCAAGAACCCTCGGCACATCATGGCATCCGTTGCCGTCTGGATCTACATCCATGAGCGATAGGCTTCCACGTGCTCGGATGGGTCTCCGGACCCAGAGTATTGGATGACGAGAGGTATTTGGAACCTCTGAGGCATTACCTCGTTCATGATTTCTGAGGTGAATCGAGGCTCGGTCTCTACCATTATTGCCTGAACAGCGGTGGGAACTGACATCAGCTGTTGTTTTTTTTTCAGAGCTAGGAATTTGTCGTTGATCTCTATGAACCGTTTCTTCCAAGGGTCTTTGTTCTCCGCTATGATTTCTTGGGTGTTTTCTATTTCTGAAGTCCTTCCCCTTCTCCGTTCTAGCCGATGACGGAGATCTGTTGGTGCCAGGGCTGAAGTGACCAAAGCATTGGTCGGATCTCAAGTGGCTGTGTTCCGAGCCGAGACTCGAATTTGGGTCGGAGGAGGATTCTGACCTGAAACCGGTATCTGGGGGTGTTGAGGCACCTCGGGCCTCATACTCCTCGGGGAGTGATCTTTCACGACAAGACCGATTGACTCGGGAACAGGGTTTTCCTGAGGTGGACGTGGTTGTGGCTCATGTTGCTGCTTCATCCGGTTTACTTCGTCGCGCAGGGCCTGTATCTCGTTCTGCATGGCTCGATACTTACTCGCCTGATTGCGAGAATACTAGGAAGGCCCCGAGGCTGATTCGACATGAAGTAGTGAAGAAGAGCGAGTTTGCTCATTTGGATCTGGTTCCCCTGCCACTACTTTTTTCTTTCCTCTAGCCATTATGCTCGAGAATAGGAACCTGACCTTTTGTATCAAATTCCCACAGACGAGCCAAAAATGTTTATGACAAAATCTGGATCACCCTCCACTCCGTGCAATGCGCCTCGAGTGGACCCTGGTCCTGCACAAAGGATGAGTAAAGGAGACCTTGGCTAAGCCGGGGGACCCTCCGATGCCTAAGTCAAGTCAAGAGAATCAGGGTTTAAGTTGAAAGGTAGAGGGAGAGTGCAAGATGTTACGTACTTGTAGCAGTGCGGTCTCATCGTATTTATACTTGACTGTCGGATGGTCTGGGACCGTTAATCTCGGCACGATTCGCTCAATCAAGAGGATTTACGGATCGTGGAGATATTGTACGCAATCTAAGGATCGTGTACTATATCATGCGCATCTGCGGGCGAAGTAACCGGTCACATCCACTTGTGGTAGTTTCCAAGTTTGGCGCAAAATGCACTCACGTTTGCCCTGACCTCCGTTCAGAACATTTAGGAAAAGATGAGGATGAAGACGAGCCCTCGGCTCGGACATCCTTCTTTAGAGGAAGATGAGGATGAGGACGAGAAACCTCGGCTCGGACATTCTTCTTCAGAGGAAGATGAGGATGAGGACGAGCCCTCGGCTTGGACATCCTTCTTTAGACGAAGATGAGGACGAGGACGAGGATGGGGCCTTGGTTTAGGTTGTCGCTTATTAGTTGAAGCTTACCATACCCGAACCAGGGTTCGGCTCGAACGTCGCTCTCTTTGGTAGTGTTCGTTACTTCGGATATTCTTGTGTCTGATCGGACTAAGAAGATGCTGATCCTCGGGGTATAAGGGGCTCGGATCTTCCCATAACATGTGGTAAGATTCGACTCTAAGGGTGCATGCACTTTCTAGCGACAATGTAGATGGTTCAAAACTTAAGGTGATGATTTCTTCCCCTTGTGCTTTCCATTTTCCCATTAGCTTAAGTGATAGTTTTTATTTTAATTTTAGTTGATAATTGATATCTTTATCTTATAATTACATGTGCTAATTGTTGGAATTGAATGCTAGATTACATACTCAATATTTATCCTACATGTTTTCTCATGCTTGTGGGTTACTTGTGGATTGCTTATGGAACTTAAACTGGTACATCAATTAGTGGGAAACCCCACTTATAAATGTACACCCATACTTGGGATGTAACTTGATTGATTGTGTTTATAATGGGCCCTCGATCTAGTGGTTACTTTGAATAATGTGAATATTGAAGTGGGCCTACCATGCATGGGTTATTGTGTCTGCGTGGCTTTTGAGGTTGGTCTTTTTATCGCATCAATTTGATATTTGCCCTATGTGGCTTCAATTTGATATTTTTCCTATATGATTTCGATTTGTTATTTGCCCTATGTGGCTTCGATGATTTATTTCTACATAACCATGCGATGGTAAGTTTCATATATTGAACTATGATTGGCCACTAGTCGATGGGCTTCCATTAAACATCCTAAGGTGGAGGTCTCATGAGCTAGGGATGGTGGGAATGGGACACTATGCCTGAGCTGTCGGCCTATGCTGGTGATGAACCCTCCGTAGTGACCTTTGAGCTTTATTAAACTTCCTGGTTGTAAATGAAATCATAACAGATGGGCTAATCATGCATTCATAGCATACGGGCGATAATGGGTGGCTAATTTTGGATGTTGTAGCACGTGCCTATAGGATTTAGTTGAGGTATCGTTTCGTTAGCTCCTAGACCACCGACTATCGGCCCACTTTCGGTGAGCTTGGCACTACGCATGTACGATGTACTTTCGCTAGTGACCGGCCACATGCATGGGTTTTGCCCAAAAGCCAACTGGATGAGCATACCTAGTTGACGTGCACTCATGCATTCATGCATTTAATAAGACAACATCATGTATTGTTTTAAATGCCTTTTTGTTTATAACTATGCATACTTAATGCGGCGGTGTGTAATCTTGAGGGGAATTCACACTGAGTTAGCTACTCATTCATCGAATATATAACCGTACAGGTAGTACAAGTGGCTTAGATGATATTCGTGTTCATATTGATGAGGAGCAGGGTATAATTGTCAAGGATGCAAGATTATATTTTCCAAGAGTTGCTACATGATTTTATAGCTCAAGATTAGTTATAATTTACTTTGTTTCACATGCGATATTATTTCATTTTATAATTGTAAGTATTGGGACATTGGTTTGTACAAGTCATTTGGGTAGCCGCTTGTATAATTTGAAAGTATATGCAATTTCCTTTATGTTTGATTTGTTCCCATTCCGCCTCAATGCTCACTCTGAAAAAGAAAAGAAGAAAAAAAAATATATGTGGAATTTGGTTATCTTTAAAGGTTAACACTCGGGTTTTGGAAATCGAGTCATATACTCGAGTTTCGAAAACACGGGGCGTTACAGGATTCCTATAGGACTTTAAGTAAGCTGGTTTTTATTGAAAATGACTGAGGGGTTAGTGAGCATGCTGGTTGTGATGGGGATTGACTTAGTTAGGGATTATGGATTTTGAAGATGCTACATTTTATTGCTTGGATTTTGGTTGTCGCGACTGGGACTGAGATCTGCTAGAGATTGTTTATTTGATGCAAGTCTGATTAGTGGTCGTGATAAATAGTCCGATTGAAGATGGTTGATCAGTTCCATCATCTCATAGGGTACTAAACTTGATTGTTTTTGGGCTGATCTGAAAGGTTGGTTGTGATCAACTCTAGCTTTTATGATGCAGATGTGTTTGTGGATGATGGTCAGGATTTTGATTTGCAACCAATTGAGTCTGTCATCTCGTGTTCTGCGATCAAGATTTCGATCCATGATTGACTCGATCGTCTCATGCTTTTTGTGGTCAAGATTTCGATTCATGGTCGATCAGATCTGTCGTCCCATGCTCTTTGTGGTCAAGATTCCGATCAATGGTTGATCGGATCCATCGTCCCATTATTTTGTGGTCAAGATTCTGATCCATGATAGATTGGATCCATTATCCTACTAATTTGTGGTCAAGATTCCGATGATTAATCGGATCCATCGTCCCATGGTTTGTGGTCAAGATTCTAATGAATGATTAGATCCATCGTCCCACTATTTTGTGGTTAAGATTTTGATCCATGATCGATTGGATCCGTCATCCCATGCTTTTTGTGGTCAAGATTCTGATCCATGATCGATCGGATCTATCGTCCTACTGTTTTGTGGTCAAGATCTTGATCTATGATTGATCGGATTCATCGTCCGACAAAATTTTGACTCTTTGCAGAAATATTTTTATGTTTTCGGAATATGATCTCGTCCATCGGATCGCGAGTTGATGGTCTCGTTCGATGCCATTTTTTATTAGTATCTAGTCCATTGGATCGCGAGTTGATGGTCGCGATCAATGATGGTGTTTTTCAGATTTTGAGAAAGGATCTAGTCCATCGTATCGTGAATCAACGGTCGCGATCGATGCTAGTTTTTATCGGGATTTTAAAAAGAACTAATCCATCGGATCACAAACCGATGGTCACGATCGATGATGGATTTTATTGGAAGATCTAGTCCATTAGATCACGAGTTAACGGTCATGATCGATGCTGATATTTTTGAGATTTTAAAGAAGGATTCAGTCCATCAGATCGTGAATTGATGGTTGCGATTGATGCTAGTTTTTATTAGAATTTTAAAAGGGATCCAGTCCATCGGGTGGCGAATCGACTGTTGCGATCGATGTTGGCTTTTATTAAAAGATCTAATCCATCGGATTGCGAGTTGACGGTCGCAATCCATGTTGGTATTTTGAGATTTTTGAAAAGGATCCAGTCCATCGGATCATGAATTAACGGTCGCAATCGATGCTGGTTTTTATTGAAAGATCTAGTTCATTGAATCACGAATTGACAGTAGTGATCGATGCTAGTGTTTTTGAGATTTATGAAAAGGATCCAGTCCATCGAATCACGAATCGACGGTCGCAATTGATGCTAGCTTTTATTGGAAATAATTTTTGTTAAATCTTGTACCTTTTCTCTCCTTCATCACTCTCTCTTTGCAGGTGATTAACACTAACAAGAGCATTGGGAGAATGGTGATGATGACGATTATGAGGGCTATCTTTAGGGGCTTCATCTGGCGTTCAGTCCATCTTTCTTCAGCATTTGTACTTCCTCTTTGACATATCTGCACTCCTCTTTGAAGGGTTGGGCTTCAGTTCTTTGTTATGTGTAGCTTAGATGGTCTTGATCAATGAAATGTTCCTTTTGCTTCATATTTGGATCATTTGATGCTTGCTCTTGATATTTCTGGGCTTGAGGTAGTCGATAGATTGCATAGATCATGTTTTTATGATGCTTTAATGGTCTAGATCGTTTGGGTCCACCTTGATCATCAGTTGAGTACTTTCGGGGTCTAACGGGCCTATTTCGAGCCCATATCTTCATGAGTGATCACTTGGAGAAGGTTTTAGATGATGTTGATTGCATTTTTGCCAAATTAGAGGTCCAGTTAAAGTACCGACGACGACCATGGTGCCTTCAGCTGATGTCACCTATCATTTTCACCTACCGCGGGCCCCAAAACCAATCCCTCGTAAGCGAGATTAAAATGTAGCTAGTCCTCCATCTGGCAAGCTGCTTTGGCTTGTTCTCCTTTAGACAAGGCCAACGTTCTCCTTTTGCTGGTCTCCATTACCCTTTGCCAACGAACATTTGATGCTGCCATGGATTTTCTTCTTGTCTTTTTTTTTTTTTTTTTTCTCTTTGGCCTTTCTTTATCATGTCCATCCCCTTCATGGGCCACTCAAAATGGATTGTTGGATGATATTATTACTAGAGTAGGTGGGTCTAATGCATCAGACAGATTAATGGCTATGGATGTAGGTGAGATTCTCTTCATTGAAGGCTTGGATGATGCATTGGTTAAGGCTCTTAATGGTGGGTCTAATGAAGGCTTAGAGATGGTAGTTGGGGTTGAATTAAGTGCCTCCATTAATGAAGGATTTGCTTAAATTCCCACCATTAATGAGGAGGTTCTTGATGAAGATTTCGATGATGGGGAAAGGCCTGAGAGAGAGGCTATGGGTCCCATCAAAGTAGGCTATGTAGATGAGGATTTGAAATGGTGGGGATGATGCCATGATTGATATAGAGGGGTTGATCTACCATTTAGATGGTTTGGATAGCATGGGGACCACTTTGGACGATTTAGATCATGGTATGGATGGTTCGGATGTGCGATCTTTTTAGTTGAGTGGTCTTGATGCAATCTTGACCATGGTAGATGGCGATGTAGCTCTTCTTTCGATATTTGATAGTGTGGATGACTTGATGGCCCTTTTTGTCGGTAAGGATGGTAGTTGGATGCATAGCTCTTTCTAGGATGGAACGATTGGTCGAGATTTTGGCATTGATGCTTAGATCAGGCCCATGACAACGCTTTTAGTCGGCTCGGATGATGCATTAGACGATTAAGATCATCATTGGGTAGCTTCAATGGATTGTGATGCAGCTATGGACGGTCAGATCGATCCTGTTTGTGGTGCAGTTTTCGGCAACATCCTGATGGTCAGTTTTGACAGTGGTGATCGTCCGTTGTTTTTGGCTCCTCTTCTTTTATCATTTGCAGTGCCTGATGCATGTATGCATTCCACCTATAAGATAGGTGACTCTTCCCAAGGTATTGAGGATAAAGTTGAGTTGTTGACCTGACCATGACCCGTGGAGTACTTGATGTGGCGGATGGGCAAGGCAGTGCTGTGTCAGTTGATGCCGAGATTCCCCCTAGTCATTTCCCACCTTTGGAGACTGCATTTGCCAACACCCTTTAGTACGATGCCGTCATTGAACTTCGAGATAAGGGGATGTGACACTTTGATGAGATGCCCGTTCCTTATGAGATGATCGTCATTAAGGGTGTTCTCATGCATACTTCTGACTTCATCCATGTTTAGTCTGCTCTGATCGGTTGCGATCCTAAGTCTGGAGCTTGTTAGAATTTGAGCTCCACGAGATGGAGTATTACAGCTTCAGCAGGGTCCTTCTGCTGATCCATATAGACGTTGATAGGAGGATGCTCGGGGTAGCTTTAGATGGTTGGGTACTAACACTGAACTTGTTTGAGTTCAATGATCTAGATCTTGGACTATCCTTGAAGGAGCTTTCTTATATGACTTGATTGCCCTTGGATCGTTCACCTCATGTTCCAGGGAGGCATCAAGCGAGGGCAGATGATCCTCAACATTGGTTCAACATTCTGTATTTGATCTGGGCCGTAGTTGACAGTTGGGATGTAGTCATTTTCTCTTTGTATGCTCTATATGACGCCTTCTCGGTTGATAGGGGTTTTTCGGGTTTTACGCAGTCGTCGGAGTACTGCACAACCCTTATCTTTTGCCTAATCATTGAGCTCCTCTTCTTCGGGGGGCGTAGGTCAACCCTTTTACTACTCTTTGAGGTGTTGAGTCATGCATACTTTCGGAAGAGCATTGCATCATTTGTCCTTGTCGAGGTGTTCGAAGGGCTGACTGATTGTGCCCAAGGTCGTACACGCGTCTTGCGAGGATATTGTACCTTCCTTTAGGTATTTTTCTTTCTTTGTACCATCATCCTTTTGCATCTATTCCTTTTTAGTCATCCTTGTTGATTTTCATTTTTATGGATTTTGACAGTTGTGGCTTTAGGAGAGGTTGGCGATGGCAGCTCTACTCTGTCGATCTATTCCTCGTTCTGATATCCCCTGCCACATTATGAGGAGGCTTCCTCATACTATAGGTATGAGTGAGTCCTTATATCACTGGATGTTCACGCAATTACATAGTTGAGAGATCCATTGTGAGTCTTCTTGACTTGTATCATTTGTAATGCTCATAGAGAGCCCATGATCACCATGAGTTTACAGTCATACTTTTCCTATCACTCCATTAGATTCCTATGCCAATTCGGATTCAGGCAAGAGATTCCAGCTTTTGCATTCATGGGCTTCGGACGCTGTCCTCTTCCACGGGTGACTCGAGGTCTTAACACTCAAGTTCGAGCACTCTAAGATGGTTGCCGTGCTTGGATTCGAGTCTTGTGGGCCGCCATTAGCAACTGTTCCATATCTTCGATGGGTAGTGTAGTCGCTTCATCGAGGCGTTTTAGGTTGGCTTCTGATATATGAGATTGTCGAGCTTGATTTTCCTGACGTTGGATCAGTTGTCAGCTTTTATGAGCCATTTGAGGAGCAGCCGTTTATCGATCCTAACTTCTTAGTATCCACCTATGGTCATCTTCTATCCAAGATTTCCTCATTGCGCTACCTATGCGCTGATATGACTCAGCGGCTTTTGACCTCTCGTCGAGAGGATGAGAAGGAGAGAGTTGCTCGGCAGCCTGAGCGGGAGGAGCTGTATTACCCCCGCATGGAGATTAGTAAGCTACAAGAGCAGTTAGATGAGCTTGAGACTAGAGAGTGGTACTTACCTAGTGAGGAGAGTTGAGAGTACATTTTTGTGATTTTGAGTAGTCTGTATGTTCTTTTGTCTGGTACATGAACGACTTGGGAAAATATTTGTGTTTTGTTTTTTAGAAAAGAGAAAGATATGCATATAATGAAAGCTTAAATAAAATGAGAAAAGATTTTTTGAAAACTTTATGCCTTGTATCATTTGTGTGTGCGTGTGTCTGGATTTTTGTGCTTGTGTGCAGGAATCAGAACTATGGCTCAGCCAATGTTTTGACTTATGACTTAGAGTAATGCCTTATGAGAATCATTGATTCCCTAGGGGAGTATGCAATTGAAATCGTTGACATTCAAAGTCTTTCGGATGTTGTAGAATCCTTATCTTTGATTGCATTTCCTCTTGTTCTTGATTTGGGGTTACTTGCTGAGCTGTCTTGATCTGTCTTCTGATACCTGCTTTTTCTTTTTCTTTCTTGAGCCATTTTTTCCTATAGCATCCTTTCAGATTTTCACTACAACCGACTTTTCCAGTCATTTTTACCTATGACACCCTTTCGAGTTTTCACCACGTCCCAGTTATTTGATCTTGCTTGCCTCTTGGTAGCTATACTGTTTTTACCCTTAGCACCATTTCAAGTTTTCACCAAGTCTGTTATGTGCCCACTATTTTTACTCTGAACGTCCTTGTCAACCCTTCTTTTTCTTTTTCTGCAGCTGCTCAAGGGGTCAAAATTCTGTCGTTGCAAGCAGATTGACAGCTATTCCAACCTTTTCTTGAGTTACAATGATAAAGTTGCTGATGAAAGTGCTCTGGTTTGTCAATTAGCGTGAGTGTTGAGTCAGCTAGATTGCAAAGCCTCATAGGAAGATCAATTCAGAGCGTTTGCCTCAACCGGATGTGTGCAAGCTTGCTACAGGTAAATCTAAGCCTCACATCCCATGTCCCAAAACACCAGGTAAATAAAACCCTTAAAACAAATTAGAACATCATAGGGTTTTCAAGTTAAGAAAACTTTTTCAAATTAGAAAATCTCTAAGTTTTCTTGCTTTGTCGATTCTATCGATACACATCTCAATATAATTGACCTGCGCTGTCGATGTCCTCGATGACAAATCAATTCCATCGGAATGAGGATAAAAGTGTCAAGAAACTACATATATATCTGGATGGATTTATCGATGTATCGATATATCTATCGATATCATCGATATTTGAATCTCGAGTCCATCGAAGGTGACTCGATAATATCGACAGGTAGATCTCCGGTGCCCCTGTTTTCACTTAAGAATATCATATGTGCACTGATATATCGAAGCCCTCCAAGATACCACTGAAATTCAAATCTCGATGACATCGGAAGGCTCTCGATGATATCGGTCATGGGTATGAAGATTTCCAACAAAATATTTCAGGATAGTTTATCTATGATCGAGGGTCACTCGTTAGAATCGATATTCAAATATCGATGATATCGGTATGGTTTCGATGGCATCGAACAGGGACAGAAACTGTCCAGCAAGCTTAAACAAAAATCCCTTGGATTTATCGATGCCTCGACACAGCTATCGATATCATCGATATTCAAATTCCGATGATATCGAAGGTCCCTCGATCATTTTTATAAACCTAAAATATTTCATAGCAAGTCTCTCTCATTTTCAAATGTCGAGGAATCGAACCTCACATCGATGAAATCGGAGTTCGAAATCCGATGACATCGACACGTGTTTCGATTCCCTCGACCAGCTGGCAATAGGTTTCAAAAGTGTATGACATTTGAGTTTGTGTCATCGAGCGGACCGTCGATGCTATCGAGAGTGTACACTCGATGATATCGATTCCGCTCGATGATATCGAACTCTGTCGTAAATGTGACCGTTTTATATCCGTTGGTACCTTTTGCCTATATAAAGAGGACTTGTCTATTATTGCTGGTAGAGAAAGAAGAGAGTGCTTTTGAGTGTTTTACCTTAGATCATATACCCAAAGTCCTTTCTCTCAGGGAAGTTCATCCTCCAATCTACCCTCATCATTGATATTCAATAGAGTGGATTGGGGAATGAACTTTCGTATTCAAGGATCCTTCAGCTACTACCTTAATTGCAAATCATTAAGCTGGGATGCCTTGAATGTATAGATGATCGGAATCACTCTATCTTCCTTATAGGAAAATATTTTATAGAGTAGGATTCCGTCTTCACCTTTACCTAACCCGAAGCTATGAATTGGTATATCGTCTGAGTTGCGGATCAAGGAAGCGGAAGATTCATGATCAACAAGGAGGAGATCTTCGACAACGTGCTAAATGAGACTCATCCACTTATTTGTAAGTAACTAGAGTCCAGAGGACACTTGTGATAATTCCTTTTTAAGAATGGGTCTAAGGTGTTTCTCACCCTTTCAAGCCCTCGTAGGAGGCCTCTGGCGGGAGTGTACGTGGTGGGTGAGTTGTGTTGACCCTTACTCTGTGGAGAGTATAAATAGTTAGGGTCTTGTGGAAGATCCTTGACCAGTGTGCCTAAAAGTGGGTGTGTTGTGTTGACCCTTGCTCGTGAGAGCATAAACAGTGAGGTTCCTTGTGTGGATCCTTGGCCAGTGTGCCTAAAACTGGGTGCTATGTGTTGACCCTTGCTCAGGGAGCATAAATAGTCAGCCTAGGTGTAGGTTGTAAAGGTTGAAGGTGAACCTGATTTAAAACCTTAGGTTCGAGGTGAACTGCTGTGAAACCTCCTTAGTGAAATCCGGCACACTCAAGGGTTGAGTGTGTCTACTGGGAGTGGAGTAGACAAGTAGTCGAACCACTATAAAAATGACTGTGTTTGTGATTGTTCATTATCTTTGATTACTTGTGTAATTCATTAACTATCTTCATAATTGCTCACACTTCACACATAGTCACATCCATCATTAACTATAAATCATTCCATGTTTATCATTTAAATAGTTTTGTGATTGGATCCTCAATTTGGCTTGGAAGCCATTTGAGTTACTCTGATGATATCTTGATGTTTCTCATGCCTATTTACTCAGGATTGGACTAATAGGATTTTAATAAGCATAAAATTTTAAAAAGTCCTATTCACCCCCTCTAGGACATATTGGCATATTCCTACTTCAACTTAAGCGGTCTCTACTGCATTTCAGTTGACTGTTCACAACCCCAAGTGCAGGGTCACGATGTAGTAATAACTCGTGAGAACGAGGTCGAATCCATAAGGACTAAACTTGTACGTATTTCGAAAAGAACTAGAACTAGAAGAAAATCTAAATCTGAATTATTCTAGAATAAAAGAGAGTAATTGTGAATAATGTTTAAACTATCAATTAAAGGAGGGAACTAGGGTGCCAAGGATCCACTTGTAGCTATCAAGATGCTACCTTACTTGATTCAAGGAACACAGTTGGAATTATCATCATATCCCATCCAATTGGAAGATAAAACAATTTAAATCAAATATGAACTTTTCATTGACCTAATTCTCAATAGAGGGGAATTATGAAGATTAGAAGGGATTCCATCACCCTACCATGCCCAGGAGACGATGGTGAACAACGAGATTTACCAATATCACTATATCAAAATAGGAAAAGAAGATATCCAAAGCTATCACAGTATCTATTGTAATTTGAGTCACAATAAATCATAGAAAACTGAAAATATTCCTTTAATATCAAACTAGAAATCAATGAAGTTCAATAAGAATAAGAATCAAAGCAAAATAAATATCCCAACACACTACAAGCTTCACCTCTTAGCCCTAGCTAAAAGGTTTAGCCAACCATAGACATGATTGAAATCAAATCTCTTAAACAACGCATGAAAAATAACCTAAGGAAGAAGAAAAACTCTTTGGAGGCTGCTCCACCTGTGCTATGCTCTTTGAGACCTTTCTAAACCCTAGAAGATGCTTTGGAGCATCCTAGGGAGTCCTATTTATAGTTGTGAAACTCCAACTTTCGCACCAAGTTGGAAAAATCTAGAAACCGCCTCGAATTTACACACTCTACACAGTTTTCCAAAATATACTTAGAGTTTAAACCGCTTTAAATTTACTCACTCTGTGCAGTTTCCAAAAATAGATTCAGAGTTTCAAAATATACTTTTTTAGGACAATTTCAGGATTCCTTTTCTTTACTTCAAATCTTTGATTCTCTTCATTCCTCACTTAGTTTTCTTGGATATTTGGTATGTGAATTCTTTATTAATGACTTCCAAATATCCAAATCTTCATTTAGTAATCTTTTGAGCATAAATCCTCCTTTTGGCATCAATTTCACCTTCAAGCTCTCAAAATCACCTCGCACAAGAAAACATGCATAATTAAATCGATTAAGCACTATCATGTTTATAAAACCAAGGTATAAATAGGAGAAAATATGCAATATTTCACACTCAACACACCCCTAATCAGCATTTTGCTAGTCCCGAGCAAAACATGCGTGAAGTGATCTTCATCTTTAATGTTCAAATCACTTTCAGAAAATAATTTTTTGTGCAATCAAGTATGAATGAGTATAATCTAAAGAAGCGAGAGTGAAATTTTGAAAACCTAGAGCCGAATCACATGAGCAATCAATAAAAAATTTTCTTTATCAATCATTTAAGAGCATAAGTTCATATATCAAAATTTTCCAATGTGTTTAATGAATTTTATTTACTTTCCATAACATACTACTATTTCATAATGTTAGCCATGCTCATCACCCCAAGTTTTATTGAATAATCAAGTACTGATTGCGAACTTATCACCTTTTCATTCTTTTTTTCAGTTTTTGATTTTATATTGACAGTCCATTTTATTTATTCATTCTTTTCAGACTTTTCATTCATTTCCAGTATTTTCATCACACATGATCTTTTTGTCGATCTCTCCATTTTTTAACTGATTCTTTTCATCTTTTAAGGTGGATAAAATTCTCCAGACTTAATTCTCAATATCTTTCAATGATATACATACTAACAATCAGAAATTCTAGTACTATTCATAAAAAGCAAATTGAATGTATCTTGTGACTTAGATTAACATGATATTCAAACTTCCTCCTAATCAATTAAATGCAAGAATTTAGACGATTGTCTACTCGGTTGATCAAACTCCAACAATTCAAAGTTCAATCTCCATCTTATCATCATACTCAAAGAATTTTTAATTCCACAAATTATCATTTTCCAAACATATTTTTAGCTTAAAAAATTGAAAATTGTCATAAATTTTGCTCAAAACTAAGAAAACACTGATTAATTTACCTAATCCACACCCCAACCTAAAACCTACATTGTCCTAAATGTAAAAGATATGAGCATGCAATGCACATGAGACAACGAAAAGAAATGGAAAGTGATGAGAAGATAATACCTGGAGAAGGAGAATTGAAGCTTTTTCAAAGTTCTTAACATGTAAATGGGTTAGTAAAAAGAGTAAACAAACTGAAATCAAACTATCTTAATCCTAAATTCTATGAAAGAAATAAACCTAATTACACCTCCATCAGACTAGGAGGTCAATCCTAGTACACAGGATTAGTCAGAGGCATGAACATGTTCTCTGAATCAAACTTCTCAACAAATGGCTTGAGATGATGTCCATTCACTTTGAAAACATTGCCATTTGTCAGATTCTTTATTTCAACGGCCCCATGAGGATAAACATTAGTAACAGTGAAAGGGCCGGTCCAACGAGATCAAAGTTTTCTAGAAAAATGTAACCGAGAATTGTATAGAAGGACTTTTTGACCAGTTATAAGTGATTTCGAAGGATGTTCCTGTCATAGAATACCTTTATCCTGTCCTTGTAAATTCTTGAGTTCTCATAAGAGTCGTTCCAGAATTTCTCAAGTTCATTTAGTTGGAGCTTGTGTTGAGACTCAAATATTGCATATTTTTTCCCATTTATATCTTGGTTTTACAAACATGATAAGGCTTAATGGTATATTTTATACATGTTTATGTTGCAAGGTGATTTTAAGAGCTTGGATTGAAAAGAATGCTAAAAGCATGGATTTAAGGCTCAAGAATAGCCAAAGTAAAGAATGCATCTTTGGAGACCAAGATTGAAGATTTCAAGACCCCAAGATCTAAGAAAACCAAGTGGAGAAGGAAGGAAGTCGGAAAAATAAAATGCTGAAATTCACTTCAAAATCTGTGTCATCGACCACCTGTCGATGACATCGAAGCCATGGTTTGATGACATCGAATACAAGTCGATGACATCGAATTTTCACAAGAAAATCAAGTTGGTTGCTGGACATATTAGATGCAATTCTCGATGAATTGAAGTCATGTTCGATGACTTAAAGAAGATGCTCAATGATATCGAAGTCTGTTCAATGACATCGAATTTATTGAAGAAATTAAAGCAATTCGCTAAACTGTTTGCACACATTCTCGATGGATCGAAGACCCTTTGATGACATAGAAGGACTTCTCGATGACATCGAAGGAAGGTTCGATAACATAAGGACTTACGCAGTGCGGAAGTTACGCAGTGCGTAAAGGCGAGACTTTCAAAATTTGAACACCCTTCGATTGCATCGAAGGACATTTGATGACATTGAACCATTATAGGAAATTGCACTTTTATCGACGAAAAAATTCATCGGTAAAACATGATTTTTCATCGGTAATGAGTATTACCAACCAAATTTGTTGTAACAGCCCGGATTTTTTCCAACCTGGAATTGGACGTCCTTAGGCGATGGGTCAATCCTAACACAGGTTTAACTTCACAAACACTCAACTCAAGGGTCTTAAGTCCCTTTTCAAACCATTTTCTTTACAAATCTCACCTTTCATTACCTCGTTCCTTAAATCCTTCTAAGTACTTTCACATTAGACACTACCTGGAAGTTTAGGTGATGAAGAACAATACTTAAACTAAACATTGCAACAAAGGTCTAAGTACCACCTCAGACCGATACCACTCAGGACTAAATCCTTTAGAAATTAGGCGAGATTTAACTAGTGTTAAACTAGAGTGCCTGTGAAATTAGCACCAATCACTTTAAATACGATCTGTAAGACCCAAAACTTGTAGAATCATTGACGCTAGGTTACCCTAAAATCTAGGATCAATCTCATTACCCGGCTGCTCTCGGGAGCATCTCGAAACTCCGTATCGGATCTGGACCGCACGTCGGAAGTCCAATTAACATGAAATTAAGGAATTAAGACCGCCTTGCTGGGCTTGACAACCATCTCGGAAATCAAATCCAGATAATATCCCAGCGCTATTCACTTGAGCTCGGAGTAAAGAGTGTGAGAGATGTGAAATTAATTCAAAATAAAATATCTCAAATAGTAATCTGGCACGTGTTGCTTGCAGATCAGTTTTAATTAACCAGACCGTCAGAATCAGACCAAATTACACCCTCGGATCAGGAGAAATTTCATACACATTTACATGTACTCGGAATCTCCGATCGAGATCCGCTGACCGTTGAACTGAAACTGGTCCGCCACGCGTGATCTGGAAATCCCACTGAAACGAAAACTTAACTAAACGTAGATCCAACATTAGTGAGCTTAAGTCCGACCTTTGGCTCAAGGAGGCCCGCCAGAAGTCCTCCGTTGAGCTAAAACAGATGCCCTTTGGACAAAACCCAAGTATACCTTGTTCCCAAGTCAGTTTTGGTGAGATTTTAGGCTATATAAGGGCCTTAGAATCCTCTCTCTCACAGCCATACGAATTTTAGATTTGAGAGAGAGAAAAGAGAGAGAAAAGAGAGAAAGTGTGGGATATGTGGGAGAATCTCCCTGCCACTCTTCCCTGCTGCTATCGGTGCTTAACCACCTCATTCTTATCGCTTTCCCGGCGATTCCAGCTCCATTTTTAGGTAAGAAACCCTAACCCTAATCTGATTTGGAGTGTTGATGGTTGTAGGTTATGAAATAGCTAACCTATTCCGTTCTATAGGTCGCCAAACTGCCGTAGATGAAAGCTTAGCAAACCTATCGACTTCGTTACGATTCTACGACAAAAGGTGCGGACTTTAGGTGTATAGGTTATGGTTTTCAACGCTTTCAATGCCAGATAATGATAGATTCATGATCTGCATGCAATTGCACATGTACAAAGTGCTGTCCGTTTTCCGTTTCGATTAAAGATGAAAAATATGGAATTTTACATATTCTAGGTATTCGTAGAAAATACCGTATACGTATAAATTTTAGAAATGTGTTTGACATGATTATTTGTTGTATGAATATACGATATATGGATAAAATGCTTATTTGGCGAAAGGATTTGCCCAAATACATGTTTTACTAATATACACTATGTATGTAGAAATACTGTATTGTAGAAAGTACCGTATACATATATATTTTAGAGATGTGGTTGCCATGATTATTTGTTGTATAAATATATTATATATGCGTAAAATACTTGCTTGGCGAATGGATAGCCCTAATACATGTTTTGCTAACATACACCATGTATGTTGTAATAGTGTATTCTAAGTGTTTGTGAAAATGACCGAATGAGTATAGAATTCTCATTCGTGCTCACCATGACTAATTGTCATGGATATATGACTGTTGTATTGGCGATCCCCCTTTGACGAAAGGATTTGCCCTAAATCACGCCACGGCCAATATTCACTACTTATATTAAAATGTGTGGCCCAAGTGTTTGTGGAAATAACTGAATGAATATGGAACTTGGATTCCTGCTTGCCATGACTATCCATCGTGGGTGTACGCGTGTTATGATTGGGGCAACTCCCTAGTGAAAGGATTTGGCCTAATGCCTATGTGATCAACATATGTCATGTATGTTGATGTATGTATTTTTAAAGTGTTTGTTGAAATGTTTGAATGAGTAGTAGTTAGCAATTGTAATGCATAAGGGTGTTGAGATATGATTCTCAACCTCTTTTAACTATGTGTATGATTTCCTTGGATAGTTATGTGATTAGGAATTGAACATGTACAAACTCATGCTTGTGTTGTGCTTCATAACATGCTCAACTGCTTTTATGATTTTATCTATGTAATGCATATATTTAAATTCATATTTACGTTGTATGATCCGTCATGGGTGATGGGGGAGTGGAGTAACGATTCTGTGCAACAGCCCTGGTAGCCCTAAACGGATAATACCAGACCTTGATTGTATGAGTTGAATCTTGATCCACTACTGCTTTATCTATCTGCAATTGATTGTGTTTGGGGCTATGATTATAGTCCAGACAATCGGTACCAGAATTGAATTCGTGGCTGTGATTCATTTGCCACGTGAGATGTGTTCGACGAACCCGAGTCGTACTTCGGTTGGCGATAGTGGTTGGCCACGCGAAGTGCTTATGCGCTCATATCGTTCAACTTGTTGTGCGCTCGAGCTAGCCGAGCTTGTCAAGTAACCCGATCTGTCTAATGTATGTTCACCATGTTTGGTGACTACTGCTTGAACCTAGGGTACCAAACTTACCAGTGAAATCCCTTTTAACCATGGTACCTCGATCCGCTAAGACTCATGAGCCAGACATGGTGGTATGGGACACCGTGGTCGAGCTATCGGCCTACGCTGGGGCCACGTGCCTCCCCGTAGTGATCAGTGAGCAACCAGCCTCGTGAGCCGATTATGGTGGTATGGGACACTATATTCGTGCTGTCGGCCTACATTGATAAGGTGATGGGGGAGTGGTGCAACGAATGCGAGCAACAGCCCTGACAGCCCTTTGTAGTGACCTCGAGCATACTCTGAATTATGGTGAGGCGACGGGTTTTGTAGTGTATAGAGTATGAAACTAGGCCTGTTTCTGTATAGTGATGAATCGTTAAAGAGGTGATGGGGGAGTGGTGTAACCTTTGTGCGTAACAGCCCTGACAGCCTTTGCAGTGACCTAGAAAACACACCATCGTATGAGATTAACTAGGATTGACGACCCTATAATGGATCATGTTTGGGAATGATACAAGGGAGGTACCTTAGTTTCCCAATCCTGCTGTTTGAAATGGACTAATAAATACTCGGTAATCATGCTCATCATGCATTGCATGTGCCTGGAAGATGTGGAGCACTGATGGATGAAAGCATGCCGCGAACGTAAGATGGTGTCATACGAGGGAGGGTGTGGTGAGGGCATACATCATGACTGCATTCATACTTGCATTAATAAGAGTAGTTAGGAGTGTTTGATTTTACTGCTTTATCATTACTGATTGACTGAATTGATAACATGTTAACCTATGCTTTACTGTTCCACTGAGTTGATCACTCACTCCCACGTTATGGGACGGTGTTGTACACACCAACCAGATTTGTTGAGTTTCAGGTGATGGCGATGCTTATGAAGCAGAGCCGGACTACTACTATGATGTTGAGGAGGAGTTCTCCTACATGTAACTCTTTGACAGGTCTATGAAGACCTGGTATTGTATTGACGGGGCTATGGTATTTGGGATAGGAGACATTACACTTCCTCACATTAGGTATATTTTAGAATTGTACTTGTAATTAATTAACCTGGTAACATCATCACACTCTGGAGACTCACCATAGTTTATATATGTTATTTATCTATCACAGTCTTCCGCTTGCAATTTAACTGTCTCTGGAGTATGATATGCTGTTTTGGCTTAATCTCACTCATGTTCAATATACATTAATGCAGACAACATTTAATCATCATTATCTATGTTGCATAAGTGATGTTCTGGAACTCGGGTGTTGAGTTTATGCTCGACCCTTGATTTTTCGGGATGTTACATTTGTCATGGGAAAAATCATTGGTAGAGGACCGTAAGTAAAGGCTTTGACCGATGAAAAATCAATTCGTCAGCAATCGTAAGACTTTTACCGATGAAAATTTTCGTAGGTAAAAAATGTTGATGAAACTTTTAGCTATGAAATTTTTCGTAGCTAAAAATACTTTACCTACGCAATTTTTTGTAGCTAAAAATACTTTTACCGACGAATTGTTTCGTAGGTAAAAAAGTGGCCGAAACTTTTACCTACGAAATTTTTCGTAGGTAATAAGACTTTTATCGACAAATGTTTTCGTAGGTAAAAAAGTGGCCGAAATTTTACCAACGAATTTTTTGCGTAGGTAAATAAATGGACGAAACTTTTACCTACGAAATATTTCGTAGGTAAAAATGTGGATCAAACTTTTACCTATGAAATATTTCATCGGTAAAAGACTAGTTTTTTTTTTTCAAAATTCTGGCAAAAATCTCTAATATACACCTGTTACAATATATCTCATCATATTCACATTCACATCCATCCAAACACAAACCACATCCATATATACACAAACAATCTTATCCACATCATATTTATCCACGCGCAAATACATATATAAGTTTAATATTCTTATATAAAATATAAAAAATCATAAAGATGAAGGCGGAGGTGGTGGGACATTGGTGGGTAAGCGTGTAGTGATAGCCTAAAACATCTCCTCCATCCGTCGCTCATGCTCCACCCGCATCTCCTCGATCCTCCTCTCCTACTCCTCCCTCTACCTCTCTAGCTGGTCTCTGATCTCGTTGACGACGACCCGTAGCTACTGAACTTCTCTCTCTCTGCAATATCAGCTCGACGTAGGGCGCTCTCCCCAGCGACGGATCGGCTGGAGGCAGGTCTAGCGGGTGCCATGAGCTTGGCACCATGGCTAAGCCCATGCACATATCCAGAACGGGTGCCAAGCACTTCGCTCATGATCTCTGGCTCACTCCGTTGAGTACCATCGGGAGTGGGTTGACTGCGTATAGTGTCCATCGCCTCCTATAATGAAAACATATGAATTTTCATAATGAATGACATTATTATAATTTGATACAATTAAAATTTACTATGTAAGGATTTTTACCCAATTCTCGCTGGCTCTAAGATGTACCTAAGATCCTGTCACCTGTCGACAGTGAGTCCCTCTGTAGAGGTCTGCTGGTCCGGGCTCCTTGCTAGTGATGGATTCTCGCTGCGCAATCGAAAGGACGATAAAGTTAATATAGATGCATGTAAAGAATATATCGACTTAATAATCACCAGTAATTTCTTACCATGTCGTATCAATGACTTTGAACCAGCTACGTGGTTCACTTCTAACTTTCCCCTGTTCGCAGAATATATTCTGCTTCTCTTGTAAACACATTATTCATAATACATTGTTATTAATTACGAATTTAATTGTTACCTTAAGATATCATAAATATGTAAATATTACCTGAAAAGGCTCAGACAAAAATCTCTCACAGAGTATCCGCTAGTCGTCAAGGGTCACGTGCGGTGGTCTGGACAGTATGACCTCCTAGTGGCTTATGCACCGCTTGTACTGCTGGTGTAAGTCACTGCGGTACTCCTTGAACCGCTCCTTGACCATATCGTCGACGACATAGGAAATGTACAGAATACTCAAATCCAAGAAAAATTTATCCTAAAGTTTCGTAAATAATAGATTAAGGCAATAAACTTATTAAGAAAATAACTTAACTATAAATGAACTTCTACAAAATAAAATTTAATTTACTAAAATTTATTGTAAGGCGCTGACGGATGAGCTGCCGCACATCATCTGTCACGTCTGCCCAACAGGAGTGGTGGCGGGGATCAGAGATCGGCATAAGACACTGACCTCCGATGTAAACAACCTGACATTGTCCCCAACAGGTCTAAGGCAGTCCTGTGGGAACTCTACCGTCACCCTACCCTCACGTGTAAGTTGCTCTAAAACTAACCCACGCGTGGGTTCACGTCCTCGTTGGCTGGTCAATGATGCTGTCACAAAAGAAATATGTAAGTTTAAACATAAACAGAAGTCATTAAAAGAAATATATGTTTAGACTTACATGCAGTGCCCGGTGTATGCGTGACTGAGAGATAAGACGACGATGCTGTCTTCGTCACATCACGGGTGGAAGGGGTAGATCTAGTGCGCGAACGACGTGATCTCCGACCTGGTGCCATCACTGAATATGTACAAGCTATGAACTTATAGATTTAAACAATGTCAATACAAGTGGAATATACTAAAACATTATAGGTTTATAGGTTTAGGTTATGGTTTAGGTTGTAGGTTTAAGTTATGGTTATAGGTTTAGGTTTAGGTTTAGGTTTAGATTTAGGTTATATAGGTTTTAGGTTTAGGTTTAGGTTATAGGTTATAGGTTATAGTTATAGGTTTAAGTTTAGGTTTAGGTTATAGGTTTAGGTTATATGTTTTAGTTTAGGTTATAGGTTTAGGTTATATAGGTTTTAGGTTTAGGTTATAGGTTATAGGTTATAGGTTATAGGTTTAGGTTATAGTTATAGGTTTAAGTTATAGGTTAAGGTTTAAGTTATAGGTTTAGCTTATAGGTTTAGGTTAAGGTTATAGGTTTAGGTTTAGGTTTAGGTTATAGGTTTAGGGATTTGAGAATAGGTTTAGGTTTAGGAATTCGCGGGTTCGGGTTAGGGTTATAGGTTTGGGTTTAGGTGTAGGTTTAAGTTAAGTGAATTAAGTTTAGGTTTAGGTTTAGGTTATAGGTTATAGGTTATGGTGTAGGTTATAGTTATAGGTTTAGGTTTAGGTTTAGGTTTAAGTTTAGGTTATAGGTTTAGGTTAAGGTTATAGGTTATAGGTTATAGGTTTAGGTTTAGGTTTAGGTTATAGGTTTAGGTTTAGGGATTTGAGAATAGGTTTAGGTTTAGGTTTAGGAATTCGGGTTTGGGTTCGAGTTTAGGTTTAGGGATTTGAGAATAGGTTTAGGTTATAGGTTATAGGTTATAGGTTATAGTGTAGGTTATAGGTTTAGGTTTAGTTTATAGGTTTAGGTTTAGGTTTAGGTTATAGGTTTAGGTTTAGGTTAAGGTTATAGGTTATAAGTTTAGGTTCTAGGTTATAGGTTACAGGTTTAGGTTTAGGTTTAGGTTATAGGTTTTAAGTTATAGGTTTAGGTTTTAAGTTATAGGTTTAGGTTTTAGGTTATAGGTCTAGGTTTAGGTTATAGGTTTAGGTTTAGGTTAAGGTTATAGGTTATAAGTTTAGGTTAAGATTACATGTTATAGGTTTAGATTTAGGTTATAGGTTATAAGTTTAGGTTAAGGTTATAGGTTATAGGTTTAGGTTATAGGTTATAGGTTATGGTGTAGGTTATAGGTTTAGGTTTAGTTTTAGGTTTAGGTTTAGGTTATAAGTTTTAGGTTTAGGTTTAGGTTAAGGTTATAGGTTTATGTTAAGGTTATAGGTTATAAGTTTAGGTTAAGGTTATTGGTTATAGGTTTAGGTTATAGGTTATAGGTTATGGTGTAGGTTATAGGTTTAGGTTTAGTTTTAGGTTTAGGTTTAGGTTATAAGTTATAGCTTAGGTTATAGGTTTAGGTTTAGGTTTAGGTTATAGGTTTAGGTTAAGGTTATAGGTTATAGGTTTAGGTTTAGGTTATAGGTTTATGTTAAGGTTTAGGTTTAGGGTTAGGAAATCATTATACTCATTGTAAATGTATGTAGTTTATCTACACCGTCCATCTGCTTTTCCAGATCATTTAAGGGGTTGAAACCAAAATTGAATCATATCCAAAACTCAAGTGGACCATACCACAAGAAACAGTGGGTATCATGATTTCCATCATTGAAACCTTTCTAGGGCCTGTAGTGATGCTTATTTATCATTCAACCTGTTCACAAGATCACACAGACAGTGATGAAGGGAAAAAATAAATATCAGCAGTTCCCACATTCTATGGACCCCCGCTCAACATCTGGATAGCTCCAACGAACATCCGGGTCTGCACCATCAATTTCGAGCTAATACATAAACACGGGCCTGTCTAAATGGCCAGGCCACCCATATTGTTGTCCATAGGAAATAGACATCTTCGTCATGGTCATAATAGCGGTTCCCACCTTACAGGGACCTCCACTCAATTAAATCCTAAATTAGTTACCCATCCAAGGTTGGATAGATTGTAATAATATCGAAATATATAAGAAAATTATTGAGATAATGATTTAAAACACAAATATAGAAATACTAAAACATAAAATGTGCCTAAAAATTTATTAAACAAAAAAAATGAAAGATTTAATGGAACTTCAATATTTAAAATTTGAAATATAGATTAAATTTCTATGGATTGAAGAATAGAATATCCTACCTGATGGTTTGGATCTTATCTTCAGGTTTTTGGATTGCGTTGAATACACTAGTCAAAAGTTTCAACCACTGTCAAAAAGAGGAAATAGTTCCGATCTGTGGCAAGAAAAATAACAAAAAATCAACTAGAGAGAGAGAGAGAGAGAGAGAGAGAGAGAGAGAGAGAGAGAGAGAGAGAGAGAGAGAGAGAGAGAGAGAGAGAGAGAGAGAGAGAGAGATCCGGTGGGCTGTAGTTCCTATGAGTTAATTGCGATCACTTTTTCAAAAACTCACTGGTTAGAATTGTTCAATGATAATCTTAAGCAACGACAATCCATGGTGGGACATAATCTACCAATGGTCTACTTGTACTTATATAATTCCTCTTTTTCTCCATGTACTAAGTAGCCATGCCGGTAAGTGAGAGAAGATAAAAATATTATAACAATAAAATATATGGGTAAAATGAATGAGATGTCACAAGCATGCTATGCTCCACAAAAACTGATTTTGCAAATGAACCAGGGATCATCTATAAAACTTGTTTTATGCAGCACACCTAAAACATGCAAGCTTGTTAAGGCAATAAGCCCATTAAAATATGTACAATGAATTGGTAAGTAGTAACCCAACAACGCTAATGAAAATGAGCAAAAACAAGGGAGGATTAGTAATCTCAGCAAAATGGAGAGTTTGCAAAAACCAGTAATATCCAAATATCTCCAATTAAAGGGCTCCTACATGAAGTCCAAGTCCAGCCTAGTTATTAAACGAACTTAAATTTAAAATTTTTAAGCTTAAGCCTCACCATAGGACCTAATATTCCAACCCAAGCCTTAATCCCCAAAGTCCCTGCTCTCAGCCTTGATCTATGACATGTCCAAATTCAGGATTCTCAATCTTAGGATTTTCATTTTGTCAGTTCTGTTTGGCAGCCTGGATTTTCAATCCTATAGAATTCAGAGACTGTGTTAGCATGCAATTTGCTAGTATCGACAATGTGAGCCTCTTTCATGGCGTGTTCTAGCACTTAAGTAAAATAGAAAGGTTGACATCTAGTGGGTAGTGAACTGTAAAACTTTTTACAATTTATCATTTAAAAGCCAACACCAAATTGCCAAGAGAAAGGCTAAGATGTTGACAACGACGATGTATATAGCTTACAGAAAATAAAATACAATTGTTACCATTAACATTATGGGTATAAAAAGACCTTTCAAGTTCATTTATTTTCAATTTCAAAAATCTGATTTTAGATTTCATAATATACAGAATAACTATTGCCGCTACTATCCCTAACTAAAAAGTTTCACGAGAGCTGAAACTCCAAATGTACCTCATACCTATAAAACTATAGAAGAGAAATTGAGCCTTTGTCCTAATGTTGGTGGCCTCGATCATACAACAGTGAGGTTAGGAGTTCAAAATTCATGTTTACCTTAAAAAAAAAAGAAACAAAGAAATACTTAAACCACCTAATGTAAATCCGCATAGAGTTTTTCTATCAAACTTACAAAGAATAATCGAACCAAGAATATATCATTTTTTGCACAGCAATCTTAGAAACTCTAAAAATTCTAGGCACTCATACTGGACATGGACCTTCTTGCCAAAGAATGCATAAAACATCCCTTCCCTTGTCTAGGTTAATACAGAACAATCTAACAACTGTAGAGATGAACCCAACATACAAAAATTTGAAAGGAAACAGGTACTTCCTAACATACCAGGGTGCGACATCGTTTGGATTTCAAGTCAAACAAAGGAAAATATTTGGATTTGGATTTCAAATCCACAAATTCCCATGATCCAAGCTGCCAAACAATACTTTAGAAATTTGTTTGCCACATCCTCTGTTTTCTAACCCTTTTCTACATGAAAGTAGCACATCTTTCATATAATACGACGGACAAACGGGAAACTGTCTCGAACAAGAAACAAAAGTGTTTGATTTGGGAGATTATCATATTCAAACATAATAGAGAAAGGATATCTAAAACAATCATCACACTTTATTAATATTGAGTTCATTTACATCTTTTAACATTTCTTGATTCTAAGATAGATTATTTAGAATAAAAGAAATATTATAAGTGCAATTGTCATAGTCAAATATTAAATTTGGCAGCATTTCGTCAGTGATTTCAGTTATCTCCTAGGACTTAGGAGGAATATGCTCTTCTACTGATTATCTGCTTTATACTTGAACAGAAGGAACTTGAAGACTTCAATCATTTCGGTAGCACAACGACCCTTTCTCTTCACTGACTACAGGGTAGTCCAGTTGCGCAGACCCGCGCAACGGATATCGGTTCCGCGGACCCGCGCAACCCACCATAGCCTTCTCTCTCTCACCTTCAATCTTCCTCCTTACTCTGCTTCCTCTCTAAAATCTTCAATCCGTTCAAATGAAGGTGGGGAGGGGGTATTTATAGGCCTTCGCATGTGTGGTGCCTCGATCTTGGTGCCATGGGACCCACCTTTCAATGCTTGAGATCTTTCTTACAAAGAACCAGTTTTAGATTTCATTGTGCGGACCCTCGCAACTGATATTTCGGTTGCGCGGTCCTGCGCAACGGATATTGGTACCTTCTACTACTTCAGATTTTTTTCGGAGAACAAAACCCTGCGCAATTGGTATTTTGGTTGTGTGGTCCCGCACAATCAATATCTCGTGCGGTCCCGCGCAATCGATATTGCTGTTTGTGCAGTCTGGTGCCATACTAAGCTATGCTTTATTCTTTTCTCCTCTTCTTTCTTCAGTACCTTCCTTCTTTCTTCCTTGTCTTTGATATCTTCTCATCTCTTCAAATCAACACATGATGGAAACTTTACACATTTTCCGTGCACCAACAGATGCCCCCTCGATCCTTCTTTGATTGATTCCTGAAATCAAATGGAGGATCGATCTTCCTCTACCCGAAGAACTTGAATGAACTGCAACTGAATGATGACTGGATGATCATGATTGCATGGAAGACTAGAAGGCTCAGATGGAGATTTACAGCTACAGGCCTGCTGTCCTTTCATGATTTTTGTAGTGCCTAGGCTTGTACCATCGTCCGGAAACATACTGCCATACTGGAGTAGATTACGCTTTCTGACGTAATCATAGCCACATCAGAACACTTTCGCACAGATGCTACTATCCTCAGATGCCTTCTTAATCATTGGTCTCCAATCACCAATTCATTTCACCTTCCCCTAGGTAAAATGAGCATCACTTTGTGAGACCTATTTTGTATAGCCGGTTTTCCCATTATGGGTGATATCTTTGACGCATATATACCCTTCAATGAAGAGCTAATTTTTACATCTGTGGAAGGAGGTATTTCCAAAATTTTTAGAACTACTCTTGAACTCTTTAGTGTATTGACCGCCTTCCCTCATCCAGATCGCATCTCTTCTCTTGAATGGTTAGCTCACTTTTCTCGAAAACTGCGGTACATTCCTTTCCTCTTACCTTCTTTTCTTCATAATCCCTTTCTTTTCATGGTCTTTACCGAGATATTGCATCTACGTTTTGACAGTTTTACAGGTCATAATCATTCAAAACTTAAAGACATTCGTGAGAACACAGAGCATGTCGTGGAACACAGTCCTTCCTGCGAATTAGCTGCCCTCCTTGCTTACTGGTTGAGCTTGGTGATATTCCCTGATCTTGATTAAGTGGATACCATTAGGTCTTTGCTCTTCGTAGTCGCAGGAGAAATGGCAGAAGGCCAGAAATATTCGCTAGCTCCTTCAGTTTTGTGTTCCCTTTATCGTGCTTTCGGAGAAGTCGTTTCTGATCCAAAAGATCCTGTTCCTGAAGCCTTTTTTGTCTGTGCTCCTTGGCATTTCTTTGTAGGTTGGCTGGGAGTATACTTTCCTTGGACGTTTGCTGATTCTGGAAGGGCATACTCAAATCCCAATCGTCTTCCTCTTCAACATTTCCAATTGAGAGATATGATTAAGGAATCGAGTGGATGGATTTCTAGGAGAATAAAAAGTGGCGATCCCATCGATTTTCACCAATTTCCTTTGTTCAGCTACCCTGAAGATGTAAATGCCATCGATAATGATTCAATCTCATTCAGTGAGCGTTCTTTCCTTATTTCTATCAGATCGAGTACTCTTCCCTAGAGAGAAGGTAGCATATTCTGGCGCGAACCATACTACCCTAGTAGGTTTGCTTGTCAATTTGGCTTTGATCAAGCCGTACCTGAAACTCGTGACATTGTAACAAGAGCGATGAGGAGTTATGACATTGGGCCATATAATTGGGCTTTGATATGGAAGCAGCTCTTGATCGTTCGGATTGGATCACATTTCATGATTCCTGGCTACAATTATCCAATTAGTGTCTCTTACTGATGAATGCGATGGTGGGTTCACCAGCATTACTTGGTGGACAATTATCACCCGGTAGATCATGTCGTGCGGATCCCCCATCCTTGCCTTAAGGATTATAAAAAAGATCTGAGCATTGGCCATTTTAAAGAAACAAGTCCTCCCCCTTTTCCAGGTCAGTTTTGTATAAAGATCTCTTCAGAAGATGCCATTTATGAAGCAAAGCCTGCTAATGTTCTTGAAAGATGGATAGCTTTTGGTACTCCTCTAACGAATACTCACTAATTTTCTGCAAAGAATGACGGTCCTTCACAATTCCATTCTCCTCCGCCTTTGCAGATATTGCGCAATAATTCTCCTTCATCAGAAAAGCAGGAACTGTCAGACTATCGTCATCCACCTTGGAAGGATAAGTATATCCTGAAATATTTGGCTTTAAATTAAAGGATACCAAACATTAAATATTTTGCTCTAACTTAGCAAAAATACATTTTGCATATGAAACTTTGGGATTCTTGTCATTATATCAAATGATTGACATGTCTTACCATACTTTAATAATAAGAATATATATATATATATATATATATATATATATATATATATATATATATATATATATATATGTTCATTTACATGCAGCAGTATTCCTAACTCATATTATTGACAACTTAAAGTATTCATAAATTTCTAATTCATGGCAAATTCAAGCATATTTATCTATACAACAATCTTAACATAAATAAGGAATTAATTACAACTCTTAGCATTTTATGCTTATCAATGCGGGACTTCCTATATGATTTTTATTTTAATTGGCGGTACTAGATTTCAATTTAGTCAGTTTCACACGTAGTTTAAGCTCTTGAGTAGTGGAGCCAGGTCTCACGTGATGGCCTCTGTAACTCTCAAGAGTTCACTGGACTTCTTACAGCCTAGGGAGTTCACAAACTGCGATCCATCAGAGGGGCCCAGTGAAGCTATCGGGGCCGTGAACTCGGTTGGAATTACGCACAGGGTTGGCCACGGTAACTCTCTAGAGTTCACAGAGCTCACAAGGCGACCTTTGGGGTACCAAGTTTAGGGCTGCCAGTCCGTCAATAAGTAGGTTTAAGCCGTTCCTCATGAGTTAGTACTGAAATCAAACCATAAACTTGGGGGGGTCTTACGCACAGTTGGCCTATCTAAAGCTCACAATGCGACTCTCATTTTCTTCGTCTGCAAGGTCAAGCCCATTCACAGGAGGGCATTTTACTCCATTCCCCGTGACGCTGCCGAAAAACTATACAGACGGCATGGGGGTTATACATGACTGGCCATTGAGGACTTTTGACATTTTTAGACTTTTGGTCACTGACTCTGTCAGCTGCCCGCATGGTATGCGTACGATGGCCTTCACGGGCTTTTTAGGGCCACTGGCTTCTCACCACTACCCGAATGGCGATCTTGATAGGCCTTATGCGCGATTGGCCATTGGCTTGATTAGGCTGCCTTAAAATGTCTTAGAAGACAATGATAGGTATGGTCAATTGTTGTGAGAATGATAGACATCTCTGTTTGAAATTGAAACATCACCATTTCTACTAATATCTTCGATTATACCCGTCTGTGTTAATAATATACCAGCTTGGTGACGGTATCAATTTCAGACAGAATTTTGTAGAGGCTCGCTTGATGATGGCGATGTGATGTTTACTTTCCCTTTGCAATGTTTGCTATTACATAATCTTGGTATGCTTGCGAACTATTTCTTTATTCATTCATCAGATGATACATGGCCATGATCTATTCTTGCCCCCTTTTGATTCAGAATCATTATTCTGATGATATTCTGGATCAAAATCAGTAGTGTCTTTACGGACGATATCTCTTAAGGAAGCGAGCATTAATCGGTATACTGATTCCTTGCCCATCTTGATCCATGACTCTATATGCTCCGTTGGAGTATACTTCCTTTATTATGTACGGTCCGTCCCATTTAGGTTCGAACTTGCCCCTTATTCGACGGGTTACCACGATAGGTCTTTTCAACATCAGCACCATATCCCCAATTTTGAAAGAGCAATATTTGACTTGTTTGTCAAAGGCTGCTGCTATTCTTGCCTGATACGTTTGTAATCACTGTTGGGCAGCCAGGCGTTTCTCATCGAGCAAATCTAGCTCTTTTAACCTTATTTTTGCATTTTCGTCATCGGTTATAGATTGGTGTACTGCACTCTCAGTGACGTTACTTGTATTTCAATTGGGACCATTGCTTCTACACCATAAATTAGTGAATATGGTGTTGCTCCTGTCGCTGTCCGGTGAGTAGTTCTGTATGCCCATAATGCTTCTTGTAACCTTTCGTCCCAATCACGTTTATTCCCTGTCACTATTTTCTTCAGTATTTTAACTATTATTTTATTAAACGCCTTTGCTAATCCATTGGCTAGTGGATAATAAGGCGTTGAAAATGAATGATGATGCTGAATTTCTGGCACAATTTTTCCATGCCTTTGTTTTTGAAGGGAGTGCCATTATCTGTAACAATTTTATTTAGAATACCATGACAGTATATTATCGCGTATCAGATGAAATTGACCACATCCTTCTCTTTAACACTGCGTAATGCGACTGCTTCGGTCCATTTGGAGAAATAGTCTGTCGCTGCCAAAATATATTGCTTTCCTTTAGAAGAAGGCGGATTGATAGAACCAATAACGTCAAGCCCCCAAGCAGAGAAGGGCCAAGAAGCGACTGACTGATGTAGGTCTTCTGGAGAAACATGTATAATATCATTGTGAATCTGACATTCGTGACATTGATTCGCATAATCTATCGCATCTTTGAACATGGCGGGCTAATGATACCCCATCCTATGTATTCGATGTAATAAATTTTGACCTGCTTGATGTGCCCCACATTCTACAGAATGTGCTTCTTGCAATACCTGACTTGTTTCTTGCTCGTCTAAGCAACGTAACAGTGTTCCATTGTAAGATTTTCTGTATAACACTTCATTGCATATGATGAATCTACTCGACCATTGCCTGATCTGCTGTCTCTGCGCAGGTTCTTCCGGCAGGATGTTAAATTTAAGATAATCTATGAAAGGCTGACACCAATCTTCTTTGGTGATTTCTAGACATGATACAGGAAAAGTTTTGACAGTTTCTTCAATAACTTCTAAGGATGGTAAAAATCTTCGTTCTTCTATAGTCACTTGAAGAGGGCTTCGATTTGGACAAGATAGAGCTGCTACCAAGCTGGCCAGAGCATCTGCCTTTGCATTTTTTGACTGAGGGATATGCTTAATTTCAACATGGGAAAACTGTTCGAGCAACTGTTGTGCCTTCCGACAGTATGGCAAAAGTTCTTGCTTTCTTATCTCGAATTCAGTTGTCAATTGATTTATAATCAATTTAGAATCCCCAAAGATATGTAGCATTCTTATCTTCATTTCCGTAGCCATCTCGATTCCAATAATCAGGGCTATGTATTCAGCCTCATTATTCATACATGCAGTCCCTAATGTAAAGGAGTAAGGTAATAAGTCACCTTGGGGAGTAATGAACATTACTCCTGCCCCATTTCCTGATGTTCGAGAAGCACCATTAAAATACATCTGCCATGGACTCTGCGATTCAGCCAACATAACTTGCTCATCTGAAAAATCGTCACTAATGACCTCAGCTTCTGCCACAGGGTGCTCTACGTGGAAATCTGCCATTGCTTGCCCTTTTTTTTACTTTTGCTGGTTTATACGTAATAGTGTATTCTGAAAGTAACAGCATCCATTTGGCTAATCTTCCGGACAACATTGGTCTTGTCATTAAAATTTTTATCGGATCAGCCTTCGAAATCAATGTTATATGATGAGATAGACAATAATGTCTCAGCTTTTGTACTGCAAATATTAACACCAAACATTCTTTCTCGATCGGGGAGTAATTGCATTCTGCCCCCATTAGGATCTGACTTAAATAATAAAGAGCGGTTTCCTTTTCAGACTCATTCACCTGTGCCAGCAAAGCTCCTAAAGAATGTTCAGCTGCAGATATATACAAAATAAGCAGTTTTCCTTTCACTGGAGCTGCCAATACTGATGGCTGTTTCATCAATTCCTTTATCGAATTGAACGCATTTTGACATGCTCGATCCCATACAAATTCTGTACCCTTTTTCATCAGATGAGAAAATGGCTGACATCTCCCTGCCAAATTCGAAATGAAACGACGAATATATGCCAATTTTCCCTGCAAACTTTTTAATTCTTTCAATGTCTTCGGTGGCGGCATATCTTGAATAGCCCTGACTTTTCCTGGATTAATCTCAATGCCCCTATGCCGGACAACAAAAATAAAAAACTTACCAGAGGACACTCCAAATGCGCATTTAGTGGGATTCATCTTCAATTGTTTCTTTCTGAGTCGCCGAAAAACCGACGTCAAGTGCTCGCGATGTTCCTGATGGTTCCCCGACCTGACTACCAAGTCGTCGACATAACATTCAATGTGCTTATGCATCATGTCTTGAAAAATATTTTGCATCGCTCTCTGATATGTCACCCCGACATTTTTGACTCCAAATGGCATAACCTTATAATAGAAAATTCCCAGCGACGTCCGAAATGTTGTTGCTTCCTCATCCTCAGGGGCCATTCGAATCTGATTATATCCTGCATAACCGTCCATAAAGGACATGATGGCATACTAAGTTGTACTATCAATCAGTAATTTAGTTATTAGGAGTGAAAAATCATCTTTTAGACAAGCTTCGTTCAGGTCTCTAAAGTCGATGCACACCCTGACTTGTCCATTTTTCTTCTTCACTAGGACAATATTTGATATCCACTTGGGATATTTGACCTCTCTAATAAATCCAACCTTTATCAATTTATTGACTTCTTCCTCAATCAGGGGAGCCAGGTCCGGGTGAAATCGCCTTTGTGCCTGTTTAATCGGCCTTTTTTCTTTAGAAGTATTTAGTCGGTGCAATGCTATGGAAGGCTCTAAGCTAGGCATCTCTGCATATGTCCAAGCGAATATGTCTTTATTTTCTCTAAGAAGATGAACATATTTTACTGATTCTTGTTCAGGAAGGCCACCTCTGATGAACGTGTTCCATGGCTCCTCTTTCGTACCCAAGTTTACCTCTTGTAAACTGTCTGTTGTCGGTTGCCCCCCGTCTTCTATCTGCTTCGGAGCCATCTCAGGATGCTTAACTATCTTAGGATTTTCTTCTGTAGACCGCTCAGTTGTAACCATATTTACTGACGATTTCACCCCCATGTCTTGAAATTTTTGTTGCTCCTCTTGGTCGTCCCCAATAGGAGTTCGAGTTCCTTTCCTGTGATTTAAGCCAGTATATTCCTCGTAATTAAAACCCATACTTCTCATGACCCTCTTGCTTGTTTTCTTTTCAATTATTATTTCACCTCTGTCTATCATTCGTTGTATTATACATTTTAATGCGTAACAATTCTTCGTTGGATGTCCCACCAAGTGATGATAGTGACAAAAATTTCGTTCTCCGATCCTTGTTACGTCTTCAGGGCGTTTGGGTTCTGGCAATTTTATTGCGCCGGCCTTCAGTAGCTGACCCATCATTGGAATGACATCTTCTTTATCGAATGCAAACCCTTCATGTAAATCGAGCGTCCTGGGTTTTTTTTTAATAACTTCTTAGCTGAATCAATCCTTTTTTTCGTTTTGGTCTTTCTTTCTTTAAATCTCTTGCATTATTGCACTGCTTGTTACGATCAATAGTATTTATTGTCATCCCACTGCGAGCCCCCTGAGTTGTATCATAGTGAAACGCTGGTACTATCCGATTTATCAATTCTACAGCATAAGCCTTAGTGGTCAAGTCACAAAAAGTTCTGATATCGGCATTGGCAAGTCCAGCTATGAATTCCATCTTCATAGAGTTTAGACACATCTTGACTTGTTCGTTTTCTTCTGGTAGCTGTTTACATGAAGTTCCTAGTGCCTTCCATCTGTCTATGAACTTTCTTAGTGATTCACTTTTGCCTTGTCGTATAGAAGTCAGTTTAGCAATACTGACATCTCGTGCTGGAGAAAAAAAATTAGACACAAAATCATCTTGCATTTGTTCCTAAGTACGGATTGACCCCAGAGTCAAACTGGAATACCATTGTAATGCTTTATCTGTCAGTGACGACCCGAACAATCGTAAGCAATACTGTGGTATTGTAGAAAAATTTCCCATGCTGGTAACGAAGTGCATTAAATGTTCCTCCGGAGATCCTTCTCCATTGAACTTTTGAAAATCTGGATGCTTGAAATTGGTTGGAAAGGGAATATCATCTATCTCTCTTGGATACGACGTTCGATACCTGAAAGGACCAATAGCTCCACGTCCCCTTTCTATTCTGGCAACTTCTTCAACAATTTGCCTTGCCTTGTTTCGTGTTATGGCCGTTGTGTCCGGAACAGACCCTCGTGATCTCGCCCCTTGTAGTTGAGAGTTTTCAGATTAACTCCCTTGTCTATTTGTTATGTTTGCTATCAGGGGAGCCACCATTTGGGCTACATTATGTGCAAGGCTTGTTAAAGCCTCTTTAAGGTTTCTGCACTCATTCATTAGTGCTCTTTACATTTCTACCATCTCATTCACATGATCCTCTGTAGTTGTCATATTAGCCGGATTCGACTTTTCCATGCTTTCGATGTCGTCGATCGATTGAGGTGATACAAACATTGGTGAATTTGTCTGGGGTGACACGAGTGCTGGCGAGCTTGTTATTAATGCTTTGCCTTTCTGTTCTCTTGTCCATCTGACCCTTGAAATACCCAAAGTCGTTATCGGGTCTTTGACTCTTGGCGAAGGCAGATTCATTCAAAGGCTTCTTGCATTTCGTGCTCTCGTCTCATGAGATGTCACGACAGTCCAGCCTTCATCACTACCCAATGGTTGAGGTGATGCAGATACAACCCCAGTTGTTACCCGAGTCATGTTGTTTCTACTCGTAGGGATTTGAGTCATGCGCTTTGGAATTCGATTCGGTGTGTATTCTATTACGAACCCAGTTGGAGTGAATCGGAAGTTCACCTTTCTTATAGAAGTTGCCATGAGTAGTAGGATGGAGTCGGATATAGAAACCTTCGATCACAAAACATGATTGCAGTTAGTGATTGAAGAATTAAATAATCTATCTTAGAGATGAAGGGGAGGATGTTCCCACTGAGAGTCGCCATTTTGGCGTCTGAAAGACGCCAAACTATGATGAAAGTTTCATAACGATTTCACTGCTAATGTTAAATAAGATAAATAGTCCCCAGTGGAGTTGCCATTTTGTTTCGAACAAGAAACAAAAGTGTTTGATTTGAGAGATTATCTTATTCAAACATAACAGAGAAAGGATATCTAAAACAATCATCACACTTTATTAATACTGAGTTCATTTACATCCTTTTAACATCCATTGATTCTAAGATAGATTATTTTGAATAAAGGAAATATTATAAGTGCAATTGTCATAGTCAAATATTAAATTCGGCAGCATTTCATCAGTGATTTTAGTCATCTCCTAGGACTTAGGAGGAATATGCTCTTTTGCTGATTATTTTGCTTTATACTTGAACAGAAGGAACTTGAAGACTTAAACCATTTCGGCAGCATAACGGCCCTTTCTCTTCACATACTGCAGGGCAATCCGGTTGCGCGGACCTGCGTAACGGATATCGGTTGGGCGGACCCACGCAACCCACCATAGCCTTTTCTCTCTCACCTTCGATCTTCCTCCTTGCTCTACTTCCTCTCTAAAATCTTCAATCCGTTCAAATGAAGGAGGGGAGGGGGTATTTATAGGCCTTCGCACGTGTGGTGCCTCAATCTTGGTGCCATGGGACCCACCTTTCAATGCTTGAGATCTTTCTTACAAAGAACCAGTTCTTATTTCGTTGTGTGGACCCGCACAACTGATATTTTGGTTGCGCGGTCCCGCGCAAACCACCTTCTACTACTTCGGATCTTTTTTGGAGAACAAAACCCTGCGCAACTGGTATTTTGGTTACGCGGTCCCGTGCAATCAATATCTCTTGCGTGGTCCCGCGCAATCGATATTGCTGTTTGTGCAGTCTGGCGCCATACTAAGCTATTCTTTCTTCTTTTCTCCTCTTCTTTCTTCAGTACCTTCTTTTTTTCTTCCTTGTCTCTGATATCTTTTCATCTCTTCAAATCAACACATGATGAAAACTTTGCACATTTTTCGTGCACCAACAGAAACTGCTCAAGCTTCCTAACAAGATTAGCAGCCAATTACTGAAAAAAGAGAAACCTAGGAACCTCAATTATTTTAGGACATAGTCACGCAAGTCCAATGTTTTGTACTTATGTTAACCATGTTGTTCATCTATTTTTTCAGCTTATTTCAGAGTGTGGCCACTGGTCATTGGGGCCCACACTAGGGTGTATGATACCTAGCCATACACCATGTTGTTAGCCCATTAAGTGAGATAGATTCAAAGCTCGGATGGGGCGCACCAAAGGAAACAGTGAGGATTGACGTCCACTATTGGAACATTCTTAAATGGGTCCCACTTTGAAGCACTAAAATCAGAGAACGGATTGGCTACTCCCCCTACAGCTTGCTACAGTGCCATTAGCTAATGGCTTGTGGCCAGTGCTCTGTGGGCCCCACCATGATGTATGTGTTGATTAAACATCGACCATTAAAAAGTTTTGGGGGGCTATAAAAGCTTTGATCAAGCTGATCTAGGTCTGTTTGACCTAATCAACAGATTGGATGCCAAATAAACTGTAAACAACACAGTGGCCCTTAGGAGGATTTCAATGGTGGATATCCAATCACTATTGTTTTCCTGTGGTGTGGTCCACCTGAGATTTATATCACCATACATATCTGCAGGTGGGCCCATGGGACCCACAGCCACAGGTGATGGTGTTTGCCAGCCTGGCCGCAACCCACAAGGGCCGCGAGGGCTGTAAGCCTGCAACTCGCATGGGCTGCAATAGCAAGTAGCAACGTACGAAAAGGAGAAAGAGAGAGAGAGATAGAGAGAGTACCGATCTCTTCCAGGCTTCTAGCCTTCAAGCTCCAGCGAATGGTAGGAATCGTCGGATACTCGGATCCGATTTGCGAAGGAGAAATGGAGAATGGGAAGTAGAGGAAAAGGAAAAACTAAAAAGACCGTAGGTGGTGGCGGCCCACCTCTATTTGATGTTGGTCGGTGGACCGGTGGTGGTAGTCCGGTGGATTTCTAGTGGTTGGGCGTCGGGCGGGCGTGCGACGGGTAAAGAAAGAGAAGAAAGGGAAAGGGGGCTAGGGTCGGGTGGGGTCGGGTGAGGTCGGGTATATAGGGAAAAGGTTCTGTACGGTCGAGCTCATGGGAACTTCCCACAAGGTCGAGCTGTGTGGGCCCCACTGTGATGCGTGTCGACCATCAACACCGTGCATTTGATGGGCCCCCTTTAAATTATGGGATATCCCAAAAATCAGCCGTATACGGAACTTATGTGGGCTATACCATCTAAAATCACGTGAAGAAATGCCTAAAACATATAAAAACACTTGGTGGGGCCCACCTGAAATTTTGATGCATATGAAACTTGGTCTGACTCCTCATTTAAGTGGGACACACATAATGGATGGGCTGGATTTGTGAACCACATCTCGGTGGGCCCAACAAATGATTATGAATATTTTAATGTTTATTTGAAATCCAACCTGTTGAAAAGTTAAAAAATACATGAAATAAGGGAAAACACAAATATCATCTTGATATAAAACTTTGTGGCCTTTAGAAGTTTTTAATGGTGGGCGTCACTGTCCCACTGTTTTCTGTGCCGAGGTCCACTGGAGCTTAGGACTTAACTCATTCTTTAGATATTGCCCTAAAATGATCTCTCCAAATGGATGGAAGGTGTGGATATAAAACATACATCATGGTAGAATGAGAGGTATATAAATATCAGGTGGACCACACCACATGAAAATAATAGTGATTGGATATCCATCATTAAAATCCTCAGCCCACTGTACTGTTTATTTGACATCCAATCTGTTTATTAGGTCATACAGGCCTAGATGAAGGGGAAAAACAAAAATCATCTTGATCCAAAACTGTTATGGCCCCCAAAATGTTTTAAATGGTTGACGCTCATTCAACACTGTTTCTTGTAATGTGGTCCATTTCATATTGGGATGTGCCTCTTTTTTTGTCTTATGCCATAAGATGATCTTTAAAAATAGATAGACGGCATGGATTAAACACATACATCATGGTAGGGCCCACAAAGCACCAACCACCAGCCATTAGATGGTGTTACGGGAAGTAGCCAATCCGTTCCCCTTATTTGTAGTGTGGTCCATTTAATCTTTGGATTTGATTCATTTTTTGGATAATTCTCTAAAATTATCTCAAAAAATGGATGAATGGTGTGGGTTGATCCCAAATTTTCAGTAAATCCAAAACTCAAGTGTACCATGCCACGCGAAACAGTGTGGAATAATGATTTCCACCGTTGATACCTTCCTTGGGCCCACAGTAATGTTTATTTGACATCCAACATGTTCATAATATCAAAAAGATATAAATGAAGAGTAAACACAAACATCAGCTTAATCCAAAACTTCTATGAATGTTAATTTTAATGGTGGACATTCAGTACCCACTTTGTAGTCCACTTAAGCTTTGGACCTGCCCCATTTTTTGGTTAATATCTTAAAATGATCCGAGAAAAGCGTTGAACGGTATGGAGAAAGTCAATCCATGACTTGGGTGGGCCACACCACAATATAATGGAGAGGGGATTCCTTAAAACATTCATAATCATATATTGGGCCTGCCTAAATGTGATTCACATATCCAACCCACTCATTATGTGTGTCCCACTTGGATGAGGGGTCAGACCAATTTTCAGTCGCATCCAGAACTCATGTGGGCCCCACCAAGTGCTTTTATATTTTTTAAGGATGTCTTCACATAGTTTTAGATGGTATGGCCCACTTGAGTTTCGTATACAGATGATTTTTGAGATATCTCATAACCTAAAGGGGACACATCAAATCCACGGTGTTAATGTTCGACACACATCATGATGGGGCCCACAAAACTTACTAACATCAATTCTTACGTTCTCATGAGGTCAGTAAGTTGGGTCATAATTTTGACCAGAATATTTGGCCCATTTTACATGTCTGGTCCATTCACTCTATTTTACTGATCAATACCCTTAATTTGACTGGTTACTCACCTCAATCAGGCTACATATGAGAAAGATATTGGGCACACAAGATTGATAAACAATTTCAGTGAAATTTGATTTAAACATCTGAAGTTATTTACTCTTCAATTTGAACTGATTAAATTGTCCAAAAATGATTAAAGGTTTAATTAGTGGATGTGCCTAATAATTTATTATTATTTTTTCACAGATAAATTTCAATTTCCATTTAAAAATAACATTTTTTTTTCAAAATGTATATTTTTTTTACTCTTTTAACAAAATATCATTTTTATTACGAAATATTTTAAAAAAAATTTAAAATACAAATTATGAAATTTATTTTCAAAATCTCAAAAATTTCAAAATGCCAATTTTTTTTCTTCAAAAGCATCATTTTGTTTTCAAAATTTTTCCCAAACATTGTTAAAATTTTTAACTTCTCAATATTCTTTTTCATGTGATATTACAAATAATTCGAATATTACTTTTTAATTATATATACAAAAAAATTCCACTCATATGATATAAAAACTATACACACACACACACACACACACACACACACACACACACACACACACACATACACAAACATACTACCTTTACCAACAGTTTTTGTTCGTCGGTAAAAAACATTAGCGACGGTTTTCATCTGTCGGGAAAAACTTTACCAACGGACTATTTAGTTCATCGGGAATATTTATTTTTTGTGATGAAAATATTCGTCGGTAAAAGTGTTTTTAGCGATAAAAAATATTTCGTCGATAAAAGTGTCCGGTTTTTGGTTTTTTGGTTGAAGGAATTTTTGGTGGGACGGTAACCTTTTCCCGACGGTTTTGGTTCGCCGGTAAAAAGTATTTTAGTGACGAACAACTTTCGTCGGTAGTAGTGTCCAGTTTTTGGTTTTTGGTTGTGGAGGGAATTTTTGGTTGGGACGGGAGCCTTTTTCGGACGCTTTTGGTTTGTTGGTTAAAACTCCTTTACCGACGAAATTCATTGTCGTCGGTAATAACATTGTATCAGATTTTTGCTGACGATTTACGTCCATCGGGAAAAACACCTTTACTGATGAAATCCATTTTCATCGGTAATAACATTGTATCAGATTTTTACCGACGATTTATGTCCGTTGGGAAAAACACCTTCACCGACGAAATTCATTTTCGTCGGTAATAACATTGTATTAGATTTTTGCCGACGATTTGTCCGTCGGTAAAAACGCGTTTACCGACGAAAACAATTTCCCCGGTAATAACATTGTAGTAGATGTTTGCCAACGATTTATGTCCGTCGGGAAAAACTCTTACCGTAGTTTTCGTCGATAATAACATTGTATCAGATTTTTCCCAACGATTTATGTCCGTTGGGAAAAACCCCTTCACCAATGAAATTCATTTTCGTCGGTAATCACATTGTATCAGATTTTTGCCGACAATTTATATCCGTCGGTAAAAATGCTTTTACCGAGGAAAAAATTTCGTCGGTAATAACATTGTAGCAGATGTTTGCCGACGATTTATGTCCGTCGGGAAAAACACTTACCGACGAAAGTAATAAAAATTTTCAAAATTTATTTTTTATCAAAAAATTCAAAACACCCATTATCGACGAAAAATTTCATGGGGAAAAACACTTTTACCTATGATAATTAATTTCTTCAGTAATATCATTGTAGCAGATTTTTGCCGATGGTTTATGTTAGTCGGGAAAACTTTTTTATTGATGAAAGTAGTTTTCGTCGGTAATAAAATTTTTCAAAAATTATTTTTTATCAAAAAATTCAAAACACCCAGACTGATGAAAAATTTCGTCGAGGAAAAAAACTTTTACCTACGAAAAATATTTTTGTCGGTAATTTCGTCGGGGAAAGTCTTTTTTACTGACGAAATGAAAAATTTCGTCGGGAAAAACACTTTTACCGACGATAATAATTTCGTCGGTAATTTCGTCGGGGAAAGTCCTTTTTTCTGATGAAAAAATTTTTGTCGGTAATAATTTCATCAGTAAAAGGCTGATTTCTTATAGTGAACGAGTTATGCAGAGTTACGCGGACTATGTAAATTTGAGGCGGTTTTGCGATTTTGTGCGGTGAAGGTTATAAATATGGGTTTCCATGCGATTTTTAGGGTATCGAGGGTTGGGAGGAGCAGAGTAAAAGGGTGGAGCTGTCATCTAAGAGTTATTCCTTCCTTTCTTCCTAGTTTTTAATGCTTTCTTCTAGGGTTATTATAATGCCCTAAATTTCGAGGGTCGGGCAAAGCTCTACTCCCGAGATCCACCACATCACTTATGCAATATGGATAATGATGTTCAGATTTCGCCCACATTAATGAGTTAAACATGAATGGGATTATACTAAAATAACATATCATACTCTGGATATAATTAAATTAAGTGGAAGTCTAAAACATTTATATTTAAGCATGTAAGTGTTTCATAACCTCCAGATTATGAGTATGTAACTGAGCTGATTATGTATACACGTATTGTTTCAAAATAAACAAAATGCAAAAAAGTAGATGTGTCCAACTAAGCCAAATATCCCTGTAGTCCCTGCGCATCAGCATAAGGTCTACATCGACCCGTCCGAGAGCTGAAAGTAGGAGAACTCCTCCTCATCCATAAAGTCTTGCTCCGTCGCATAGACTTCACTAGCACCTGCATCTAAAGTAGAGCCTGGTTGGTGTTTTAAACATCATCCCACAGTGGGAGTGAGTGGCCAACTCAGTGGTACTATAAGGTAAAAGTTAACATGTTATTAAGTCAATCAAGCAGTAATGATAAAGCAACATAACAATCATTTCCTAACTACTCTTGTTAATGCAGGAATGGAGTGCAAGTAATGATGTATGCCCTCGCATCAAAGCTCCCTCACAAGCGACTTCGACAACCTATTTTGCATATGACAGCATTCCCTCAAAACAGTGCAACTTCATCGCCTTTAAAGCACATCCTAACTAATGAAATGCGATGCATGGTCGTGTTAGCCTAGTACTTAATTAAGCTTATTCATACAGCAGGTTTGGGAAGCTAGGGTACCTCCCTTTATATCATTGACCCGAATCAAAGGATCCATCTAGGGTTGTCAATCCTAGTTAAGCATATACGATAGGCAAGTTGTAGGGCATCACTCCTAATGAAAAACAGTCGATAGACAAATTCAAAGCTTATACTCGCGGTCACTAGGGGGAGGCTCGCCACCTCAGCGTAGGTCGACAATACGAACAAAGTGTCCTATACCACCATGCCCGGCTCACGAGTCTTAGTTGCTCACTGGTCACTGCGGGGAGGCTCGTCACCCTGGCGTAGGCCGATAGCTCGATACTGTGTCCCATACCACCATACCTGGTTTATGAGTCTTAGCGGATCGTGGTACCATGGTTAAAGTGGGCCTTTACATTGGTGAGAGGTACCTTAGATTCAAGAAGTAGTGTGCATATATGGTAAACACACAATAGGCTAATCGGTTTGTTAGGCAAGTTCGATTGGAACGGGCACACGTTGACTTAATCAACATGGAGTGCATAAGCACCCCTCGTGGCCTAACCACTGTCAACAATAGTCGTGCGACCCGGATTCGTCGAATTTTCCCAATGTGGCGAGACTAATTCAGCCACCCGAACAGGGACGGTTACCGATTGCTTGGGCTACGTTGTAGTCCCAATCTTACTCAGACGTAGCACATAACACATGTGATAATCACTTCAGCATTTAACAAATAATCCAAGTGAATTCCTCATTTGAGCATTTCATCAAACACATTGATCATGTCACCAAACACTTGCATTTTATCAATGAATTGCATAGAGATAAATATGATTACATGAGAGAAACTATACTCATGCGTAAGGTAATAAAGAATCCTATTTTAATACTCGTAATAAATACAAAACATCAACAATTTCTCATTCAGACAATTTATTAAACACTTCGACTATAATTCACCAAATATATAGACTAGGTTACTGACAACATATATTTAGCAATTCCTTATACAGAGAGATCAACGTGCATATGACAATGACTAATCCTAGATCAGTAACCATGGCAAGCACAAATCATATTCAAATGCTCATTTAGACATTTCAACAAACACATGGAATGCATCTTTTACTCATCACAGTCATGTGTACATTTCATACAGAAATAAGTGTATCTAAGATAATACGACATCAATCAAATCAGACATAAATCATTAGCTGACATTGAAAGCATTGATAACTGTAACCTAAGCGTTTATAGTCCGCACCTTTCATCGAGATGCTCGATTCGGACTCGGTTCAAACTCTACGTTACCGAAAATGGAACGCCGGGCACCTAAATGACCTAATAGGTTAGCTAGTTTAACGAACAATCAACCTGGATCTCTATAACGACATTAGGGTTATATTTTCTTACCCAAAATCGTAGTCGAAACAGGTTATGTAGCGTAACGGGATGAAGATTCGGTGTGTGGAGTCGTGAGAGAGGATTCTTGCAACAACCTCCCAACATCTCTCCTCTCTTCCCTCTTTTCTCTTCTTTTCTCTCTCTTCCTTAGGGTTTTGAAGAAATTCGTATATGAGAGAGGTGGAATGAATTAAGGGCTATTTATAGGCCCAAAAGTGATGCAAATGACCCCAGGGCCACTATATACACAGGTTATATCCTTTGGGCAGCTATTTTTGACAAACAGGGCTCACAGGGGGGCCCACTACTCACCTACGTCATAAGGTACGTTCCCTGACAATGGATCCATGCCAAGACGTGATTTCGGTGCGATCGGATAGGCCTATCGACCGTGGAGGACCTGCGTCAGATCAACGGTCGTAATTGCTCGATCGAGGCCACTGTTATACAAATATGTGCAGGGAAATTTCCTTTTCTCATGGGTGAAGTTTGGCTAGAAACTGACGGTTCGAAATCCTCAATTTTGCACGATAGTAAATGGCCCAATTCACTTAAGTTTAATTTCATTTTCTAAAGGTATTCATGTTTCTCACCCACTTCACTCAGGGCTCAAGTTGTATGTTTCTAGGCACTATCTGGGCTGGATTCTCGCGATGGTCGTCAAGCCCAGTAGGACGGACATAGTCCTATAGTTTCGCGGTCATCGGACCCTCGACGTGCAGTCTAGGTCTGATACGGGGTTTCAATGTACTCTCGAGAGCAACAGGCTCTTGGGATTTCTCGTAGGTTTTTAAGTGACGTTGAATCAGTGGTATTAATGGTTTTAGGCCTTCTCATTTGTGGAAATGGTGGTCCAAGCTAAATCCACTAGTTATTTACTTAACTAATCTCTGCCTAAATTACGACAAGATACGGTCCTTATGTGGTTCTGCTTGAGATGGTACTCGGGTCCTTGTACAAATTTTTCCAAGATGTTACAGTTATAGATCCAATCATGTCTATGGTTGGCTAAATCCCTTAGCAAGGGCTAAGGGGTGAAGCTTATAGCATGATTGGATGTCTTTCTTGTTTGATTCTTGTTCTTGTTGAACCTCTTTAATTCTAATTTGATATTTAAGGAATACTTTTAGTTTGTAATGGTTTGTTGTGACTCAAATTACAATAGATCTGCAATAGTTTTGAGTATTTTCTTATTTTGATTTGAGATTGTGAAGTTATTAAATCCTGTTGTTCACCATCATCCCTTGGGCATGGTTGAGTGATGGAATCTCTTCTAATCTTCACAATTCTCCTATATTTGGTTGTAAGATCGGTATATCATATTATTTGCCATTGTCTCTAGGGCATGGTTTGGTGATGTAATCACTTCCAATCCTCACAGCCCTCATCCATTGAGAATTAGGTCAATGGAAGTTCAGATATGATCTTATTGATATATCTTCCAATTGGATAGGATAGGACTCCTATTCCAATTGAGTTCCTTGAATCAAATAAGGAAACATCTTGATAGCTACAAGTGGATCCCTGGAAACCCTAGTTCCCACCTTTGAATTCTTTAGTTTCTAATTAAAACACTTCACAATTACTTCCTTTATTTCCCAATTTAGATTTAGATCTTCTTCTAGTTTTGATTCTAGTTACTTTTAGAATACACAAGAGATTAGTCCCTGTAGATTCGACCTCGGTCTTATCGAGATTATTACTACATTGTGACCCTACACTTGGGATTGTGAACACTTGTGTAGCGAGCCAACGTTGTCCAAGTTAAAATTCAGATTTTTGATAGCCTAGTAGGCTCTATGCTTCAGCTCCATAGGCAAGTGGCAGGCTTTCCCATAGATGAATCTAAAGGAAGACATTCCAATGGGGGTTTTAAAACCTATACGGGAAACCCATAAAGCATCGGTCAAATGGATTGACCAATCTTTACGGTTAGGGTTAACCGTTTTTTCAAGAATTTATTTAATTTCCCTGTTGGAAATCTCGGCTTGCCCGCTTGTCTACGGGTGGTATGTAGTGCTCACTTTATGAGAGATATCATATTTCTTCATTAAGTTCTCAAATGGCATATTACAAAAGTGTGAACCTCCATCACTAATGATGGTCTGAGGCGTTCCGAACCGGAAAAAGTTATTTTCTTTTAAAAATCAAATGACCATTTTATGATCATTATTCCAGCATGGGATCGCTTCGACCCACTTAGTGACATAGTCTACTGCTAACAAAATGTAAATATTCCCAAAGGATTAGGGGAATGGTCCCATGAAATCGATGCCCCAACAATCAAATGCTTTAATGATAAGAATGAGGTTCAGAGGCATCATATTTTGACGGGACAACCCTCCCAATTTCTGACAATGGTCACAAGCTTTGCAAAACTCATGAGTATCTCTGAACATCATGGGCTAGTAAAAGCCATACTGCAGAATTTTGGCCGTGGTCTTTTTAACAGAAAAGTGACTACCACAGGCCTGAGAATGACAAAAGGAGATGATACTCTAATGTTCATTGTCTGGCACACATCTCCTTAGAATTTGGTCTGGGAAATATTTAAATAAATAGGGATCATCCCAGAAAAACTTATGTACCTTGGTGAAGAATTTTTTCTTATCTTGCGCAGTCCAATATGTTGGCTTGAAACTTGTAGCAAGATAATTTGCAATGTCAGTGAACCAAGGTAGTTGGGAGAGTTTAAACAATTATTTGTCAGGGAACATATCATTTATCAGTGTCGGTTCAAGGGAATCAGGGAGGTCAAGTTGAAAAGGGTGGTCGACCACTACGTTTTCTACTCCTTTTTTGTCTCGTATTTTAATATCAAATTCTTGGAGTAAGAGGATCCATCTTATTAGGCAGGGCTTGACATCTGTCTTACAAAGAAGATACTTTAGTGCCGCATGGTCCGTGTAGCTGATGATCTTAGATCCGATCAGGTAGGACTTAAATTTATCCAAAGCGAACACTACATCTAAGAGTTCCTTCTCTGTAGTAAAGTAGTTCACTAGGGCAGAATTTAGAGTTCTACTTGTATAGTAAATAATGTAGGGCTTCTTTTCTTTTCTCTGGCCTAACACTGCCCCAATAGCATAGTCAGATGCATCGCACGTAATCTCAAAAGGGATGCTTCAATCGAGTGGTTGCATGATAGGTGCGGTAGTTAACATGCCCTTGAGCTTAGTGGAAGCTTCTTGGCATTGTTCAGTCCACTTGTATGATACATCCTTTTGAAGTATATTACATGAAGGACGAGAGAGATGACTAAAGTCCTTTATGAATCGTCTATAGGATCTGGCGTGTCCGAGGAAGGATCGCACGTCACGTACGCTCTTGGGTGGAGGTAGGTTAAAGATAAGATTAATTTTTGCCTTGTCTACCTCAATTCCCTCGGATGAAATTATGTGTCCAAGCACAATTCCCTTGGGAACCATGAAATGACATTTCTCCCAATTCAGAACCAAATTATTTTCCTCGCATCGCTTCAGCATATATTTAAGATTTTTCAAACACTCGCTGAAGGATGGACCAAAGATAGAGAAGTCGTCCACGAAGACCTCTAGATATTGCCCCACCATGTCAGAAAAAATACTCAACATGCATCGCTGAAAAGTGGTGGGAGAATTACATAGTCCGAATGACATCTTTCAGTAAGCAAATGTGCTAAAGGGACATGTGAATGTTGTCTTCTTTTAATCTTTAAGGGCTATCTCTATTTGATTGTAGCCCGAATATCCGTCAAGGAAGTAATAGTAAGAGTGACCGGCTAGCCTTTCCAAAATTTGATCAATGAAGGCAAAGGAAAGTGGTCCTTCCTTGTGACGGTATTCAACTTCCTGTAGTCAATGCACATTCTCCAACCAGTAGTAACTCTAGTTGGTACGAGTTCATTGTCGACATTGGCTGCGATGGTGATTCAGACTTCTTAGGAAATACCTGAGTTGGGCTCACCCATTGACTGTCGGATATAGGGTATATGATGCCCGCATCTAACAACTAATTACCTTAGCCTTAACCACTTCTTTCATATTTGGATTGAGTCGACGTTGAGGTTGTCAGGATGTTTTAGTATTATCCTCAAGATGGATAGGGTGAGTACAAATCAAAGGGTTAATTCCCTTGAGGTCCGTAATTGACTATCTAAGAGCTCTTTTATGCTCAATAGAGTGGAAATGAGCACACTCTCTTGTTCTTTCTCAAGGTGGGAAGAAATCACCACCAGGTATGTCTCATCTTGACATAAGTAAACATATTTAAGATCAACGGACAAAGGTTTTAGGTCAAGCTTCAGTGCTTTGAGGCTAGACGGTAGAGGCACTACATCGGTTTGGGAAAATTTCTCAAATTGTGGCATCTGCCTGTTAACTTCAAGTTCTGGCGTAGCATTAAGCAAGGCATCCATCTCCCTAATCATGTCATCATCTAAATTAGGGGAGTGGGCCAAACATGTCTCTAGAGTGTCAGAGTATAGAGTAAAAAATGCTCTATCTTCCATTAAAGAATCGATCATGTTAATGTCGTGGGTATCGTCATCATCCTCTAACTATTTGTTCATATTGAAAAGGATGTTAAGCTCCAATGTCATATTTTTGAAAGATAAATTCATAATCTCATTCCTATAATTAATGATAGCATTTGATGTACTAAGGAATGGGTGACCAAGAATGACGGGTATTTGAGTGCTCATATCTATGATGGGTTGAGTATCTAGCACAATAAAATCTACTGGATGGTAGAATTTATCAACCTGGACCAATACATCCTCAATCATCCCTCTTGGTACATGAACTGAGCGATCGACAAGTTGTAATGTGGTCCGGGTGGATTTTAATTCACCTAGACCCAATTGTTTGTAAACTGAGTAAGGGATCAGATTTATGTTCACCCCCAAGTCAAGAAGTGCGTGCTTAATTTCGTGGTTCCCAATTACACAAGTGATGGTTGGGCTACCGGGATCTTTGTATTTTTGTGGAAAATCTTGCTTAAGGATGGTACTCACTCTTACTGTCAAAAATTTGGTCGTGCATAAATATTTTAAAAATTTGGCATATGAAGAGATTTGTTTAACAACATCTAGTAGAGGGATGTTGATCTTCACTTGCTTAAGCACCTTAGAATATCCTGAGAGTTAGAGAGAGGTTTTGGTGCAATCAACCGTTAAGGGAATGACGCAATCAGCTTACTTTGAGGTTCCGGTTCTAACTCACATGGAGCATTGCTAGGTCAATTATTCTCATATATTTTCAGGTCCTTAGGCTTTTCAGCCCTCACCAGAATAGATTTGTCAATTGTCTTCCCACTCCTAAGAGTGGTGATAGACTTAAAATGCTCCATCTATTTTGAAGAGCTTAGGTCACTGATTTCATATTGTTGTTTTGGGTTGGGGAGAGGCTGAGTCGGAAGGATCCCTTTCTCCCCAATCGAATTTTTTTGTCTCAAGCCCTTATATGGACTTTGTAAGGTCTTGAAAGACTTGTAACATTCCCTGATTAAAAAGCTCTTGGTTTTGTATATGTTTTAAGACCGGATCCTCTTGAGGCTTCCTTTGATTCAATAATTGGTTAAGGATCCCTTGAGGAGTAGCCGTTTGTCTGTTCCTCCAACTGAAGTTTGGATGGTTCCTCCAGCTTGAGTTATATGTATTTGAGGTGGGTCCACTGAAAGGTTTTTGATAATTGTTTACGACATTTGATTGCTCATTCAATATCTCTTGAAAAACAGGAATTGTTGGGCAATTCTCAGTTGTATGTATGTTATAAGCACAAATACCACAAATAACTTCTGCAGTCTTTTCGGGTTCTACCTTCTTAAGTTCCATGGCCTCGACTTTTCTTGTGAGTTTGGCCACTCTTACATTATATCATCTTCCTCTTTTAGAACATAAATTCTTCCCCTTTCCTTTGATTGAGTAGGCTTAGAAGTGGTAATTCTTGAAGTGGTATCCCATGATTACACATTTTCAGCAACTTTATCAAAATAATCCCATGCATCATCAGCTTCCTTATTCATGAATTCCCCATTACACATCATCTCCACAAATTGGCTCATGGGTGAGGTCAATCCCTCATAGAAAAAGCTTGTTATACGCCATGTTTCGTAGCCATGTTTTGGACATAAATTTATGAGATCCTTAAATTGCTCCCAACATTGGAAGAAAGTCTCATCATCTTTTTGCTCAAAATTCATGATTACTTTCCTTAAGGTATTTGTTTTATGACAGGGAAAGAACTTTTTAAGGAACTCCCTTGTCATCTCAGCCCACGTGCCAATGGACCTTGGTCTTAAGGAATATAACAATGACTTAGCCTTTTCTTTCAAAGAGAAAGGAAACAATTTCAGTCTAACTATGTCCTCAGGCACATTTGGGAAATGTAATGTAGATATGATTTCATCGAACTCTTTCATATGCAAGTATGGACTTTCAGATTATAGTCCATGAAACTTAGGGAGGAATTGAATTACCCCTGGTTTAATATCTATAGTTCCTGTATTCAATGGAAATATCATGCAGGAAGGTGTACTCACCCGCATCGGTTGTAAATAATCTCATAGAGTACAAGGCGGGGGTGCATTATGCACCTCGTTTTCATCTTGAACTTCCTCAACTAGGAGCGGATCCGAGCGATCCTGCTCTTGGTAGATGGGGATCTTCGAGCTGCGGTTCGTGTCCATTCATGTTACCCATCATTGGAGGAACTGCTATCTAGGCTACATTATGCGTGAGAGTTGCTAAAGCTTCTCGGAGATTTCTTCATCTTCCATTAGTGTTCTCTGTGTCTGTGTCATCTCGACTATACAATCTTCAACAGTCAGTGGGGTCCTTGACTTGTCCCGACCATATGTACTGTTGCTTCTCCGCTTCTTGATGAAGCTGTAGTCGGGGTAGAGTATGAATGTATTGATGTAATGGGGCTTACGAAAAGAGGAGTTTCGTTGGACTTTCCACTACTTTCATAGCAGTCGGTGGACTGGGGTTGGCGAGCTTACAAGCAGTGCTTTATCCTTTTGCTCCCTTGCCTGTTGAACTCCCATAGCGGGCAGGGCCGGGAAATTGTACGATGTTTGTCACGTCCCAAACCCAGAAATCGGGCTCACAAAATTTCTGATTACTGAATCCGTTGCCGACAGCCTCCGTAGTGCCCCATTCTCGGCTACCAGCGCCCATACACCAGGTTCCGATCCTGGGATCCTATAAGGAGGATTTTCCAACGTACGTTTACCTCATAAGAAGCATAAGCACAAGTTTACCCAAATCACAAAGGCAACATCATCATCACATATCCACTAATATAAACATTTAAATACAATGCTGAAAGGGAAATACATATATCGAAAATCAAAGCTCCAGAAGAGTGCTGCACGCTCTATGCTCAACGCTGCTGCGACCTAACGCCACCTGCACGCATCTATCGTGCATAAGCTTATAAAAAGCTTAGAGGGTGGTGTAAGTGTGTGCATAAGGTAAGTGCCAAGTATGCCATAAATCATACGATATCAGAGTAAGCGGAAATACTGGCAATCCATAAATCGTACAATAACAGAGCAATGCGGAAACATACTGGTAAGTCCATGAATGCTATCAGCCGTATCAAGGATATGTGATGCAAAAATATAATAAGCCAATATCATATACTGAGGAAGTTATGTAGATTAGCTATGCAAATGAGGAGTCATAAAGAGCCATATATCAGATGTTAAAGATACAATGTAATATGTAATTCCTGATGAGTTCACGAATATCGTCAGCCGTATCTAGGCCATGCAGAAACACAGTAACCCAAAATTCATATGCCGCGGATGTAATGCAATATGCGATGCGAATGGAATGACCATGCTGGAGTGTGAAGTCGGGATGATAGTACGTAGTATCGCAGGCTACGGGATCTACCACAAGGGACTTTTATCCAAACCAGTCCCATACCTAAATTTGGATAGTCAGACTCAATGTGGTAAACTTCTGATCTGAGGTTAGTCGCGTGCCCCAACCGAAATCCTGATCATTGTGAAGGTACACGTAATAAATAATTGCACACCACCAGCTCGAGTGGATAGTGAATGGATGAATGAATGAGTATACAACTCCTGTTCAATAAGTCCACGTATCAGTACTGTACATCTTTAGGATCATCACCGGGGTATAGTAAATTCAATGTGTAACGTCCTGGATTTTTTCCAACTTGGAGATGGACATCCTTAGGCAATGGGTCGATCATAACACCTTATTAAGTTCTCAGAACTCAATCTCAAAGTCACAAATCCCCTTTTCAACCCATTTCCTTCAAAATCTCACCTTTCACTACCTTGTTCTTCAAATTTTTGTAAGTACTTTCATATTAGACATAAATCCTAAAGTTTAATAATGACGAATAATACTTAAACTAAAATTTGCTATAAATAGTGAATATATAAATAAAATAGGTTTTTGAATAGTAAACTAATGAAATCTCATAAAATAAATAGGTTATTTGGATATATCAGCTTCTCCTACCCTAAATTCATATATGGTATGTCATGTAACTCATTCCAAATTTAAAGATATGTCCGTTTCAAAATTTACGCGGCAAAACCACTACCAGGCGAGCGCGGCGCCATCGCGCCAACCACGATGCATCACAGTCGGGACTAGCGGACCACGATGCCATCACGCCAACCGTGAGGCTTCGTCGGTGCACTAAAAATTCGGTGCACCCTCGCTGCAGTTTTCTACAGTTTTCGACCGACTTCAAAAAGTCATATCTCCCTCATTATAATTCCGATTTAGGTGATTCAAAAGCTAGATTGAAGCTTGATAAGTATAGATTCATATAAAAATAAGTAAAAAATATAATAAAAATTTTGATGTGACAACTATCTAAAAATTATTAGTTCAGACAGCTGTTACTTCTAGAATTTTTAGAAATTTTCTATAACATGAAATCTAATACAATTTGGTAGAGATAGAGTAGACTTGATGATGAACTACTAGAAAAATAATTAAAATAATATACTTACTAAAATTTTCAAAAGGGGCATATACCCTAGGACCTTATTCTGTTGTAATTAGGGTAGAATTTAGTTAAGTGCTAAAATAAACAATCGATGGATTTGGCTTGAACTACTTTCTATACAAACTACAAGACCTAAAACCATTAAAATCACTAACTTAACGTTACTTAAAAACCTGGGAGCAATCTCAAAACCCAGTTGCTCTCGGGAGCACATTGAAACTCCGTATTGGATCTGGACCGCGCGAAAGTCCGATTACCGCGAAACTATAAGGTTATGGCCATGTTATTGGGCTTGACAACCATCGTGAGAATCGAGCTCAAATAGTATCTAGAACCGCATAACTTGAGCCCTGAGTAGAGTGTGTGAGAAAGGCGAATATCTTTAGAAAATGAACTCAAACTTAAGTGAATTGGGCTGTTCACTTGCATGCCAAATTTAAGGTTTCAGACCGTCAGATTCTGACCCAACTATACCCTTAGATCAGGAAAATTTTCCTACACATGTCAGTATACTTGTGGCCCTGATCGAGTGACATTGACTGTTGAACTAAAATGGGTCCACGATCGATCCACTAATTCGATCTGACCAAAATCTTAACCTGGCATAGATCCATTGTCAGGGAACTTTCTCCACACCGTATGCGAGCAATGGACCTCTAGATGAGCTCCGTTGGCCCGAAACAGTTACCTTTTGGCTATAACCTAAGTATACCATGGCCCTGGGGCAATTGCCATCAGTTCTGGGCCTATATAATGCCCTTAAACCACCCTTTCTCTCCCTCATACGGACTTCCTAAAAACCATAGGAGAGAGAGAGAGAGAGAAAAGGAGAGAAAAGTGGGAGGAGGGAAGAAGGATTCTTGGAAATAGTTGCTGGGATCTTTTCCCACAACTCTTCATGTGATTAACCTCTCTACTATGCCACTCAACCTGTTTCGATTCCAATTGGGGTAAGAAATCTTAACCTTAATTTCGTTTTAGAAATCCAAATAGAGTAATCGACGTAATAGCTAACCTGTTACGTGATTTAGGTAGCCGTTATTCTGTAGACGGAAGCATAGGATTCGAACCGGTTTCGTAACGAGCAAACCGACGGAAGGCGTGGACTATAAACGTTTAGGTTATGGTTTTCAAGATTTCAATGTCAGCTAATGATTTATGTCTGACTTGTTTGCCACCATATGATCTTAGTGACGATGTATTCGATAAATAATACATGTGCGTGAACTATGTGAATATATAACGCATTTCATGTGTTTGTTGAAATGTTTGAATGAAATTGCTATCATGATTTTTGCATGCCATGACTATTAACCTAAAATATATGATTGTTGTATGTATGACAACTCCCTTGTGAAAGGATTTGCCATAATATATGTTATAACTGATTTAGTTCATATATGTGATAATATGTAGTTTAAGTGTTTGATAAAATATCTGAATGAGAAATTGTCCGATAAATTGTATTTATTAAGGGCGTTGAGATAGGATTCTCAACTACCTTATCTAGATGTATAATCTCCTTCATGCAGTCTTAACTTCGACTACGTGATTTATGTATAAAATGCTTATGTATAATAACATGTTCTATGTGTTTGATAAAATGTTTGAATGAGATATTGCTTAATGAGTTGCATTTAATAAGGGTGTTGAGATAGAATTCTCAATTACCTTATCTATATGTATAATTTCCTCCATGCAATCTTAATTTCAACTATGCAATTTATGGATGAATCGAATTGTTCGGTAACACGTTCAATATGTTGATAAAATGCTCAAATGAGTGATGTACTTAGATTGCTTGTTATATACCTATATGATTATCACATGTCTCCACATGTTGCATTTGAGTATGATTGGGACTACTACGTAGTCCAGGCAATCGGTAAAAATTCCTGTTTGAGTGACCTAATTAGTCTTGCCACATTTGATACATTCGGTGAATCCGAGTTGTAAGATGATTTTCGACAGTGGTTAGGCCACGTGGAGTGCTTATGCGTACCATGTCGATTAATTCAGCGTACACTCGTACCATTCGAATTAGTCTAATAAGCCGATTGACCTATTGTGTGTTTACCATGTATGGACGCTACTATTTGAATCTAAGGTACCCCTTACTAATGTAAAGCCCATTTAACCATGGTACCATGATCCGCTAAGACTCACGAGCTGGGCATGGTGGTATGGGACACCGTGGTCAAGTTGTCGGCCTACACTCGGGTGACGAGCCTCCCCGTAGTGACTAGTGAGCAACCCAAAACTCGTGAGCCTAATACAGTGGTATATGACACTGTATTCGAGCTATCGGCCTACCCCGGCGCAGTCTGACTGCGGTCCCAGCATGGGTTAGGGTGTACCGTCTGATCCGGACCCCATTCGAAAATAGCACTCCAGTTGGTAGGGCGTTGGTGGAGTAACCTCGAGTATAATCAATTGACCTTACCTATGTGCTACCTTCATTAGGGGTGATGCCCTATAACTTGCCTATCGTATGCGATTAACTAGGATTGACGACCCTAGATGGATCATCATTTGGGTAAATGATATAAAGGGAGGTACCTTAGCTTCCCGAATCTGCTGTATGAATAAGCCTAATCAAGAACTCGGCTAACACGACCATGCACCACATTGTATGTGCCTTTGGCGTGGAAGAGCACAGTGGGAGTAGCATGTACGACCGTGAGATGGTGTCGCTGAGGGAGTGCAGGCGAGGGCATGCATCATTATAGCATATCATTCTTACATTAACAAGCATACTTAGGACATGAGTGTTGTACTGCTTTATCATTGCTGCTTGACTGAATTTATAACATGTTAACCTTTGCTTTATAGTTTCACTGAATTAACTACTCATTCCCACCTGTGATGGTGTTTTATAACACCAACCAGACTTTGTTATAGATGCAGGTGGGGATGAAAGAATTCTCCTACGTTCAGCTATCAGGCGGGTCTATGTAGACCATGTACTGATCGATGGGATTACAGGAATTATATGATTTAGTCGGACTTTCACATTTTGTATTTTGTAAATTTTGGATCAACACATGTATATATTCAGCCCGGTAACATACTCATACTCTGGAGATTGAGAAACACTTCTATACATTATATACTTATCTTATTCTTTCGCTTGCTTAACTTAATTACCTTTGGAGTATGTTATGTTGTTTTAGTATAATCCCACTCATGTTTAATGCACTAATATGGACAACATTTAAACATTATTATCTATGTTGCATAAGTGATGCGTTGGAACTTGGGAGTTGAGCTTCTGCTCGACCCCCGATTTTCAGGGCATTACAAAATGGTATCAGAACATGATTTGGATTAAACTGGACCGGGTTATAGGTAACACGACGCACTCTGACGCACTCTGACTTAGGAAGGGGGCGATGGAATTTAGAGACGACATTAGGTTCCCAAGGTTTCGCCGACAGGCGAGACCGAATAATGTAGTTTAGTCCATAACGTATCTTCAATCACGTGAATCGACCTAGGTCGCCTCTAGGCCGTCAATTGACGGGTTTGAGTCGTTAGTTGACGAATTCCAAACCTGAAACGGATACAAATGACGTGAATATGGGCACATTGCACCACAAAAACGGACCCTTCGGGCCTACGAACCAAAACCAAAAAGTTCAAAGCAGAGTAATGAGATAACTAGGACCTTGGGAATGAGGATTATATAAACCACAATGACCATCAAATGTTGGGCCATTTAGAGTTTTGGACTTAGAGTTGGTACTCCTAGATTTCGAAAGATCTGACAGTATAGAAAATTCAATAAGTTAATAATGTGAACCCTAGGACCTCCTTACCTGGTATGGTCATATGTGAAGTGCTCGAGCGCAATTACATTCAAGTTCGGGCAACTCAATTCCAATCAGACAACTTTTTACCCTAAGCGATAAAACAATTTCTTGTATTAGAAATGGTATGAAATCATCTAACATATGAGCGTAGACTTTAGATTAGAACTATTGGATTACCGCTACTCATAAGTTATGACTAGGCTACTGGTTATACTCAGGAATGTAAAAGACTGAATATGCTAAGATAATTGAAAGATAGACTTAGTTAGTTAGACTTAGTTAGTTGGCTTGATTAGGTTGGAGTGAGACCTCATTCCTTCGTTGAATCCCCTTAATACTTATAGGCTTGATAAGATAATTGAAAGATAGATTTAGTTAGTTGGCTTGATTAGGTTGGAGTGAGACCTCGTTCCTTCGTTGAATCCCCTTAATACTTATAGGCTTCTTTAATAACTCTTAGGAAAGTTGTTTTGATTAGAAACTATTCAACCTTAGAGAAAGCTTTTATATCCCTCGGATAAAACATTAGGTCAAATCAACACACCCCTTAGAATTGCCTTCCTAAGGACTTATTACAATTGGGAACACGAAGTAGAGAAAGTATATATAAGCGAAGTATTCGCAGTTTGAATCGAATTCTCAATCCTGGTAGTTACCAATGAACTCAATGCTCTGATCAAACAGAAGATTGGGATCAACTAGGATTAAGAACTGATACGAAAAATTTTCTATTATAGCTAGGCAGAAGGTCTATGTATCCAACTCAGACCCACTACACAACTTTCCTTCCGTGTTGGCCCAACCACTTACAACCAAAATTTTATCACTTTACCTTTGAGAAGTGTTAAGAACATATAGCCAATAGAGATATTTTATTTTGGCCCAAGAAATTTCTCAAATGGGTAACAGGCAGTCAGGGATTAGGTCCCGAATCACATACCATTCTAGCATACATATTGTGCATATGAACTTAGAAAGATAGTCTGCCCGTTAACCTATTTTGTCCAAATTCCATATGTACTAATAATGTATAGATTATCTTACAGTATTAAACTAGACATGATTAAAGAGGTAAGTCGGGACCGTGGCAAAAGTCCTTTTGGTAGAATTAGGCATCTTGCCACACACTCACACCCGTCCCTGAAATCAACCATAACACCCATCATTTTAGCTCCTTTCTATGACCATAGGTACCAATGTCATAGTACACCTCATCGATGAAAGGAAGACCAATGTATTGAGAGATCGTTTCCCATTTCATGTCGAAGATAGGTCCTAAATTACACCTTGTTCCGACATATGGATCAAGACAGATTCTTGAGCCTTGAGAGTAGAAATAATTTTAAAGGGGGTAGAACATTATGAGCCCAATCTAGTTAACTCAGTTTATATATCCATTGGATCAAAGTGGCGTAGCGGAAGCATGGTGGGCCCATGCCCCACTGACCCATGATTGAAGGAAATTGATCTAGGTTATACGTAAGGTTAGGTCACTAAATAGGATCTGAATCTTCCTTAGGATGTCAATAATGAAGTCATTGAAGGAAAACAATTACGGTTCAAGTGTTAAACCAATTCATATTAAAGAATAGGCCTAACAATGGGTACGAGCTGAATTACAATAACCAAGGTCAGTGTATCCACAATGTGCTCGATGAATACGAACCTCATAGAAGCTTTAGCCAATTTCAGGGTGAAAAAAAAAGGTTTTAAGGAGGGTAGACTAAAGTGAGCCAGACTAACATACATAGTATACACCCTACCACGCATATAAACTTGAAATCAATATAACTTAGGCAAAAGGAATAATAAAATCTTTACTTATTACCCTTAGCCAATTTCTGGGATAAAAATTATTTTTAAGGGGGGTAGATTGTAACGTCCTAGATTTTTGCCAACTTAGAGATGGACGTCCTTAGGTAATGGGTCGATCATAACACCTTATTGATTTCTTAGAACTTAATCCCAAAGTCACAAATCCCCTTTTCAACCCATTTCCTTCAAAATCTCACCTTTCACCACCTTGTTCTTCAAATTTTTTTAAGTACTTTCATATTAGACACAAATCTTAAAGTTTAAATAATGAAGAATAATACTTAAAATAAAATTTACTATAAATAGTGAATATATAAATAAAATAGGTTTTTGACCATTAACCTTATGGAATATCACAAAATAAATAGGTTATTTAAATAGATCAGCTTCTCCTACCCCAAATTCATATATGTCACGTCACGTAACTCATTCCGGATTGAAAGATATGTCTGTTTCAACATCCACGCGGTAAAACCACTACCAGGCGAGCGCGGTGCCATCGCGCCGACCGCGATGCATCGCGGTCGGGACCAGCGGACTGCGATGCAATCGCGTTGATCGTGAGGCATCATTGGTGCACCAAAATTCAGTGCACCCTCACTACAGTTTTCGACTGACTTTAAAAAGTCATATCTCCATTGTTATAACTCCAATTTAGGTGATTCAAAAGCCAGATTGAAGCTTGATAAGTCTAGTTTTATATAAAAATAAGTAATTTTTTAAAATAGTTAAATATAGGTTGATGTGACAACTGTCCAAAAATTATTAGTTCAGATAGGTGCTACTTTTAGAATTTTTAGAAGTTTTCTACAACACAAAATCTAGTGAAATTTGGTAGAGATAGAGTAAACTTGATGATGAACTACTATAAAAATAATTAAAATAATATTCTAACTAAAAGTACCAAAAAGGATCATAGAACTATCCTAGGACCTTATTCTATCGTAATTAGGGCAGAATTTAGTTAAGTGCTAAACTAAACAATCGATGGATTTGGCTTGAACCACTTTCTCTACAAACTACAAGACCCAAAACTATTAAAATCACTAAGTCTTCATTACTTAAAAACTTGGGAGCAATCTCAAAACCCAGTTGCTCTCGAGATTACATTGAAACTCCGTATCGGACCTCGATCTCGCGTCAAAAGTCCAATTACCGCGAAACTATAAGGTTATGACGCATTATTGGGCTTGACAACCGTCGCGGGAATCGAGACCAAATAGTATCTAAAACCGTACAACTTGAACCCTGAGTAGAGTGTGTGGGAAACGTGAATATCTTTAGAAAATGAACTCAAACTTAAGTGAATTGGGCTGTTCACTTGCATGCCAAATTTAAGGTTTCAGACCGTCAGATTCTGACCCAACTATACTCTTGGATCAGAGAAATTTTCGTACACATGTCAGTATACTTGTGTAACGCCCTGAAAATCAGGGGCCGAGCATAAACTCAACTCCCGAGTTCCAACGCATCACATATGCAACAAAATAAATGATGATTGAATATTGTCTGTATTAGAGTTATGAACATGAGTGAGATTAAGCCAAAACAGCATATCATACTCCAGAGACAATTAAATTGCAAGCGGAAGACTATGATAGATATATAAAATATAAAAAAAAAACTGTGGTGGTCTCCAGAGTGTGATAAGGTTACCAGGTTAATGAATTACAAGTACAGTTCAAATTATACCAAATGTGTAGTGTTATCTAGTCAACATCCCTGTAATCCCGTCGATCAAGACACGGCTCACGTGAAGCCGTCAGTATAGCATATACGAACAAGCATCATTGTCATCATACAGGTCCAGCTCCGCCTCAAGAGCAGCGTCGCCATCTACAATCAGACAAAGTCTGGTGGGTGTTCGGAACACCGTCCCGTAACGTGGGAGTGAGTGATCAACTCAGTGGAACAATAAAGCATAGGTTAACATGTTATCAATTCAGTCAAGCAGTAGTGATAAAGCAGTAAAATCAAACAATTCTAACTACTCTTATTAATGCAAGTATGAATGTAGTCATGATATATGCCCTTGCCAAACCACCCTCATGCGACACCATCTTACGTTCGCAGCATGCGTTCATCCCTTAGTGCTCCACATCTTCCCGGCACATGCAATGCTATGATGTGTAACATCCCGAATTTTTGTCAACCTGGGAGTAGACGTCCTTAGGTGATGGGTCGATCCTAACACCTTATTAACTTGTCAGAACTAAATCCCACAGTCTAAAATCGCTCCTTAACCATTTTCTTCACAAATTCCACCCTTCACCACCTTTTTCTTTAAAATTTTCAAAGTACTTTCATCCTAAACACTATCCTAAACTAGCTAAGTAGTATAACTTGGATCACTTTATATACAAACTGCAAAGGCCCAGGTACCACCTCAGACAGAAATCTTACAGGACTAAACCCTTTAGAAATTAAGTGAGATTTAGCTAGTGTTAAACTAGAGTGCCTGTGAAATTAGCACCAATCACTTTAAATACGATCTGCAAGACCCAAAACTTGTAGAATCATTGACGCTAGGTTACCCTAAAATCTAGGATCAATCTCATTACCCGGTTGCTCTCGGGAGCATCTCGAAACTCCGTATCGGATCTGGACCGCACGTCGGAAGTCCGATTAATACGAAGTTAAGGAACTAGGACCGCCTCGCTGGGCTTGACAACCATCTCGGAAATCAAATCCAGATAGTGCCCCAGCGCTATTCGCTTGAGCACGGAGTGAAGAGTGTGAGAAATGTGAAATTAATTCAAAATAAAATATCTTGAATAGTAATCTGGCACCACTCGCTTGCGGATCAGTATTAAGCAACCAGACCGTCAGAATCAGACCAAATTACACCCTCGGATCAGGAGAAATTTCATACACATTTACATGTACTCGGAATCTCCGATCGAGATCCGCTGACCGTTGAACTGAAACTGGTCCGCCACGCGTGATCTGGAAATCCCACTGAAATGAAAACTTAATAGAACGTAGATCCAGCGTTAGTGTGCGCTTAAGTTCGACCTTTGGCTCAAGGAGGCCCGCCAGAAACCCTCTTTTGAGCTGAAACAATGCCGATTTGATTATAATGTAAGTATACCTTGAACATAAGTCTATTTCGGTAAAAATTTTTAGGCTATATAAGGACCTTAAACCCTCTCTCATGGCAGCCATACGAATTTGAGATTGAGAGAGAGAAAAAGAGAGAGAAAAGAGAGAAAGTGTGGGAGCAGTGGGAGAATCTCTCTGCCACTCTTCCCAGCCGCTATTCGGGCTCCACCGCTTGATTCTCATCGCTTTTCCGACGTTTTCGAGTCATTTCTAGGTAAGAAACCCTAACCCTAATCTGTTTTTGGGTTTAGACTGTTGTAGGTTGTGAAATAGCTAACCTATTTTGTTCTATAGGTTGCCAAACTGCCGAATACGGAAGCTTAGCAAACCTATCGACTTCGTTACGATTCTACGATAAAAGGTGCGGACTTTAGGTGTATAGGTTATAGTTTTCAACGCCTTCAATGTCAGATAATGATAGATTCATGATCTGCATGCAATTGCACATATACAAAGTGCTGTCTGTTTCCCGTTTCGATTAAAGATGAAAAATATGGAATTCTACATACTCTAGGTATTTGTAGAAAGTACGGTATATGTATATTTTTTGGAAATGTGTTTGACATGTTTATTTGTTGTATGGATATACGATATATGGATAAAATACTTATTTGGCGAAAGGATTCGCCTAAATACATGTTTTACTTATATACACTATGTATGTTGAAATTGCGTATTCTAGAAAATACTGTATACGTATAAATTTTGGAGATGTATTTATCATGATTATTTGCTGTAATAATATATTATACATGGATAAAATACTCGCTTGGCTAAAGGATAGCCCTAATACATGTTTTGCTAACATGCACCATGTATGTTGTAATAGTGTATTCTAAGTGTTTGTGAAAATGACTGAATGAGTATAGAATCCTCATTCGTGCTCGCCATGACTAATTGTCATGGATTCATAATTGTTGTATTGGCGATACCCCTTGACGAAAGGATTTGCCCTAAATCACGCCATGGCCAATATACACTATATATGCTAAAATGTGCGGCCCAAGTGTTTGTGGAAATGACTGAATGAATATGGAACTTGGATTCCTGCTTGCCATGACTATCCGTCGTGGGTGTACGCGTGTTATGATTGGGGCAACTCCCCAGTGAAAGGATTTGGCCTAATGCCTATGTGATCGACATATGTCATGTATGTTGATGTATGTTTTTTTTAAAGTGTTTCTTGAAATGTCTGAATGAGTAGTAGTTAGCAAATTGTAATGTATAAGGGTGTTGAGATATGATTCTCAACCTCTTTTAACTATGTGTATGATCTCCTTGGATAGTTGTGTGATTAGGAATTGAACATGGACAAACTCATGCTTGTGTTGTGCTTCATAACATTCTCAACTGCTTTATGATTTTATCTATGTAATGCATATGTTTAAATTCATATTTACGTTGTATGATCCGTCATGGGTGATGGGAGAGTGGAGCAACGAGTGCGTGCAACAGCCCTGGCAGCCCTAAACGGATAATACCAGACCTTGATTGTAAGAGTTGAATCTTGATCCATTACTGCTTTATCTATCTGCAATTGATTGTGTTTGGGGCTATGATTGTAGTCCAGACAATCCATACCAGAATTGAATTCGTGGCTGTAATTCATTTGCCACGTGAGATGTGTTCGACAAACCCGAGTCGTACTTCGGTTGACGATAGTGGTTGGACACGCGAAGTGCATATGCACTTCATGTCATTCAACTTGTTGTGCGCTCGAGCTAGTCGAGTTCGTCAAGTAACCCGATCTGTCTTATGTATGTTCACCATGTTTGGACGTTACTGCTTGGACCTAGGGTACCAAACTTACCAGTGAAATCCCTTTTAACCATGGTACCTCGATCCGCTAAGACTCATGAGCCGGACATGGTGGTATGAGACACCGTGGTCGAGCTGTCGGCCTACGCTGGGGTTACGTGCCTCCCCGTAGTGATCATTGAGCAACCAAACTTGTGAGCCGAATACGGTGGTATGGGACACTGTATTCGAGCTATCGACACCTACGGTGAGAGCCGAGTACGGTGAGACCTGTATTCGTGCTGACGGGCGACGAGTCCTCCGTAGTGTCTTCGAGTATACTCTAAGGTCTATGATTGGCGACGAGCCCTTCACAGCAACTAGTGTATGAGTTGAGCCGAGTACGGTGAGACCTGTATTCGAGCTGACGGCCAGCGATTGAGCCGAGTACGGTGAGACCTGTACTCGAGCTGACGGTCAGCAATTGAGCCGCATACGGTGAGATCTGTATCCGTGCTGACGGGTGACGAGCCCTTTGTGATGCCTTCGCTATGCCTCTCAATCCATAATATCGTATGAGACTAACTAGGAGTGACGACCCTAGAATGGATCATGTTTGGGAATGATACAAGGGAGGTACCTTAGTTTCCCAATACTACTGTTTGAAATGGACTAATAATAACTCGGTAATCATGCTCATCATCGTACCGCATGTGCCTAGTAGATGTGGAGCACTGAGGGAGGTATGCATTCGCGAACGTAAGATGATGTCGCATGAGGGTGGTTTGGCAAGGGCATACATCATCATGTCATTTCATACTTGCATTTAATAAGAGTAGCTAAACTTGTTTGATTGTACTGCTTTATCATTACTGTTTGATTGAATTGATAACATGTTAACCTATGCTTTATTCTTCCACTGAGTTGATCACTCACTCCCACGTTACGGGACGGTGTTTACAACACCAACCAGATTTGTTGAGTTTCAGGTGTTGGCGATACTTATGAAGCAGAGCCGAACTACTACTATGATGTTGAGGAGGAGTTCTCCTACATGTAATCTCTGACAGGTCTATGAAGACCTGGTATTGTATTGACGGGGCTACGGTACTTGGGATAGGAGACATTACACTTCCTCACATTTGGTATATTTTAGAACTGTATTTGTAATTATTTAACCTGGTAATGTTATCACACTCTGGAGACTCATCATAGTTTATATATTTTATCTATCTATCATAGTCTTCCTCTTGCAAATTTAACTGTCTCTGGAGTATGATATGCTGTTTTGGCTTAATCTCACTCATGTTCAATGCACGAATACAGTCAACATTCAATCATCATTCATTTTGTTGCATAAGTGATGTTCTGGAACTCGGGAGTTGAGTTTATGCTCGACCCCCGATTTTCAGGGTGTTACATGATGAGTATGATTACCAAGTTATTATTAGTCCATTTCAAACAGCAGGATTGGGAAACTAAGGTACCTCCCTTGTACCATTCCCAAACATGATCCATTCTAGGGTCATCACTCCTAGTTGTCTCATACGATATTATGGTTTGAGAGGCATAGCGAAGGCATCACAAAGGGCTCGTCACCCGTCAGCACGGATACAAATCTCACCGTATGTGCCTCAAATGCTGGCCGTCAGCTCGAATACAGGTCTCACTGTACTCGGCTCAATCGCTGGCCATCAGCTCGAATACAGGTCTCACCATACTCGGCTCCACTCATGCTCTAGTTGCTGCAAAGGGCTCATCAACAATCACAGACCTTAGAGTATACTCGAAGACACTATGGAGGGCTCGTTGCCCATCAGCACGAATACAGGTCTCACCGTACTCGGCTCTCGCCGTAGGTGTCGACAGCTCAAATACAGTGTCCCATACCACCGTATTCGGCTCACGAGTCTGGTTGCTCAATGGTCACTATAGGGAGGCACGTGGCCCCAGCGTAGGCCGACAGCTCGACCACGGTGTCCCATACCACCATGTCCGGCTCATGAGTCTTAGCGGATCGAGGTACCATGGTTAACGGGATTTCACTGGTAAGTTTGGTACCCTATGTTTAAGCAGTAGCGTCCAAACATGGTGAACATACATTAGACAGATCGGGTTACTTGACGAGCTCGGCTAGCTCGAACGCACAACAAGTTGAACGACATGAAGTGCATAAGCACCTCGCGTGACCAACCACTATCGTCAACCGAAGTACGACTCAGGTTCATCGAACACATCTCACGTGGCAAATGAATCTCAGCCACGAATTCAATCCCGTTACCGATTGCCTGGACTATAATCATAGCCCCAATCACATTCAATTGCAGATAGTTAAAGCAGTAATGGATCAAGATTCCAAATCATACAATTAAAGTCTGATATTATCCATTTAGGGCTGCTAGGGCTGTTGCACGCACTCGTTGCTCCACTCCCCCATCACCTATGATAGATCATACAACGTAAACATGAATTTAAACTATGCATTACATAGATAAAATCATACAATCAGTTGAGCATGTTATGAAGCACAACACAAGCATGAGTTTGTACATATTCAATTCCTAATTACATAGCTATCCAAGGAAATCATACACATAGTTAAAGGAGTTGAGAATCATATCTCAACACCCTTATACATTACAATTTGCTAACTACTACTCATTCAAACATTTCAACAAACACGTAGACTACTTACATCAACATACATGACATATGTTAATCACATAGCTATTAGGCCAAATCTTTTCACTAGGGAGTTGCCCCAATAATAACATGCGTGCACCCACGACGGATAATCATGGCAAACATGAATCCAAGTTCCATATTCATTGGAACATTTTCACAAACACTTGGGCTACACAATTTATCATATATAGTGTATATTGGCCGTGGCGTGAATTAGGGCAAATCCTTTTGTCAAAGGGGTATCGCCAATACAACAATCATAAATCCATGACAATTAGTCATGGCGAGCACGAATGAGAATTCTATACTCATTCAGTCATTTTCACAAACACTTAGAATACACTATTTCAACATACATGGTGTATGTTAGCAAAACATGTATTAGGGCTATCATTTCGCCAAGAAAGTATTTTATCCATGTATAATATATTCATACAGCAAATAATTATGGCAAATACATCTCCAAAATTTATACGTATATGGTACTTTCTAGAATACACAATTTCAACATACATAGTGTATATAAGCAAAACGTGTATTAGGGCGAGTCCTTTCGCCAAACAAGTAATTAACCCACATATAATATATTTATATAACAATTAATCATGTCAAACACATTTCCAAAGTTTGTACGTATACGGTACTTTCTACAAATACCTAGAGTATGTAGAATTTCATATTTTTCATCTTTAATCGAAACGGAAAACAGACAGCACTTTGTACATGTGCAATTGCATGCAGATCATGAATTTATCATTATCTGACATTGAAAGTGTTGAAAACCATAACTTATACACCTAAAGTCCGCACCTTTTGTCATAGAATCGTAACGGATACGATAGGTTTGCTAAGCTTTCATATTCGGCAGTTTGGTAACCTATAGAATGAAATAGGTTAGCTATTTCATAACCTACAACTATCAAAACCCCAAAACAGATTAGGGTTAGGGTTTCTTACCTAGAAACGGAGCTGGAATCGCCGGGAAAGCGATTAGAATGGAGTGGTGGAACTCATGAAGCGACAGGGAAGCATGGCAGGGAGATTCTCCCACATCTCCCACACTTTCTGTCTCTTTTCTCTCTTCTCTCTAGGGTTTCTCTCAAATTCGTATGGCTGTGAGAGAGAGGGTTCTAAGCTCCTTATATAACCCTAAAACTCACCGAAATAGACTTCAGGTTAAGGTACACTTAGTTTATAACCAAAGCGGACCTGTTTCAGCTCAATGGAGGACTTTTGGAGGGCCTCCTTGAGCCAAAGGTCGGACTTAAGCTCACTAACACTGGATCTACATACCATTAAGTTTTTGTTCCAGTAGGGTTCTCAGATCACACGTGGTGGACCAGTTTCAGTTCAACGGTCAGCGGATCTCGATCGGAGATTCCGAGTACATGGATGTGTATGAAATTTCTCCTGATCCGAGGGTGTAATTTGGTCTGATTTTGACGGTCTGGTTGCTTAAAACTGATCCGCAAGCGAGAGGTGCCAGATTACTATTTGAGATATTTATTTGTAAAGAAAATCAAGTGTTTTCACACTCCTCGCTCCGGACTCAAGCGAATAGCGCTAGGACACTATCTGGATTTGATTTCCGAGATGGTTTTCAAGCCCAACAAGGCGGTCCTAATTCCTTAATTTCGTGTTAATCGGACTTCCGACGTGCGGTCTAGATTTGATACGGAGTTTCGAGATGCTCCCGAGAGCAACCGGGTAATGAGATTGATCCTAGATTTTAGGGTAACCTAACATCAATGATTCTACAAGTTTTGGGTCTTGCAGATCGTATTTAAAGTGATTGGTGCTAATTTCACAGGTACTCTAGTTTAACACTGGCTAATTCTCGCCTAATTTCTAAAGGATTTAGTCCTGAGTGATTTCTGTCTAAGGTGGTACTTAGTCCTTTGTAGTAATGTTTAGTTTAAGTATTGTTCTTCATCACCTAAACTTTAAGATAGTGTCTAGGGTGAAAGTACTTAGAAAAATTGAAAGAGCAAGGTGGTGAAGGGTGGGATTTGTGAAGGAAATGGGTTCAAAAGCGGTTTTAGACTTTGGGATTGAGTTCTGACAAGTTAATAAGGTGTTAGGAGCGACTCATTACCTAAGGACGTCTAATCCCAGGTTGGCAAAAATCTGGGATGTTACAACTTGTGGCCATGATCGAGTGACGATGACCGTTGAACTGAAACGGGTCCTCCACGATCGATCCACTAATTCGATCGGACCGAAATCTTAAACTGATGTAGATCCATTGTCAGGGAACTTTCTCCAGACCATATGTGAGCAATGGACCTCCGGATGAGCTCCGTTGGCCCGAAACAGCCGCCTTTTGAATATAACATAAGTATACCATGGCCCTGGGGCCATTGCCAACAGTTCTAGGCCTATATAATGCCCTTAAAACACCCCTTCTCTCCCTCATACGAAACTTCTTAAAAACCTTAGGAGAGAGAAAAGGAGAGAAAAGCGGGAGGAAGGAAGAAGGATTCTTGGAGATAGTTGCTAGGATCTTTTCCCACAACTCCTCACGCCGATTCACCTCTCTACTAAGTTACTCAACCTATTTCGATTCTGATTTGGGTAAGAAATCCTAACCCTAATTTCGTTTTAGAAATCCAAATAGAGTAAATGACGTAATAGCTAACCTGTGTCATGATTTAGGTAGCCGTTATTCTGTAGACGGAAGCGTAGGATTTGAACCGAGTTTGTAACGAGCAAACCGACGAAAGGTGCGGACTATAAACGTTTAGGTTATGGTTTTCAAGGCTTTCAATGTCAGCTAATGATTTATGTCTGACTTGTTTGTCACTATATGATCTTAGTTACGATGTATTCGATAAATAATACATGTGTGTGAACTATGTGAATATATAACACATTCCATGTGTTTGTTGAAATGTTTGAATGAAATTGCTATCATGATTTGTGCTTGCCATGACTATTAACCTAGAATATATGATTGTTGTATGTATGACAACTCTCTTGTGAAAGGATTTGCCATAATATATGCTATAACTGATTTCGTGCATATATGGGGTAATATGTAGTCTAAGTGTTTGATAAAATGTCTGAATGAGAAATTGTCCTATGAATTGTATTTATTGAGGGCGTTGAGATAGGATTCTCAACTACCTTATCTAGATGTATAATCTCCTTCATGCAGTCTTAACTTCGACTACATGATTTATGTATATAATGCATATGTATAATAACATGTTCTATGTGTTTGATAAAATGTTCGAATGAGATATTGCTTGATGAATTGCATTTAATAAGGGTGTTGAGATAGAATTCTCAATTACCGTATCTATATGTATAATTTCCTCCATGCAATCTTAATTTCAACTATGCAATTTATAGATGAATCGAAATGTTCGGTAACACGTTTAATATGTTGATAAAATGATCAAATGAGTGATGCACTTGGATTGTTTGTTAAATACCTATATGATTATCACATGTCTCCACATGTTGCATATGAGTATGAATGGGACAGGTAATCAGTAACAATTCCTGTTTGAGTGGCCGAATTAGTCTCGCCACATTTGATGCGTTCGGTGAATCCGAGTCGTGCGATGATTGTCGACAGTGATTAGGCCACGTGGAGTGCTTATGCGCTCCATGTCGATTAATTAAGTGTATGCTTGTACCAGTCGAATTTGTCTAATAAGCCGATTGGCCTATTGTGTTTACCATGTCTGTACGCTACTGTTTGAATCTAAGGTACCCCTTACCAATGTAAAGCCCATTTAACCATGGTACCACGATCTTCTAAGACTCATGAGCCGGGCATGGTGGTATGGGACACCGTGGTTGAGTTGTCGGCCTACGCTGGGGTGACGAGCCTCCCCGTAGTAACTAGTGAGCAACCCAAAACTCGTGAGCCGAATACAGTGGTATATGACACTGTATTCGAGCTGTCGGCCTACCCCGGCGCAGTCTGGCTACGGTCCCAGCGTGGGTTGGGGTGTACCGTCTGATCCGGACCCCATTCAAAAATAGCACTCCAGTTGGTAGGGCGTTGGTGGAGTAACCTCGAGTATAATCAATTAACCTTGCCTATGCGCTACCTTCATTAGGGGTGATGCCCTATAAATTGCCTATCGTATGCGATTAAGTAGGATTGACGACCCTAGATGGATCATTGTTTGGGTAAATGATATAAAAAGAGGTAACTTAGCTTCCCAAATCTGCTGTATGAATAAGCCTAATCAAAAACTCAGTTAACATGACCATGCACAGCATTGCATGTGCCTTTGGCGTGGAAGAGCACAGTGGGAGTAGCATGTGCGACCATGAGATGGTGTCGCTGAGGGAGTGCAGGCAAGGGCATGCATCATTATAGCATATTATTCCTGCATTAACAAGAATACTTAGGACATGAGTGTTGTACTGCTTTATTATTACTGCTTGACTGAATTGATAACATGTTCACCTTTGCTTTATAGTTTCACTGAATTTGCTACTCATTCCTACCTGGGATGGTGTCTTAAAACACCAACCAGACTCTGTTGTAGATGCAGGTGGTGACGATGTCCACGCTGCTGATTGGGATTTCATAGACGAGGAGGAAGAATTCTCCTATGTTCAACTATCAGGCGAGTCTATGTAGACCATGTACTGATTGATGGGATTACAGGGATTATATGATTTAGTCGGACTTTCACATTTTGTATTTTGTAAATTTTGGATCAACACATGTATATATTCAGCCTAGTAACATACTCATACTTTGGAAATTGAGAAACACTTCTATACATTATATACCCATCTTAGTCTTCCGCTTGCTTAACTTAATTATCTCTAGAATATGATATGCTGTTTAATGCACTAATATGGACAACATTTAAACATCATTATCTATGTTGCATAAGTGATGTGTTGGAACTCGGGAGTTGAGCTTCTGCTTGACCCCCGATTTTCATGTCATTACACAATGCCAGCTTGCCGCCCCATCAGACGCACAATACAACTGGGTAAGTGGAAGAGACCTCACCACTCGCCTACCAATATCCACCCGGCTCGTCGATTGTGGACCCATTTAGGAGCTAGTCAGACTCAGCCTAGCTATGCCTACTCCCTCAGGTAGGTAAGGCCACACTCCCTCCCAACCAACCATGACACAGTGGGAGACGCGACTTACTGGTATATGGCCCTCATACGCTCATATATATCCACTCGGTCTCGACGTTGGGGCATCCTCTGGTACCAAGAGGGTTTAAGGATTTTCACTCAGGGCCAACTATGGTGGCCCGATGCTAGTAATAGATTTTCGGTGTCCCATCTGGCCATCCACGACATGCCTGTGGAGGCTATGACCCTGATGTCACTAGAGCGTACAGTAATCACAACACACAATGCAAGATGCATGCGTCATATCATTCAGTCATGCATCAAACTTGTGTGTACCGCGCGCTCATGTGGACAACTCCTCATATCATGGAGTCCCATAATAATTTGCCCAATGACATGTGCTATGATCAATCACTCCTCATATCAAGCATACATATGATGCACATAGGCATGGATCATGAAGTTATACTAAGCATGTTATGAGATAATTGTGTACTCTCCTTATATCAAGGATGGGCCTAGATAGCCTACTCATAATAAGAATGAGTCTCACAATGGGCCCAAGGGAAGGTCACAATGTGGACATCTAACAATCATTGCCCATCAATGTGGACATTTAACCAACATCGTTCCCAAGCAGCGGCCCACATAGAGTCAAACATAAAGTGTAAGACCCGTATCCTAGACCGTACCGTTCCATAGACTTCCACGGTCTTCCCGGTCGAATTTTGGCAACCTTCGACCCTTAGCCGGCATTTGCGTGTGACCCTGATTCATACACCGTCAACCCGAGTCGACTCAACTTAAGACTAATACCTTAGCGACCGCGCCGTCGCCGTGGTTTCGATGCTGTGACTCGCGCGCCGAGGCGATACTTTGGCCAGGAGATGTGGGTTAGCGTTCGGTGCGAAGAAAATGCCGGGGGTGCAAAAACTGAAGAGAATCTCTACGATATGTCACATCAATCAATCAACAATTAATCCCATCATGTCAAGTACACATCACCTCTCACCCTTCCCCAAGTAACCCCTAAAGTCAAAAGTTTCTTACACACCCATGCTTTTCTTACACCATTTGCTACAAATGTCAAAAAGGTCTCTTACACACCCATCACCACCACATCCATCACCCATCTCTCTTTATAACCCTCTCTCATTTTCAAAATACTTTCCCAAGCAAGAGAGAAAGTTTCACACGTCCAAGTCATTCCCCAAACCCTCCAAGAGAGCCACAAGTGTGGCCCACCATTCCTACCCTTTCATCTCCCATCTCAACCATCCAAACCTCATCTCCTCCGTTGGAATCGAAGCTAAGGAGCTAAGGAAGCCTAGGGTGCAAGAAGAGCCGGTGGGTGATCTTAGATTTTAATTTTTTCATTCATTTTGTTGATTTAAGGGTCCATATATGTGGGACCCACCTTGATGTATGTTGTATGCAAGAGGGGCCCATAGTGGCCGGGCCCCTCCACCCTCACCGATCTCTCTCTCTCTCTCTCTCTCTCTCTCTCTATCTCTTTCTCCCTTTTCCTTTGTGTATGATGGCTTGTGGCCCACTTGATGTATGATCTTATCCATGCCGCATACCGGTGGACCCCGTTTATGTGGGACACACCGTGGTGTTTTTGTGACATCCCAACCATCCATAGGGGGGTCCCACCTTGCTGTGACTAACAGTGAAGTGTGACCTGACGTGGGCCCAGCTCCACAGCTCATGTGGTGGACTGAGTGGAAGATACATCGTTTCAACGCTGGGCCCATTGAACTCCACAGCTCATGTAATAGACTGAGTGAAAGATGCCTCACTTCAACACTGGAGGTCTTGGCATCGCTCCCTGTGGGTGCGTGCTAACATGGAGTGTGCACTGACCGTGGGCATGCACTGACGGTGGGTGTGGACTGGCATGGGGTCTACAGGACCCATCCACGCCGTCCATCCTTTTTGATGGGGGCCACCATGGTGTACATGTTTTCCCAGGCCGTCCATACTCCTGGACAATGGGGCCCACGTCCGTGTGGGCCCTCCTTGCACCCAGATATATAGCTCAACTGGTAGACTGAGTGGAGATACCTCGTTTCAACACGTGAGGTCTTGGTGCGATTCCCACATGAGGGTGGCCTGCACGTGGGACCCACCTAAGTTTTGGTGCGGCTGAAACTTGGTCTGACCCTTCATACAAGTGGGACACCCACGATGGGTGGGCTGGATTTGTGGACCCCATCTTGGTGGGCCTAATAAATGATTTAGAATATTTTAATGGAGGGTAGTCACTCCCAACTGTTGTATCTGGTGCGGCCCACACCAGTCACGGACTGACTTGATTTTTGATACCTAGGCCCACGCTGGAATGGGGCATCTAATTGATGGGTTAGATGTTAGTAAACATCAACGGTGGGGCCCACACCGCTTGACCTCATGGGACCCACCTCTGTACCTTTTCCCATATATATATATATATATATATATATATATATATATATATATATATATATATATATATATGGTGGGCCCTACGTGGGACCCACCTTTGTTGTGTCAGAGTGCAGAAAGAAAAGAAAAAGAAAAGAAAGAAAAAGTGAAAAGAGGAGAGGTGCAGCCACGTGCTGCACTCTCTCTCTATCTCTCTCTCTCTCTCTCTCTCTCTCTCTCTATCTCTCTCTCTCTCTCTCTTTGAACGTCATCCACGGGTAGGTCTTGCATGATGTATGTGTTTTACACACGCCATCCATTCGACGGTGGGAGCCACTCCCTATATATATATATGCGTTATCTACACTGTCCCTTATTTGAACGATGGGCCCCACCATGATGCAAGTGTTGTATCCATGCCGTCCAACCATTTATGAGATCATTTTAAGACATGGGAAAATAAGTGAATCAGATCTAAAGTTCAAATGGACCCCACCATTTAAATAGTGGACTGTGGTATCCACCGCTCAACTTCTAAGGGCAGCATTAGTTCCCAATTGAGTTGATATTTATTTTCATTTCATCTATCTCTATGTTAACTTGTGAATAGGTCGGATCTCAAAAATATATGAGGGTGGGCCCGATTTGATATACCTGAGGCCCATTTGACTTGGCCCGATTGATTCAGCCCATTCAACTCGGCCCATTTGATCGACCCATATGATTAGGCCCATCTTAATGTAGTTATGGCCCATCCGTTGAAGCCCACCTTGATATATATGAAGCCCATGTTATGGGGCCCATTTGATGTAACTAAGGCCCATGGGTCGAGGCCCAATAGGATATACACAAGTTTATTACAATGTATAACCCTACCATGGTTTGACTAATGATGTTTATGGCAGCCGTGCCTTGGGAACAATGATGGTTTGACGTCCACATTGTAAGAATAATGTTGGTTAAATGTCCGCATTATAATTCTCCCTAGGGCCCATTATTAGGCCCATACTTGTAAGCCGTCTATGCCCATCTTTGTTATGAACAGCATCCATCACCATATAACATGTTTAGTATAATCCTTAATTCATGATCACACGTATCATATGTATGCTTGATATGAGAAGTGACTGATCATAGGATATGCCTTTGGGCAGATTGATTAGGGGCTCCCGGATAGGCGGTGTTGCCCTACATGAGCGCACAATACGCGCAGGATTGCTGCATGACTGGATAGTGTGATTCATGCATTCGCATTGTGTGATATGGTTACTGTATGCCCTAGCGACATCAGGGCCATCGCCGCCATATACATATCGTGGTTGGCAGGATTGGATACCAGAAATCTTGTTCTACATGGGGTGCTATAGATATCCCTGGGTGAAAGTCCCTAAACCCTTATGGTACCAAGAGGTTGCTCCAACGTCTAGACCGAGTGGGTGTAGGAGCGCCGAGTGCCGATTACCAGAGGCCGCGCTTTCCACTTTGTCGTGGTCTGTTGGAAGGGGGTACGGCCTTACCCGCTCGAGAGGAGGGGGCAAAGCTAGGCTGAGTTTGATCAGCTTTAGGAATGGGTCCGCTATTGACGAGCCGAGCCCGATATTGGCAGGCGGATAGTGAGGTTTCTTCCACTTACCTTTTTGCCCGCGATGGTGCGGCAATCTGGTTTAGAGTGCACTAGACCCCGGTGATATTCCTGATTTGAGCTGTATTGATATGTGGATATAAATGAGGATTTGTATGCTTGAGTTGCATCTCGCATCGCATGGCCTTGGTATGGCCGACGTCATTCATGCCTTGCATCGCATAGCCTTGGTACGGCTAACGGTATTCATGGATTCACCAGCATGTTCCGCATTACTCTGATACTGCATAACTGCATTACTACCTTGCACACACACTTTCACCACCCTCTAAGCTTTCTATAAGCTTATGCATGACCGTTGCGTGTAGGTGACTTTGGGACGCAGCAGCGCTGAGGCAGGAGTGCAGAGCAGATCATTTTGGAGCTTTTTGTCCATAATCATTGTATTTCCCTTTATGCTCATTGTACTTATAAAGTTTTTGATCATAGTGGAAATGTGATGGAGTTTTTGGTTGTTGTTTGTGAGTTATGCCTTTGGGTATGCTTATTATGAATCAAACTGATATTAAAAATCCTCCTTGTAGCATCCCAGGATCGGAACCTGGCGAATGGGCGTTGAGAGCCGAGAATGGGGTTCTACGGAGGCTGTCGGCGCCGGATTCGGCGATTGGGAATTTTGTGAGCCCAGTTTCCGAGTTTGGGGTGTGACATAAGTGGGCAGATGGCCTCACATAAAGGCCTAATATACATCACAATGGGCTTCGTACAATGACTACATACACATCACTATGGGCCACATCACATGGGCCTAATACGCATCATGATGGGCCGCATCAATGGACCTCAAATACATCACAATGGGCATCACTCATGGGCCTCATATACACAACAGGTGGGCCCTGCACATGGGCCTCAGATACATCATACGGGCTACAACCCATGGGCCTAATACACATCAGAATGGGCCTCATTAAATGGGCTACAAAAACATTACAATGGCCACGCCATATGGGCTGGAAATACATCTCATTGAGCCTTACCAAATGGACAAGAAATACATCACAATTAACCACGACATATGGGCCTAAAATACATTTTAATGGGCCACGACCCATGGGCCTCAAATACAACAAGTGGGCCGCATCAATGGACCGCACCAATGGGCCTCATATACATCAAGTGAACCGCATCAATGGGCCTCATATACACAACAAGTGGGCTCCACTCATGGTCCTCAAATACATCAAAAGGGTCACGCATCATAGGCCTAATACATATCACAATGGGCCTTGCCCATAGGCCACGAATACATCACAATGGGCCTTGCCCCCTAGGCCTCGAATACATCACAATGGGCCTTGCCCATGGGACTCAGATTCAAGCAGGTGGGCCCCATCATATGGGCCTTAAATACAAGGCAGGTGGGCCCTATCCCATGGGTCTCAAATATAAGACAGATGGGCCCCATGGATGGGCCGCACCAATGGGTCTCAAGTGGGCTTGGACCACACCAAAAAATCATTTCAATAGTTGTAAGTGTAACATGTGTGTCACTGTACACTATCATCCCATGGGGCACATGGCCCACTAACAATGATCAGCACTGTTCAAACATTGTTTAGGTAAATTAGCACCATCCAAACATTTCCCATATAAATCAGCACCATCCAAACATTGTTTATGTAAATCTGCACCATCCAAACATTGTCTATGTAAATCTGCATTGTCCAAACATTGGACAACACCATCCAACATTGTCCAGCACCGTCCAACACTATCTGAATGGTGTAGATGAGACAAATACATCACGGTGTGGCCACAACACCACCCAAACACTGTCCAGCATCGTCTAACACTATCTGGCTGGTGTGGATGAAACGAATACATCATGGTGTGGCCACAACACCACCCAAACATTGTCTAGCACTGTCCAGCACTGTCAGGACAGTGTGGATGAAATGAATACATCATGGTGGTCTTCACAGCAGTCGACGGTGTGGATCTCACACCAGAGAGGTGGGTCCCACATATTGCTGACGTCAGCAGCAACTGTTGCTGTTGTAGAAGAGTAGATGCACGGTGTGGATGAAATCCACATCTCAGGTGGGTCTCACCGTCCAGATTTACAGGACGGTGTGGATCTCACATCAAGGTGGGCCACATCCCACATGAACGACCACCACATTAGGGCCCACCGTCCCTACGGATGAACGGTGTGAATACAACAAATACGTCAGGGGGGGTCCCACTGCAGCCAGCCTTGTTGCTGGATGGTTGGGATGTAAGGAATGTACATCAGGTGGGTCTCATCGTGGGCAACAAAGCGGGCCCCGGATGGATAGAGGCGTGGATAAAATACATACATCATAGGTGAGGTCCACAGCACCGTCCATCAAGGTGGACCATCACACAAGGAAAAAAATAAATAAATAAAGAGAGATAGAGAAATGTGAGAAGGGGAGGGACCCCACCACTATGGGCCCTCCCTAAAGCATACATCAAGATGGGTCCCACCATAAGTGGGCCCTTAAATCACAAAATTAAGTCATAAAATCACCCACCTTTGATCTCCTCTTCCTTCTTCCGCCTATAGCCTTTAGAGCTCCAAGGGAATGATTCTAATGGTAGAAATGATCTTTGAATGGTGGAGATGGGAGGTAGGAAGGTAGGCCACACTAGCTTCTCTCATGGAAGCTTGGACGTTGGACTCTCATGGGGTTGCTTGGGAGTAATGAGAAAGAGAGAGAGATGAGAGAGAGAAGTGTAAGAGAGAGAGAGAGAGGGATGAGTGAGTAATGGGGTGTGATGGGTGAGTGAGTGATGGATGTGTACTTGGTTGTAAGAGAGAGAGTTGACTTTGGGGAGGGTGGTTGTACTTGGGGATGGGATGGAGTACTTGACATTTGATGTGATTGATGAGACATTCTCTTGGGTTTAACAAATGCACGACATTTTTCTCGAACTTAAAGCGGGCCCACATCTCCTGGCTCGGGTATCGCCTCGACGCGCGAGACGTGGCGTCGGAACAGCGGTGACGGCACGGTCGCAAGGGTACAAGTTTCAAGTCGAACCGACTCTGATATACGGGACACGACTCAGGATCACGCGCAAACGCTGATAACAGATCGTGGGTCGCAAGAATTCGACAGGAGGACTGCGGAGGCCTATGGAACAATATGGGCTAGGATACGGGTCTTACAATGTTAGTGGAGGAACGGATTTCCCTGGGTATAACATGGGAGGAGCTAATTTGGGATTTTCTTAGCTGCATTTTGCATTACCGGTCCTCTGATTCTTCGTATAGGTGAGTTTATTCTGGCTGTCACAGCGTCTCGGGCCCTTATTTTTCAGGACGTAACGACAATCTAGTCTTGATCGCTTTCTTGCGCCATGGGCGAAGCGATATAACACCAGTCATCACTGGAGGTTTATCACCTTTACTTGCAGGAGATTGGACTTTACGATCCGATGATTGGCTTGTTGCATACTTGTAACATCCCGAAAAATTGGGGGTCGAGCATAAACTCAACACCCGAGTTCTAGAACATCACTTATGCAACATAGATAATGATGATTAAATGTTATCTGCATTAATGTAACATCCCGGATTTTTGCCAACCTGGGATTAGACGTCCTTAGGCATTGGGTTGATCCTAAGACCTTACCAACTTGTCAAAACTAAATCCCACAGTCAAAAATCGCTCCTTAACCCATTTCCTTCACAAATCCCACCCTTCACTACCTTGTGCTTTCAATTTTTCAAAGCACTTTCGCCCTAGACACTATCTTAAACTAGCTAAGTAGTAAAACTTGGATCACTTTATCTACAAACTGCAAAGGCCTAAGTACCATCTCAACCAGAAAACAATTAGGATTAAATCCTTTAGAAATTTAACAAAGTTAACTAAGTGCAAAACTCGATTAGCCATGAAATCCGTTGGGATCGCTTTAAATACGATCTGCAAGACCCAAACTTGCAAAATCAATGACTCTAGGTTTCCCTAAAGTTTAGAACCAAACTCATTTCCCGTCTGCTCTCGGGAATGAAACGAAACTTCGTATTAGTCTAGACCGCACATCGGGAGTCCGATTAACACGAAGCTAAGGAACTAGGACCGCCTCACTGGGCTTGACAATCATCTCAAAAATCAGATGATTCTGATGTCCCACGGCCATTTATTTCGATCCGGAGCGAGGGAGTGTGAAAAAACACTATTCCCTTTGAAATTAAAATATCTGGAATAGTGATCTGGCACCTTTCGCTTGCGCATCAGTATTAAGCAACCAGACCGTCAGAATCAGACCAAATTACACCCTCGGATCAGGAAAAATTTCAGGAACATTTACATGTACTTGAAAATTTGGATCGTGGCCCACTGACCGTTGAACTGAAAGTGGCCCGCCACGTGCGATCTGGGAATCCGATCGAGTCGAAAACGTAATCCCTCATAGATCCATTTGTGGTGAGCTTAAGTCTGACGTTTGGCTCAAGGAGGGCCACCAGAACCTCTCTTTTGAGCTGGAAAAGTGACGAAATACCTATATTAGCAGTAACCTTTGAACAGGAGTCTATTTCGGTGAGTTTTGAGACTATATAAGGACCTTAAACCCTCTCTCATGGCAGCCATACGAATTTGGATTTGAGAGAGGGAAAAGAGAGAGAAAGTGAGGGAGAAGTGGGAGAATCTCCCTGCCGTCGTTCCCTGCCACCACACGGGCTGCACCATCCCTTTTCTCATCGCTTTCCCGGCGATTCCAGCCCCGTTTCTAGGTAAGAAACCCTAACCCTAATCTGATTTGGGGCTTGGGTGGTTGTAGGTTATGAGATAGCTAACCTATTTCGTTCTCTAGGTTGCCAAACTCCCGTATACGGAAGCTTAGCGAACCTATCAACTCCGTTACGATTCTACGACAAAAGGTGCGGACTTTAAGTGTATAAGTTACGTTTTTCAACGCTTTCAATGTCAGATAATGATAGATTCATGATCTGCGTGCAAATGCACATGTACAAAGTGCTTTCCGTTTCCTGTTTCGATTAACGTTGTAGAATATGGAATTTCACATACTCTAGGTATACGTAGAAATACCGTATACGTATTTTTTTCGGGAAAATGTTTGACATGTTTATTTAATGTTTGATTATATCATATGTGGATAAAATACTAGTTTGGCGAAAAGAATCGCACAAATACATGTTCATGTGTAAATGTCATGTATGTTGAAATTGCGTATTTTAGAAATACCGCATATGTGCGGATTTTGGAAATATAATTGTCATGATTATTTGTAGTATGATTATGGTATACATGGATAAAATACTCGTTTGGCTAAAGGATAACCCTAATACATGTTTTACTAACATACACCATGTATGTTGTAATAGTGTATTCTAAGTGTTTGTGGAAATGGCTGAATGAGTATAGAATTCTCATTCGTGCTCGCCATGACTAATTGTCATGGATTCATGATTGATGTATGGGCGATACCCCCTTTGACGAAAGGATTTGCCCTAAGTCACGCCACGGCCAATATACACTATATATGCTAAAATGTGTGGCCCAAGTGTTTGTGGAAATGACTGAATGAATATGGAACTTGGATTCCTGCTTGCCATGACTATCCGTCGTGGGTGTACGCGTGTTATGATTGGGGCAACTCCCTAGTGAAAGGATTTGGCCTAATGCCTATGTGATCGACATATGTCGTGTATGTTGATGTATGTTTGTTTAAGTGTTTCTTGAAATGTCTGAATGAGTAGTAGTTAGCAAATTGTAAAGTATAAGGGTGTTGAGATATGATTCTCAACCTCTTTTAACTATGTGTATGATCTCCTTTGATAGTTGTGTGATTAGGAATTGAACATGTACAAACTCATGCTTGTGTTGTGATTCATAACATGCTCAACTGCTTTATGATTTTAACTATGTAATGCATATGTTTAAATTTATATTTACGTTGTATGATCCGTCATGGGTGATGGGGGAGCGGAGCAACGAGTGCGTGCAACAGCCCTGGCAGCCCTAAACGGATAATACCAGACTGATTGTATGATTTGAATCCTGATCTATTACTGCTTTATATCTCTGTAATTGATTGTGTTTGGGGCTATGATTATAGTCCAGGCAATCGGTAACGAGATTGAACTCGTGGCTGAGATTCATTTGCCACGTGGGATGTGTTCGACGAACTCGAGTCGTGCGTTGCCTGTCGGCAGTGGCTAGGCCACACGAAGTTGTTTATGCACTTCATGTCGTGCAGCTCAACGGGCGATCGTGCTAGTCGAGCTCATCAAGTAACCCGATCTGCCTTATGCATGTTCACCCTGTTTGGTCGCTACTGCTTGAACCTAGGGTACCAAACTTACCAGTGGCGATCCCCGTTTAACCATGGTACCTAGATCCGCTAAGTCGCATGAGCCGGGCATGGTGGTATGGGACACCGTGGTCGAGCTGTCGGCCTACGCTGGGGCCATGTGCCTCCCCGTAGTGACCATTGCGCAATCAACTCGTGAGCCGAATATGGTGGTATGGGACACTGTATTCGAGCTGTCGATACTTCGGCGAGAGCCGAGTACGGTGAGATCTGTGCTCGTGCTGACGGACGACGAGTCCTCCGTGGTATCATCGAGTACACTCCAAGGGTCTGTGATTGGCCACGAGTCTTTCACAGCAACTAGAGTGTGAGTTGAGCCGAGTACGGTGAGACCTGTACTTGAGCTGACGGTTAGTGATTGAGCCGAGTACGGTGAGACCTGTACTCGAGCTGACGGCCAGCAATTGAGCCGCATACGGTGAGATCTGTATCCGCGCTGACGGGTGATGAGCCCTTTGCGATGCCTTCACTACGCTTCTCAAACCATAACATCGTATGAGAATAACTAGGATTGACGACCCTAGAATGGATCATGTTTGGGAATGATACAAGGGAGGTACCTTAGTTTTTCAATACTGCTGTTTGAAATGGACTAATAAAAACTTGGTAATCATGAGCATCATCGCACCGCATGTGCTTTGTAGATGTGGCGCACTGAGGGAGTAAGCATTCGCGAACGTAAGATGATGTCGCTTGAGGGTGGTTTGGCAAGGGCATACAGCATCATGTCATTTCATTCTTGCATTTAATAAGAGTAGTTAGAATTGTTTGATTTGTACTGCTTTATCATTACTGCTTGATTGAATTGATAACATGTTAACCTATGCTTTACTGTTCCACTGAGTTGATCACTCACTCCCACGTTACGGGACGGTGTTGTACACACAACCAGATTTGTTGAGTTTCAGGTGATGGCGATGCTTGTGAAGCAGAGCCGGACTACTTCTATGATAGGAGGATTTCTCCTATCTGTATCTCTCTGGCAGGTCAATGAAGACCTGATATTGTATTGACGGGGTTATGGTTCTTGGGATAGAAGGCATTACACTTCCTCACATTTGGTAATTTTAGAACTGCACTTGTATTTATTTAACCTGGTAATGTTATCACACTCTGGAGACTCATCATAAGTTATATATTTATCTATCTATCACAGTCTTCCGCTTGCAAACTTAACTGTCTCTGGAGTATGATATGCTGTTTTGGCTTAATCTCACTCATGTTCAATGCACGAATACAGTCAACATTCAATCATCATTCATTTTGTTGCATAAGTGATGTTCTGGAACTCGGGAGTTGAGTTTATGCTCGACCCCCGATTTTCAGGGCGTTACAATTAATGTAGTGAACTGAGTGAGATTAAGCCAAACAGTATATCATACTCCAGAGACAGTTAATTGCAACTGAAGACTGTGATGATGTATAAAATATATATAAAAATAGTGGTGAGTTCCAGAGTGTGATATGTTACCAGGTTAATGAATTACAAGTACAGTTCAAATTATACCAAATGTGTAGCGTCATCTAGTCAACATCCCTATAACCCCATCGTCAAGGATTGCTCACATGAAGCCGCCCGAAACTACATATACGAGAAAGCATCCTCGTCATCACAAAAGTCTGGCTCGCCTCAGGAGTAGCGTCGCCATCTACAATCAGACAAAGTCTGGTGGGTGTTCGGAACACCGTCCCGTAACGTGGGAGTGAACGATCAACTCAGTGGAACAATAAAGCATAGGTTAACATGTTATCAATTCAGTCAAGCAGTAATGATAAAGTAGTAAAATCAAACACTCCTAACTACTCTTATTAATGCAAGTATGAATGCAGTCATGATGTATGCCCTCACCACACCCTCCTCGTGCGACAACATCTCTCACGTTCGCGGCATGCTTTCATCCCTCAGTGCTCCACATCTTCCAGGCACATGCATGCATGATGAGCATGATTACCGAGTTATTATTAGTCCATTTCAAACAGTAGGATTGAGAAATTAAGGTACCTCCCTTGTATCATTCCCAAACATGATCCATTCTAGGGTTGTCACTCCTAGTTAATCTCAGATGATGGTGTGTTTTCTAGGTCACTGCAAAGGCTGCAAGGGTTGTTACGCACAAAGGTTACAGCACTCCCCCATCACCTCTTTAACGATTCATCACTATACAGAAACAGGCCTAGTTCATACTCCATACACTGCGGCAAAACTCTAAGGCTCACCGCGATTCCAGAGTATGCTCGAGGTCACTATAAAGGGCTGCCAGGGCTGTTACACGGAATAGTTGCACCACTCCCCCATCACCTTATCAATGTAGGCCGACAGCACAAATATAGTGTCCCATACCACCATGCCCGGCTCATGAGTCTTAGCGGATCGAGGTAGCATGATTAAAAGAGATTCCACTAGTAAGTTTGGTACCTTAGGTTCAAGCAGAGGCGTCCAAATATGGTGAACATACATAAGACAGATTGGGTTACTTTACGAGCTTGGCTAGCTCGAGCGCACATCAAGTTGAACGATATGAAGCGCATGAGCACTTTGTGTGGCCAACCACTATCGCCAACCGAAGTACGACTCGAGTTCGTTGAACACATCTCACGTGGCAAATGAATCACAGCCACGAATTCAACTCTGGTACCGATTGTCTGGACTATAATCATAGCCCCAAACACAATCAATTGCAGATAGATAAAGCAGTAGTGGATCAAGATTCAACTCATACAATCAAGGTCTGGTATTATCCGTTTAGGGCTGCCAGGGCTGTTGCACGCATTCGTTGCTCCACTCCCCCATCACCCATGATGGATCATACAACGTAAATATGAATTTAAACATATGCATTACATAGATAAAATCATAAAAGCAGTTGAGCACATTATGAAGCACAACACAAGCATGAGTTTGTACATGTTCAATTCCTAATCACACAACTATCCAAGGAAATCATACACATAGTTAAAAGAGGTTGGGAATCATATCTCAACACCCATATACATTACAATTGCTAACTACTACTCATTCAAACATTTCAACAAATACTTTAAAAATACATACATCAACATACATGACATATGTTAATCACATAGGCATTAGGCCAAATCCTTTCACTAGGGAGTTGCCCCAATCATAACACGCGTACACCCACGATGGATAGTCATGGCAAGCAGGAATCCAAGTTCCATATTCATTCAGTTATTTCCACAAACACTTGGGCCACACATTTTAATATAAGTAGTGAATATCAGCCGTGGCATGATTTAGGGCAAATCCTTTCATCAAAGGGGGATCGCTAATACAACAATCATATATCCATGACAATTAGTCATGGCGAGCACGAATGAGAATTCTATACTCATTCAGTCATTTTCACAAATACTTAGAATACACTATTAAAACATACATGGTGTATGTTAGCAAAACATGTATTAGGGTTATCCTTTAGCCAAGCGAGTATTTTATCCATGTATAATATATTCATACAACAAATAATCATGACAAGTACATCTCCAAAATTTATACGTATATGGTATTTTCTAGAATACAAAATTCAACATACATAGTGTATATAAGCAAAACATGTATTAGGGCGAATCCTTTCGCCAAACAGGTAATTTATCCACATATAATATATTCATACAGTAAATAATCATGTCATACACATTTCCAAAATTTGTACGTATATGGTAGTTTCTTCAAATACCTAGAGTATGTAGAATTCCATATTTTTCATCTTTAATCGAAACAGAAAACAGATAGCACTTTGTACATGTGCAATAGCATGCAAATCATGAATCTATCATTATCTGACATTGAAAGCGTTGAAAACTATAACCTATATACCTAGAGTCTGCACCTTTTATCGTAGAATCGTAACGAATCCAATAGGTTTGCTAAGCTTCCGTATTCGGCAGTTTGACAACCTATAGAACGAAATAGGTTAGCTATTTCATAACCTACAACCACCCAAGCCCCAAATCAGATTAGGGTTAGGGTTTCTTACCTAAAAACGGGCTGGAATCGCCGGAAAGCGATGAGAACGGAGCGGTGGAGCTCGTGGAGCGGCAGGGAAGAGTGGCAGGAAGGATCTCTCACAACTCCCACACTTTCTCTCTCTTTTCTCTCTTTTCTCTCTTCTCTCTCTAGGGTTTCTCTCAAATTCGTATGGCTGCAATGAGAGAGGGTTTAACGTCCTTATATAGTCTAAAAACTCACCGAAATAGACTCCAGGTCAAAGTATACTTAGGTTATAACCAAAACGGGTCAGTTTCAGCTCAACGGAGGACTTCTGGCGGGCCTCCTTGAGCCAAAGGTCGGACTTAAGCTCACTAACGTTGGATCTAGTTCTATTAAGTTTTCGTTTCGTTCGGGATTCCAGATCACGTGTGGCGGACCAGTTTCAGTTCAACGGTCAGCGGATCTCGATCGGAGATTCCGAGTACATGTAAATGTGTATGAAATTTCTCCTGATCCGAGGGTGTAATTTGGTCTGATTCTGACGGTCTGGTTGCTTAAAACTGATCCGCAAGCGAGAGGTGCCAGATTACTATTCAAGATATTTTATTTTGAAATAATTTCACATTTCTCACACTCTTCACTCCGAGCTCAAGCGAATAACGCTGGGACACTATCTAGATTTGATTTCCGAGATGGTTGTCAAGCCCAACAAGGCGGTCCTAATTCCTTAACTTCGTGTTAATCGGACTTCCGGCGTGCGGTCCAGATCTGATACGGAGTTTCGAGATGCTCCCGAGAGCAGCCGGGTAATGAGATTGATCCTAGATTTTAGGGTAACCTAGCGTCAATGATTCTACAAGTTTTGGGTCTTGCAGATCATATTTAAAGTGATTGGTGCTAATTTCACAGGCACTCTAGTTTAACACTAGCTAAATCTCGCCTAATTTCTAAAGGATTAGTCCTGTAAGATTTCTGTCTGAGGTGGTACTTAGTCCTTTGTAGTTTGTATATTAAATTTTCAGTGTATCCAAGTTATACTACTTAGCTAGTTTTAAGATAGTGTCTAGGGTGAAAGTACTTTGAAAATTGAAAGATCAAGGTGGTGAAGGGTGGAATTTTGTGAAGAAAATGGTTTGAAAAGGGATTTGAGGCTTTAAGAGTGTTTGAGAAGTTAAACCTGTGTTAGGATTGACCTATCGCCTAAGGATGTCTAATTCCAGGTTGGGAAAAATCTGGGCTGTTACAATACTCCACTACGAACCCTGTCACGGTGAAATAGAAATTCACTTTCTTCGTTGAATTTGCCATTGATTGTAAGTTGCAATATTATCTTCTTACCTTCAGTATAAAACATAAAATTGCAATTAATATTTGATTGATAAGGTAATTTATCTGAAAGATGAAGGGGAGGATGTTCCCACTGAGAGTTGCCATTTTGGCATCAGAAAGATGCCAAACTACGATGAAAGTCCTGTAACCTTCTCAATGTTAACATTAAATAAGATAATTAGTCCCCGGTGGAGTCGCCATTTTGTTTCAAACAAGAAACAAAGGTATATGATTTGAGAGATTATCTTATTCAAATATAACAGAGAGAGTGTATGAAGAACAATCATCATATTATTAATATTGAGTTCATTTACATCCTCGAATATCCCTTGATTCTGAGATAGATTATTTACAATAAAGAAATTGACAGAGTTCGAATGTTGAATCTGAATATCAAATCCGGCAGCATTTTGACTTGTGATTTGATCATCTCTTTAAGAGGAATATTGTGTGGGTTTGATCATCTGATTTCCCTCTCTTGAGCTTATATCCTTGTGCAAAAGGAAAACTGGAGATTGTGAAAACCAAGATCAATAATTCCGACAACATTTCGACTCTTAACCTTTACTGGTTGTACAATAGCCTTGTTGTGTGGCCCGCACAACCGATATGGTTTGCGCGGACCCGTACAAACCCTTGCATCCCTCTCTTCTCCTACCTTCAGTCTTCTCTGGAGCTCCGATCAATTTTTAAAATCTTCAATTCCCCAAATGAGAGGGGAAGTGGGGGTATTTATAGACTTTCACACGTGCGAACCCTCGATCGCTATGCCATGGGGCTCACTTCTCATCAGATCTATCCATCCATACAAAACAACACCTTCATCCCTTTGTGCGATTCGTGCAATTAACAGGATCATTTGTGCGACTCGCACAACTAATACAACACCTTCATCCCTTTGCCCGACTCACACTATTAATAGGATCATTTGCACGGCTCGTGCAACTAATATGGTGTGCACGAACCTGGGCAATCACATAGAATGACTCTCTTTGTTCACATTTTCTACTAAACTTCTGCTTTTTGATCCTTTCCATCTTCATTCTTTTTTATGCCTAAATAGAGGGTTACCTAGAATTTGATCAGTAGGATGATCTTTGACTGATCATAGTTCAGTGTTGATTTTACAAGATGAGGAGTCAGGTTTTTCAATGTAAGACCCGGCCCGAGTTTATTGTGTACATGTGTGCATGTGAGTATGCATTTCGTTCATATTGGTCCCGCGGTCCAATCGGTTGAATTCGGCAACCCGTGACTTTTGGTTAGCGTTTGTGGTCTTCCTCGAGTTTGGTCATGTTGGCTCTACTTAGATCGGCCCGAGAGCCATGCCATCTTGTCCGTATCGGTGCCACGGTTTCAACGCCGCGTCCCATGTGTTAATCCGATATATACATCTCAAGTTATGAGCATCGATCGATATAGGCCATTGATTGCATGATTGGTGGACCCCACCATGGTTTACACATTTTTCCATGCCCATCATTTCACCTTAGGCTGAGATTTCTAGAAAGGCTATTACCTTAAGCCTTGTTTATATCTCCATAAGCCACCATCATTGCCTAGGAGAGAGAACTCATCATTACATGGCTTAAAAGCCTCTTTCTCTCTCCTTCCGTCTCATTTCTCTCTACTCCTTCCTCTCTCCTCTCCCTAACAAGCACTCAAACGTCCTCTCTCCCCCATTTTTTTACAGCCCCTTTTCCCTAAAAATACCTCCCCATCTAACTCTTCTCACTTGATCGTAGCCATTGATCCATGTTGCTCGGAGCATCTAGATGATGATGATATAAGTTTCAAAGTTGATCTAGGTGGGTGCTTTCTTCATCAAGTAGATCCTTCCTCTCCTTCATGTAGCTTCTTCTTCCTCATGTAGTCTCTTTCACCTCTCTCATTTGGATGTGTAGGACCCACCAATTAATGGTGGAGATCCTACACAACCATCTAGATGTAGCCATGAGGCCCACATTGTACATGCATATCCATGCATGGGATTCTTCCCTTGATGGACCCCTTGCATGGGGATTTCTCCTATTTCTCTAGGTATGATGAGTCATCTAGACCCTTGCATGTGGTTGGGATGACATCTTAACCATTCATCTCAAGATCTAGGCCATGCATCATAAGATCTATGTTGTACAATGTGTTTATATTGTTGTTTGTGGTTGTGGTTGTGTGGGGACGACTCAATAGTGGCAGAGCCCTCCCCTGATGGCCGGATGCTCTTCCTTCTCTTTCCTTCTTTATATAATATGATGATATTATGTCTGGTCCACTTAGTGGGCCTGGATTGCCCAGAAAAGCCCGGTAAGGAAGGGACACCTATACTCAACCTACACCATGGTTTAGATGCCCCTTTTTGCCACCTTAAATGTTCATGCAAGGGTGAGAATTTGGTGGTTTGTTCTGGACAATTGTGGGGCCCACTAGGGTGGGCCATGACACCCAATTTATGGGTCAATCCCTTCCTTAATAGGCCCATTCATTTATTTTATTCCATACATGTATTGTTGTCCAGAAACTTTTGGACAGATTTTTATTGGACTTTGGGCTTGAATTCGGGATTGATTGGGGGACCTTTTATACCCATTAAATATGTTTTTCTGAAATGTGGGGATCTCATCTTGATGTTCCCCAAATTTCCACCCTATCCGACCCCGATTGAGGCCCCAAAGGTGTGGCCCAAGTGAGGTGGTTAGCCTGAAATTTTTGGACTGTTTCCAACAACTTATCAAAGTGGAAATCCTTAATTATAAAATAATTTTTCCACTGGTGGGCCACATCCATGAACCCCACCTTGTAGTACATATATAAGGGGACCTAAAACCTATTTTTCCTAATTTTTTGAGGCCATTGATCCACCCCATTGGAGGCTCAGATCAGGGTCTATCAAAATTCTGCACTTAGCAGATTTTTTGGGACAACCACCCCTCCTTGTGGGCCCATCATTAACGTATTTGTTTCTCCCACTGCCCATCTAATTGTGGCCATGTGAGACATGGCCATCTCCCTCAGTGGCACCAATTTTGGGACCCGCTTGATGTATTTTTGGGCCTTTGCCTAGGCCTATGGGACCGTCCACCATAGGGACGCCCAGGCCTATTGGACCACTACTGGACCTTCAGTCCAGCAACATGGTACACTTGTTTTATATGTGTAATTCAATCCTCCCATCTGGTGGGACCGATAATTGGTATCGATAACTGGCACTAATAACTGGCACCAATAACTGACACCTATAATTGGCGACGGGCGAAACTGACCATTGAAATATGACCCGTATGCATCTGTGATCATGTGAAATGATCCCAATTCTTTTCTTGACTGTCAATCGACGGGTTTAACGATGATTCAGCGAATCCCACACTCAAATGACCCAAAAAGCGTGAATATGCGTGAGATGGAACCCGAAATCACCTCAAACGGACACATGGGCCCAAACTGCAAAATATGGTGGGACCCAAGGGGTCCCCCTGCACATTTCCGGCACCCTGGGAGGGGGAGGCCACCGCCCTAGGTCTAGTGGACCGCGGCACCACCGCGCCTACCGCGACACATCGTGGTCGGGTCCAGCGAGCCGCGACGAGCTCGCGGGTCCGCCGCCCCTCCCACACACATGTGGGGCCCGTTTTCATGTGGGACCACCTTATTTGGGGTCCCCTTGCTCCCCTTTGTTCATTTTAGCCCTCCCCTAGCTCTCAAACCCCTCCAAAAACCTGATATTTCATCTCAAATTCCCCCTCCATTGTCATATCTTCCTCTTCTTCTACAATACATACCCACCTCCACCATTTTCCTCAAAACCCATCACCTACCACCTTCTATCTCCCTATTTCCTCTCATTTTGAGCACACAAATCCCTCTTTGTGTCTCAAAATCCTAAAACCGGCCAACCCATCTCCTCCATCAAGCTTTCTTCATTTCTATGGCTCTTTTTGAGCTAGTGGCTGACATCTTTTCGCTTTCAACGATCCTTTCCCTCATGGAAAAGAAGAGGGCGTTCACAGATGAAGCCGGGCCTAGCCGCCCAGCCCGTCCAAGGAAGAAATCAGGCGCCGAAGCAAGCACCAGCGTCGAGAGAGAGAGAAGGACGAAGCAGGATCTTGATCCCTGATCCCATTTGAAAGGACTCTACCATCGGACATCAGACACGGTAAGTTTCGTGGCCGTAAAGTTGTGTTTGAAGCACATGTGGACGAAAGGCTTTTGGGCTATATCCAGTAATGGACCTCCTGCTGGAGTCTGGGTGGGGTCCTATATTTGAAGGCAAGTCTCATGCGTGTGAAAGAACTATCCACGCCTTCTATGCCCGCATACGGGATCCACTACTGGAGCCTCTACAATTCACTATCCCCGTGGGAAGGAGGGAAGCAACAGTCGATGTCGATGCGATGGCCCGAATTATGGTGATTGCACGTGGTGAGGTACATGCTAGTGAATCTTGCCTTAAGAGTGCATTAGAGAGAGATCGCCGCACGCAGTTTCTTTGTGGCCGACTGTTCACTGGAAGTGAGACAACTGCCTCCCAGCGACTGAGATGATGGTCGACTTCCGCCTACTCCACCACATCTTTACGTATAATATGTATCTTAGGTGGAGCAATCGTACCGAATGCACTCGCTTGATGGTGGACTTCCTATACAGAGCTGGACAGGGAGACAAGCTGTGTCTGCCTAAGTATGCCCTACTACAAATAGTTCAGACCGCACGCTCTGTTAGGACAAATATTTCACTCCCATTTGGTCTACTTATATGCAAGATTGTTCGTGAGTTTGGTTACAGACTTAACATGGATGAGCTTACCCCGATCCACTTCATAAATGACACTACGCTCAACAACATGGGAATTGGCCCACGACAACGCTAAGCCTAACTTGATGAGAGTCGGGATGAGATAGATGAGAGTAGTGAAGAAGAGGAAGAAAATGAAATAGAAGAAGGAAGTGGGAATAAGGTGAAGGTGAAGAAGGCAGTGAAGAAGGGAGCAGTGAAGAAGAGGGGAGTGATGAAGAAGAGGAGGCCCAAGACTCTGATGGGGCCCTCCTACTGCTACATATGAGCACCACCATGATCGGGCTGCCTTAGAAGTCCGCTTGGCTTAGATTGAGGAGAGTCAGACCGAAGCAAAGCAAAAGCTTGAAGAAAATCAAGCTTACCTGAAGACGAAATGCAAGAAGATGTCTCTGTAACATCCCAGATTTTTGTCAACCTGGGATTAGACGTCCTTAGGCAATGGGTCGATCCTAACACCTTATTAACTTGTCAGAACTCAATCCCAAAGTCTAAAACCGCTTTTGAACCCATTTCCTTCACAAATCTCACCTTTCACCGCCTTGTTCTTTAAATTTTCTAAGTACTTTCACATTAGACGCAATCTTAAAGTTTAGGTAATGAAGAACAATACTTAAACTAAACATTGCTACAAAGGACTAAGTACCACCTCAGACCGAAATCACCCAGGACTAAATCCTTTAGAAATTAGGCGAGAATTAGCCAGTGTTAAACTAGAGTCCCTGTGACATTATCACCAATCGCTTTAAATACGATCCGCAAAACCCAAAACTTGTAGAATCATTGACGCTAGGTTACCCTAAAATCTAGGATCAATCTCATTACCACCGGTTGCTCTCGGGAGCATCTCGAAACTCCATATCAGATCTGGACCGCACGTCGGAAGTCCGATTAACATGAAGTTAAGGAATTAGGACCGCCTTGCTAGACTTGACAACCATCTCGGAAATCAAATCCAGATAGTGTCTCAGCGCTATTCGCTTGAGTCCGAAGCGAGGAGTGTGAAAACACTTGATTTTCTTTACAAATAAATATCTCAAATAGTAATCTGGCACCTCTCGCTTGCGGATCAGTTTTCAGCAACCAGACCAAATTCCACCCTCGGATCAGGAGAAATTTTATACACATATCCATGTACTCGGAATCTCCAATCGAGATCCGCTGACCGTTAAACTGAAACTGGTCTGCCACGCGTGATCTAGAAATCCCACTGAAACGAAAACTTAGCTCCACCTAGATCCAAGGTTGGTGAGCTTAGGTCCGACCTTTGGCTCAAGGAGGCCCACCAGAAGTCCTCCGTTGAGCTGAAAAAGTGCCGCTTTGGTTATAACCTAAGTATACCTTAACCACAAGTCTGTTTTAGAGTGTTTTTAGGCTATATAAGGACCTTAGAACTCTCTCTCTCACAACCATACGAATTTGAGAGAAACCATAGAGAGAGAAGTGAGAAAAGGGAGAGAAAGAGCGAGAGAAGTGGGAGATCCTACTACTATCCCCTGCCGCTACACAAGCTGCACCACCCGATTCTAATTGCTTTCCCGGCGATTCCGGCTTCGTTTCTAGGTAAGAAACCCTAACTCTAATCTATTTTGGGGTTGTATAGGTTGTAGGTTATGAAATAGCTAACCTATTTCGATCTATAGGTTGCCAAACTGCCGTGTACAGAAGCTTAGCAATTCTATCGACTCCGTTACGATTCTACGACAAAAGGTGCGGACTTTAGGTGTATAGGTTATGGTTTTCAATGCTTTCAATGTCAGATAATGATAGATTCATGATCTGCATGCAATTGCACATGTACAAAGTGCTGTCTGTTTTCCATTTCGATTAAAGATGAAGAATATGGAATTTTACATACTCTAGGTATTTGTAGAAAGTACCGTATACATATAAATTTTGGAAATATGTTTGCCATGATTATTTGCTGTATAAATATATTATATATGGATAAAATACTTGTTTGGCGAAAGGACTCGCCCTAATACATGTTTTGCTAATGAACACTATGTATGTTGAAAAGAGTGTATTCTAAGTGTTTGTGAAAATGACTGAATGAGAATAGAATTCTCATTCGTGCTCGCCATGAGTAATTGTCATGGATATATGATTGTTGTATTGGCGATACCCCTTTGACGAAAGGATTTGTCCTAAATCACGCCACGGCCAATATACACTATATATGCTAAAATGTGTGGCCCAAGTGTTTGTGGAAATGACTAAAGGAACATGGAACTTGGATTCCTGCTTGCCGTGACTATCCGTCGTGGGTGCGCACGTGTTATAATTGGGGCAACTCCCTAGTGAAAGGATTTGGCCTTATACCTATGTGATCAACATACGTTATGTATGTTGATGTATGTAGTTTAAAGTGTTTGTTGAAATGTCTGAATGAGTAGTAGTTAGTAAATTGTAATGTACAAGGATGTTGAGATAGGTTTCTCAACTACCTTAGTGATGTGTATGATTTCCTTCATGTAAGTTAATTAGTTTAATCACTTACTATTTTATGAAACGTATGTGTTTGGATTTCCTGTTTGCATTGTGTTTTATAACATGCTTGCTAATATGTTTGAATTACTTGTTTATTTAATTCTGCTCTGAATACTTCACATGTTTAAGTTGTATTCCATAAAATCCGTCATGGGTGATGGGGGAGTGGAGCAACGAGTGCGTGCAACAGCCCTGCTAGCCCTAAACGGATAATATCAGACTTTGATTATGAGTTGAATCTTGATCCATTATTGCTTTAACTATCTGCAATTGAATGTGATTGGGGCTATGATTATAATCCAGGCAATCGGTAACGGGATTGAATTCGTGGCTGAGATTCATTTGCCACGTGAGATGTGTTCGACGAACCCGAGTCGTACTTCGGTTGACGATAGTGGTTGGCCACGCGAGGTGCCTATGCACTTCATGTCGTTCAACTTGTTGTGCGCTCGAGCTAGCCGAGCTCGTCAAGTAACCCGATCTGTCTAATGTATGTTCACCATGTTTGGACGCTACTGCTTGAACCTAGGGTACCAAACTTATTAGTAAAATCCCGTTAACCATGGTACCTCGATCCGCTAAGACTCATGAGTCAGACATGGTGGTATGAGACACCGTGGTCGAGCTGTCGGCCTACGTTGGGGCCATGTGCCTCCCCGTAGTGACCATTGAGCAACCAGACTCGTGAGTCGAATATGGTGGTGTGAGACACTGTATTCGAGCTGTCGACACCTACGGCGAGAGCCGAGTACGGTGAGACCTGTATTCGTACTGACGGGCGATGAGCCCTCCGAAGTGTCTTCGAGTATACTCTAAGGTCTGTGATTGGCGATGAGCTCTTTGCAGCAACTAGAGCATGAGTTGAGCCGAGTACGGTGAGACCTGTATTCAAGCTGACGGCCAACGATTGAGCCGAGTACGGTGAGACCTATATTCGAGCTGACGGCCAACAACTGAGACGCATACGGTGAGATCTGTATCCGTGCTGACGGGTGACGAGCCCTTTGTGATGCCTTCGCTATGCCTCTCAAGCCATAATATCATATGAGATTAACTAGGACTGACTACCCTATAATGGATCATGTTTGGGAATGATATAAGGGAGGTACTTTAGTTTTCCAATACTGTTGTTTGAAATGGACTAATGACAACTCGGTAATCATGCTTATCATAGCATTGCATGTGCCTGGAAGATGTGGAGCACTGAGGGATGTAAGCATGCCGCGAACGTAAGATGGTGTCGCACGAGGGTGGTTTGGCAAGGGCATACATCATGACTGCATTCCATACTTGCATTAAGAAGAGTATTTAGAATTGTTTGACTTTAATGCTTTATCATTATTGCTTGACTTAGTTGATAACATGTTAACCTATGCTTTATTGTTCCACTGAGTTGATCACTCACTCCCACGTTATGGGACGGTGTTCCGAACACCCACCAGACTTTTTCTGATTGCAGATGGCGACGCTACTCCTGAGGTGGAGCCGGACCTTTGCATTGACTATGATGCTTGATTGTATTGGTTATTTTCTGGCGGCTTCATGTGAGCCATGTCTTGATCGACGGGATTACAGGGATGCTGACTAGATGACACTACACATTTGGTATAATTTGAATTGTACTTGTAATTCATTAACCTGGTAACCTTGTCACACTCTGGAGACTTACCATAGTTTTTATATTTTATATATCTATCACATCTTCCGCTTGCAAATTTAACTGTCTCTGGAGTATGATATGCTGTTTTGGCTTAATCTCACTCATGTTCAATGCACTAATACAGACAACATTCAATCATCATTCATTTTGTTGCATAAGTGATGCGTTGGAACTCGGGAGTTGAGTTTATGCTCGACCCCCGATTTTCAGGGCATTACAAGATGGTATCAGAGCATAATTTGGATTAAACCGGACCTGGGTTATGGTCACACGACGCACTCTGACTTAGGAGGGAGCGACGGAACGTATTAACAGTCATAGGTATCTCAATTTCGCTAATTGGCGAAGTTCACTGAAAATGAAAGCCGAAATCGAGTCTGTATTCAACCATGGTCGCACGGGTCGACCTTAAAACATTCCTAGGCCGTCTATTATTGAGTCTAGATCACAATCCACCTCATCCTAACCGTTGAAAATCGGTAGAATACGGGATAAACGTGATGAAGATAACTACTCCGAATCCTCGGAGCTTCTCTGGACTCCTCACAGAGACTTCTCGAGTCTACGAGAAAAGAAAGCAGAAAGTAGAAATAAATTCTAATAAATTCAAAATTGATTAATGAATGACAAAAGAAAAATGAGTTCATAACCCTTTAAATAGGGATACCAAGTAATGGGAAAGAAATCAGAAACAAACTACAACTAAAACTCCTAGAATTCGCGACTTACTTGTTTCGACAAGGAAACAAATGTATTTAGTTTGGGGAAACTATCTTATTCAGACATAACAACGGAAAAGTATAAAGACAATCATCACATTTTATTGATTATGAATTCATTTACATCCTCGGATATCCCTTGATTCTAAGATAGATTACAAAGAATTCATTATAAGTTCAGCTGTCATAGTTAAATGTAAATTTCGGCAGCATAACGACAATGATCCCAATCATCCCTTAAGACTTAGGAGGAATTGACGAATTGACCAACAGTTTTTAAGAAAAATAGAGATTCCGGCAGCATTCCGGTGCTATTTCAGTCATCTCCGGAACTTAGGAGAAATACGACTTTCTGTCGGTGACTCTTCATTCTCTCTTGAATAGGAAGAACTTGAAGATTTGAAGACTCCGACCATTTCAGCAGCATGACAACCTATTGCTGTTATAGACTGCAGGGCAATCAGTTTGCGCGGTCTCGCGCAGACCATATCATTTGCGCAGGTCCGCGCAAACTATAAGAGCCCAATGCTCATTTGCGCGGGTCCACACAATCTGCTGGAGCACGATGCTCCGCACCTTCGGTCTTTTCCTTCTTTCTTCTTTCACTCCAGAATCTTCGAACCCCTTTTTAGAGAGATAGCGGGGTATTTATAGGCATTTCACAGGCGTAAAACTCTTACTTGGGCGATGTGGGACAAAATAACTCGCAGCTATTTTTATGTCACTGTTACATGCTTTGCGCGGACACACGCAAACGATATTCTTTACGCGATTCCGTGCAATCGATATACTTTGCGCGATTCCGCGCAATCGATATACTTTGTGCGGTCCAGCGCAAAGTGTATTCTTTGTTCCTTTCTTCCAACCTTTTCCTAAATGCCTTGATCTTTCGCTTCTTCAACTCTTCTCTTATTTTATGCCTTAACAGATGCCCCCTTGATCCGTACTTTGTTTTTTTTTTCAGAAAATCAAAGACAAGGATCAAATCACCCTTTTTCTACAGGGTTTGCGCGATCTCGCGCAAAGCTAGATCGAGTACTGTACTCGACCACGAACCCTATAAATAGCCCAACAACTTTGTCATTTGTACAAACCCTTAGTGCTCTGGCGAAACTTTGCTTATGTAATTCTCCTCCGCGCAAACTATATTGTTTGCGTGATCCCACGCAAACCATCGCTGTTTGCGCGAGTTCCTTCAAAGTCTGCTACGTTCCGCGTAACCCATATACTTTGCGCTGACCCGCGCAATTGTCCCGCATTTAGCCGATTTTCTCTCTTTTGAACCTTCCAACACTTAGCCATTTCTTTTCTCTCTTTTGAACTTTTCCAACACTTAGCCATCTTTCTCTCTTTCTTCTTTTCTCAGTACGATATTTATCTTCTTTTCTTAAATCCTTACATCTTATGGCCCGTATAAAACAAAACAGCCCGTCCTGTGACTCCTCCTTCTAATCAACCTTCTTTTGATCAACCGCCTGCTAAACGAACAAAGACTACCTCCAGAACTCCTACTTATTTTAAAGAGCCTGTTCTTCCCACCTTTGACTTCTCCGACTGCATCAAATCTCTACCATCCCCCATTCATAGATCCATATCTTTAGGAGATATCAAATGTCCTCCGAAGCACGGCAGAGAGTACGATTGGGACGAGTGGTTAAAGACTACGGCTCACATTCGTACTGATAGTGAAAGACCACCTCTTTGTGAAGACACTCCCCCGGCCTCCCGTTCGAAGAAAACTCGCCGAAATAAGGCTTATTGCAGAGAAAATTAAGGAACATAAGAAGAAGAGACTTCAAAACTCATGGGATTCAGTACGAGTTGTTGAAAGCGTTATGAAGTTCGACAACCCTCATGCAGAAGGCATGACGATAATTCCTATTAATGTCTATCGCCATCAGTCCATGCCTGACTGTGAATCCAAGGATTACGTTCATGGTGAAAGATTGATGTATACTGAATCGTGGGCCACAAGAGAACCCCGGATCCTTGAGGGAGTCATACAAACACAGAAGCCGCGACAAAAGATAGGAGAAATTCATCCCATGATCTTCTTAGTTCCTTTCCATAGCCCTCACGACCTCTTTCCTTCACATTTTTATGAGACAGTCCGGCAACGTTTCCGAGATCGGGAATAACTCTGGGGACAAGCAGAATTTCGCATCAGAGGCCTGTTAACTACTCGACGTTATTATTCTGATTGGGCGGAAGCTATTTTACTGAAGCACACGAACACACTTGTAAAAATTGGCCTTTATGATGATATAGAAGTGACTTCCAAATACTTCTATAGGGAACCCACTGTACTGAAAGGTTTCCTCGAGTATTGGTCGCCCACAACCAACTCCTTCCACTTACCCTACCGTGAGATGAGCATAACACTTTGGGATCTTCACCGCATAGCCGGTCTCCCGATAACAGGTAAATTCTACGATGAATTTATTCCAACTAATAGGGAACTGGCCTTTGTATCCTCTCCCGATCGCAGACCTTTGATCTCTGAAACCACTATCGAACTGTTCAAGGAGATGAGTAAATTTTCCAGTTTTCACAAGATCCCCCCTTTGCAATGGCTGACACATTTTTCCAGAGGCCTCAGGTATTTATTAGTCCGATAATCAACTTTTCTCCTCATACTCTTGCTATCTAGAGATTTCTGCATCTTTACCCTCTCTCTTATATATATATATATATATATATATATATATATATATATATATATTTGAAGATTTCGTGATTGTCACTCCAAGGAACTAATAAAGCTCTGAGACGCGATGAAGGAAAGACCGGAATATAGCTCTTTCGGAGAACTTGCAGCTTTCTTAGCCTATTGGTTGAGCTTAGTCGTACTGCCCAACTCTAAATGGGCAGATGCTGTTCATCCCACCGTCTTCGCTGTAGCTGGTGCTTTGGCAGAAGGCCACAGATACTCCCTTGCTCCCCCAGTATTATGCTCTATTTATAGAGCCCTCGGAGAGGTAGCTACCCACGTGAAGGATCCTATTCTCGGAGCCTCGTCTGCACATACCTCTTGGCATTATATCACAGGGTGGCTAGGGGTCTACTTTCCTTGGACTTTCGAAGCCCCAGAGCAAGCATATGTTCATCCTTCCCATCTTCCACTCTGGTTCTTCCAACAAAGAGCGATGACCAAAAGAGCGTATGACTGGGTTGCCAATAAAATTCGGGATGATGACCAAATAAACTTCTTTCAATTCCGCCTTTATCATTACACCGAGGATACAGACATGGTGGACCAAGAAACACTTACTGTAGCGAAAAGAGCTTTCTTCTCTTCCATTCGCTCTTGCAGCCTACCCCTTCGGGAAGGGATAGAGTTTTGGAGGGAACCTTACTACCCTAGTCGTTTCGCTCGTCAATTCGGTTACGACCAAACTGTACCACAAGACTGCGGGCTAGTTACTCGGAAAATGCGTTGTTATGGAATAGGTCCTCTCAACTGGGCCTTGATATGGAAACAGCTACTGAATAGCTGCGTTGGATCTTCTTTCATAATTCCAGGCTGTAATCGCATAGTCCGTACATCATATGGCTGGATGCGATGGTGGGATCATCAGTCATACTTGGTCACTAAGTGCTTGCCAGTGGATTCCTCCATCTTTCTCCATCTGCCTAGGCTGAAAGGCAGAAATCCAGAGAGTGGAATTGGTATATCCCGGAAAAGAGTCATGCATCTCATCATGGAGAAATTTGTAGGAAGATATTGTTAGAAGACCCTATCCATGAAATAAAACCTATTAACACTTTGGATGGCTGGTTTGCTCATGGAGTTTTAAGAGAATTTGAGCAATCTCGCCGGGACTTTACAGATCAGGCTGCAGACAACGTTGAAGGTGCATCTTCCCCAGTTCCTGCAGTGTCTGTAGCGGTTCAAGAAGAACCAGTTAATGATACTCCTATACCTCCTCCACAACCCCTTTGTCCTAACTCATCTTCCCCGATGACTAGATCGAGAACGCGTTTACAGGCATCATCTCCTATTCTCTCAGAGGGGACCAGACAAGCATCCGCCTCCCCTATAATTAAAGAGTCTGCACCAGAGAGCAGTAGAGCTGCTACTTGTAAAGGAAAGCAAGTTGTCGTTGAGGAAGTTGACGAAGAAATTTTGGGAGATGAGAGTTCAGCTTCATCATCAGAGACTACTGTCTCTTCGCAGTATGAAGATGACGAGGACAGTGAAAGCAGTGAGGATAAAGATAACGATTTTGAAGAAGGCGAAGTCGATATTGGTGGAGAAGAGGAAGCAATTACAGAAGGGGTTGAAACGGAATCTCATCCTGCAACCTCTAAAGCTCTCCCTGGCATCAATATTCCGGCTAAATCTCCTGCAGCTGAGGAAAACAAGGAAGAACATTTAGATTATGGTGAATACGGATATTCACCAGGTAAAGGAGATTTAACTTTCATGTGCATATATTTATCTACATATTTAACAGTAATTATTTATTTGGAATTATTGTGTCTCCCTTTTTTAGGTGCTCGGGTCGCTGAGATAGGCGCGATCTCTTCAGTGAATCCTCCTGCAGTAATCTCACCAAGAGCTCCTGTAGTTTCGTTGGTGGTACAGAAAGTGGTAGCTCGTGAAATTATATTTCCAACAGAGACCACTGACTTGCCAACTCCAGCTACCAGAGATTCTAGTACGGAAGCTAGAGCACCATCTTTTGCTGATATGGTGGGACTCGGCCCTTCCACGATTCAAGGAGCTTCTCCTTCTATTAATCGTATTCCAGCGACAGGTATATACATGCACCAGTTATTTTACTTAGAACCGCATATTTCATAATATATCTGAATGCCTTTCTTCTTTTTGCTATAGGAACTCCTTCTTGTAGCGGTGCGGCCAGTTCCGACTCTGTGGCCACTACATCTGAACTATCGTCTTTTGTAAAAGTCCCTGTTCACAAGATGCTTATGGTGAAACACTCTTTGTTGACGATAGCCCATATCTTCAGAAACCCTGATCAATGGTTGGACTTAGATGTTGCTATGGAAATTTTGGAGAGCTCTGCCAAAATGGCTAGAATTAACATATCTCCTTTGCGCGATTCGCTCCTTAAATTCCGCGATTCAGTAATCTCATTGGCGTCGGTAGAAAATGCTACAATTGCCCTTGAGATTTTAGAATACAGGAAGCAGCTGGCTGCATCTCAAGAACAAGCCTCTCTGACGGATTCATCTATCTCCAAACTTGAGCAAGAACATCTAATTCTTCAAGATCAATTAAAGATTCATATTGATGAGAGAGTGACCACTCAAGATCGTATCGCAGCCCTGAAAGAGGAAATCTCTCAACTGGAGAGGAAGAATCACGAGCAAGACTTAGTCATTCAAGATGTTGAAAAAGGATGCGGGCGAATGTTCAATCCCTTGATATAGAAAAATCTGTACGACTCTAAGGTAGAGAAATGATCGCTTCTTTGGAGAGCAAGCTAGCCGGTGTTCCTGATCAGGCGAGACTTATTCTTGAAGAAAAATCCAAGCATGATGCAGCTCAGGCACAATTAAAAGAAGATTTGCGCAAATGTATAGAGGTAGTAGGGGTTACGGAAGAGCTTTAAACATGTGATTTTTGAACATATAATCTTTGTTTACATGCTTTTGGATGGGTAATTTATTTGACTTATCATATGCTTTTATGATAGCATTTTGAGATATTTACAATGGCATTTACCACATCGCATATTGATGACATTTATGCTAGCATTTATCACATCATATTGTGGAAATCCTATTTTCATACAGTAATTTCATCATATCCTTAATTATAATTTTCAAGTCTTTTATGCTTTATTAGTACGGGATTCTCTATGTGAGTATTAAATTGGCGGTGCTAAGTTTCAATTTAATTAGCCACACACAGTTTAAGCTCATGAGTAGTGGAGCGCGCGTGCACACACAGTTTAAGCTCTTGAGTAGTGGAGCACTTGTTGGTCTTATATGATGGTCTCTGTAACTCTCTAGAGTTCTCTTGGACTTTTCACTGCCTTGAGCTCACGGCCACAGTCCATCAGAGGGGCCCATTGACGCTACCGGGCGGTGAACTGTTGGTTTTACGCATAGGGTTGGCCACGGTAACTCTCTAGAGTTCGCAGGGCTCGCAAGGCTACCTTTGGGCACCAAATCTAGGGTCACCAGTCCATCAATGAGTAGGCTTAATCCCTTCCTCACGAGTTACTTCTGAAATCAAACCCTAGATCTGGAGGGTCTTACGCATGGTTGGCCTAAAAGCTCGCACTGCGGCCCCTATTTTATTCGTCTGCAAGGTCGAGCCCATTCACGGGAGGGCACTTTCATCCGTTCCCCGTGGCGCTGCCGGAAAGTTATACAGACGGCATGGGAGTTACGGTGACTAGTCTTCGTGGATTTATGGCCTTTTAGGCTTTGAATTCTTGACTTCGTCAGCTGCCCGCATGGGTGCGCACGATGGTCTTCGCGGGTTTTTTAGGGCCACTGACTCCTCGCCGCTGCCCGAATGGCGATCTTGATAGGTCTTATGTGTAGTTCGCCGGCCCTTTTAGAGCTTGATCCTTTGAGAGCTTGATCCTTTGAGGATTTGATCCTTTGAGGATTTTATCCTTTTAGAGCTTGATCCTATTTTTATTTATTTATTTATTTTTTTTTTTAGCTCTTTCTTAGAGCTTGATCTTTTTGATTTGGCTCTTTTAGGATTTAGCTCTTTTAGGATTTGGCTTGGCTAGACTGCCTTTTTGACCGAGATTGATATATCCTTGCTTTTGATAGTATTTTTAAGAAGATCCGTGCCTTGTAAGGCAATATATCAATCTTGTCGATATCTTCAAGAATCAATATCTTCAAGAGAATCTTCATATAGACGTGATCTTATTCATCCTTTCCCCCTTTTGATACAGAATCATTATGCCGATAATATTCTGGGTCTAAATCAGCATGTCTATCTTTAGGGGTAGTATCTTTTGATGAAGCGGGCGTTGACATGTATACTGATACCTTGCCCCCCTTGATTTGCGATTCTATATGCCCCATTGGAGTATACTTCTTTTACCACATATGGACCATCCCATTTAGGCTCGAACTTGCCCCCTGTCCGGCGAGTGACCACTATAGGTCTTTTCATCATTAGCACCATATCCCCTTTTTGAAAGATCAGTATTTAACTTGTTTATCAAAGGCAGTCGATATCCTAGCCTGATATGACTGCAACCGCTGCTGAGCTGCTAGACGCTTTTCATCTAGCAGATCTAATTCTTTCAGCCTTATTTTTGCATTTTCATCATCTGTTACAGACTGATGTACAGCTATTCTGAGCGATGCCACCTGTATTTCAATTGGGATGACTGCCTCCATGCCATAGATTAATGAATACGGTGTCGCCCCTGTTGCTGTTCGATGGGTAGTCCTGTAGGCCCATAATGCTTCATGTAACTTTTCATCCCAATCGCGTTTATTGCCTGTCACCGTTTTCTTTATTATTTTGACAATCGTTTTGTTAAACGCCTCTGCTAACCCATTGGCCGGGGGATAGTAAGGTGTTGAAAACGAATGTTGGATGCCGAACTTCTGACACAGCTTTTCCATGCCTCTATTTTTAAAAGGGGTGCCATTATCAGTGATGATCTTTTTTGGAATACCATGACAGTATATTATGGCATGCCGGATGAAATTGACCACATCCTTTTCTTTAACATTGCGCGAGGCGACTGCTTCGGTCCACTTGGAGAAATAGTCTGTCGCTGCCAAAATATATTGTTTTCCTTTAGACGAAGGTGGATTTATAGGGCCAATCACGTCGAGTCCCCAAGCTGAGAAAGGCCAAGAAGCAACGGTCTGATGTAAGTCTTCCGGGGGGACATGTATTACATCCCCATGTATTTGACATTCATGACACCGCTTCGCATATTCTATCGCATCTTTGAACATGGTAGGCCAGTAATAACCCATTCGATCACTTTATGGTATAAATTTCGGCCGGCTTGATGCGCTCCACATTCTCTTGAATGTGCTTCCCGCAGCATTTGATTTGCTTCTTGCTTGTTTAAGCACCGTAACAACATTCTATTATAAGATTTTCTATATAATACTTCGTTACATATGACAAATTTGCCCGATCGCTGCTTAATCTGCTGTCTTTGCGCATTATCTTCTGGCAAGATGTTGTATATGAGATAATCGACGAAAGGCTGACGTCAATCATCTGTCGTTATTTCCAGATAGGATATAGGAAACATTTCAACGATTTCTTCGATAACCTCTGCGGATGGCAAGAATCTTCTTTCTTCTGTAGTTACCTGGGGAGGACTTCGATTTGTGTAGGACAGAGCCGCTGCCAAACTGGCTAAAGCATCCGCTTTTGCATTCTCAGATCGTGGTATATGTTTGATTTCCATATGACAAAACTGTTCGAGTAACTGTTGTGCTTTCCGATAATAAGGCAAGAGCTCTTATTTCCTTACTTCGTATTCTGTTGTCAATTGATTTATAATCAATTTAGAATCTCCGAAAATGGGCAATAATTTTATTTCCATTTGCTGAGCTATTTCCATTCCGATAATGAGGGCTCTATATTCAGCCTCATTGTTTCGTGCATGTAGTGCCCAGTGTGAAGGAGTATGGTAACAGATTGCCTTGAGGAGTAATAAATATCACTCCTGACCCCGCTCCCGATGTTCGAGCAGCACCATCAAAATACATCTGCCATGGGCTCTGGGATTCGGCCAACATAACTTGCTTGTCTAGAAAATCATCGTTAATTTCTTCACTTTTTGCCACAGGATGTGCTGCGAGGAAATCTGCCACGGCCTGCCCTTTTACTGCTTTTGCCGGCCTATACGAAATAGTATACTCTGATATTAATAACATCCATTTGGCTAATCTTCCCGATAACATCGGCTTGGTCATCAAGAATTTTATCGGATCTGTTCTTGAGATCAAAGTTATATCGTGGGAGAGACAATAATGTCTTAATTTTTGCACGGTAAATATTAATGCTAAACATTCTTTCTCAATCGAGGAATAATTGCATTCTGCCCCCATCAATGTTCGGCTTAGATAATAAAGAGCAGTCTCCTTTCCGGCTTCATTTACCTGTGCTAACAAAGCACCCAAAGAATTTGTAGCTGCAGATGTATATAAGATAAGCGACTTACCTCTCACTGGAGCTGTTAACATCGGCGGCTGTTTCAGCAATTCCTTAATTGAATCAAATGCATTCTGACAGGTGTGATCCCATACAAATTCTGTATCTTTTTTCATTAGCCGAGAAAATGGCTGACACCTTCCTGCGAGGTTTGAAATGAAACTGCGAATGTACGCTAGTTTTCCTTGTAAACTTTTCAATTCCTTTAGCGTTGTTGGTGGCGGCATATTTTGAATAGCCTTAATTTTTCCTGGATCAATCTCGATGCCTCTATGCCGTACAACGAAGCCAAGAAATTTGCCTGAAGATACCCCAAATGCACACTTAGCTGGGTTCATCTTTAATTGTTTCTTTCTGAGTCGACGGACGACTGCTGCCAAATATTCACGGTGTTCTTGATGATCTTCTGACCTAACCACCAGGTCGTCAACGTAGCATTCAACATGTTTATGCATCGTATCTTGAAAGATATTTTTCATCGCCCTTTGATATGTTGCCCCAACATTTTTAAGACCAAAAGGCGTAACTTTGTAATAGTAAATCCCGAGTGGTGTTCTGAATGCCGTCGCCTCTTCATCTTCAGGCGCCATCCTGATTTGATTATAACTTGCGTAACCATCCATAAAAGACATAATAGCATACTGAGTAGTACTATCGATCAATAACTCTGTTATCGGGAGAGGGAAGTCGTCCTTTGGACATGCTTCGTTCAGATCTCTGAAGTCAATACATACTCTGATCTGCCCATTCTTCTTTTTCACAGGAACGATGTTTGATATCCACTTGGGATATTTAACTTCCCTGATGAATCCAACCTTTATCAGTTTGTTTACCTTCTCTTCGATTAACGGAATCAGGTCTGGGTGAAAGCGCATTTGTGCTTGCTTTACTGGTTTCTTTTCTTTAGAGATATTTAATCGATGCATCGCTACGGAGGGTTCCAGTCCCGGCATCTCTTCATATGTCCAGGCGAAGAAGTTTTTATTTTCTTTGAGAAGTTGGCCATATTTCTCGAATTCCTTTTCAGAAAGGCTGATGCTGATGAATGTATTCCTCGACTCTTCCTCTGTTCCCAAATTTATTTCTCGCAAGCCATCTATTGTCGGTTGACCCCTGTCTTCTATTTGTTTTGGAGCTGTTTCAGGATACTCGACTACTTTAGGATCTTGTTCTGGTATTTGTGCGGCCGAAGTCATATTTACTGATACCATATTCACTGATGACTCTGCTTCTAGCCCCTGGAATTTTCTCCGCTTTTCCTGGTTAACCCCGAGAGGGATTTGAATTCCTTTCCCATGATTCAGTCCAGTGGGTTTGTTACAATCAAAACCCATATTTCTCATGATTTTCTTGCTTATTGCACTGTACTTTTTCAAATTTTGCGGTGTTAACTCTCTGTGATATACATTGCTTGTGATCTCATCCTTTGTTTTCGCTGCGGCATGGAATTCTATCGGCTCAGGATATTTAGTACTAGCCCTGACTTGAAATTTTCCTGGAGTGACTATAAATGGCTTACACCTTTCAATATTGGGTAAGGGCATCGTATAATTGGATGTAAGATTTTCAGCTGTTCTGTCGATAACAATGTCAACGGCGGCTGCCCCGGTTGTCTCAGACGCTTGGGTACAAAATAGAATTTCTTTCTTACTTTTGCAGTCCCGGAAGATTCCGCCCTTTCTTCTCTAACGTTGTTTATTCGGACGTCTTTTAAGACTTTCTTTTCATCATCATTTCCCACATCTTCGGAGAAACCTTTATAATAGCTGGCGTCTGCGAAGAAAAACTCAGCTTCCGTATATGGTTTTGCGTCAGCCATCACCTTGCATTGCATTCTGTCCTTACAGTATTTGAAGCATTGGTGTAGAGTAGAGGGTACAATACTGTACTGATGTATCCACGACCTTCCCAAGAGAAGGTTATACGTTATCATAGCATTTATAACGTGACATACAACATTAGTAATTAATTCTCCCACTTCCAATGTCACTATAATCTTACCGAGTGCGCGTTGTCCATCTTGATTGAACCCCTGTATCATCATTCCGCTGGGGCGCAAATTAGAACGACGATAGCCTAATTTGTTTATCATGGGAGTGACAAAAGATTCGCTGCAGACCTATTGTCTATCATGATCCGTTTTATCTTCTTTTCAAAAATATACCCTTCTATCATTAGCGGTCTGTTATGTTCTGCTTCACCAATCAAATCATCATCAGAGAAAGAGATTATTGGTAGACAATTTGCCCATTCATTGTGTCTTTCATGTTTCATTTCTATCAATAAAGCTTCTCTCACATTGTGATCAGACAGCGCTTAGATCAAACTCTGTCGAAATTCTTCTGATAACTTGAGTGCATCAAAGATGCTTAGACGTGCCGGTATGCCCTTCAAGTGACTAACTACGTCATAAGCCACTTTCATCGCTCCGTTCCCATTTTTACTTCCATCCCCGCTGTTCTGTCTTTCAGTGACTTCTTTCCTCGTAATTTCTGCTTTTTGCTTCACCAGACTTGTTACTTGCTTCCCTGATCGCAACGTAATCATTACGGCATTCTTTATTAACTTTCGATTTTCTTTCTCTTTTATTTCTCAGGCTTTTTCCTGGACTGAAAACACGTTTACTGTCGCTCTCATACTCTTTTCTTTGCTTTCGCTGGTTATTATTTCACCCCTATTTATCATTCGTTGTATGATGCACTTCAACGTATAGCAATTCTCAGTCGGATGTCCCACTAGGAGATGATAACGGCAAAAGTTTCTTTCCCGGGTCTTCGTCACATCTTCAGGGCGCTTGGGTTCTGGAAATTCCAGGGTGCCAGCTTTTAATAACTGCTGCATCATAGGAACTACGTCTTCTTTATCGAAGTCAAATCCTTCATGAGAATCGAGCATTCTGAGCCTTTTTCCGCCGTATCTATCCCTTGATTGATTTCAGCCTTCTTTTCCTTCCGACATTTTGTCTCTTGAGCCCCTTGCATCTTGATTTTTCTTATCCTGATCGATGGTATTGACGGTCGTTCTGCCAGGTATCCTCCTGACAGTTTCATGATGAAATGCTGGCATCTTACGAGTCATTAATTCCAATGCATGGGCTTTGGTAGCCAAATCGCGAAAGGTTCCGATATCGGCGCTGGTGAGTTCGAACATGATTCCTGTTTCCATAGAGTTCAAACACATCTTGACCTGTTCCTTTTCTTCCGGCAACTGTCTACACGATGCCTCCAGTGTTTTCCATCTGGCTATGAACTTTTCGACTGGTTCTCCTTCTCGCTGTCGTACTGAAGCTAATTCCGTGATGCTAACATCGCGCTCTGACGAGAAGAAGTTTGACATGAAAGCGTCTTGCATTTCCTCCCATGTGCGTATAGATCTTGGAGCTAAATTTGAATACCATCGGAAAGCTTTACTTGTCAATGATGATCCGAATAATCGTAAGCAGTATTGAGGTATCGTGGAGAAATTCCCCATGCTGGTAATGAAGTGCATCAAGTGCTCTTCAGGTGACTCTTCTCCGTTAAACTTCTGAAAGTCCGGATGCTTGAAATTAGCTGAAAAAGGGACGTCTTCTACTTCTCTCGGGTACGACGTTTGGTATCTGAAACGGCCGGTATTCGTGCACTCTCTCTCTATTCTGACTACTTCTTCGATGACTTGCCTTACGTCATCCTGTGTTATAGCTCTTGTTACTGGAACGGACCCTCGCGATCCTATCCCCTGTGGACGGGAACCTTTAGGTTGGCTCTCCTGTCCATTTGTCGATCCCATCATAGGTGGAGCAGCTATCTGGGCTACATTATGTGCTAGAGTTGCAAAAGCTTCTCTGAGGTTCCGGCATTCGTCCATTAGCACTCTTTGCGCCTCTACCATTTGGTCAACACGTTCTTCAGTAGTTGGCCTGTTTTCTTGACCTGTCTCTGCCATGTACACTGTGGCTCCTTTACTATTTGTCGAGGCCGTTGTTGGGGTAAGACGAGAGTACGTTGACGTAACAGGGCTTATAAAGAGAGGAAAGATCGGAGTCTCGTTCGACTTTTGTGCGCTTCCTGTGCTATTAATCGATCGGGGCGATACAGTTATGGGCGAACTTGTCAGGGGTGATACAGGCATCGGTGATCCTATCATCAGTGTTTTACCTTTCTGTGCTTCTGTTCATTTGGTCCTTGGGGCGATCAGAGCCGAAAAATCATGTGACGCGAACTGTAGAGCTGCTCGTTCGGGATATATCGCAGGAGGAGCAAGCTCGGGTTTTCTCCTTGCTATACTGCACGTGATTGGTCCCTCAGCTCTTGGTATAGATAAGTTTCCCTTGCGGTTCTTTAAGTTCTTTGCTTTTGTATTCTTAGACAAGACCACAGTCCAGTCCCTGTCACTTTCCTGTGGTTGAGGTGAGATGGAAATGACTCTCGCTGTTACTTGAGTCACTCTGCGCCTATTTGTGGTGCATGCATTCGTATGCTCGGGAGTTCGGCTTGGCGCATATTCGACTATGAATCCAGTGGGGATGAAGCGGAAGTTCACTTTTCTTGCAGCGTTAGCCATCAATAGTATTATGTAATTGAATTTGGGTACCTTCCAAACAGAAACATATGTGAAGTTAGTATGCGAGAGATTAAGTAAGCTATATTAGAGATGAAGGGGAGGATGTTCCCACTGAGAGTCGCCATTTTGGCGTCTAAGAGACACCAAAAAGTGATAAGAGCCTTACAACTTTTCCCAATGTTACTGTTTAAATAAGAAAAAGATGTCCCCAGTGGAGTCGCCATTTTGTTTCGACAAGGAACAAATGTATTTAGTTTGGAGAAACTATCTTATTCAGACATAACAACGAAAAAGTATAAAGACAATCATCACATTTTATTGATTCTGAATTCATTTACATCCTCAGATATCTCTTGATTCTAAGATAGATTACAAAGAATTCATTATAAGTTCAGCTGTCATAGTTAAATGTAAATTTCGGCAGCATAACGGCAATGATCCCAATCATCCCCTACGACTTAAGAGGAATTGACGAATCGACCAACAGTCTTCAAGAAAAATAGAGATTCCGGCAGCATTCCGGCGCTATTTCAGTCATCTCCTGAAACTTAGGAGAAATATGACTTTCTGTCGGTGACTCTTCATTCTCTCTTGAATAGGAAGAACTTGAAGATTTGAAGACTCTGGCCATTTCAGCAGCATGACAGCCCATTGCTGTTATAGACTGCAGGGCAATCGGTTTGCGCGGTCCTGCGCAGACCATATCGTTTGCGCGGGTCCGCGCAAACTATAAGAGCCCAATGCTCATTTGCGCGGGTCCGCACAATCTGCTGGAGCCCGATGCTCCGCACCTTCGGTCTTTTCCTTCGTTCCTCTTTCACTCCAGAATCTTCGAACCCCTTTTTAGAGAGAAAGCGGGGTATTTATAGGCATTTCACAAGCGTAAAACTCTTACTTGGATGATGTGGGACAAAATAACTTCCAACTATTTTTACGTCATTGTTACATGCTTTGTGCGGATATGCGCAAACGATATACTTTGCGCGATTCCGCGCAATCGATATACTTTGCGCGATTCTGCGCAATCGATATACTTTGTGCGGTCCAGCGCAAAGTGTATTCTTTGTTCCTTTCTTCCAACCTTTTCATAAATGCCTTGATCTTTGGCTTCTTCAACTCTTCTCTTATTTTATGCCTCAACATTACTATAAGGTCGTGATGTCTATTAGTGCGCAAGGTTTTCGGCCAAAAATAGTAAGTGTCCTATTTGGCTTCACCAAACCATTCTCTTAATTATTCTAAGCTCTTTTCACAATGGGCGTAACTCCTAAAGCTCAACAGATGAAGAGTAATCAAACTAAAACTACTATTTTTAGTAAAACGAAATTGAAACAGGGAAACGACCATTGATCCATGGTTTTTTCACAATTTCAGGTTGAGCAACCTAGTATAGCAGGGTTGGTTGGCTTCATTAGCTCGTTCTACCCCAAAATCATATATTTTACGTCAGATAACTCATTCCGGATTGTAAGATATGTCCGAAATTGCCAGAAACTACCCGAAATTGAGCGAATCGGGGTCTGGGGCCTACCCACATTAATCTAGGGGTACCCAGGGTGGGACCCAGGGTTTTTTGGGGCCTAGGGGGCAGGAGGGTCTCGCCCATGGGGCCCCCCCTCAAAATCTGGACCATTGGTCGGCGAGGCCCTCTCCCGGTCGACGAGGCCTCGCCGGGTTTCGGGTCCGGGCGGGCGGGCCGGTCGGACCGATCGTCTTTGGGGGTTTTATAAACCCCCTGGTATGCCTCCCGTCCAATTCAACCTTCCCAAATGCGTACCTACTTCACAAAACAACCCTCCAAGCTCTCCCTTTTCTCCCAAAATCTGATTTTTCTCTCTCTAACCTCCCTTCCAATCGCACAATCCACTGTTTTCTGTTAAAAACCGCACCCCTCCATCGTTTGCAGCAACAACCACCCTCTACCCTTTCCATTTTCTCTCGGTTGAGCTCCTACACCCCCATTTGAAGCTCAAAATCGTGCAAGCTCTCTAACCCATCCATTTTCTTCATTTTCCCTTCTTTACTCCTTGTCAGTTGGGCCTCTACAACCCCTGTTGAGAACTAAATCCGTGGGGACTCAAAGATCCTAGCCCTTTCCTCCCTTTCCTTCATTTTCCATGGCTTTATTCGAGGACTTTAGGGCCCGTTCGGCCAAATTACAATAGTTAAGTTTAAGGTGGATAGAATTGTAAAGGTAACAATAAATGCATGTGTAAAGTATTGTCCTTGGATTGGGTGTATCCCATATTTTCCAATACCATGTTTGGAATGTATGTAATTAAAAAAATAAATTCCGAGGTTTCCTTTCAATTACACTTAGAAATTCATCATCCTGGGATGTGGAACTCCCATCTCATGCTTTCCAACACCAGGCTCATTTTCCTCAGCCTATACCATTAATTTTAATCCCCACCCACCCTCCTACCAACCATGCCACTCCCAATCCCGAGGAGGGATTAGCAATGCAAGCCCATTAAATACAACTTAAGACCACTGGCCACGTAGTGTTGAAGTGATAAAGTCCCTTGATATACATTAACCCACCACACTCTGATAGCTTAAGCTTTTAGAGTAAATGGTTTTTTGACAAATAGGCCCTTGGAGTTTTGGACCTAGAGCGGTGCTCTTAAATTTCGATAGGCCCGACCATATAGGAAACCCAACAAATTTATAATGTGAACCTTAGGACCCTCTTAGTTGGAATGAGCATATGTGAAATGCTTGAGCGTCAAGTACAGATAACTCAGTTCCAATTAGACAACTTTGTCCCTAAGTGATAAAACCTTTCCTTGTATTAGAAATGATGTGAAATCATCTAGCATATGAGCTTAGACTTTGGACTACACCTATGGATTTCCACTACTCCTAAATTAAGACTAAACTACTGGTTACATTAGAGAATGCCAGAGACCAATAGATGTAGTTGGGTCAAATCAATACACCTCTTTGATCTGGGTGGCGCAGCGAAAGTGTGGTGGACCCTACCCCACTGGCCCAGGATTGAAGTTGTGCTCGTTGAATACGAACATTATAGAAGCCCTAGTAAGTTCTACTACAAGAAACCGTTTTAGGATGATCTAATAAGAGTTGATTCACCATTTCCTTGGACATTGATAATAACAAGGACTCTCTTAGACTAAGACCTAAAGGGCAACCTTAGACATAGACGATTTGAGCCTTTCAATGATGGACATTCCCTTTGTTTCTAGAGTGATCGGACTACAGAGTTACTGAAATATAAAATGCGAAACATTCACGGCTTGACCCAATTCTCAATCTTGGACGACTACCAACGAACTCACTGCTGACGAGCAAAAGACCAGGATCCACCAAGATTCGGAAGGGATATGATGAGCTTCCTACCCTGGCCCGGTAGATGATCGATGTATCGGGATCAAGCCCACTATAGTCATCTCTCCATGTTGGTCAAACAATGAAAACAACTATCTTACTCTAAATTGTTGGGAATTGTCGTCGAGACTCCAAATAGGTAAAGAAATAAATTGTAGCGAACCATCAGGGTATGAGAAATGGATAAAGAAATAAGTTTTAAGGGGGGTAGACTAAAATGAACCAGGCTTGTATATACCCTACCACGCGTAGAAACTCGAAATCAATAAAACTTCGGCAAAAGAAATAATTAAATCTTTCCTTATTACCCTTAGCCAATTTCGGGGACGAAATTTTGTTTTAAGGGGGTAGATTGTAACATCCCGGATTTTTACCAACCTGGGATTAGACGTCTTTAGGCAATGGGTCGATCCTAACACCTTATTAACTTGTCAGAACTCAATCCCAAAGTCTAAAACCGCTTTTGAACCCATTTCCTTCGCAAATCTCACCTTTCACCACCTTGTTCTTTAAATTTTCTAAGTACTTTCACATTAGACGCTATCTTAAAGTTTAGGTAATGAAGAACAATACTTAAACTAAACATTGCTACAAAGGACTAAGTACCACCTCAGACGAAAATCACCCAGGACTAAATCCTTTAGAAATTAGGCGAGAATTAGCCAGTGTTAAACTAGAGTCCCTGTGAAATTATCACCAATCACTTTAAATACAATCTGCAAGACCCAAAACTTGTAGAATCATTGACGCTATGTTACCCTAAAATCTAGGATCAATCTCATTACCCGGCTGCTCTCGGGAACATCTCGAAACTCCATATCAGATCTGGACTGCACGTCGGAAGTCCGATTAACACGAAGTTAAGGAATTAGGACCGCCTTACTGGGCTTGACAACCATCTCGGAAATCAAATCCAGATAGTGTCCCAGCGCTATTCGCTTGAGTCCGGAGCGAGGAGTGTGAAAACACTTGATTTTCTTTACAAATAAATATCTCAAATAGTAATTTGACACCTCTCGCTTGCAGATCAGTTTTAAGCCACCAGACCGTCAGAACCAGACCAAATTACACCCTCGGATCAGGAGAAATTTCATACACATATCCATGTACTCAGAATCTCCGATCGAGATCCGCTGACCGTTGAACTGAAATTGGTCCGCCACGCGTGATCTGGGAATCCCACTGAAACAAAAACTTAGCTCCACCTAGATCCAAGGTTGGTGAGCTTAAGTCTGACCTTTGGCTCAAGGAGGCCCGCTAGAAGTCCTCCGTTGAGCTGGAAAAGTGCCGCTTTGGTTATAACCTAAGTATACCTTGACCACAAGTCTGTTTTAGAGTGTTTTTAGGCTATATAAGGACCTTAGAACTCTCTCTCTCTCACAGCCATACGAATTTGAGAGAAACCCTAGAGAGAGAAGTGAGAAAAGGGAGAGAAAGAGCGAGAGAAGTGGGAGATCCTTCCTACTACTATCCCCTGCCGCTACATAAGCTGCACCACCCGATTCTAATCGCTTTTCCGGCGATTCCGGCTTCGTTTCTAGGTAAGACACCCTAACCCTAATCTGTTTTGGGGTTGTATAGATTGTAGGTTATGAAATAGCTAACCCATTTCATTCTATAGGTTGCCAAACCGCCGTGTACAGAAGCTTAGCAATTCTATCGACTCCGTTACGATTCTACGATAAAAGGTGCGGACTTTAGGTGTATAGGTTATAGTTTTCAACGCTTTCAATGTCAGATAATGATAGATTCATGATCTGTATGCAATTGTACATGTACAAAGTGCTTTCTGTTTTCCGTTTCGATTAAAGATGAAGAATATGAAATTTTACATGCTCTAGGTATTTGTGGAAAGTACCGTATACGTATAAATTTTGGAAATGTGTTTGCCATGATTATTTGCTGTATGAATATATTATATATGGATAAAATACTTGTTTGGCGAAAGGACTCGTCCTAATACATGTTTTGCTAATGTACACTATGTATGTTGAAAAGAGTGTATTCTAAGTGTTTGTGAAAATGACTGAATGAGTATAGAATTCTCATTCGTGCTTGCCATGACTAATTGTCATGGATATATGATTGTTGTATTGGCGATACCCCTTTGACGAAAGGATTTGCCCTAAATCACGCCACGGCCAATATACACTATATATGCTAAAATGTATGGCCCAAGTGTTTGTGGAAATGACTAAAGGAACATGGAACTTGGATTCCTGCTTGCCATGACTATCCGTCATGGGTGCGCGCGTGTTATAATTGGGGCAACTCCCTAGTGAAAGGATTTGGCCTTATACCTATGTGATCAACATACGTCATGTATGTTGATGTATGTAGTTTAAAGTGTTTGTTGAAATGTCTGAATGAGTAGTAGTTAGTAAATTGTAATGTACAAGGATGTTGAGATAGGTTTCTCAACTACCCTAGTGATGTGTATGATTTCCTTCATGTAAGTTAATTAGTTTAATCACTTACTATTTTATGAAACATATGTTTTTGGATTTCCTGTTTGCATTGTGTTTTATAACATGCTTGCTAATATGTTTGAATTACTTGTTTATTTAATTATGCTCTGAATACTTCACATGTTTAAGTTGTATTCCATAAAATCCGTCATGGGTGATGGGGGAGTGGAGCAACGAGTGCGTGCAACAGCCCTGGCAACCCTAAACGGATAATATCAGACTTTGATTGTATGAGTTGAATCTTGATCCATTACTGCTTTAACTATCTGCAATTGAATGTGATTGGGGCTATGATTATAGTCCAGGCAATCGGTAACGGGATTGAATTCGTGGCTGAGATTCATTTGTCACGTGAGATGTGTTCGATGAACTCGAGTCGTACTTTGGTTGACAATAGTGGTTGGCCACGGGAGGTGCTTATGCACTTTATGCCGTTCAACTTGTTGTGCGCTCGATCTAGCCGAACTTGTCAAGTAACCCGATCTGTCTAATGTATGTTCACCATGTTTGGACGCTACTGCTTGAACCTAGGGTACCAAACTTACCAGTGAAATCCTGTTAACCATGGTACCTCGATCCGCTAAGACTCATGAGCCGGACATAGTGGCATGGGACACCGTGGTTGAGCTGTCGGCCTACGCTGGGGCCACATGCCTTCCCGTAGTGACCATTGAGCAACCAGACTCGTGAGCCGAATATGGTGGTATGAGACACTGTATTCGAGCTGTCGACACCTACGGCGAGAGCCGAGTACGGTGAGACCTGTATTCGTACTGACGGGCGACGAGCCCTCCGTAGTGTCTTCGAGTATATTCTAAGGTCTGTGATTGGCGATGAGCCCTTCGCAGCAACTAGAGGATGAGTTGAGCCGAGTACGGTGAGACCTGTATTCGAACTGACGGCCAGCAATTGAGCCGAGTACGGTGAGACCTGTATTCGAGTTGACGACCCTAGAATGGATCATGTTTGAGAATGATATAAGGGAGGTACTTTAGTTTCCCAATACTACTGTTTGAAATGGACTAATAACAACTCGGTAATCATGCTCATCATAGCATTGCATGTGCCTGGAAGATGTGGAGCACTGAGGGATGTAAGCATGCCGCGAACGTAAGATGGTGTCGCACGAGGGTGGTTTGGCAAGGGCATACATCATGACTGCATTCCATACTTGCATTAAGAAGAATATTTAGAATTGTTTGACTTTACTGCTTTATCATTACTGTTTGACTGAGTTGATAACATGTTAACCTATGCTTTATTGTTCCACTGAGTTGATCACTCACTCCCATGTTACGGGACGGTGTTCCAAACACCCACCAGACTTTGTCTGATTGCAGATGGCGACGCTACTCCTGAGGCAGAGCCGGACCTTTGTATTGATTATGATGCTTGGTCGTATTGGTTGTTTTCTGGCGGCTTCATGTGAGCCGTGTCTTGATCGACGGGATTATAGGGATGCTGACTAGATGACACTACACATTTAGTATAATTTGAATTGTACTTATAATTCATTAACCTGGTAACCTTGTCACACTCTGGAGACTTACCATAGTTTTTATATTTATATATCTATCACAGTCTTCCGCTTGGAAATTTAACTGTCTCTGGAGTATGATATGTTGTTTTGGCTTAATCTCACTCATGTTCAATGCACTAATACAGACAACATTCAATCATCATTCATTTTGTTGCATAAGTGATGCGTTGGAACTCGGGAGTTGAGTTTATGCTCGACCCCCGATTTTCAGGGCGTTACAGTCTCGCACCCTGAAGGCCCTCCTGTGCTGTAAGTAGGACAAGTGTGCTCCTCCACCATCACCCGAGTCGGACGACTAATCTTATATTGTAGACGTCTTTGGGTTTTTTTTTTTTTTCTTGCTTTCTATGTGATAGCCTTGATAGCTTAGTAGTATGTTAGAGTTGTTGGTGTGTTTTAGTGTTTAAGGCTTTGTTAGATTAGCTCACATGCATCTTCTGTCATGATCCATGTAAGACTACATCTCATGTATTGTGACAATTTTAGTTAAATGAAATGCATGAAGCTCCTTTTGTTATGGAATGTGTAGAATGCTTGAGAAATTGAGTATTGTTATTCAAAATCTTACACGTGTTGCACCCTATGTTATATATAGAGAATGCCCCCTAAGAACACTTCGAGCACTGCACATCTTGCACTTGGCGGATTGTTTGACCAAACGATAGCCATATGGACCTTAGCTCGGGCTCGGACTTTGAGACAATGCCTGCTTCATAGCTGGCCACTAGCCCCACCAATGGGCCAACATCTACTGCGCCACCAGTTCTAGAACAGAACTGTGCGTCCTTGTCAATGCCACACATGCATCAGGCTCCTCCTCTTGATAGGTTGGAGCAGATGATGCTCCTGATGCAGCAACAACAGATTTGGACCACGATCGCAGGGGCCCTTGCCCAGAATATGAATATCATCCCACCAGCACCACCTGTGCAGCCTGCTGGACATATGAATACCAGCGGTCTTTTTAAATGCTTCCAGCGTTTCTGACCTCCCACCTTCGCGGGCACCCACAGGCCCGAGGAGGCCAAGTACTGCATAGATCGGATCTCTAAGATGTTGAAGCCGCTGCACTGCACTAAGGCAGAGCAGGTTGAGTTGGTTACATATATGTTTGAGAAGGATACGTGTGGACATGGGAAGCTTTTGAGACCTGCTTCCATGAGAAGTACTCCCCCCTCACTTACCATAATGAAAAGGAGGGTGAGTTTATTCACCTCCGACAGGGAGGAATGACCGTGGCAGAGTATGAGAACCGCTTCACAGAGCTGGCTAGATACGCTCCTTTGATCCTAGCAAATGAGCCGATAAAGATGCGGCGTTTCTCAGATGGCTTGAGGCCCGACATCCGCACGAAGATGTGTTGTGCTAGCATTCCCAACTATGCTAAGCAGGATGGGGATAGACTATCCCGTACATATGTACCCATGGGTCCGAGGCCTCAGCCTGATTTGCCAAACAAACCGTTCCTCGGCAAGAGGCCACGTGCAGATTCGCCTCCTAGATTTATAGCTCCACCGACCCAGTTGAGGCGATCAGATTTGTGGTGCACCTAATGCAAGAGGTTGGACCATACAGACACTTTGTCATGCCCCAAACTTGAAAACCGGGTTCACAAAATTCCCGATCGCCGAATCCGGTGCTGACAGCCTCCGTAGTACCCCATTCTCGGCTCCCAGTGCCCATTCGCTAGGTTTTGATCCTGGGATTCTATGAGGAGGATTTTTAACATCAGTTTAATTCGTAATAAGCATAACCAAAGACAACCACACACAACAACCAAAAACTCCATCACATTTCCTCTATGATAAAAAACTTATAAGTACAATGAGCATACAGGGAAATACAATGATAGTGGACAAAAAGCTCCAAGATGTTCTGTTAAGCGCTCCTGCCTCAGCGCTGCTACGGTCCAACATCACCTGTACGCAATGGTCATGCATAAGCTTATGAAAAGTTTAGAAGGTGGTGAAAGTGTGTGCGCAAGATAGTAATACAATTATACAGTATCAGAGTAATGCAAAATATGCTGATGAATCTATGAATACTAATGTAAGGCATGAATGATGTCGGCCATACCAAGGCCATGCGATGCGAGATGCAACTCAAGCATACGAATCCTCATCTAAGTCCATATATTAATACAGTTCAACTCTAGAATATCAATAGGGTCTATTACACTCCAACTAGATTACCGCCCCATCGCGCGCAACAAGGTGAGTGGAAAAGACCTCACTATCCACCTGCTAATATCGGACTTGGCTCATCGATAACAGACCCATTCCTCGAGCTAGTTAAACTCAGCATTGCCCTCTCCTCTCGGGTGGGTAAGGCCGCACCCCCTTCCAACTGACCATGACACAGTGGAAAAGCTTGCCCTCCTAGTATTCGGCATTCGGTGCTCATGCATCCACTCAGTCTAGACATTGGAGCAACCTCCTGGTACCATAAGGGTTTAGGGACCTTCACCCAGGGATATCTATAGCACCCCATGTATAACAAGATTTTCGGTATCCAATCCTGCCAACCACGATATGCCTGTGGAGGTTATGGCCCTGATGTCGCTAGGGCGTACAATAACCATGTCATACAATGTGAAATGCATGAATCACACTATTTAGTCATGCAGTAATCCTGCGCGTATCGCGTGGTCATGAAAGCAACTCTCCTCACCAGGGAGTCCTATAACAATTTGCCCAATGGCGGTGCTATGATCAATCACTCAGCTCATCACAAACATGCAGATGATGCGTATGAACATGTATCATGATGTTATGTTGTCACATACTCATAATCGAAATCGATAGTCGAAATTGAAAATCACATACGGTGAATGGGCCCCACTTATTTGGGTTAACTCACGTAAAGAATGGGCCTAACAAGGCTTAAGGGAAGGTCACGATGAGGACATCTAACCATCATTGCCCATCAATGTGGACATCTAGCCAACATTGCTCCCAAGGAGTGGCCTACATAAGGATTTCATACACAATGTAACGGCCACACATACATCACATTGGGCCTCGCTCATGGGCCTCACATATATCGCATCGGGGCGATCGAGTGGGCCAATCCACTGGGCCAATTCGAATGGGCCGATTCAAATGGATCGATCAAATAAGCTGATTCAAATGGGCCGATTCAAATGGGCCGAATCAATGAGCCGAATCAAATGGGCTGATCGAATGGACCGAGTCAAATGGGCCGAATCAATGGGCCAAATCAAATGGATTGCCATGGGCCTCACATGTGGGCCTTATATATACAACAAATGGGCCACACTACTTGGGCCTCGTATGCACCAAATGGGCCACGAATCTGGGCCTAACAATACAAATAGGTGGGCCCCGCTCATGGGCTAAAATGCACATGATGGGCCTCATGGATAAGTTGTACCAATGGTCCTTAAGTGGCTTGGACCATGCTAAAATCATTTCAATAATTGTAGGTGTAACATGTGTATCATTGTATACTATAAATCCATGGGGCTCATGGCCCATCAATGAGGACCAGCACTGCCCAAACATTGTCCATATAAATCAGCACCTTCCAAACTTGTCCAGGTGCACCAGCATCACCCAAACATTACCTAGGTGCATCAGAACCATCCAAACATTGTCCAAGTGCATCAGCACCATCCAAACACTGTCCAGGTGCATCAACACCATCCCAAACACTGTCCAACAACGGGTCCCACCATCAGGACGGTTGGGATGTAGATATACATCACGTGGGACCCAATGAACTTGCTAACGTTAATCACCAGGTGGGTCTCACCATATGAACAGCTTGGATGCACAAATATAGCACGTGGGTACCCCAAAACTTGCTGACGTTAATCAGCAGGTGGGGCTCGCGCCCCTGGCAGATGGACGGTTTGGTTTGAAATCGATAGACGGCATGTATGTAACACACACACACACACATCACCATCAGACCCACTGTCCCAGCCCATGAACGGTGGGGATATACAACAAATGCTAAGGTGGGTACCACATTGCTAGGCAACATTAATACAACAGCTACACGGCAGCTGTACACGTACACCAGCCCACCCCATTTCACAAAACAGGTGGGTCCCACATGGGACCCACACGTACAGATATGCATCTGTATGCATATACATATATGTCTTATATATATATATATATATATATATAGTATAATATCATACCATATTATATATTTATAATATAATATAATATTGTAATATATACATACCCCATATATATATACATATATTTACATAATACATATCCAACATCCAGCCACCGTCCAGCAAGCTGGACGATGCTAGATGATGCACATACATCAAGGTGGTCCCATGTAGTGGGCCACTAGATTTGGATCAAACTGATATTTATTTTTCCCATTCATCCGGGCCTGTGCGACCATCCAATCATGCGGACCTCGAATCGGGATCAAGTGGCCCACTAGTTGGTCGGCATGGATAAAATACACACATCATAGGTGGGCCATTCATCATAGAGAGAGAAAGAGAGAGAGAGAGAGGAGAAGATCGGCGATGACGGAGGGGCCCCGCCACTATGGGCCCCTCTTATATATAAGCATACATCAAAGTGGGTCCCACCATATGTGGGCCCTTAGATCACAAAGATAATTACAAAAGAATAAAAATGTGGGTCCAAGATCACCCACCATCCACTTCTTCTTACTCCCTAGGCTTCCTTTGCTCCTTAACTTCGATCCCAATGGAAGAGATGTAGTTTTGATGGTTGAGATGGGAGATGAGAGGGTAGGAAATGGGCCACACACAAATTTCTCTTGGAGGTTTGGGAAAATGCTTGGACGTGTGATTTTTCTCGTGCTTGGGAAAGTGGTTTGAGAATGAGAGAGAGAGAGGGTTGTAAAGAGAGAGAGAGAGATGGGTGATGGATGTGGTGAGTGATGGGTGTGTAATAGCCTTTTGACTTTAGGGGTAGATGGTGTAAGAAAGGTATGGGGTGTGTAAGAACTTTTTGACTTTTGGAGTTGCTTGGGGATGGGTGTGAGGTGATGTGTACTTGACATGTACTTGACCCTTGATGAGATTGATTGATTGATTGAGGTGACAAGTTGTGGAGATTCTCTTGGGTTTTGCAACGCGCGGTGTTTTCCTCGAACTGAATGTGGGCCCACATCTCCTGGCCTGGGTATCGCCTCGGCGCGCAAGACGTGACATCGGAACCGCGGTGACGGTGCGGTCGCTAGGGTATAAGTCTAAGGTTAAGTTGAATCGGGTTGACGACGTGTAACTCAGGGTCACGCGTAAATGCCGGTTAAGGGTTGAAGGTTGTCGGAATTTGACCGGGAAGATCGTGGAAGCCTATGGAACAGTATGATCTAGGATACGGGTCTTACACACTTATACTTTACCAAGATGAGGGACAACAGCTTTATGCCACCTCAAAAAATCAACCATCAGATGCCACAAGCTATCTCAGCTCCACCTCTACGATCAGCATCGCCAACATAGCCTTCCTATAGGCTAAATGTACCTCATAGCAGGCCGCCCCAACGGCCTATGGTAGCGCAGCCAAATCGTCCTCAACAGGCTCGTGTGCACTCACTTGCAGCTAAGGCATCCGAGAAAGCAACAGCAACACCATTGACTTTCGAAGTCATAACCCATATCCAAGGTATACCAGTCTTCCTATTGGTGGGCACCGAGTCCACCATTTCAATAATATCATGCGCCGACTAGTACTGGAAACTACTCCTATGGGTGGGATGAGACTCCTTACCGCCACATGGACCTTCTCAGACACTGCCAAGATTTGTAAGGGTTGCTCGATAGACTTAGGAAGCAGAACAGTACTCGTTGACCTGATTGTCGCCCCGCTTTGTCATTACGATGTCATCCTCGGTATGGATTGGCTCACTGAGATGAAGGCAGAAATCGATTGCGATACTAGGGTGGTGACAGCCCATAGCTCTGAGGGCACGACCTTTACTTTCCCAGTTCAGGTCAGTTGGTATTACCGCATTAGTTGTTATGCTACCTTGCTAGAGAATGTTGATGGTCCGACAGTTGGGAATATGCCTGTAGCCCGAGATTTCACGGACGTGTTCAGGACGATACCTGGACTACCTCCTCGGCGCGAGATCGACTTCACTATCGACCTTGTGCCTGGTGCGACACCCATTTCGCTACCGACGTATCACATGCCTTAATGTGAAATGGAGGAATTGAGGAGACAGATCGACGATCTGTTGGATTCAGGCTTCATACGACCGAGTGTATCTCCTTGGGGAGCACCCGTGCTGTTTGTGAAGAAGAAGGATGGATCACTGTGATTGTATATTGATTATAGCAGGTTGAACCAAGTGACAGTCAAGAACAAGTATCATTTGTCCAGGATAGATGATCTGTTTGACCAGTTGAAAGGGGCACAGTACTTCTCGAAGATCCACTATAGTCCGGGTACCATCAGTTGCGCGTCAGGGATGAAGACATACAGAAGACGGCATTCAGGACCAATTTTGGGCACTACGAGTTCCTCGTGATGTCGTTCGAACTGACGAATGCACCGATAGTGTTCATGGACCTCATGAACCGGGTGTTTCGGCCATACCTGTTTCGGTTCGTCATCGTATTCATTATTGACATTTTGATATACTCCAAGAGCCGAAAGGATCATGAGGAGCACCTGCGAGCAGTCTTTGATACTCTTAGGAAGAACCAGTTATTTGCTCAGTACAAGAAATGCAACTTCTGAGAGGAAGAAGTCAAGTTCCTGGGACATGTTGTGTTTAAGGAAGGTATCGCTGTGGACCTTGCCAAGGTGGCTGCAGTTTAGGACCAGGAGCAGCTTGATTCGGTTACAGAGGTGAGGAGTTTTCTGAGACTTGCTAGCTACTATCACCGATTCATTAAAGATTTTTCCAAGATAATCAGACCATTGTCTTAGCTCATTCGAAAAGATCTTAAGTTTGCCTGGAACGAGAAGGCAGAAGCAGCCTTTCAGGAACTGAAGGACAAGTTGAAATCCACACCCATGCTAGTATTGCCAGAGCAAGGGGTCAGATATACGATATACACCGATGCGTCCCGTGTTGGTTTGGGTTGTGTTCTTATGTAGAAGGACAAGGAGATTGCCTTTGCCTCACGACAGTTGAGGAAACACGAAGAAAACTATCATACGCACGACCTGGAATTTGCAGTTGTTATTTTTGCATTAAAGCTCTGGAGACATTACCTCTACGGAGAGCAGTTCGAGCTCTTTTGCGACCACAAGAGCCTCAGGTACATATTCACACAGAGAGACTTGAATATGAGGCAGCGGCGATAGATGGAAACCTTGAAAGACTTCAAGTTTAAGGTTTCCTACTATCCTGGTAAGGCTAACCTTGTGGCAGACGCGTTGAACCGCAAGAAGATAATAGCATTTGCAGCTCCGCTGATGATACATGAATGGAACATGGTCGAGTTTGTACGAGACTTCAAGCAGAATCTTACAGTAGAGGAACCGTTTGAGAGCATCGCAGACATTCGTGTCCAGCTACTGGTTGATGATCGAATCATTATGGCTCAAAAAGAGGACGAACTATTAGTGAAAATGAGAGCAAGCAACTGACGATGAAGACTCTGATGGAGAGTTGGTTCGGATGGGGGTTTATGTTATCGTGGCCGCCTATGCGTCCCGAATCTTTATGACTTGAGATAGGAAGTTCTCAAAGCTGCACATAATTCAAAGTTGGCAATACATCCCGGTAGTACAAAGATGTATCGAGATTTGAAGCGTTCGTACTGATGGGACAACATGAAGGCCCACATAGCAGATTACGTATCCTGTTATCTCACATACCAGTAGGTCAAGGCTGAGCATCGCCGACCTCCTGGTTTATTTTAACCCATGCCCATAGCTGAATGGAAATGAGATTTCATATCTATGGATTTCATTTTCGGGTTACCGAAGACGAGGAAGGGACATGACTCTATTTGGGTGATTGTGGACCGATTAATGAAATCGGCTCATTTCCTCCCGATTAGAGTCTCAAACTCAGCAGATGATTTAACCAAGCTGTACGTACGTCTGCATGGAGTTCCTATGGAGATTGTGTCAGACCGAGATACGCGATTCACATCCATTTTCTGACTCGAATCCAGGAAGCAAGCAATGGGGGTGAAATTGAAGTCAGTACCGCGTTCCACCTACGGACTGATGGGCAGACGGAACGTGTAAATCAGATTTTAGAGGATATGTTGTAGGCATGTGTTCTTGATTTCAAGGACAATTGGGATGACTGCCTTCCCTATGTCGAGTTTGCTTATAACAACAGTTTTCAAGCAAGCATTGACATGGCTCCCTATGAAGCACTATATGGGCGCCCATGTTGAGCACTGTATTATTGGGCAGAAGTTGGCGAGAGGAGCCTGATTGGCCCAGATTTAGTACAGACAATCTCAGAGAAGATCGACATTATCAGGAGTCCACTTCTTGTAGCATAGAGGAGACAGAAGAGCTACGCCAATACACGATGGTGGCAGTTGGAATTTGAGGATGGGGACCACGTGTTTCTTAAGGTTTCCCCCATGAAGGGAGTACTCCATTTTGGCAAGAAAGGGAAGCTTACGCCGAGATTCATTGGCCCATTCCAAATTCTAGATCGAGTGGGGTGTGGTAGTATACCGTCTCACTTTGCCCACACCACTCGCCAGCGTGCACAACGTATTTCACGTATCGATGCTGAAGAAATAAGTTCCTGATCCTACTCACATTATCAAGTGGGAGTGGGTGTAGTTGAGTGAAGATGCTACCCATGTACTGCGACCTACACGTATCTTGGATTGGAAGGAACAGGTGTTACACATTAAAGTTATCCCTCTTGTGAAAGTATTGTGGACTCACCACACTGAGGAAGTGGCGACTTGGGAAACGGAAACCGAGGTTCGTAAGAACTAACCTCAGATTCTCGAGGAGTACGAAAAGGTACTAATTTCGAGGATGAAATTTTTCTTTAATGGGGGTAGATTGTAACCTCTCGGAAAAATCCGTACAAAGACCCGACTACCACCTCAGGGAGAAATCACCAAGGACCGAATCCTTTAGAAATTAGACAAAAATTAATTAAGTACTAAACTAAATAATTAGTGGAATTAGCTTGAACCACTATCTATACGAACTGCAAGACCCAAAACCACTAAAATCGCTAACTCAACATTACCCAAGAACCTAGGAGCAATCTCAAAACCCAGTTGGTCTCAGGAGCGCATTTAAACTCCGTATCGGACCTGGACTGCGCGTCTAAAGTCCGACTACCACGAAACTATACGGTTATGACCGCCTTACTGGGCTTGACAACCATCATGGGAATCGAGCTAGAATAGTACCCAGAAACGCACAACTAGAGCCCTGAGTAAAGCGTGTGTGAGAAACGCGAATATCTTTAACAAATGAGCTAAGATTTAAGTGAATTGGGCCATTCTCTTGTAGGCCAAATTGAAGGTTTCAGACCGTCAATTTCTGACCAAACTATACCCTTGGATCAGGGAAATTTTCCTGCACATACCGGTACACTTGTGGCCCTGATCGAGTGACGATGACTGTTAACTGATACGGGTCCTCCATGGTTGATCCACTAATCCGATTGGATCGAAATCGTAACCTGGCTTAGATCCATCGTCAGGGAAACTTGCTCCAGGCCGTATGCGAGCAATAGAGCTCTAGATGAGCTCCGTTTTCCCGAAACAGACGCCTTTTGTCTATAACTTAAGTATACCATAGCCCTGGGGCCATTTACATCACTTCTGGGCCTATATAGGGGCCTTAACCCATCCCTCTCTCATTCCATACGAATTCTCTAACCTTAGGAGAGAGAAGAGAAAAAAAAGAGGAAGAGTGGGAAGAGTGAGGAGAGAGAGAGAGAGAGAGAGAGAGAGAGAGAGAGGGAGATTGTTGCTGGGATTCACTCTCACGACTCCACGTACTGAATCGCCTCCACATCGTCACTGCACGAGCGATTCCAACTCTGATTTGGGTAAGAAATCCTAACCCTAATCTTGTTTTAGGAATCCAAATAGAAGAATTGATGAAATAACTAACCTATTTCATGATTTAGGTACCCGTTGTGCTATAGACGGGAACATAGTGTACGAACTAAGTTCGTAACTGGCGTACCGACGAAAGGTGCAGACTATAAACATTTAGGTTATGGTTTTTAAGGCTTTCAATGTCAGTTAATGATTTATGACTGACTTGATTACTGCCACATGTGCTTAGATATGATGCTTTCCATATACTACACATATATGAACTATGTTGAAATATAATGCATTCCATGTGTTTGTTGAAATGTTTGAATGAATGTAAAATCATGATTTGTACTTGCCATGACTATTAATCTAGGATACGTAAATGTTGTATGTATGACAACTCCTTTGCGAGAGGATTTGCCCTAATATATGTTATAACTAAGTTATATCATGCATGTTGAAATGTGTAGTCTAAGTGTTTGATAAAATGTCTGAATGAGTAGGTGTTTGATGAATTGTACTTACTAAGGGTGTTGAGATAGGATTCTCAACTACCTTAACTATATGTATAAATTCCTTCATGTAACTTAATCCAATTACGTGATTTATGTATGCAATACATATGTATGCTAATATGTTCATTATGTGTTTTATATAATGCTCAAATGATTGTAGTGTTTGAATTGGTTGTTTAATACTATTATGACTATCACATGTGATTTCTTGTTGCATTTGAGTGTGATTGGGACTATTAAGTAGTCCAGGCAATCGGTAACGTTTTTCGATCGAGTGGCCGAACTAATCTCGCCACAACGGATACGTTCGACAAATCCGAGTTGTACGGTGACTATCGATAGTGGTTAGGCCACGTGGAGTGTGTATGCACTCCATGTTAATTAATTAGCGTGCGCTCGTACCAATTGAACTTGTCAAATAACCCGATTCGCTTAATGTGTTGTTTACCATGTATTCACGCTACTGTTTGAATCTAAGGTACCACTTACCAATGTAAAACCCGTTTCAACTATGGTACCACGATCTGCTAAGACTCATGAGCCGAGCATGGTGGTATGAGACATTGTGGTCGAGTTGTCGGCTGGGGTGACGAGCCTCCCCGTAGTGACTAGTGAGCAACCCAAACTCGTGAGCCGAATACGGTGGTATGGGACACTGTATTCGAGCTGTCGGCCTACGATCAGGTGACGAGCCTCTCGTAGTGACCTCGAGTATAAATTAGGCCTATGCTAAGGTGACGAGCCTCTCCGTAGTGACCTCGAGTGTAAAATTGCGAACTTGCCTATCCACTACTTTTAAATCAGGGTGATGTTGCCCTATAACTTACCTATCGTATGTGATTAACTAGGATTGACGACCCTAGATGGATCATTGTTTGGGTAAATGATATAAAGGGAGCTACCTTAGTTTCTTGAATCTGATGTATGAATAAGCCTAAATAATTACTTGGCTAACATGTTCATGCAACGCATTGCATGTTCTTTAGCGAGGAAGCTCACGTCTAGGGAGTTTGCCATGCACGATCGTGAGATGATATCGCTGAGAGAGTGCAGGCAAGGGCATGCATCATTACAACATACTATTTCTGCATTAACAAGAGTACTTAGGACATGATTGTTGTATTACTTTATCATTACTACTTGACTGAATTGATAACATGTTAACCTATGCCTTATAGTACCACTCAGTTGATCACTCACTCCCACTCTAGGACCATGTTTTAAAATACCAACCAGACTTTGTTGTAGGTGGCGACGATGTCTACGCTGCTGATCCAGATTTCATAGACGTGGAGGAAGAATTCTCCTACGTTCAGCTATCAGGTGGGTCTATGTAAACCATGTACTAATCAATGGGATTACAGGGACTATAAGGATTAGCTGGACATTACATTTTTGTATTTTGTAAATTTTGGATCAACACATGTATATTCAGCCTGGTAACATACTCATAATCAGGGGATTGAGAAACACTTATATACATTATATACCTATCTCAGTCTTCCACTTGCTTAACTTAATTATCTCTGGAGTATGATATACTGTTTTAGTATAATCCCACTCATGTTTAATGCACTAATATGGACAACATTTAAAAATCATTATTTATGTTGCATAAGTGACGCGTTGGAACTCAGGAGTTGAGCTTCTGCTAAACCCCCGATTTTCAGGGCGTTACACCCACAGAGATATATGTGGGTCACCAGGGAACTCATACTTAATTCTTATAATTTATTGTTGGGATCCAGCAGGCCCAAAATAGAAGCGGGCTAGAAATTTAGCAATGGGCCCAAACTGGCTGCCCCTAATGGCATGTTTTGGGATAGCATGGTCCACCAGATTAAGGGTGAATTATGCACATAAGATTGCCATTTCTGAGGTGTCTTTGGGCTTCATGTATGTATGTTTGGAGGCCCCCCTCCATTGGATTTTATTTTGAATTTATGCTCATAGTTTTGATTGGCGTTGGTAGGCCCATTCATCTTGGATCTACTAAGTTAGGCCCCTTGACCTTTTGGGCCTGAATTTCACCACCTATTGTGTTGGGTCGTGGGCAATAAAATGCAAAGTGGTTGGGCCCTTGGTTGACCACTAAAATGATCTTGTATATGGGCCAATTTGTGAGGCCCAACTCACTTGGATAAAGTTAGGATATTGCCCTTATGGTTGGATTACCGGGCTGCCCATTAGGCCCACCACAATATATGGGTTTTGTGACCTTCATGGTTGGGCCCAAACCTTGCTTGAGGGCAACCATATTGCCTATGTGTTAGACTTTGAGTATAATCCAACTAGGCTATAGATTGCCTTAGGCCTTGGGCCTTGTTTCATGCTCGAGTAGTAGCAGGCTACCTCTTGGGAACCAGTTGAGGTTGGATGTCCTCCTGAGTGATCCTAAGGTAGGCCCATCGGTTTCTCTATGGATGGTTAAATGCTCACCATAAACCCTAGGCCATTTATTTGAGGCTCAATATGGATGTATGTGTAGCCTACCTCAACGTATGTTGGTTCAGGCCGTTCAAGCCTTGGATCGCCCGATCATAGAAGCACTCTCTGCCTTGGGTTGCTGCTAGACTTACAATCCAGTAGCAGGCCCACTTGATCTTTTCATGATCTATACACACCCTCCATCTGGTGGGGCCCCCTGTGAATATTGTTGGCCTTCATGAGATTGTTTCCACATAGTTGATTAATTTATGGACTTTTGTAGGTCCAGGAAGTCAAACGAGCTAAAATTTTATCAAAGGGCCTTAAATGTACATTTTTATGTTTAAAACTTTATTTGGCTATGTGTAACATCCCGAAAAATCGGGAGTCGAGCATAACTCAACACCCGAGTTTCCAGAACATCACTTATGCAACATAAATAATGATGATTAAATGTTGTCTGCATTAGTGTATTGAACATGAGTGAGATTAAGCCAAAACAACGTATCATACTCCAGAGACAGTTAAATTGCAAGCGGAAGACTGTGATAGATATATAAAATATATAAAAACTGTAGTGAGTCTCCAGAGTGTGATAACATTACGAGGTTAATAAATTTCAAGTACATTTCTAAAATATACCAAATGTGTAAGTGTAATGTCTTCTATCCTAAGTACCATAGCCCCGTCAATACAATAACAGGTCTTCATAAACCTGTCAGAGAGCTACAAGTAGGAGAACTCCTCCTCCACATCATAGTAATCCGGCTCTGCTTCATAAGCATCGCCATCACCTGAAACTCAACAAATCTGGTTGGTGTGTACAACATCGTCCCGTAACGTGGGAGTGATGATCAACTCAGTGGAACAATAAAGCATTGGTTAACATGTTATCAACTCAGTCAAGCAGTAATGATAAAGCAGTACAATCAAATAATTCTAACTACTCTTATTTAATGCAAGTATGAAATGACATGATGTATGCCCTTGCCAAACCACCCTCATACGACACCATCTTACGTTCGCGAATGCGTTCATCCCTCAGTGCTCCACATCTACCAGGCACATGCAGTGCGATGATGAGCATGGTTACCGAGTAATTATTAGTCATTTTTAAACAGCAGTATTGAGAAACTAAGGTACCTCCCTTGTATAATTCCCAAACATGATCCATTCTAGGGTCGTCAATCCTAGTTAATCTCATACGATATTATGGTTTGAGAGGCATAGCGAAGGCATCACAAAGGGCTCGTCACCCGTCAGCACGGATATAGATCTCACCGTATGCGGCTCAATTATTGGCCGTCAGCTCGTATACAGGTCTCACCGTACTCGGCTCAATCGCTGGCCGTCAGCTCGAATACAGATCTCACCGTACTCGGCTCAACTCATGCTCTAGTTGCTGTGAAGGGCTCGTCGCCAATCATAGACCTTAGAGTATACTCGAAGATACTACGGAGGACTCGTCGCCCGTCAGCATGAATACAGGTCTCACCGTATTCGGCTCTCGCCGTAGGTGTCGATAGCTCGAATATAGTGTCCCAGACCACCATAATCGGCTCACGAGTCTAGTTGCTCACTGGTCACTACGGGGAGGCACGTGGCCCCCACCGAGGCCGACAGCTCGACCACGGTGTCCATAACAACCATGCAGGCTCATGAGTATTAGCGATCTCCATAGCGTGAAGGTACCATGGTTAAAGGGATTTCACTAGTAAGTTAGTACCCTAGGTCAACAAGCAGTAGCGTCCAAATATGGTGAACATACATAAGACAGATCGGGGTTACTTGACGACTTAGCTCGCTAGCGAGCGCACAACATGTTGAACAATATAAAGCGCATAAGTACTTCGTGTGGCCCAACCACTATCGTCAACTGAAGTACGACTCGGGTTCGTCGAACACATCTCACGTGGCAAATGAAACTCAGCACGCTCATTTTCGTTACCGATTGTCTGGACTATAATCATAGCCCCAAATCACATTCAATTGCAGATAGTTAAAGCAGTAAATGAATCAAGATTCAAATCATATATCAAAGTCTGGTATTATCCGTTTAGGGCTGCCAGGGCTGTTGCACGCACTCGTTGCTTCCCCTCCCCCATCACCCATGACGGATCATACAACGTAAATATGAATTTAAAGTATGCATTACGTAGAAAAAATCATAAAAGCAGTTGAGCATGTTATGAAGCACAACACAAGCATGAGTTTGTACATATTCAATTCCTAATCTCACAACTATCCAAGGAAAACATACACATAGTTAAAAGAAGTGAGAATCATATCTCAACACCCTCATACATTACAATTTGCTAACTACCTCATTCAAATATTTCAACAAAACACTTTAAAATACATACATCAACATACATGACATGTGTGTTGATCACATAGGCATTAGGCCAAAATCCTTTCATAGGAGTTGCCCCAATCATCTAACAGCGTACACACCACGACGGATAGTCATGGAAGTAGGAAAATCCAAGTTCCATACTCATTTGAACATTTCACAAACACTTGGGACACATTTTCTAACACGTATATAGCGTTAGTGCCCGTGGCGTGATTCAGGGCAAATCCTTTCGTCAAAGGGATATCGCCAATACAACAATCATATATCCATGACAATTAGTCATGGCGAACACGAATGAGAATTCTATACTCATTCAGTCATTTTCACAAACACTTAGAATACACTATTACAACATACATGGTGTATGTTAGCAAAAAATATATTAGAGCTATCCTTTCGCCAAGCAAGTATTTTATCCATGTATAATAATAATCATACAGCAAATAATCATGGCATTATATCTCCAAAATTTATTAGTTACATAACGTACTTTCTAGAATACACAATTTACATACAAAATAGATTGTATATAAGCAAAACATGTATAGGGCGAGTGCCTTTCGCCAAATAAGTTAATTTATCCATATATAATATATTATACAACAATTAATCATGTCAAACACATTTTCAAAATTTGTACGTGTACGGTACTTTCTACAAATACCTAGAGTATGTAGAATTCCATATTTTTCATCTTTAATCGAAACGGAAAACAGACAACACTTTGTACATTTGCAATTGCATGCAGATCATGAATCTATCATTATCTGACATTGAAAGCGTTAAAAACCATAACCTATACACCTAAAGTCCGCACCTTTTATCGTAGAATCATAATGAATCAGCTAGATTTGTTAAGCCTTCGTATTCGGCAGTTTGGCGACCTATAGAACGGAATAGTTTAGCTATTTCATAACCTACAACTATCAAAACCACCAAATCAGTTTAGGGTTAGGGTTTCTTACCTAGAAACGGAGCTGGAATCGCTGGGAAAGTGATTAGAACGGAGTGGTGGAGCATGGATAGCAGCAGGGAAGAACATCAGGGAGATCCTCCCCCATCTCCCACACTTTCTCTATCTTTTCTCTCTTCTCTCTAGGGTTTCTCTCAAATTCGTATGGCTACAATGAGAGATGGCTTAAGGTCCTTATATAGCCTAAAAACTAACCAAAATAGACTCCAGGTCAAAGTATACATTAGCGTTACAACAAAAGCGAGCTAGGTTTCAGCTCAACGGAGGACTTCTGGCGGGCCTCACGAGAGCCAAAGGTCGGACTTAAAGCTCACCGACACCTGATCTAGGTGGAGTTAAGTTTTCGTTTCGGTCGGGATTCTTGGTCACACGTGGCGGACCAGTTTCAGTTCAATGGTTAGCGGATCTCGATCGAAGATTCCGAGTACATGTAAATGTGTATGAAATTCTCCTGATCCGAGGGTATATTTGGTCTGATTCTGACGGTCTGGTTGCTTAAAACTGATCCGCAAGCAACACGTGCCAGATTAATATTCAAGATATTTTATTTTGAATTAATTTCATATTCTCACACTCTTCACTCCGAGCTCAAGCGAATAGCACTAGGACACTATCTGGATTTGATTTCCGAGATGGTTGTCAAGTCCAACAAGGCGGTCCTAATTCCTTAACTTCATGTTAATCGGACTTCCGACGTGTGGTCCAGATCTCATACGGAGTTTCGAGATGCTCCCGAGAGTAGCTGGGTAATGAGATTGATCCTAAATTTTAGGGTACCCTAGCGTCAATGATTCTACAAGTTTTGGGTCTTGCAGATCGTATTTAAGTGATTGTGCTAATTTCACAACGTACTCTAGTTAACACTGGCTAATTCTCACCTAATTTTTAAAGGATTTAGTCTCGGGTGATTTCGGTTCTTGGGTCTGGTGTGGTACTTAGTCGTTGGTAGCAATGTATATAATGTGATCCAAGTTTATACTACTTAACTAGTTTAAGATAGTGTCTAGGGTGAAAAGTACTTAGAAAATTTAAAGAACAAGGTGGTGAAGGGTGGGGATTTATGAAGGAAATGGGTTCAGAAGCGATTCTAGAATGTGGGATTCAGTTCTGACAAGTTAATAGGTGTTAGGAGCGACCCATTGCCTAAGGACGTCTAGTCCTAGGTTGGGAAAAATTCGGGCTGTTATGGGGCCCACCATATTGAGAACTTGTGTATGTGTTGCATACTTATGTTTTCTTATAATCTTTGGGCTTAATCAGTGCATTCTTTTGGGTCACCTCTAGTAATAACATGAGGACCCCATCTTAGATTAGATTTTTGGGGCATCCTATGGGCCCAGAGTGGCTTGGGACATCCCAGCTTGGCCCAACCATATATTGGGCCGACTTCCACTATTTTGATGGACTTGTGGGCTGAGATAAGGATGGTATTGGGCCCTTGGTTGCTCACTTCAATTGCTAGTGTTGGGCTGATGTAGTGGGGCCCATTTCATCCAAACTTAAACTTTTTTTAGTCCGTATATTGTGTACGTGGGCTGCCCACCAAGTCCAACTTAATGCATGAATTTTGTGGCCATTGGGAATTGAGACTTGGGCCTTAATTCCCCTCTTAGGGCCCATGTTGTTGAAGATAGTATTATCCCCTTTTTTTCTTATGTCCCATTATGAGGAGTATACACATATGTGACCACCTATTTTTATCTTGAATGTAGGCCTTGGGCTTTCTATCCATATAGTTGAAGGTTGTTATGCCTTTTGGGGAATGGTGGTTAAATGTTCCCATTATGGACCCTCTAGGCTCGATTGTATCTAAGTGTGATTGGATGCTCATCTAAGACTCTCGCTAGGCTCATTTCTGCATTACTTAGACCCGTAGCTTGTATGCTTAGTCTCGTGGGCTACCCCAGGTAAATGGGCCCCCACTAGAGGTTGGATTTCCTTATGGATATTGTTTAAGTACCTAGTTTTGGTTCCTTCTTGGATAGGAGGAGTGTACTACTTTGTAAATCGCCGCATAGTGCATCTAGATCCATCTTCATGGCCCATGTGCATCATTGTATGCTTGAATGACACTGTGTGTGTTGTTATGATTGTGCTATTGGGCATTGCATGATACCTTCCCCGAGGGACGTAGTATCCCCTCTTGAGCACGTTGGATGCTTGGAATTAATGCATGGTTGATTGTGTGATTCATACATCTGGCATTGCATAACATATGAACATTATCGCCCTTGCTTCATCAGGGTTGTAGCCTCTACAGATACATCGTGGATGACCATGATTGGACATCGGAAATGTTACTTGAACATATGGGGTGCATAGGATGCCCTTGGGGTGAAAATTCTAAAACTTCCATGGTACCAAGGATCTGCTCCAGCGCACGAGGGCCTTACACCTTTAGGCTGTGACTCCACATGTCGTGTATAGTTGGTTGGAATGGGGTGTGGCCTTACCTGTCTGAGGGAAAGAGGACAATAGCTAGGCTCTGTCTGACTAGCTCGTGAATGGGTCCACTACCGTCAGGCCTAGCCGGTGATTGACTGTCCATAGGCGGGTAGTGAGGTCTCCTACGCTCGTTTGACTGTGTGGATCTATAGAGCAATAGTCATCCTACAGTGTGCTAGACCCCGGTAGATTCATTATGAAGGAACTTACTGATATGTGGATTAGATATGATGACATCACTTTGCATTGCATTTGCATCAGCTGTATAAGCTTACATTGCATCGCCTTGGTATGATGTCTAGTACTCATTGCATTATTTAGCCTTGGTATTGCTTCCTGCATTTATTGTACTGGCTTAATATAACTTCTTGCATCATGGTAGCTTGGTAAGGCTGGTGGTGTTAGCTTTGATCATGTTTCCTTTTTGTATCCCCTATTATTCTTCTGCGCACCATTGTCACACACTTTCACCACCCTCTAACCTTTCTATAAGCTTATGCACGATTGATGCGTGCAGGAGATCCTAGGTTGGCGTCTTAGCAGCGGAGCTTAGATAGGTGTGTGAGCTGAGGACCCAATGTTGCAGATCCTCTTCCTTCTTTCTTCCGTTATCAAATGTATTTCATTCAGTATTGTATAATGTATTAAGCACAAATTTATAGTGGATTTTGTAATGTGTCCTTTTGTTATTTCTGAATTTTACTTGATGTGATCTTGGGTATGCTCGTATTGGAATGGACATATGATTATGAAAAATCCTCCTTGTAGGATCCTAGGATCGGAACCTGCCTCAAGAGCCGAGATTGGGGTACTATGGAGGCTGTTGCGGCCAGAACCGGCTATCGGGTTCCTTATGGGTCCGGTTACCAAGTCTGGGCCATGACATTCAATAATATTGACTTCATCATCTTCTGAATTAGTGATTGGTGTATTTAAGTGATCATCTATAACCACATTTATGGCTCCTGAATGACACTAATTCTCTTGTTAAGAACACAGTATGTCCGACTATTCAGAGCATAACCTAAGAATATCCCTTCATCACTCTTAGTGTTGAACTTCCTTAAATTTTCCTGGTGTTGTAAAATATAGCACTTCTAAAAATTCGAAAGTATTTGATTGTGGGTTTCTTATTAAACCAAAATTCATAAGTCGTTTTATCTTTTAATTTTCTAATGTAAACATGATTTATAATATAACATGCAGTATTAATAGCTTCGACCCATAAATTTTTAAGTAATTTCATGCTATTTAACATTACATTGGCCATCTCTTGTAACACTCTATTTTTTCTTTCAACAACCCCATTTTGTTGAGGCATCTTAGGAGTAGAAAACTCGTGCGATATACCATGATCGCTACAAAACTTCTCAAAATTGTTATTTTTGAATTCTGAATCATGATCACTTCGGATCTTAACGACATTCATTTCTTTTTCAGTTTGAATACGCTTAAGTATTCTTTTGACTTCATCAAGAGTTTCATATTTTTCTTTCATGAATGCAACCCAAGTAAATCTGGTAAAGTCATCCACAATTATCAAGAAATACTTCTTACCACCTCTACTCTCCGTTCTGGTTGGTCCTACTAGATCCATGTGGAGAAGTTCAAGAGGTTTGGATGTGGCAGTGGAGTTCACTTTCTTGTGACTACTCCTTGTTTGTTTTCCAATTTGACATGCGCCCATATATTTTATCCATTTTCTTCAATTTGGGTAGACCCCTAATAAGATTGGCTTTGATCAATCTATACAAATTACGGTAGTTCACATGTCCAAGGCATTTATGCCATAACTCAGTATCATCGGTTTGGACCATGTAACAAGATAAATTAGATGAGCAAGATTCATTAATGATATAGGAATTTTCAGATGTTCTATGGCCATTTAATATCACACAACCTTTCTCATTTGAGATCTCGCATCCACGATTTATAAATTTAACATTATGCTTGTTATCGCAGATTTGAGAAATACTAAAAAGATTGTGCTTAAGACCTTCTACAAATAAAACATTTTCAAAAGGAGGAAGGTTAGAGATATGAACCATACCTTGGCCAAATATCTTGAAGTTGCTTTCATCACCAAACATGACTGAACCATCAGTCATTTCTTTGTAGTTGGTGAACAAATCTCTGTCACCTGTCATGTGTCTTGAGCAACCACTGTCTAGGTACCACTTTGATCGACTCAAAGCCTTAAAGGCAGTGTAGGCAACCAAATAACCTCAGGAACCCATTTCATTGTAGTTTTGGATTTTGGAACACGGTTGGTTTTTCTTTGCTTGAAGTTATTGTTAACTCTTACATTAGAGTTAGATTTGAGAAGCTCCTTAAATAAGTCCACAATTTTTTTAGCTAACGGATTATAAGATTGTTTTCTAAAGCTGACATTATAAGAATTGACTTTAGGTTCTTGAAAAGTCTTTAAATTTCTAGAGTTGTTTTTATTATTATGTTTTAACTCCTTTCCTTTTGAGTTAGAGGATTCTCTTTTGAAAAACATAGGAGATGTACTCTTATTTTTAAGAGGCATGTATTTATCATAGCCTAGACCCAATCTATATCCACATGTTCTAGATGCGGTTAATAACTTTTCAAGTTTAGGGTCTCCATGGGCATACCTCCATGTATCCTTTGAACTCAACAGGGAAGACACTTCATTTTTTAGTTTCTCATTCTCGGTTCTTAATTTTTCAAGTTCTGATGTTTTGAAATTCAAATCGCATTTGTTTTCTAAACAATCAGAGATATTAAATTTTTCTAAAATTGTTTTTTCAAAATTCTCTTTCAATTTCAGAAACTTCTCTTTTTGAAGTTTTAGCTTGACAACAATCTGACAACTCTCTCTGTATAAGGCATTATAGGCATCCTAAAGATCATCTTCATTATCATTTTCAAGGTCAGTCCTCAGATTTTCATAATCGGTTGAATCACAACTATCTGTGGAAGTGACTCTGGCTAGAGTCATTAAAGCCTTGACTTCATTTGAAGTTTTGGGTTCTGATTCATTCGACTCAGAAGAAACTTCAGAGATGGATGATTCATTCCATGTGGCTAACATGCCTTTACGCTTTGGGTTGTCCCTCTTTGGACACTTATTTGCCAAATGCCCATATTCATGGCAGTTGAAACACTGGCTATCTTTTAGAGATTTCCATGTTTTAGATTTATCATTTTTCTTCTCAGAGGGTTTTTTAAGATCAACTCTTTTCTTACTTTTAAAGATCTTATAAAACTTTTTTGGCAAGTAAAGCCATATCATCCTTTGAGTTTTCACAATTAGAATCATTATCTTGAGAAAAAGATTTGGATGATTTAAGAGCTATAGACTTACCTTTTGGAGCTTTGAAATTTAATTCATATGTTTGAAGAGAACCAACAAGTTCCTCAACCTTTATATGATTTGTGTCTCTAAGTTCCTGAATGGTAGTAACCTTAGAATTAAATCTCTCAGGAAGTGATCGCAATAATTTTGCACAAACTTTACTTTCTGGGATACTATCTCCAAGACCCCACATAGAGTTAACTATGTCATTTAGTTTCGTATAGAAGTCCATGAAAGACTCATTTTCTTCCATACGAATTTCCTCAAAACCTAGTGGTGAGGATCTGAACTTTAGACTTTTTGACAATAGATGTACCCTCGTGTGTCATTTCAAGAATATCCCAGGCTTGTTTAACAGTATCACAAGAAATAATTCTTTTGAATTCATCAGGTGATAGTGCACAAGTGATTGCATTTAAAGCCTTGGCATTAGCACTGCTCTCATTTTTCTTAAGAGTAGTCCACTTGTAATATGGTGTTTCTTTATGGGACTTGGTTCCATCACTGCCTAGAACTTCAAACATTGGTGGAGTTCATCTAGTCACTATGGCTTGCCACACACTTTCATCAATGGATTTCAGAAAAATCCTCATCCTGGCTTTCCAATAAGCATAGTTGGAGCCATCAAATGGTGGTGGCCTAGACATAGATAGGCTATCGAAATTTGACATATTGAAAGCTCTAGATAGATAAACTCAGGAAATAAATCCAATAAAATGAGCCACTTGGCTCTGATACACTTTGAAAAGGGTGAGCTCTCAGTCTTGAGTGGTCGATATAAACTTTGTTTAAAGGAAAATAAAAGCGGAATATAAATGCAGATAGCTAAAATAAATAACAACCTCAAATGCACTAGTCTTGAGAGGTTGATACAAACTTTGTTCAAAGGACAACCTTACACCAAAAACCAAGGTTTATGGTAGGACAACCTGATTTCTTGAACTTAGTAAGGATAACAAACTCAAACTAATACAAAAGGCAAATGAAACAAATATAACTATTACAACAATCACCACAAGTACATGAAAATAAATACAAGCATTCACCACATCACATACATCATCATCATCATCTAAACTCCAAGAATTATAGTGGTTCGGTGTGTACACCAACTATTCTCAAATAGCTACTCCTACTCCACTCCCTATATCCACAACCCACGTAATATTGGCTTTCACTATGAAAGAAGGTTTTCCAAGGTTCACCTTAAAATCTTTACAATTGTGTTTTCAATGAGCTACCACAATTAAAAACCCTATGCTGAGATTTTCTGGCTTATCTCAGTCAAAACCACAATGGAGATTTTCTAGCTTATCTCACAAACCAAAAATAATAAATAGAATAACAATACTTATCTGAAAATTTTTCTTCTATGTACCCGGTAGAAACTCTTCTTTGAAGACGTAGATGTTTAATGTCCAATCTCACAACTGAAAGGGTTCTAGGTCTAAGTGAATTTTAAATTAAATCCAACTTTAGGCTACTTTGATTCAATTTCTTCGATCTCAAAAAGGGATAAAACAGAGTTCCCTTTTATCAAATAAGATTGAATAGCAAGAGATCAAGAAATTCAAAACCCAAAAGCTATATTAAAGAATCTTAATTACCGTGCAATAGCTTCACAATAACGGGGACTTATCTCTTAGAGTGGTGGCTTGAATTGGGTTGGAATGAATGAAAACAGCTGAGAAAAGTCCTCTATTTATAGGTTGAAATTTGGTTCCCTTGACTGGTCTAAGGTCTGCCTCGACTGGTCCTGAGAACAATCGAATTTCAAAAATTCTGGTGCGATCGGATAAAACAGACTCTCGACTGGTCGAGTGGGGCTCAAAATGCTTGCTGGAGTTTGAGTCGAGCCTTGCTTGACTGGTTGAGCCAGTCCACGACCAGTCGAGTAGGGTGCTCGACTGGTCAAGGACCTACCAGAATTATCCAAAAATTTGAGTTAATTTCTAGACTGGTCAAGAAAAACCTTGGATTGGTCGAGCCAGTGCCTGGACTAGTCGAACAATGACTAGGACTAGTCGAAGCAAAGCCTAAAATAAATACTATGACCAAATTCAATATGCAACATGAATGACCTAAGCCTAAGGTCTTTCTAGGGTCACATATACCTGAAATATGGAACATTGAACTTGTAGCTTCGGTAGCTTCGGTAGATAGTATACTTGAAGTACTTGAAGCTTGATCTTGTATACTTGAAACTTGAACTTGTTCTTGCAGTTGAACATGCACTTTAACTTGAAGTTATAGTAGCACTTGATGTTGATGTAGATGACTTGAAACTCTTCTTCGTATGAAGGTGAACTTTCCATCTATTAAACAAGTCAATCACTCCAAAGTGGTTTGTCACTACAAAATTTGACAATACAGGGTGTTAGATCTACAACATAGCACTTACACTTACCTTCTCAGTTGTCTGGCATCCACAACGTTTTTCATGTTTCGATGCTGCGGAAGTGTGGGTCAGACACTGTTCCCATAATTGATTGGTAGCCTCTTGAGGTCCATGAGGATGCTTCCTACATTGAGCAGCCAGTTCGCATCCTTGATCGGAAGGAGCAGGTCCTCCGAACCAAGGTCATCCCTTCGGTGAAGGTGAAGTGGGTCATCATAGTGCTGATGAGGAGTCTTGGGATCGCAAGACTGAGATTAGAGAGCGCTATCCTCATCTTTTTATATATTGATTGTGCTTGTATCAAGCTTTGTATTGTATTTAAGATGTATTTATATAATGCCATGTTTTCTCTTCCTCCTTGCTTTGTTCTACGTGATAGTAAATTTTGAGGACAAAATTTTTATTAGGAGGGGAGAGCTGTTAGGCCTGTGTCCTAGGACCATTCCGTTCCGTAGGATCCCGCAGTCCTTCCGGTCGAATACCGATGACCCGCGACCTGTAGATAGCATTTACGAGTGACCCTGATTACGTCCTGTGAACCTGAGCCAACTCAACCCGAAACCTATGCCTTTGCGACTGCACGGTTTCCGTAGTTTCGACGTCGCGTCTTGTGTGAAATACGACGCTTAGATTGTGAGATGTGGCCCGTGCTCTATTCTGGCCGTGGACCGCAGGTTGCAGGGCAGGACATTTCAGAAAGCACAATTTATTACGACCATCATGAGGGTGATGTCACCGTAGGCTACTAGCCTAGGGGT
>JAJHSJ010000003.1:47332932-47375220 GCA_021015155.1 Magnolia officinalis
GGTAGATTATCAACCAGGTGGATAGTGAGGTTCTTACGCTCACTTGGATTGTGCGACTGGGAGAGCGGCAGTGCCATTTGGAGTGTACTAAACTCCGATGATTATCTAGACTGAGAATTGCACTGATTTTATGCTCTAGTGAGGAGCTGCATTGATATGTGGATATAGATTGACATGCTTGACTTGCATTCTGCATCACATGGCCTTGATATGGCCGATAGCTTTCATATCCTAAACCGCATAGCCTTGGTACGGCTGATTGTATTCATGTATTCATCAACACGATTCCACATTACTCTGACCTTACATTTTAAGCACGCTCATATTGCGCACACACTTACACCACCCTCTAAACTTTCTATAAGCTTATGCAGGATTGATGGGTGCATGTGACGCCAGGACACAGCCATAGCATAGTAGCAGCAGGAGCTTGTGATCGAGCTTTTGAAGTTTCAGTTATTTATGTTATTTTGTATTTCGCTTCAGACGCATTGTACTCAAAATTTTTTTATCATAGTGGATTTTGTGATGGTGTTCTTGTGGTTATTGTTCATGGTTTATGCTTATGGTTATGCTCATTACAAATCAAATTGATGATTAAAAATCCTCCTTGTAGCATCCCAGGATCGGAACCTTATGTATGGGTGCTTGGAGCCGAGAATGGGGTATTATGGAGGCTGTCGGCGTCGGATTCGGCGATCGAGAATTTTGTGAGCCCGGTTTCCGAGTTTGGGACGTGACAAATCACATCTCATAACAAACATGCAAATGATGCGTATGGGCATGTATCATGATGTTATGCGGTCATATACTCATAATCGGTATCGATAACCAGTATTGATAGTCGACATCGATAATCAGTATCGATAATCGGCCTCGATAATCAGTATCAGCCTCGATAATCGGCACTGATAATCATCATCGATAATCGGTACTAATAATCAACATCAATAATTGGCACCGATACAACATCGATAATCGACACCTATAATCGGCACCAATAATCAGCACAATAATCAACATCGATAATTAGCCTCGATAATCGACATCGATGAGAATGTGCCTAGCAAGGCTTAAGGGAAGGTCACAATGCGGACATTCAACCATACCCATCAATGTGGACATTTAACCAACATTGCTCCCAAGGAGTGTCTCACATTGAGCCTAACATATAATGGGCCCATGGCCTCACACAAGAGCCTTATACACAACATAATGGGCCACATACAATCTCAATGGGCCTCATATAATCATAATGGGCCTTATACAATCAAGATGGGCCTTACACAAGGGTCTCATACATCGCAATGGGCCTCATCACATGGGCCTCGTATACACATTACAATGGGTTGCATCACATGAGCCTAATACACATCACAATGGGCCACTCACACGGGCCTAATATACATCACAATGATCCTCAAATACAGGCCACATATACATCACAATGGGCAACATCTCAAGGCCTCATATACATGGCAATAAGCCATAACAATGGGCCTCAAATGAATCACAGTGGGCCTCGTCCCGTGGGCCTCATGTACATCACATTGGGCCTCACACATGGCCTCATGTACAGCAGATGGGCCCTGCACATATAGCAAGCGGGCTTGCATGAGTCAGATGGACCCCACCAGATGGACAACATGGATATACAACACATACATCACAATAGGCTACCTACCCTAGACGGTGTGGATAAAATACATCATGGTGGACAGCAGCCCATGAATGGTGTGCATACAACACATACCTCAGGTGGGTCCCGTCCCAGCTGGACAGTGTCGATAAAATACATACACCGCGGTAGGGCCCACCATCCTATGGACGGTGTAGATAAAACACATACATCAGTGAGGGACCCACCATCCACGTACTGGACAGTGGACGGTGCGGATCAGAACATTCATCACGGTGGGTCACACCGTCCCACGTACAGGGACGGTGTAGACAAAACACATACATCATGACCCCATGCAACACACCGTCCAACGATGGACGGTGTGGATATAGAATATATAAATCAAGGTGGTCCCATCCCATACATGCAACACATGTGGGTGGGCCCCACGAGCTACCGGAGGATGGACATGGTGGAGAAACGCACGCGGGTCTTACACTTATCATCTGTTTAAGTCTTTTGTCCTAACCCACCTTCACACTGAGATCTTTGAAAAGTCCTAAAAATTCCTTCTTCAAGTATTATCTTTCAATGACTTCCCTTTTCTTTTCATTGCCTCTTTTGCATTACATGCATATTTCTTTTATATTGAGGACACCGTAGATTTTAGGTTGGGGATGGGGGATTAGGTAAACTAATCAGTGTTGTCTCAGTCTTGAGCAAAAATTTTGTAAATTTTCAATGTTTCAAGTTGAAATATGTTTGGGAAGCGATGAATTGTGTACTTAAGAATGCTTTAAATACGATAAGATAGAGATTGAATTTTGGATTGTTGGAGTTTGATCAACTAAGTAATCTATCACCTAAGTTCCTACGCTCAATTGATTAAGAGGAAGTTCGAATATTGTGTTAATCTAAATCATAAGACACATTCAATTTGTCTTCTGTAAGACATGCTAGAATTTCCGATTGTTAGTGACACATTCAATTTGTCTTCTGTAAGACAAGCTAGAATTTCTGATTGTTAGTGACACATTCAATTTGTCTTCGGTAAGACATGCTAGAATTTCTAATTGTTAGTATGTGAATCATTGATAGATGGTGAGAATCATTTCTGGAGAATTTTATCCACCTTAAAAGAAGAAAAGAACCAGTTAAAAAAAGGAGATCAACAAAAAGGTCATGTATGGTGAAAAGAATGAAATGTTTGAAAAAAAAATAAAGAATGAATAAAAATTGACCATCGATATAAAATAAAAAACTGGAAAAAGAAGGGGATAAGTTTGGAATCAATACTTGAGTTTCAAACCAATCTTGAAGTGACGAGCATGGCTAGCATGATGAAAAAATATTATTTTTGTAAAGGTCGAGCTATATGTCCTAGAGGGGGGGGGGGGTGAATAAGACTATGCCAAATTAAAACTTTAACAGCGAAATTTAAATAAATTAAATACAGATAGAAATAGACAATCCCACAATGCTGAATTTAAAGATAACCTCAAAAGAACGAGTATTGAGAGGTTGATACAGATGTTATTCTAAGGACAACCTTACACCATAAAAACCAAGGGTTTATGCAGGACAACCTTACTAGAATGGTTTGTGTATCGAAAACTCAAACTAATACAGAGGAATAAAGAAATAAATAGCAATGAAAGAAATCTATGCTATTACAACATTCCCACACATCCACATAAGGATTACAACATTCTCCACAAATGTAAAAAGGAAAATTACAACCATCCACAAAAAGAAATAAACATTCAAACCACAAGACAAGAAATTATAGTCGTTTGCTTGTGTGTACACCAACTGTTTAGAAAAACAGCCACACAACTATTCCACTCCTAATATCCTCACACAGTGGATATTAGCGTTCACTATGAAAATAGGTTTTTCCAGGTTCACCCAAAACCCTCACAATGTGTCTTTCAAATGGGCTAACACAATTTAAAAACCCCACACTCTAAGTTTTCTGGATCACCTCAGACAAACCAAAATAGAGAGATTTTTCTGGCATAATCTCAATGAAACCAAAAACAGAAATTTACAATAATGTAAAATACTTGAATATTCTCTTTTTGCTGCAGCCCGGAAGAACCAAATCGGAGTAGAAGTTCAACGTAGAAGTTCAATGTCCACACTCACTTATGACATGGTTCTAGGTTCTAAATTGATTTTAAATTAAATCAAGTTGGGCTAGCTTTATTTGATTTTGATTCCAAGAAAAGGGCAATTTCAATCCCTTCTTCAAATATGATTGGAATAAATAATACAAAATCAAATATAGAAAATCTAAATTAAGAGAATATTAAATGAGCACAATATAGCTTAAAAAGATAACTAACTTATCTCTCAGAGTGACGAATTGAATTAGCTTGAATTGAATGAAATACTCTGAAATTCGTCCTCTATTTATAAGTGAAGAAATCACGTTCACGACTGGTCCTGAGAACACCACGACTGGTCGTAGAACCAACAGATTTTGAAATTTTGTGCGCGATAGGATAAAGTCGTTCCATGACTGGTCGTAGGACCTTCACGACCGGTCGTGTGGCCTCCACGACTAGTCGTATGGAGCCTGATTTAGTCATTGGACTTCAAGTCGTGGCTGCAGGACTAGTTGAGCACGAGTCAAGCACTGTCCACATGACCGATCGAGCAGTCTCCAGGACTGGTCGTGGCTTAATAAAAAATTCTAAAAATTTGCAATAACCTTAGATTGGTTGTGGAATTTCTTGGACTAGTCGAGCCAGTACTAGGACTAGTCGAACATAGTCCAGGACTAGTCGAGAAATAGTCTATTCACTTATAAAATGAGTTAATTGAATTATGCATTCAAAATGACCTACCCTAAAGTTAATCTAGGGTCATTTATACCTTGTTAGTGAAGTATGAACATTGAGTCTTCTTTTTTTTTTTAGTTGATAGTCATTCTTTGAAGTTCGCGTTGTCATAGGATGAATCTTGAACTTGAGACTCTTGAAGCTTGAAATTGATTAACGTCGAAGCTTTAACTTGAGTATCAAAATCTAGAGACATTGTCTTGACTTGTACGAAGCTTTGAAAATCTTGAACTCTTGAAACTTGAAAGCTTGAATTCACAATTGATGCTGTACATAAACGTGAACAAGTAATCTTGCCTTTGAAGTTTTTGAACTAAGGACCCTTGTCCTTGAGAAATGCACAAACTTCATTATGTAGATGAGCTACACAAGACACAGATTCCAAGAGAGATTTTAGCACTATAAAATTTGACAATTTAGGAGGTAGAAACCATAGCACTTGTAATCTCCCCCTTTGTCAAATTTGTGACAAAACACACTCCACAATAACATAAGCATTATACGCACAAAGAATCATGCACCAGTTATCAAAAATGCATAAATTCCAATACTCCCCCTTAACTCCCCTTCACAAAATAGAATCATTCACAATCAATTCATCCACAATCCACATGCAATATTTCACAAGCATCCACAATCCACATGTAATATATCACAAGCATTGACAAAATTCTCCCCCTTTTTGTCACAATATGACAAAGGAATCAAGAAATAAAAGTGGAAGTAGATAAATCAAGGAGAATAAGAAGAGTAGTGAGGAATAAATTATCAACAAAGTCAAAATATCAAACCATAAGCAAGACATGTTTAAACAAAAATAACCAAGTTTAATCAAGTACAACTAAGTTAAGCCAAGTTAAGCCAAGCTCAGCCAAGTACTACCTCAAAAGACAAAATAAATCCAAGTATCATTAAAGTTATTACAAACCAAGATTAGAAAATATTAAACAGATCCTGAAAAGGGAGCAGGAATAGATGGATCAATTTGATGTAAACCCTTATTAATGCGCCTCATATATTTACGCATATAAGCAAATTGAGAATCCTGGGTTACACGAAGCCGAGCCACCTGTTCCTCAAGAGAATGTAACCTCTTAGCAAAATCAAAAGGCTGATAATCAGGGTCAGCCTCAGAATCTAATTCGATCTAATCAAAGATATCGTCCATGTTAATGTCATCTGCAGGTAAATTGCCTTCTTCTTCATTCACTGCTTCAGCTCCACCAACACCCACATTGACTTGACCATCAGCCAACCTCAAATTCCTTTTGTTTATATTTGAGTTGTTGAAGATTAGGTGTTGAATGGGAGCCTCTCCAATAGGCATAGCTACTAACATATGAGTGACCAACACAGTCATAAGATATGCAAAAGAGATATCACTGTGTCCAAGATGGAGACGGAATTGTATGATATATAGAATGACAGATTAAAGAAGGAAGACATACTTTTGTACCAGAGATGATGGAATGAAGAATCCAAACCATGAAAGTGGTGAGTTCGGTTTTGTTACTAGAACGAGGATAAAGATTTGAAATAAATATCATGTGAAGGACCCTGTATCTGGGTAACAAATACTTTGAAGCAAGCGCATTACCATTTTGACTTCATTGCGCATCTATATTGCATAATGCTCTAGTAAGCATATATTTTTCTAATTCAAATGGTTTATCAACTAGAGTACTAATAGGAATACCTTAATCATTGACAGGTATGTCCATTAGGCCAGAGATCAGATGTCGGTCTACTTCAAATGGACCTTCTCAAGTTGCAATAATAAACATTAAATTTTCAGCTGAAAAATCAGAAATACAAGTAAACATAGCTTGCGCAATAGACCGGTATGCCGGCCCACCCCAATGTAGAATGTTATCCCATCCTACAGATTGGAGAAGAGGAAGGAATTTAAATAGAACTAAATGTTAAACATGAACTGGTCGTTCAACTATAACATTGCGCAACCTTAAATCCCGCACATAGGAGGGATCATCTTCGGGTGACCGAAGGTGGTCCCTTGTGATGGGTGTCGTTCTAGAATTTGAAGGACCATGTGAACTTTTCTTTTTGCCTCTACTATCCATTTGCAACTAAGAAATCAAAGAAACAAGTGGTTGCAAAAGAAATAGAGTAGGTTTTCTTTAGATCAGATTTTGGAGAAGAAAACCCCAAAAACCTCAATGAAACAAGAAATAAATCACTCCAAGGATGAAAAACAAGTGATACGAACTTGAATCTATAAGGAAAATGGAAATAAAGCACTAACCTTGAAGAACAAGGAAGATGGGTTCGACCGGTCGAGCTAAGACCCGTTGCAGAAGAAACCCAAATAGAAGAAAAAGGGGTTTTCCCCCAAATTAAAGCACCAGACGCGCTACATGATTGGTCGAGTACATGCTCGACCGGTCGTGCCATGATTGGTCTAATATGTACTCGACTGGTCGTGCACAGCCAAAAATGTGCATTTTTCATGAAATTTGAAATTTTAAACAGATAAATTAGCAAATATATATACAATATAATATAGAAATGCATGAATAATCAATTCAAATTGCACATACCAAGATCAAATTTCAATTTATTAAACCTGCTTTTGTCAAGCGGTTTAGTGAAAATGTCAGCAACTTGAGTCTCGGTCGGAATGTATTCCAAAGAAATTGTCTTTTCTTCTACTAATTCACGAATGTAGTGATATCTAATGTCAATGTGCTTGGTTCGTGAATGCTGGATTGGATTTTTAGATATATTAATTGCACTGGAATTATCACAATATAAAACATAGAATCCTGTGCAATTACGTAATCGCTTAACATTCTTTTCATCCATACAAACTGAGTATATGCATTACCTGCTGCAATGTATTCAGCCTCAGCAGTTGAGAGCGGTACGAAACTTTATTTCTTACTTTGCCAAGAAACAAGACAATTCCGAACATAGAAACAACCACCACTGGTTGATTTTCTGTCATCAATGTTACCAGCCCAATCAGCATCCGTGTAACCAACTAATTGAACACTAGTATCATGTGGATACCAAAAACCCAGATTAGCTGAACTTGCGACATATCGCATAATCCGTTTAACAACAGTTAAATGTGACTCTTTAGGGTCAGATTGATATCTAGCGCAAATCCCTACGCTGAATGCAATATTAGGTCGACCCGCAGTTAAATACAACAAACTACCTATCATACTGCGATATAATTTAGGATTAACTCTCTTACCTATAGAGTCCTTTGAGAGTTTTAAAGTCGTATTTATAGGAGTATCAAAATTCTTCCCATTCTCAAAACTAAACTTTTTAACTAAGTTCAGAGCATATTTAGTTTGAGAAATAAAGAAACCATCAGGTTGTTGTTTAACTTGCAACCCTAGAAAATAATTCAATTCCCCAACCATGCTCATTTTGAACTTAGATTTCATAAGATCTGCAAACTCAACAGTTTTGTTAGCATAGGTAGATCCATAAATAATTTCATCAACATAAATTTGTATTATTAAAATGTGATCATAATATTTCTTTACAAACAGAGTCTTATCAACACTTCCTATTACAAAGTTATGACTTAGTAAAAACTTAGTCAATTTTTCGTATCATGCCCTGGGAGCTTGTTTCAAACCGTAGAAAGTCTTTTTTAAGCGATAGACATGATCAGTATTCTTAGGCTCTTCAAAACCCGTTGGTTGTTCAACATACACTTCTTCATGCAAATCGCCATTTAAGAAAGCACTCTTTACATCCATTTGAAATATTTTGAACTTTCTAAAGCACGCAATGGATATAAATAGTCTGATTGATTCAAGACGAGCTACTGGGGCAAAAGTCTTATCATAATCGATTCCTTCAATTTGAGTGTACCCTTGTACAACCAGTCTACCCTTGTTTCAAATTATATTACCAAGTTCATTAGACTTATTTTTTAAAATCCACTTAGTTCCGATAATATATTTATCTTTCGGTCTAGGAACTAAATACCAAACATCATTTCTAACAAATTGATTAAGCTCTTCTTGCATTGCAACTATCCAGTTTTCGTCAGTAAGAACTTCTTTTACGTTAGCCGGTTCTATCTGAGACGTAAAGCACACGTAATTACACATATCTTCAAGTTGTCTATGAGTGCGCACACCAGTGAGTGCGCACACCAAGACCCCACATAGAGTTGACAATGTCATTCAATATAGTATAAAAGTCCATAAAAGTTTCACTTTCCTCCATACGTATTTCCTCAAATTTGGTTGTGAGGATTTGGACTTTAGATTTCTTAACAATTGTTGTTCCCTCATGTGTCATTTCTAAAATATCCCAAGCTTGCTTTGCAGTATCACAGGATATAATTCTTTTGAATTCATCCGGTGATAGTGCGCAAGTGATTGCATTTAGTGCTTTTGCATTGGCACTACTCTCACTTTTCTGAAAAGCGGTCCAAGAGAAATAAGGTATAATTCTCATAGATTTAGATACATCGATACCAGTTACTTCAGTGGTAGGAGGGGTCCAATCGGTCTATGTGGCTTGCCACATGCTCTCATCCATGAATTTTAAGAAAATTCTCATCCTCGCTTTCTAATAGGTATAATTGGAGCCATCAAATGGTGGAGGACTGGTAACTGATAAGCTATCAAAATTTGACATCTTACAAAGCTCAGATCGATTAGCTCAAGAAATTAATCTAAAAAGTAATAACAATTAAAACGAGCTATTAGGCTTTGATACCACTTGAAAAGGCTGAGCTATATGTCCTAGAGGGGGGGTGAATAGGACAATGCCAAATTAAAACTTTAACAGTGGAATTTACATAAATTAAATATAGATAGAAATAGACAATCCCACAATGCTGAATTTAAAGACAACCTCAAAAGAATGAGTATTGAGAGGTTGATACAAATGTTGTTCTAAGGACAACCTTAGACCATAAAAACCAAGGGTTTATGGCAAGACAACCTTACTAGAACGGTTTGTGTATCCAAAACTCAAACTGATACAGAGGAATAAAGAAATAAATAGCAGGGAAAGAAATCTAAGTTATTACAACATTCCCACATATCCACATAAGGATTACAACATTCTCCACAAATGTAAAAAGGGAAATTACAACCATCCATAAAAAGAAATAAACATTCAAACCACAAGACAAGAAATTATAGTGGTTCGCTTCTGTGTACACCAACTGTTTAGAAAAACAACCACACAAGTACTCCACTCCTAATATCGTCACATAGTGGATATTAGCGTTCACTATGAAAATAGGTTTTCCTAGGTTCAACTAAAACCCTCACAATTGTGTCTTTCAAGTGGGCTTACACAATTTAAAAACCCCACACTCTGAGTTTTCTGGATCACCTCAGACAAACCAAAATAGAGAGATTTTTCTGGCACAATCTCAATGAAACCAAAAACAGAAATTTACAATAATATAAAATACCTGGATATTCTCATTTTAATGTCGCCCGGAAGAAAATCGAAGTAGAAGTTTAATGTAGAAGTTCAATATCCACACTCACTTATGATATGGTTCTAGGTTCTAAATTGATTTTAAATTAAATCAAGTTAGGCTAGCTCTATTTGATTTTGATTCCAAGAGAAGGGTAATCTCAATCCCTTCTTCAAATATGATTGGAATAAAGAATACAAAATCAAATATAGAAAAGCTAAATTAAGAGAATATTAAATGAGAACAACATAGCTTAAAAAGATGACTCACTTATCTCTCAGAGTGACGAATTGAATTAGCTTGAATTGAATGAAATACTCTAAAATTTGTCCTCTATTTATAGGTGAAGAAATCACGTTCACGACTGTTCCCGAGGACACCACGACTAGTCGTAGAACCAACAGATTTTTGAAATTTTGAGTACGATAGGATAAAACCGTTCCACGACTGGTCGTAGAACCAATAGATTTTTGAAATTTTGAGTGCGATAGGATAAAGTCATTCCACGACTGGTCGTATGACCTTCACGACCAGTCGTGTGGCCTCCACAGCTGGTCATGACCTGTCCATGACTGGTCGTGTGGAGCCTGATTTAGTCGCTGGACTTTGAGTCGTGGCTACAGGACTGGTCGAGCACTGTTCACACGACCGATCGAGCTACTCCAGGACTGGTTATGGCTAAACAAAAAATTTCAAAAATTTGTAACAACCTTAGGCCTGGTCGTGGATGTAACGCCCTGAAAATCGGGGGTCGAGCATAAATTCAACTCTCGAGTTCCAACGCATCACTTATGCTACAAAATGAATGATGATTGAATATTGCCGGTATTAGTGTAGTGAACATGAGTGAGATTAAGCCAAAACAGCATATCATACTCCAGAGACAAGTGAATTAGCAAGCGGAAGACTGTGATAGATAAATAAAATATAAAAATTGTGGTGGGTCTCCAGAGTGTGATAATGTTACCAGGTTAATTCATTATGAGTACAACTTCAAATTATACCAAGTTGTAGAAGTGTAATGTCTTCTATCCCAAACACATAGCCCTGTCAATGCAATATCAGGTCTTCATAGACCTGTCAGAGGGCTACATGTAGGAGAACTCCTCCTCAACATCATAGTAGTAGTCCGGCTTTGCTTCATAAGCATCGCCATCACCTGAAACTCAATAAATCTGGTTGGTGTGTACAACACCGTCCCGTAACGTGGGAGTGAGTGATCAACTAAGTGGAACAGTAAAGCATAGGTTAACATGTTATCAATTCAGTCAAGCAGTAATGATAAAGCAGTACAATCAAACACTCCTAACTACTCTTATTAATGCAAGTATGAATGACATGATGAATGCTCTTGCCAAACCACCCTCATGCGACACCATCTTACGTTCGCGACATGCGTTCATCCCTCAGTGCTCCACATCTACCAGACACATGTTGTGCGATGATGAGCATCATTACCGAGTAGTTATTAGTCCTTTCAAACAGCAGGATTGGGAAACTAAGGTACCTCCCTTGTATCATTCCCAAACATGATCCATTCTAGGGTCGTCAGTCCTAGTTAATCTCATACGATGGTGTGTTTCTAGGTCGCTGCAAAGGCTGCCAAGGCTGTTACACGCATTCGTTACACCACTCCCCCATCACCTTTTTAAAGGTTCATCACTAAATTGATACAGTCCTAGTTCATACTCTATACACTACGGCAAAACTCGTCGCCTCACAGCAAATTCAGAGTATGCTCGAGGTCAGTACAAAGGGCTATCAGGGCTATTGCTCGCAATCGTTGCACCACTCTCCCATCACCTTATCAATGTAGGCCGACAGCACGAATATAGTGTCCCATGCTACCATAATCGGCTCACGAGTCTGGTTGCTCACTGGTCACTACGGGGAGGCACGTGGCCCCAGCGTAGGTCGACAGCTCGACCACGGTGTCCCATACCACCATGCCCGGCTCATGAATCTTAGCGGATCGAGGTACCATGGTTAACGGGATTTCACTGGTAAGTTTGGTACCCTAGGTTCAACCAGTAGCGTCCAAACATGGTGAACATACATAAGACAAATCGGGTTGCTTGACGAGCTCGGCTAGCTCGAGCGCACAATAAGTTGAACGATATGAAGCGCATAAGTAGTTCGTGTGGCCAACCACTATCATCAACTGAAGTAGGACTCGGGTTCGTCGAACACATCTCACGTGGCAATTGAATCTCAACCACGAATTCGATCCCGTTACCGAATGCCTGGACTATACAATAGCCTCAATCACATTCAATTTCAGATAATTAAAGCAGTAATGGATCAAAATTCAAATCATACAATCAAAGTCTGATATTATCCGTTTAGGACTGCCAGGGTTGTTGCATGGAATCGTTACACCACTCCCCCATCACCCATGATGGATCATACAACGTAAACATGAATTTAAACATATGCATTACATAGATAAAATCATACAATCAGTTGAGCATGTTATGAAGCACAACACAAGCATGAGTTTGTACATATTTAATTCTTAATCACACAGCTATCCAAGGAAATCATACACATAGTTAAAGGAGTTGAGAATCATATCTCAACACCCTTATACATTACAATTTACTAACTACTACTCATTCAAACGTTTCAACAAACACTTAGACTACATACATCAACATATATGACATATGTTGATCACATAGGTATTAGGCCAAATCCTTTCACTAGGGAGTTGCCCCAATTATAACACGCGAGCACCCAGACGGATAGTCATGGCAAGCAGGAATCTAAGTTCCATATTCATTCAGTCATTTCCACAAACACTTGGGCCACACATTTTAATATATATAGTGTATATTGGTCGTGGCGTGATTTAGGGCAAATCCTTTCGCCAAAGGGGTATCGCCAATACAATAATCATATATCCATGACAATTAGTCATGTCAAGCACGAATGAGAATTCTATACTCATTCAGTCATTTTCACAAACACTTAGAATACACTCTTTTCAACATACATAGTGTGCATTAGCAAAACATGTATTAGGGAGAGTCCTTTCGCCAAACAAGTATTTTATCCATATATAATATATCAATACAACAAATAATCATGGCGAACACATTTCCAAAATTTATACGTATACGGTACTTTCTACAAATACCTAGAGTATGTAAAATTCCATATTCTTCATCTTTAATCGAAACGGAAAACAGACAGCACTTGTACATGTGCAATTGCATGCAGATCATGAATCTATCATTATCTGACATTGAAAGCGTTGAAAACCATAACCTATACACCTAAAGTCCGCACCTTTTGTCTTAGAATCGTAACGAATCAGCTAGGTTTGCTAAGCTTCCGTATTCGGCAGTTTGGTAACCTATAGAATGAAATAGGTTAGCTATTTCATAACCTACAACTATCAAAACCCCAAAACAGATTAGGGTTAGGGTTTCTTACCTAGAAACAGAGCCAGAATCGCCAGGAAAGCGATTAGAACGAAGTGGTGGAGCTTGGATACGGCAGGGAAGAACGGCAGGAAGAATCTCCCACACTTTCTCACTCTTTTCTCTCTTCTCTCCTAGGGTTTTTCTCAAATTCGTATGGCTGAAATGAGAGAGTGTTTAAGGTCCTTATATAGCCTAAAATGTCACCAAAATATACTCCAGGTCAAGGTATACTTAGGTTATAACCAAAACGGGTCAGTTTCAGCTCAATGGAGGACTTCTGGTGGGCCTCCTTGAGCCAAAGGTCGGACTTAAGCTCACTAACACTGGATTTACGTTTGGCTAAGTTTTCGTTTCAGTCAGATTCCCAGATCACGCGTGGTGGACCAGTTTCAGTTCAACGGTCAATGGATCTCGATCGGAGATTCCGAGTACATGGACATGTATATGAAATTTCCCCTGATCCGAGGGTGTAATTTGGTCTGATTCTGACGGTCTGGTTGCTTAATACTGATCCGCAAGCGAGAGGTGCCAGATTTCATAAATTTCTATTTTATTTTGAATTAATTTCACATTTCTCACACTCTTCACTCCGGGCTCAAGCGAATTACACTGGGACGCTATCTGGATTTGATTTCCGAGATGGTTGTCAAGTCCAGCAAGGCAGTCCTAATTCCTTAACTTTGAGTTAATCGGACTTCCGACGTGCGGTCCAGATCTGATACGAAGTTTCAATGTGCTCCCGAGAGCAACTGGGTAATGAGATTGATCCTAGATTTTCGGGTAACCAAGCGTCAATGATTCTACAAGTTTTGGGTCTTGCAGATCGTATTTAAAGTGATTGGTGCTAATTTCACAGGTACTCTAGGTTAACACTGGCTAATTCTCGCCTAATTTCTAAAAGATTTAGTCCTGAGTAATTTCTGTCTGAGGTGGTACATGGGCCTTTGTAGTTTGTATATAAAGTGATCCAAGTTATAATACTTAGCTAGTTTAAGATAGTGTCTAGGGTGAAAGTACTTAGAAAAATTGAAAGAACAAGGAGGTGAAGGGTGGGATTTGTGAAGGAAATGGGTTCAAGAGCGGTTTTAGACTTTGAGATTGAGTTCTGACAGGTTAATAAGGTGTTAGGAGCGACCCATTGCCTAAGGACGTCTAATCCCGGGTTGGCAAAAATATGGGATGTTACAGTGGAATTTCTTGGACTGGTCGAGCTAGTGCTAAGACTAGTCGAACATAGTCCAGGACTAGTCGAGAAATAGTCTATTCACTTATAATATGAGTTAATTGAATTATGCATTCAAAATGACCTACCCTAAAGTCAATCTAGGGTCATTTATACCTTGTTAGTGAAGTATGAACATTGAGTCTTCTTTTTCTTTAGTTGATAGTCGTTCTTTGAAGTTCGCGAAGCTTGAGATCTTGTCATAGGATAAAGCTTGAACTTGAGACTCTTGAAGCTTGAAATTGACTAACGTTGAAGCTTGAACTTGAGTATCAAAATCTAGAGACGTTGTCTTGACTTGTACGAAGCTTTGAAAATCTTGAACTCCTGAAACTTGAAAGCTTGAATTCACAATTGATATTGTACATAAACATGAACAAGTCATCTTACCTTTGAAGTTTTTGAACTAAGGACCCTTGTCTTTGAGAGATGCACAGACTTCATTATGTAGATGAGCTACACAAGACACAGATTCTAAGAGAGGTTTTGGCACTACAAAATTTGACAATATAGGAGCTAGAAACTATAGCACTTACAATTTTATGGGAAGTAAGTTGATTTTCACTGAGGACATTGAAAAACATGATATATATACTTATACTCTGATTTAATCCTATTTGATAGATTGCTTATGTGATTCGGCTCTAGGTTTTCAAAATCTCACTTTCGTATCTTAATTCTACCCATTCATACTTAATTGTACAAAAGATTGTTTTCTTAAATAAATTTTGGACATTGAGCATTGAGGTTTATTTCACATATACTTTGCTTGGGACTAGCAAAATGCTGGTTGGAGATTGTGTTAAGGGTCAAATATTACATATTATCTCCCATTTATATCTTGGTTTTATGAATATGATATTGCTTAATGTCCTATTTTACTTATGTTTGTGTTGCAAGGTGAATTTAAGAGCTTGGATTAGAAAAGGTGCTCAAAGCATGGATTTGATGCTCAAAGATCACCAAAGAAAAGAATGAATCTTAGGAAATAAAGATTGAAGATTTCAAGGTCCCAAGATTCAAGAAAACCAAGTGGAGAATAAAAGAAGTCGAAAGAACAAGTGCAGAATTCTCGTTAACTGTGTCATCGATCACTTTTCGATGACATCGAAGCTACCATTCGATGACATCGAACATGAGCCGATGACATCGAATTTATGGATAGAAATCGAGTTGGTCACTGGACAAATTGAAGACATTATTTGATGATTTGAGGGCTTTTTCGATGACTCAAAGCTTTGCTCGATGACATTGAAGCCAGTTCGATGACATCGATATTTTTACGAATTTTCAGCAAAACTTGCTTGACATATTGGGTACAATGTTCGATTACTCGAAGTCTTCCTCGATGACATCGAAGAACTGCTCGATGACATTGAATTTTTTGGAAATTATTGGATTAACTCGCTGGACTATTTTGGACGCATTCTCGATTCCTTGAACACCATTCGATGACATCGAAGACACCTTTAATGAAATCGAAGGTAGGTTCGATGACATAGAAGGGTACGCGGTCCGGATAAATTTACAGAGTGCGAAAAAGCACGGGTTCAAGACACCTTCGATGACATCGAAGGTAGTTCGATGTCATCAAACAAGTTACGTAGAGTACGCAGAGTGCGTAAATTTGAGGCGGTTTCTGAATTTTCTTAAGTCGGTTCAGAAGGAGGTGTTGCACAACTATAATTAGGAGTTACCAGGGCATCGCTAGGCATCATCTAGGGTTTGGAGGAGCGAAGGACAAGGGTGGAGAGCCATCGCCATGCACTTTTCTTCCTTTCGTCCTTAGTTTTCATGCTTTCTTTTAGGGTTTTGACTTGAATCATGTCTATGTGTAACGTCTCAGAAAATCCTGTACAAAGGCCCGAGTACCACCTCAGGCAGAAATCACTCAAGACCAAATCCTTTAGAAATTAGACAAGGATTAACTAGTGTTAAACTAGATTACATACGAAATCCGCACTAATCACTTTAAATACGATCTACAAGACCCAAAACTTGTGGAATCGTCGACGCTACATTACCCAAAAATCTAGGATCAATCTCATTACCCGACTGCTCTCGGGAGCCTCACGAAACTTCGTATCAGATCTGGACAGCACATCAAAAGTCCGAATAATACGAAGTTATAGAATTAGGATCGCCTTACTGGGCTTGACAACCATCTCGGAAGTCAAAACCAGATAGTGTCGCAGGGCTATTCGCTTGAGCCCGGAGCGAGGAGTGTGAGAAAACGTAGATTTCTTTAGAAATTAAATCTAATTTAAGTAATTTGAGACTTGTCGCTTGCGGGCCAAATACAAGCAATCAGACTGTCGGAATCTGACCCAAGTACACCCTCGGATCAGGGAACATTTCCCATACATGGCCGTGTACTTGTAATGCTGATCGAGTTTCAGTGACCGTTGAACTGAAACTGGTCCACCACATGTGATCTAGGAACTCGACTGGAACGAAAACTTAACTCGACCTAGATCCTAGGTTGGTGAGCTTAAGTCCGACCTTTGGCTCAAGGGGGGCTCCAGAAGTGCTCCGTTGAGACGGAACAACCTCACTTTGGCTATAACCTAGGTATACCATGACCCTGAGTCTAATTTGGTGAGTTTTTAGCCTATTGAAGGACCTTAAACCCTCTCTTATTCAACCCATATGAATTTGAGAGAAACCCTAGGAGAGAGAAGAGAGAAAAGAGAGAGAAAGTGTGAGAGTTGTAAGAGAAAGATCCTGATACTCTACCCTGCTATCCTGCGTGCTTAACCATCACGATCTAATCGCCTTTCCGGCGATTCCGACTTTGTTCCTAGGTAAGAAAAACCTAACCCTAATCTGTTCTAAGGTTTTCAATGTTGCAAGTAGCGAAATAGCTGACTCAACTCGTGATTTAGGTCGTCATATCAATCTCGACGAAGAGTTAGCACTTTTGTCAAGTTCGTTACGCTTCTACAGTGTAAGGTGCGAACCATAGATGTATAGGTTATGGTTTTCAAAGCTTTCAATGCCAGATAATGATAGATTCATGATCTGGATGTTATTTCACATGCAAAATGCGTTGTTCGTTTTACGTTTCTGTTACGTATACAAATTATGGCATTTAGTGTATTCGGTATATTTGTAGAAAATACTGTATACATACAATATATGAAAGTGTGTTTGCCATGATTAATCGCTAGGTGTATATGATATATATGTGTGTAACACTTTCTCAGCGAAAGGATTCGCCCTAATACATGTTTTTACTAATATACTTTATGCATGTTAAATAAGTGTAGTCTAAGTGTTTGTGAAAATGCTTGTATGAGTAAGTACTTAAGAGATAGTGCTTTAGATAGGTGTTGAGATAGGATTCTCAAATACCTTAGGGATGTGTATGATTTCCTCCATGCAAGTTGATTAATTTAATCGCTTACTTATGAAATGTATGTGTTGTATTTCCTGCTTACATTGTGCTTTATAACATGCTTGTTAACATGTTTGAATTACTTGTTAATTATGCTTTGACTACTATACATGCTTTCTGGTCATGGATTGAATGTGATTGGGACTAAGTTATAGTCCAGGCAATCGGTAACAGGCTTGAAGTCGTGGTTGAGATTGTAGGGCATGTTTGACGAACCCGAGTCATGTGTTGGTCGTCGGCAATGGTTAGGCCACACGAAGTGCTTATGCACTTCATGTCGATCGATGCAATGTGCGCTCGTATTAGTCGAGCTCGCCAAGTAACTCGATGTGCCATTGTATGTTCACCATGTTTGGACGCTACTGCTTGAACCTAGGGTACCAAACTTACCAGTGTAATCCTGTTAACCTTGGTACCTCGATCTGCTAAGACTCATGAGCCGGGCATGGTGGTATGGGACACCTTGGTCGAGCTGTCGGCCTACGCTAGGGCCACGAGCCTCCCCGTAGTGACCAATGAGCAACCCAGACTCATGAGCCGAATATGGTGGTATGGGACACTGTATTCGAGTTGTCGGCCTACACTGATAGGGTGATGGGGGGTGGTGTAACGATTGCGTGTAACAGTCCTGGTAGCCCTTTGTAGTGACCTTGAGCATACTCTAAATCTGCGGAGAGGCGACGAGGCTTCCCATAGTAAATAGAGTATAAACTAGGCCTGTATTGATAAGGTGATGGGGGAGCGGTGCAACGAGTGCGTGTAACAGCCCTGACAGCCCTTTACAGCAACTTAGAACCGCATCATCGTATGAGATTCTCTAGGACTGACGACCCTAAAATGGATCATTGTTTGGGAATGATATAAGGGAGGTACCTTAGTTTCTCATTACTGCTGTATGAAAAGGACAAATAATAACTCGGTAATCACGCTCATAACATAGCACTGCATGTGCCTGGAAGATGTGGAGCACTAAGGGATGAACGTATGCCGCGGACGTAAGATGGTGTCGCATGAGGGAGCATTGGCGAGGGCATGCATCATGACTGCATTCCATACTTGCATTAATAAGAGTATTTAGGAGTGTTTAATTGTACTGCTTTATCATTACTGCTTGACTGAATTGATAACATGTTAACCTATGCTTTATTGTTCCACTGAGTTAGCTACTAACTTCCACGTTATGGGACGATGTTCTGGACACCCACTAGACTCTGTCTTAGATGCAGGTATCGACGAGACACAGGAGGCTGAGCCTGATTACTACGATGATCAGGATGAGTTCTCCTACATGCAGTTCTCTGGAGGCTTCGCTTAGGCCATTCAGATGACGGGACTATAGGGTTTACCATTATAATTGTACCACTTTTTTTGGCATTTGATTTTGAAACTAATACATGTATATGGTGACTCAGTATAGTGTTCATATTCTGGAGACCGATTGTGACCGTTTCTGGCTTTATATACATTTATATACATCTTTCAGTCCTCCGCTTGCGTTTTAACTTGATCTGGAGTATGAATTACTGTTTTGGTATAATCCCACTCATGATTAATGCACTAATACATACAACATTCAATCATAAGCATTTATGTTGCATAAGTGATGTTTTGGAACTCGGGTGTTGAGTTGCTACTCGACCCCCAATTTTCAGGGCGTTACAAGTTGGTATCAGAGCATGATTTGGATTAAACCGGACCTGGGTTATGGTCACACACGACGTACGCCGATGCTTTTCAACTTAAGCGGGTGCGAAGAAATGTAGAAACAGTCCTAAGTGTCCCCGTTTCGCCAAATGGCGAAGTTCACCGAAATCGACCCTTTTGTTTGAGTCCGTACTCATCCGTGATCGCATGAGGCGACCCCGAATCACTCTTAGACCGTCAAACGACGGGTCTAGATCATAAATTACACCATCCCAACTGTTAATAGTCGGTAAACGAAAGTATACATCAAAAATTACCCGAAAGGCCCCGAAGTGACTCGAATCAGAGTCGGGGGCCAAACGGTACACTCCGAGCGGACCCACTGTGGACCTAGGGCCTCAACGGCACCCCGGGAGGGGGGTGGCTACCGCCCTGCCCTGGCAGCACCGCGGCCAGTCCAGAGGATTGCAGCGGCACCGCGCCTACCATGGTGCACCGCGGTCCGGTCTGTCCGGGCCTGTTGGGCTAATGCGGGCCGTTATCGGGTCGACCTCTAGACACGTGTGGGGCCCATGAAATCTTGTGGGGACCCCTATTTCTGTCCCTTTTGCTCCCCTCTTTCATTTCCTACCCCTCCAAGTCTCTCTCCCTCTCTAAAATTTTAAATTTCTCTCTCAAATCTCCCCTATATTCTTCCATTTCTCCATTTACCTTCACATCACACACCCCTCCACCGATTCCAGCAAACCCCCTCTTCTATCTCACTCATTTTCTGTGGTTTGGGTCCACCAAATCCTATTTTTGTGGCTTAACCTCTCATAACTCAACAATTTACCTCCATCCAACACTCCAATGGCGTTGTTTGAGCTGGTAACTGCCATCTTCTCCATTTCCACTTTTCTTTCTCTTATGGGAAAGAGAAAAGACGTCGTAGATGAAGTCGAGCCTAGTCGCCCAACCCGTCCAAGAAGGGCGCCGCGGGCCGAAGCTAGCACAAGCGTCGTTCCTGAGCACAGGTAAAAGCGGGACCTCGATCCCCAAATCCCGATAGAGAGAGCGCTACCGATAGGCTTCGAATACGGTCGGTTTGGTGACCACAGGGTTGTCCTTGAAGCTCAAGTAGATGAGAGGTTGTTTGGCCTACACCCAATTATGGACTGCTTGGAGGACGTTGAGTGGGGTCCCATGTTCGAAGCTAAGTCTCACGCATGTGAGAATACGGTTCGTGCTTTCTATGCCCATATCCGAGACCCATCGCTAGAACCTCTACAGTTTACTATTTCCATCGCAAGGCGGGATTACACAATCAACGTGGACTTAGTGTCCCGGGTCATGGGAATTCCACGTGGTGAAGTACATGCTGGTGAGGATTATTTCAAGAGTGTGCAAGAAAGAGACCATCGTACATGATACCTATGTGGCCGAAGGGTTCCCTAAACCAGAGCAACTGTCTCCCATCGACGGAATTGACAGACGATTTTCGTTTGTTTCACTACATTTTCACGTACAATGTGTATCCACGGTGGGGCAACCACACTGAATGTACCCGGTTGATGGTAGACTTCCTGTACAGGGTGGGACATGGGGATAAGTTGTGCCTGCCCATGTTCGCCCTATTCCAGATAATCCAGACCGTTCGATCTATCAAAAATGACATCTCTCTCCCATTCGGCCGTCTAGTATGTAAGATTGCTCAAGAGGTCGGCTATAGACTTAACATGGATGATGTTGCGCTGATCCGAATTATAAGCGATGCTACGCTTAACAACATAGGGATCGGCCCTCGACAGCGCCAAGCCCGACTCGACGAGTATGGGGAGGAGTCCGATAGTGAAGGGGAGGAATGCATTGATCTAGATGAGGAGAGTGAGAAAAGAAGTGGTGATGGGATAGAGGAGGAACAGGAGGAAGAAGAAGAGGCCCAGGATATGGAGGAGAGCTCCCCTCCTATGCCACCGAGGCAGGACACTGATCGGGCTGATAGGGATGCTCGTATAGCTCGACTTGAGGAGGATCATGCTGCCCTACGACAGGGTCAGGCGGCCCTACGACAGGATATTATGGATATTTGGGGCCTTGTGAAGAATAAGTTCAAGAAAGTAACTCGCGCGTTGAAAACTATCATGTGTTGCCTGAAGAATAAGGGTGCCCCTTCTCCTTCACCAGACTCGGATGCTTAGTCATCCATGCCGGTGTCTTGCAGCTCGTTTTGGTTACTGATTTAGGATATGTTTGTGTTTTCATGTTGATAGGCCTAGTAGTGCCGTAGCTATCAACATGCAGCCTCTTTTGCTATAAAGTGTGTGGAATGCTTAAGTGATTGTGTATTGTATTGCTATACTTCATCTTATATGCCTTGCACCCTATGTTATATAGGGCATGTCACGGAAATATACGCGGAGCACGACACACCTCATACTCACTGATACGATGGACCAGGCTCCTTCCCACAGAGATGGTCGTACGGACCCTGGTTTGGGCCCAGATCGTGAGACTATACTTGTGTCTCGGCCTCCACTGGTCCTACAGCTGGACTACCACCTTATACACCACTGGTTCGGGAGCAGAACTGTGCGTCTTCCTCGACATAGTACGTGCATCAGCCTATCCCACCTACTGATAGGTTTGAGCAGATGATGATGTTGATGCAGCAGCAGCACTAACAGTTTTTGGCCACTATTGCAGGGGCCTTATCTCAGGGTGGGAGTGTGACTCCACCTTCACCATCTGTACGTCCTGCTGAGACTGCAGAGCCTTCTGCTCAAGCTGAGGATGTGCCTGCGCCTGCGCCTGCTACGTACCCTACGGAGAATTTGGGTGCTAGTGGTCTTCTCGAGCGATTCCAGCGCTTGAGGCCTCCTACTTTTACGGGTTCTCACAGACCCGAGGAGGTGAATATTAGCTAGACCACATCTCCAAGATGCTACGGATGCTGCATTGTATCGAGTCAGAGCAGTTTGAGTTGGCCACCTTTATGTTTGAGAATGAGGCTAGTCTGTGGTGGGATAGTGTACTGCGTACTGTTGCAGTTGACTACATATGGAGATGGGCAGCTTTCGAGTTTTGTTTTCATGAAAAGTACTACCCTAGACCTACCGACATGAGCGGGAGAATGAGTTCTTGCGTCTCAGACAGGGAGGCATGGCAGTTACCGAGTACGAGCATCGATTTACTGAGTTGGGCAGATATGTCCCTACGATACTTGCTGACGAGCAGATGCGGATACGACATTTTTCTAAGGGCTTGCGACCTGACATTCGGTCGAATATGTGTTGTGTCAGCATACCCTCCTATGCCAAGTAGGTACATATGTCTATGCGGGCAGAGAAGGATGTAGAGAGACTGACACGCTCTCGTGGCCCTATGGTTACTAGGCCACGACCAAATATCCAGAGCAGGCCATTCCTCGGCAAGAGGCCTCGTATTGACTCTCCTCCCAGGACTGCGATGCCAGTAGTTCCGATGAGGCGTCCAGGTGTGACCAGTTCTTACTATGGGAAACCGGGTCACCCTGCAGAGAGTTGCTTTGCACGGATGAGAGAGTGGGTTTTCACCACCGCAGAGGATTGATCGTTCTCGCCCTCAGGCTTTATCGGCTCCACCACTACAGACAGCACCTACACATCCATCCTTCAGACCACCTGCACCTCGTTTTAGGCCGCCACAGCGACCTATGGTGCCTCAGCCCAATCGACCTCAGCAGGCACGCATTCATGCACTTACAGCGGAGGAGCTAGAGACAGCACCTTCAGCACCTATGGCCTTCAAGGTCACTGCACACGTCCAAGGTATTCCTGTCTTCTTATTGGTGGACACAGGGTCCACTACCTCTATGATCTCATGCACGGCAGTCAAATGACTGGGTTTGGATACTGATCCTACGAAGGGAGTGAGGGTCATCACTGCCACAGGGACTTTCTCTGATGTTACTAGTATGTGTGAGGGCTGTCCGATAGACTTTGGTGGCAAAACGATACTAGTCGACCTGATCGTCGTCCCTATATTTCATTACGACGTTATTTTCGGTATTGTAACACCCCGTACTTTGTGGTACTTGGGTGTTACCATATAACCTAATTTAGAATAAGTATAAATCTAATTCGTCTAAACGTTCACAAGTTCTAGTACAAGTCTGACCATTCAGAGCAATATTCACCTCTAGAAAAGGATATACATTCGTCGATTTTTGATGGATCACTACATCATCAAGTCACTCTAATTTTTAGGATTTCAATCACCCTGAACCTGTACTCTAATTCCAATTTAAAAATATAAAAATAATAGTAATAATAAATAATTATAATAATATAAGAACCAATATTTTTTGACACTAAACAAGGAGTTTGACCCGCTTAATGACATGGATCCATCAAACCCTTCATAAGAAATACTTGGTCGAGCCCTACTTGAGATCTGACGGTGTAGATCCCGTAGATCATCGTGTGGGCCCCACTTTTGATTGTTGCGTGTACATAAAACCATGTACACCAGCAGCGCATGAGAACTAGTATTGGGTCAAGCTGGTGTTGACCCGATACAAACTAGAAAAAGCGAAATTTCTCCTGTATTTCCCTGCCTCTCGTAATTTCGAATCCAACCGACCGTTGTCATCATGAAACGATCCACCTTCATGATCATATTAGATGATCCAAACCGTCTATCTTGTAGCCGAGGAAATTCTGATCAAAACCAAGCTTTCACACATGTTGATAGGCACTCATGTGCACACAATTTTCGCTGGTAGTAGAAGCCTCGTGTAGCTAGCCTTCCAAAAACAGAAAGATTCTCTTCCTCTCCTTTCCACGTTGGCATGCGCGTGCGTTGGCTCTTGAAATCTCGACCCTCCACCTCAGCAAATCCCTGCCTTACAATCCACGTAGACTTTAGGGCTCCCATCCTTTCACAAGAGCCGCCACCGCTGCATATTGAGACCGAGACTTAAAATGTTAATGGCAATGCATCTAGTGGGTCCCACGGTGATAGTTGAACTCATCCAAACCATTCATATGAATCAGATCATCAGATCAGCCACTCATCATGAAACCGCCACTACAGATGAGATCTTCTTCTCCGTTTAACCGTAGACACCCATCACTAGGAAATGGACCATTTTCCCTTATCTGAGCCATTCATTTGATGACTCAAAACCTCAGATGGACAATCATGGTGCTAGATTATGTCCATGAAAACATGATTCGGTTATAACAATACAAAACAGCACACCTTGGCAATTAAACACCGTAATAAATCTCTGGATTAGTTAAACTTTCGAAACCTCTAGAAGAGGTTAATAGGGCCTTTATAAGGCTGCCTTTTAGGGCATCCTTTCCAAAGATGGAAAGAGATAGAGAGAGGGAGGATAGGGCGTCGTTCATGTTGCACTAAGTCGACTCAGCTCGACCGAAACTGTGTCGGGTCGGCTCGGGAATGGGTCGTTGGTCTGTCTTCCAGCATAGGAAAAGAAAGAAGAAAGCATGGAAGAAAAGAGAGAAAAGAGAAAACTAAAAAGAAAGGAAATGGAAAGAGAGTGAGATGGCGTGTCTGCCGCCGCTGGATCGAGCTCCCAACCGGCCGTCTGAGACACCTCAGTCTCACCGCTGGCCCTGTTGCAAACAAGCTCTAGCTCCTACCTCAGTTCAGGTGATGAAATCAAAAACCACCCCTGTCTCAGCTTATTTCCAGCGAACCAGTAAACTGACCGAATCCTCTGTTATTGCTGGTTCCACTCACTCGGCCGACTGTGTCCTCAATCACTTCCAACTCGGTCATGAGTTGGCGTGACTCAGAACTGCATGTTTGGGTGAAAACTCCGATTTGGATCAACAACGGTGGCCGGTCTGCCTTGAGCTCCAATCAGCGCTTGGAACCAATCTCGGGTGGCTCTATTATCTCAACTATTCCACACCTATCTGCTTGTGGATCCCGACCATTTGATTTTCAAAACTCACCCGACCCTCTGACGAGTTAACTCACCCAAGCTTCCCAACTGATTCGTTCCAGTTATGACTCGTTGATGCCAGAAGTCATCTGGTGACAATGTTGGTTCATCAGACCCTAGGGGGCTGATAATCTTACACCAAGCTAATTGCCTTGGGCCCTCACTCAACTAGTTTAAGATTAGGAGTCCGACTGAGTCAACTAAGCCGTGACTCATTGGATCTTTGTAACCTCCCATCCAGGGCTGTTTACAAGTGTAAACCTTATAGAATACTCACTTTCAATTGATTTCAAATCAACTAAGTAATGACGACCCCATAACCATTACAGGTATAGAAATTGATTCTCAACTGCCCCGGTAGGAAGTCAAAAACCCCATTTCAAGAAAGACTGAATCAGGTGGAACGCTCATCCAAGGTGAGGGGCATCCCCCATAGCTTCTTCCTTTCGGTAATTTCCATATGGATTAAATCTCTAATGTTCAAAATCATTGATTCCTAGCTATTGTGACTTTCTTGGATTAATCTTTTAATGTCATATTTCCTTAAAATTATGTGCATGATGTATTGTTTTATAAACTCTTGTTTTATTATACATTGTGAGTAGTATGAAGATTGAGCATGGGGAGCATCCTTAAGGGATATAGAAGGACTCTTAGATAATCCGAATGATATGACCTCACTTGAACATTTATATGACTCTTGGTGAGCCCTCCTTTGAATATAATGAAATCATGGAAGTTCATATGGAATGCATAGTTGGATATTTGAAAGTTGAAGGCCATCACTATTCTATCAAAGTAATGTATATATGTGTCATGATGCATAACATCCACGCATGACATGTGAGCTTTTCCGAGTGTTCATCGTAAGTCATATCTTGTTGGGTTGTGCAAGGTTCTATTACCTAAGTCCAACCATTAGGCTTGTGCACTTGTACACTTTAGGCCGCTCTTTCTTTACATGAGGCTTTTCCAGGATTTTATATCTCCTCGGGCATACCCCGAGTATTTTTCCAGGAGGTTGTCCTTGGGCGCACTCACCTTCATGGCCTTTTCCAGGTAGTTTATCTACCTCGGGCGGTCTTTTATTCTGACAGCTGGATGTGCATACCTAGATCTGTGACTTGAGCATACATTCATACACACATACATTCATTTATAATTTCATGATTAGTCTCCTTGTAATTTGAACATGTTGTATATGTATTTGTATTGCCCTGTGAATTATATATGAATTGTTAATCTATTTTGGGATGATGTGTTATGGTTGAATCTATGAGGGAAGTTCCCACTGAGTTTTCACTCACCCAATCGTGCGGTTGCACCAAATAGACAGAGGTTTGATGAACAAGTGGACACCCCTATGACGAGATTCCAGAGACGGCTGAGGTGGAGTTTGGCGAGGAGGGCCTCTAGGCCGAAGTAGTTGAGTCGTTAGAGCTTAACTGATATTCTAGGATTTACGTGCTTACATAATTCAGACTATATTTTTTGTTTGAGTTGTAGAAATATTTCCCCTGTTGTGGGATTTCGTTTTGCTTCCATTTACTTGTATTAAACTTCATTGTAATTACTCTTGATATCCTTAGTTTATGCAATGTTACCTTACTCCATGTTATGAAATTTGCCGCTATTTAGATGAATGTTAGTCCACTTCATGACGTAATACTCGGGTTCTCGTACTCGAGCGACTATCCTCGGGTTTTGAGAACCAGGGTGTTACAGGTATAGACTGGCTTACTGAGATGCGAGCAGAGATCGATTGCGAGACTAGGATGGTGACAGCCCATGGGCCGGAGGGCACGGCTTTTACTTTCCCTGTTCACGTTAGTCACATTTCTCGATTGAGATGTTACGCTTCTTCACTGTAGAATATTGATGGTCCGACGCTTGTGGATACACCCATAGTCAGAATTTTGCGGATGTGTTTGAGACGATTCCTGGTTTGCCTCCTCGGCACGAGATCGACTTCACCATTGATCTTACGCCTGGTGCGACACCTATTTCATTATCGATATATCGCATGCCTCCATATGAGATGGAAGAATTGGGGAAACAGATTGACAGACTGTTAGAGAAGGACTTTATACGACCCAGTGTGTCTCCTTGGGGAGCACCTGTGTTGTTTGTCAAGAAGAAAGACGGGTCGCTAAGGTTGTGTATTGATTACCGTTGGCTGAACCAGTTGACCGTGAAGAACAAATATCCTTTGCCCAGGATAGACGACCTGTTTGATCAGTTGAAGGGGGCAAAGTATTTTTCGAAGATCAATTTGCAGTCAGGGTATCATCAGTTGCGCGTCAAGGATGAAGACGTGCAGAAGACGGCTTTCAGGACCTGTTTTGGGCATTACGAGTTCCTTGTGATGTCGTTCGGTCTTACAAACGCACCGGCTGTGTTCATGAACTTGATAAACTGGGTATTTCGGTCATTTCTATACCGATTCATCATCGTCTTTATAGATGACATCCTGATATACTCCACGAGTCGGGAAGAGCACGAAGAACACCTACAGGCAGTCTTAGATAATCTGAGGAAGAACCAGTTGTTCGCGCAGTATAAGAAGTGCAACTTCTGGCAGGAGGAAGTCAAGTTCCTGGGACATGTGGTGTCCAAGGAAGGGATAACGGTGGACCTTGCTAAAGTAGCCGCCGTTCAGGACTGGAAGCAGCTTGGTTCGGTTACTAAGGTGAGGAATTTTCTGGGCCTAGCAGGCTATTACCGACGATTCATTCGAGACTTCTTGAAGATAGCCAGATCGTTATCTCAGTTGACATGGAAGGATCTGAAGTTCGCCTGGAATGAGAAGGCGGAAGCAGCTTTTCAGGAGCTGAAGGACAGACTGACGTCCGCCCCTGTGCTAGTATTACCAGAGCAAGGGGTGAAGTATACTATATACACTAACGCATCTCACGTTGGTCTGGGTTGTGTCCTTATGCAGAAGGACAGGGTGATTGCGTATGCCTAGAGACAATTAAGGAAGCACGTGGAGAATTACCCTATGCACGACCTTGAGTTAGTAGCGGTCATATTCGCATTGAAGCTCTGGAGACATTACCTCTACGGAGAGGAGTTCGAGCTTTTCTGCGACCACAAGAGCCTTAAATATACATTCACTCAGCGAGACTTGAATATGAGTTAGCGCCGATGGATGGAGACCTTGAAGGACTTCAAATTCGAGGTTTTCTGCCATCCGGGCAAGGCTAACCTTTGTGGCAGATGCATTGAGCCGCAAGAAGGCGATAGTATTTGCAACTCCGCTGATGGTTGAGGAATGGAACATGGTGTAGTTCTTGCGGGACTTCGAGCAGAAACTCACCGTGGAGGAGCCATTTGAAAGTGTCGCGCACATTCGGGTGCGGCCACTTATTGACGACAGGATTATCGAAGCCCAGAAAGACGATGAGCGGCTGATTGAGCTTAGAAAGCTGGCTAGCGATGACAAGGACTCCGAGTGGAGAGTTGGCACAGATGGGGGCCTACGATTCCGTGGCCGCCTATGCATCCCAAACATGCCTGATTTGAAACGGAAAGTTCTCGAGGCAACTCACAATTCAAAGCTTGCAATGCATCCTAGTAGCACGAAGATGTATCAAGATTTGAAGAGGTCGTATTGGTGGGACAATCTGAAGGTCCACACAGCAGAATTTGTGTCCCGTTGTCTCACGTATCAGCAGGTCAAGGCCGAGCATTGCCGACCTCCTGGACTCCTTCAACCCATGCCCATAGCTGAATGGAAGTGGGACTTCATCTCTATGGATTTCATATCGGGGCTGCTGAATATGAGGAAGGGACATGATTCTATTTGGGTGATCGTGGACCGATTGACCAAATCGGCTCATTTTCTCCCTATCAGAATGACGAACTCTACAGACGACTTGGCTAGGTTGTACATCAAAGAAATAGTGCGTCTGCATGGAATTCCCTTGGAGATTGTGTCAGACCGCGACACGCTATTCACGTCTATCTTCTGGACTCGTATCCAGGAAGCAATGGGTGTAAAGTTGAAGTTCAGTACCACGTTTCACCCTCAGACTGATGGGCAGACAGAGCGGGTGAATCAGATTTTGGAGGATATGTTGCAGGCCTGTGTTTTGGATTTCAAGGACAGTTGGGATGACTGCCTCCCGTACGCAGAATTCGCCTACAATAACAGTTTTTAGGCAAGTATTGGCATGGCTCCTTACAAGGCCTTGTATGGGCACCCTTGCAGAGCACCGCATTGCTGGGTAGATGTTGGTGAGCGCAGTTTGGTTGGCCCAGAATTAGTACAGGCGACCTCAGAGAAGATCGACATTATCAGGCGTCAACTCCTGACAGCCAAGATCAAACAGAAGAGTTATGCCGATACGAGGCAGCGACCACTTGAGTTTGAGGTTGGAGACCATGTGTTCCTCAGAGTTTCCCCTATGAAGGGAGTCCTTCGGTTTGGGAAGAAGGGGAAGCTTACGACATATCCGTGTAACCAACTAATTGAACATTAGTATCATGTGGATACCAAAAACCCAGATTAGCTGAACTTGCGACATATCGCATAATCCATTTAACAACAGTTAAATGTGACTCTTTAGGGTCAGATTGATATCTAGCGCAAATCCCTACGCTGAATGCAATATTAGGTCAACTCACAGTTAAATACAGCAAACTACCTATCATACTGCGATATAATTTAGGATTAACTCTCTTACCTGTAGAGTCCTTTAAGAGTTTTAAAGTCGTACTCATAGGAGTATCAAAATTCTTCTCATTCTCAAATCTGAACTTTTTAACTAAGTTCAGAGCATATTTGGTTTGGGAAATAAAGAAACCATCAGGTTGCTGTTTAACTTGCAACCCTAGAAAATAATTTAATTCCCCAACCATGCTCATTTCGAACTTAGATTTCATAAGATCTGCAAACTCAACAGTTTTGTTAGCACAGGTCGATCCATAAATAATTTCATCAACATAAATTTGTATTATTAAAATGTGATCATAATGTTTCTTTACAAACAGAGTCTTATCAACACTTCCCATTATAAAGTTATGACTTAGTAAAAACTTAGTCAATTTTTCGTATCATGCCCTAGGAGCTTGTTTCAAACCAGTAGAGAGCCTTTTTTAAGCGATAGACATGATCAGTATTCTTAAGGTCCTCAAAACCCGTTGGTTGTTCAACATACACTTCTTCATGCAAATCGCCATTTAAGAAAGCACTCTTTACATCCATTTGAAATATTTTGAACTTTCTAAAGCACGCAATGGATATAAATAGTCTGATTGATTCAAGACGAGCTACTAGGGCAAAGGTCTTATCATAATCGATTCCTTCAATTTGAGTGTACCCTTGTACAGCCAGTCTACCCTTGTTTCAAATTATATTACCAAGTTCATTAGACTTATTTTTTAAAATCCACTTAGTTCCGATAATATATTTATCTTTCGGTCTAGGAACTAAATACCAAACATCATTTCTAACAAATTAATTAAGCTCTTCTTGCATTGCAACTATCCAGTTTTCGTCAGTAAGAGCTTCTTTTACATTAGCCGGTTCTATCTGAGATGTAAAGCACATGTAATTACACATATCTTCAAGTTGTCTATAAGTGCGCACACCAGTGAGAGGGTTTCCAAGAATCTGATTAGTTGGATGATCTTTAACAGTCCTCTGTTCAGAGTTATTTTGACTTGATGAAGAATCTGGTTTATCAATTAGAAGTACTTCAATATTATCTTAACTTGAGACAGGTGTATCAAAGTGATCGTCAATAACCACATTAATGGATTCTTGAATTACACCGGTCCTTTTATTAAGAACCCAATATGCTCGACGATTCAGAGCATACCCTAAAAATATCCCTTCATCACTTTTAGTGTCGAACTTACCCAGATTTTCTCAGTCACGTAAAATATAGTACTTGCTACCAAAAACTCAAAAGTATTTGACAGTAGGCTTCTTATCAAACCACATTTCATAAGCCGTTTTACAATTTGACTTTCTAGTATAGACGCAGTTAATTATATAACACGTGGTATTTACGGCTTCGGCCCAAAGATTTTTAGGGAGCTTCATACTGTTTAACATTACATTTGCCATTTCTTGAAGTACTCTACTTTTCCTTTCTACTATACCATTTTATTGTGGTGTTTTGGGCGCAGAGAATTCATGTGATATTCCCTGATCACTACAAAAAAAACCGCTATTCTCAAATTTTGATCCGTGATCACTATGGATCTTACAGACTTGAGTCTCTTTTTCAGTTTGGATACGTCTAAGTACCATTTTAACTTCATCGAGAGTTTCTGATTTGTCTCTTAAGAAGACTACCCAAGTATATCTGGTAAAGTCATCAACGATTACCAAAATATACTTTTTGTCACCTCGACTCTCCATTCTAGTTGGTCCAATAAGATCCATATGAAAGAGTTCGACTGGTTTCAATGTGGCATTGGAGTCCACCTTTTTGTGAGAGCTCCTAGTTTGCTTGCCAATCTTGCATTCACCACATATTTTATCTTTTTTTTTTTTTTGGTAAGCTCTTACTAACTCTCTTTTGCTCAATCCATATAAGTTGCGTTTAGGTAATGTACATGTCCAAGGCGTTTATGTCATAGCTCGGTCTCATCGGTATGGACCATGTAACACGGTAGATTAAATGAGCTTGAATCACTTACAATATAGCAGTTTTCAGAAGTTCTGCGACTAGTTAATATTACAGAACCATTTTTATTTAAAATTTCACACCTTAGGTTAGTAAATTTATGCTATGATTTTTATCGCATATTTGAGAGATGATTAATAAGTTGTGTTTTAAACCTTCTATATATATAAAACATTCTCAAATAAAGGGAGGTTAAAAAGTTGAACCGTACCTTGGCCAATAATCCTGCAGTTGCTGTCATCACCAAATGTGACTGAACCATCAGTCATGTCTTTAATATTGGTGAACAGACCTTTGTCACTAGACATGTGCCAGGAGCATCCACTGTCTAAGTACCACTTTGAATGGCTTCAAGCTTTGAAAGTCATGTGGGCAACCAAGTAAGTAACCTTAGGAACCCATTTCATTACAGTCTTGGGTTTAAGAGAATAGTTGGTCTTCTTATGTTTGTAGTTGATGTAAGACCGACCCATTGAGTTAGATTTTAAGAGCTCCTTAAGTAAATCAACAATTTTCTCAGCTAAAGGATTATGATTCTGATTTTTATAGATGGTTGCTTTTAGGTTTTAAAGATTGAAATGTTTTAGCATTTTTAGGATAATTTTGATTTAGACTTTTCCCTTTTGAGTTCGAAGACTCTCCCTTTACAAACTTAGGAGGAGTATTCTTACATTTTGGAGGAGTATTTTTGTCCTAGCCCAAACCGGATCGGTCGCCACATTTTCTGGATCCGGATAATAGTTTTTCTAACTTAGGATCTTCTTGGTCATACCTCCAAGTGTCTTTTAAACTCAAAAGTGAAGAGACTTCAAGTTTTAGTTTTTCATTTTCAGATTTAAGATTTTCAATAAGGGAGGTTTTGAAATCTAAATCGGATTTAGTCTTTTCAAAACAATCTGAAATGTGGGATTTTTCTAAAACAAGAGTATCAAAATGTTCTTTAAGTTTTAAAAACTTTTCTTTCTGAAGTTTTAGTTTTACGGCAATTTTACAACTTTCCTTGTATAGGGCATTGTAAGCATCTTGAAGATCTTCTTCATTTTCATGATTATTATTCAGATTTTCTTCACTAGTTGAATCATCATTATCTGAAAATGTGAACTTGGCTAGAGTCATAAGGGCTTTAACTTCATTACCTGACTCGGTTTCAAAATCTTCTAACTCAGAAGAGGCTTCAGAGTAGGAAGATTCATCCCAAGTAGCCAACATACCTTCTTTTTGGGTTTGTCCCTTTTAAGACACTTGTTTGCTAAATGCCCATATTCATGGCAGTTGTAACATTGGCTATCTTTTAATGATTTCTAAGTTTTAGATTTAGATCTTTTCTTATCATTAGATTTTTGAAAATCAATGTTCTTTTTACTTTTAAAAATTTTGTAAAACTTTTTAGCTAAAAGGGCCATATCATCTTCAGAATTTTCTAAATCAGAATTACTATTTTCTTGAGAAATACATTCAGAAGATTTAAGGGCGATAGATTTACCTTTAGGAGCTTTAAAGTTTAACTCATAAGTCTGTAATGATCCAACTAATTCTTCTACCCTCATATTGTCCGTATCACGAAGTTCTTGGATCGCAGTCACCTTTGAATTGAACCGTTCAGGTAGTGAGCGTAGTATCTTTGCACAGACTTTACTCTCTATGATTTTATCACCAAGACCCCACATAGAGTTGACAATGTCATTCAATCTGAAAGTTTCACTTTCCTCCATACGTATTTCCTCAAATTTGGTTGTGAGGATTTGGACTTTAGATTTCTTGACAATTGTTGTTCCCTCATGTGTCATTTCTAAAATATCCCAAGCTTGCTTTGCAATATCACAGGATATAATTCTTTTGAATTCATCCGGTGATTAGTGTGCAAGTGATTGCATTTAGTGCTTTTGCATTGGCACTACTCTCACTTTTCTAAAAAGTGGTCCAAGAGAAATAAGGTATAATTCTCATAGATTTGGATCCATCGATACCAGTTACTTAAGTGGTAGGAGGGGTCCAATCGGTCTTTGTGGCTTGCCACATGCTCTCATCCATGAATTTTAAAAAAAATTCTCATCCTCGCTTTCCAATAGGCATAATTAGAGCCATTAAATGGTGGAGGCCTAGTAACTGATAAGCTATCAAAATTTGACATCTTACAAAGCTCAGATCGATTAGCTCAGGAAATTAATCCAAAAAGTAATAACAATTAAAACAAGCTATTAGGCTTTGATACCACTTGAAAAGGCCGACCTATATGTCCTAGAGGGGGGGTGAATAGCACTATGGCAAATTAAAACTTTAACAGTGGAATTTAAATAAATTAAATATAGATATCAATAGACAATCCCACAATGCTGAATTTAAAGACAACCTCAAAAGAACGAGTATTGAGAGGTTGATGCAAATATTGTTCTAAGGACAACATTAGACCATAAAAACCAAGGGCTTATGGCAATACAACCTTACTAGAACGGTTTGTGTATCAAAAACTCAAACTGATACAGAGGAATAAAGAAATAAATAGCAAGGAAAGAAATCTAAGTTATTATAACGTTCCCACATATCCACATAAGGATTACAACATTCTCCACAAATGTAAAAATGGAAATTACAACAATCCACAAAAAGAAATAAACATTCAAACCACAAGACAAGAAATTATAGTGGTTCGCTTCTGTGTACACCAACTGTTTAGAAAAATAGCCACACAAGTACTCCACTCCTAATATCCTCACATAGTGGATATTAGCGTTCACTATGAAAATAGATTTTTCTAGGTTCAACTAAAACCCTCACAATTGTGTCTTTCAAGTGAGCTTGCACAATTTAAAAACCCCACACTCTGAGTTTTCTGGATCACCTCAGACAAACCAAAATAGAGAGATTTTTCTGGCACAATCTCAATGAAACTAAAAACAGAAATTTACAATATATAAGATACCTGGATATTCTCATTTTGATGCAGCCCGGAAGAAAATCGAAGTAGAAGTTCAATGTCCACACTCACTTATGATATGGTTCTAGGTTCTAAATTGATTTTAAATTAAATCAAGTTAGGCTAGCTCTATTTGATTTTGATTCCAAGAGAAGGGCAATCTCAATCCCTTCTTCAAATATGATTGGAATAAAGAATACAAAATCAAATATAAAAAAGCTAAATTAAGAGAATATTAAATGAGAACAATATAGCTTAAAAAGATGACTAACTTATCTCTCAGAGTGACGAATTGAATTAGCTTGAATTGAATGAAATACTCTAAAATTTGTCCTCTATTTATAGGTGAAGAAATCACGTTCACGACTGGTCCTGAGGACACCACGACTAGTCGTAGAACCAACAGATTTTTGAAATTTTGAGTATGATAGGATAAAGCCGTTTCACGACTAGTCGTAGAACAAATAGATTTTTGAAATTTTGAGCGCCATAGGATAAAGTCATTCCACGACTGGTCGTATGAACTTCACGACGGTCGTGTGGCCTCCACAGTGTCATGACCTGTCCATGACTGGTCGTGTGGAGCCTGATTTAGTCGCTAGACATAGAGTCATGGCTACAGGACTAGTCGAGCACTATTCATACGACCGGTCGAGCAGCTCCAGGACTGGTTATGTCTTAACAAAAAATTTCAAAAATTTACAACAACCTTAGGACTGGTCGTGGAATTTCTTGGACTGGTCGAGCTAGTGCTAGGATTAGTTGAACATAGTCCAGGACTAGTCGAGAAATAGTCTATTCACTTATAAAATGAGTAATTGAATTATGCATTCAAAATGACCTACCCTAAAGTTAATCTAGGGTCATTTATACCTTGTTAGTGAAGTATGAACATTGAGTCTTCTTTTTTTTTTTAGTTGATAGTCATTCTTTGAAGTTCGCGTTGTCATAGGATGAATCTTGAACTTGAGACTCTTGAAGCTTGAAATTGATTACGTCGAAAGCTTTAACTTGAGTATCAAAATCTAGAGACATTGTCTTGACTTGTACGAAGCTTTGAAAATCTTGAACTCTTTAAACTTGAAAGCTTGAATTCACAATTGATATTGTACATAAACATGAACAAGTCATTTTGCCTTTGAAGTTTTTGAACTAAGGACCCTTGTCTTTGAGAGATGCACAGACTTCATTATGTAGATGAGCTACACAAGACACATATTCCAAGAGAGGTTTTGGCACTACAAAATTTGACAATATAGGAGCTAGAAACCATAGCACTTACAATTTTTATGGGAAGTAAGTTGATTTTCACTGAGGACATTGAAAAACATGATATATATATATACTTATACTCTGATTTAATCTTATTTGATAGATCGCTTATGTGATTCAGCTCTAGGTTTTCAAAATCTCACTTTCGTATCTTAATTCTACCCATTCATACTTAACTGTACAAAAGTTGTTTTCTTAAATGGATTTTGGACATTGAGCATTAAGGTTTATTTCACATATACTTTGCTTGGGACTAGAAAAATGCTGGTTGGAGATTGTGTTAAGGGTCAAATATTACATATTATCCCCCATTTATATCTTGGTTTTATGAATATGATATTGCTTAATGTCCTATTTACTTATGTTTGTGTTGCAAGGTGAATTTAAGAGCTTGGATTAGAAAAGGTGATCAAAGCATGGATTTGATGCTCAAAGATCACCGAAGCAAAGAATGAATCTTAGAAAATAAAGATTGAAGATTTCAAGGTCCCAAGATTCAAGAAAACCAAGTGGAGAAGAAAAGAAGTTGAAAGAAGAAGTGCGGAATTCTCGTTAATTGTGCCATCGATCACCTTTCGATGACATTGAAGCTACCATTCGAGGACATCGAACATGGGCCGATGACATCGAATTTATGGATAGAAATCGAGTTGGTCACTGGACAAATTGAAGACATTATTTGATGATTTGAGGACTTTTTCGATGACTCGAAGCTTTGCTCGACGACATCGAAGCCAGTTCGATGACATCGATATTGCTCGATGACATCGAAGCCAGTTCGATGACATCGATTTTTTTATGGATTTTCGGCAAAACTTACTGGACATATTCGGTACAATGTTCGATTACTCAAAGTCTTCCTCGATGACATCGAAGACCTGCTCGATGACATTGAATTTTTGGAAATTATTGGATTAACTCGCTGGACTATTTTGGACGCATTCTCGATTCCTTGAACACCATTCGATGACATTGAAGACACCTTTAATGAAATCGAAGGTAGGTTCGATGACATAGAAGGTTACGCGGTCCGGATAAAGTTACAGAGTGCGAAAAAGCACGGGTTCAAGACACCTTCGATGACATCGAAGGTAGTTCGATGTCATCGAACAAGTTACGTAGAGTTACGCAGAGTGCGTAAATTTGAGGCAGTTTCTGAATTTTCTTAAGTCGGTTCAGAAGGAGGTGTTGTACTACTATAAATAGGAGTTACCAGGGCATCGCTAGGCATCATCTAGGGTTTGGAGGAGCGAAGGACAAGGGTGGAGAGCCATCTCCATGCACTTTTCTACCTTTCCTCCTTAATTTTCATGCTTTCTTCTAGGGTTTTGAATTGAATCATGTCTATGTGTAACGACTCGAAAAATCCCGTACAAAGGCCCGAGTACCACCTCAGGCAGAAATCACTCAGGACCAAATCCTTTAGAAATTAGACGAGGATTAACTAGTGTTAAACTAGATTACATACAGAATCTGCACAAATCACTTTAAATACGATCTGCAAGACCCAAAACTTGTGGAATCGTTGACGCTACATTACCCAAAAATCTAGGATCAATCTCATTACCCGACTGATCTTGGGAGCCTCACGAAACTCCGTATCAGATCTGGACTGCACATCGAAAGTCCGAATAATACGAAGTTATAGAATTATGACCGCCTTACTGAGCTTGACAACCATCTCGGAAATCAAAACTAGATAGTGTCCCAGGGATATTCGCTTGAGCCCGGAGCGAGGAGTGTGAGAAAACGTAGATTTCTTTAGAAATTAAATCTAATTTAAGTAATTTGAGACTTGTCGCTTGCGGGCCAAATACAAGCAATCAGACCGTCAGAATCTGACCCAAATACACCCTCGGATCAGGGAACATTTCCCATACATGTCCGTGTACTTGTAACCCTGATCGAGTTTCAGTGACCGTTGAACTAAAACTGGTCCGCCACATGTGATCTGGGAACTCGACTAGAACGAAAACTTAACTCAACCTAGATAGAAGGTTGGTGAGCTTAAGTCCGACCTTTGGCTCAAGGGGGGGCTCCAGAAGTGCTCCGTTGAGACGGAACAACCTCACTTTGGCTATAACCTAGGTATACCATGACCCTGAGTCTAATTTAGTGAGTTTTTAGCCTATATAAGGACCTTAAACCCTCTCTCATTCAACCCATATGAATTTGAGAGAAACCCTAGGAGAGAGAAGAGAGAAAAGAGAGAGAAAGTGTGAGAGTTGTAGGAGAAAGATCCTGATACTCTACCCTGCTATCCTGCGTGCTTAACCATCACGATCTAATTGCTTTTCCGGCAATTCCAGCTTTGTTTCTAGGTAAGAAAAACCTAACCCTAATTTGTTCTAAGGTTTTTAATGTTGCAAGTAGCGAAATAGCTAACTCAACTCGTGATTTAGGTCGTCATATCAATCTCGACGAAGAGTTAGCACTTCTGTCAAGTTCGTTATGCTTCTATGGCGTAAGGTGCAGACTATAGACGTATAGGTTATGGTTTTCAAAGCTTTCAATGCCAGATAATGATAGATTCATGATCTGGATGTTATTTCACATGCAAAATGCGTTGTTTGTTTTACGATTCTGTTACGTATGCAAATTATGGCGTTTAGCGTATTCGGTATATTTGTAGAAAATACTGTATATGTACAATATATGAAAGTGTGTTTGCCATGATTAATCGCTAGGTGTATATGCTATATATGTGTGTAACACTTTCTCAGCGAAAGGATTCGCCCTAATACATGTTTTTGCTAATATACGTTATGTATGTTAAATAAGTGTACTCTAAGTGTTTGTGAAAATGCTTGTATGAGTAAGTACTTAAGAGATAGTGCTTTAGGTAGGTGTTGAGATAGGATTCTCAAATACCTTAGGGATGTGTATGATTTCCTCCATGCAAGTTGTTTAATTTAATCGCTTACTTATGAAATGTATGTGTTGTATTTCTTGCTTACATTGTGCTTTATAACATGCTTGTTAACATGTTTGAATTACTTGTTAATTATGCTTTGACTACTATACATGCTTTCTGGTTATGGATTGAATGTGATTGGGACTAAGTTATAGTCCAGGCAATCGGTAACAGGCTTGAAGTCGTGGTTGAGATTGTAGGGCGTGTTTGACGAACCCGAGTCATGTGTTGGTCGTCGGCAGTGGTTAGGCCACACGAAGTGCTTATGCACTTCATGTCGATCGATGCAATGTGCGCTCGTATTTGTCGAGCTCGCCAAGTAACCCGATGTGCCATTGTATGTTCACCATATTTGGACGCTACTGCTTGAACCTAAGGTACCAAACTTACCAATGTAACCCCGTTAACCTTGATACCTCTATCCGCTAAAACTCATGAGCCGAGCATGGTGGTATGGGACACCGTGGTCAAGCTGTCTGCCTACGCTGGGGGCCACGAGCCTCCCCATAGTGACCAGTGAGCAACCAGACTCTGAGCCGAATATGGTGGTATGGGACACTGTATTCGAGCTGTCGGCCTACACTGATAAGGTGATGGGGGAGTGGTGTAACGATTGCGTGTAACAGCCCTGACAACCCTTTGTAGTGACCTCGAGCATATTCTGAATCTGTGGAGAGGCGACGAGGCTTCCCGTAGTAAACAGAGTATAAACTAGGCCTGTATTGATAAGGTGATGGGGGAATGGTGCAACGAGTGCGTGTAACAGCCCTGACAGCCCTTTACAGTGACCTAGAACTGCATCATTGTATAAGATTCTTTAGGACTGACGACCCTAGAATGGATCATTGTTTGGGAATGATATAAGGGAGGTACCTTAGTTTTCCATTACTGCTGTATGAAAAGGACTAATAATAACTCGGTAATCACGCTCATAACATAGCACTGCATGTGCCTGGAAGATGTGGAGCACTGAGGGATGAACGCATGCCCCGGACGTAAGATGGTGTCGCATGAGGGAGCATTGGTGAGGGCATGCATCATGACTGCATTCCATACTTGCATTAATAAGAGTATTTAGGAGTGTTTAATTGTACTGCTTTATCATTACTGCTTGACTGAATTGATAACATGTTAACCTATGCTTTATTGTTACACTGAGTTAGCTACTCACTCCCACGTTACGGGACGGTGTTCTGGACACCCACCAGACTCTGTCTTAGATGCAGGTATCGATGAGACACAGGAGGCTGAGCCTAATTACTACGATGATCAGGATGAGTTCTCCTACATGCAGTTCTCTGGAGGCTTCGCTTAGGCCATTCAGATGACGGGACTACTGGGTTTACTATTATAGTTGTAACACTTTTTTGGCTTTTGATTTTGAAACTAATACATGTATATGGTGACTCAGTAAGGTGTTCATACTCTGGAGACCGATTGTGACCGTTTCTGGCTCTATATACATTTATATACATCTTTCAGTCCTCCGTTGCGTTTTAACTTGATCTGGAGTATGAATTACTGTTTTGGTATAATCCCACTCATGATTAATGCACTAACACACAAACATTCAATCATAAGCATTTATGTTGCATAAGTGATGTTTTGGAACGCGGGTGTTGAGTTGCTACTCGACCCCCGATTTTCAGGGCGTTCCACTATGGTTAGCTAAATCCCTTAGCCAGGGCTAAGGGGTGAAGCTTGCAGCATGATTTGGATGTTTTTCTTGTTTGATTCTTGTTCATGTTGAACCTCTTTCATTCTAATTCAATATTTAAGGAATACTTTTAGTTTTTAATGGTTTGTTGTGACTCAAATTACAATGGATCTGCAATAGCTTTGAGTATCTTCTTTTTCTGAATTGAGATTATGAAGTTAGTAAATCCTATTGTTCACCATCATCCCTTAGGCATGGTTTGGTGATGAAATCTCTTCTAACCTTCATAATTCTCCTATGTTGGTTGTGGATTGGTAAATTATGTTGTTTACCATTGTCTCTAAGGCATGGTTTGATAATGAAATCACTTTCAATCCTCACAACTCTCATCCATTGAGAATTAGGTCAACGAAAGTTCAGTTCTGATCTTATTGATATATCTTCCAATTGGATAGGATAGGACTCCAATTCCAATTGAGTTCCTTGAATTAAATAAGAAAATATCGTAATAGCTGTAAGTGGATCCCTGGAAACCCTAGTTCCCATCTTTGAATTTTTAAAGTTTCTAATTAAACACTTCACACTTACTTCCTTGATTCCCAATTTAGATTTAGATCTTCTTTTAATTTTGATCCTAGGTTACTTTCATAATACACACAAGATTAGTGCTGTGGATTCAACCTTGGTCTTACCGAGATTATTACTATATCGCGACCCTACATTTGAGGTTGTGAACACAGTCAGGTCACGACTTAACCCTCATTCATTTATGAGGACTGAAATGGAGAGCTAGCGATGTCCTAAAGGGGGGGTCAATAGGACAATGCCAAATAATCGAAATAAATGCGAAATATGTAAAGATTACAAAAATCTCAATTGCTTGATTATTGATACCTTGATTCCAAATAATTCACAGGACAACCTTTGTAAGAATCGTATCCTAGTCCGTACTGTTCCTTAGACTCCCACGATCCTCCCCGTTAAATTCTGGTGACCCGCAACCTATAGACAGTTTTTGTATGTGACCCTAAGTCGCATCCCGTAGATCTGAGTCGGCTCAACTCAAGACTTGTACCCTAGCGATCGCGTCGTCACCACGGTTCCAACGTCGCGTCTTGTGCACTGGTGCGATATCCAAGCCAGGAGTTGTGGGCCCGCATTTATCTCGAGGAAACGCCGCACATTGCGAATCTCGAGAGAATATCTACACAATCTATCACATCAATCAATCAAGTACTAGTCAAGTACACATCCCATCACTAGTCATGCTTCCTTTCTCCCCAAAACAAGAACTTACCCTCCTAAGTCAACTCTCATGTCACTCACACCCATCACTCCATCCCATTTCCCTTACAACCACCCA
>JAJHSJ010000003.1:47375320-47475451 GCA_021015155.1 Magnolia officinalis
GGGCGCCGGAATTCTACCTGTCGATACATCTAGTCAGTTTCGATAGGCTCGAGATTTGAATATCGATGATATTGATAAATGTATCGATACATCGATAATTCGTCCAGATATGGTATGAGGTTACTAGACATATTTGGTCCTCTTTTCAATGGTATCGATGAAGCATCGAGGACTCGATAGAGCAGGTCGATCATTTCGAGATGTGTATCGATAAAATCGACAGGGCAAGAAAACTTAGATAATTTTCGTATTTTTGAAAATGTTTTCTTACCCTAAAAATCCTATGATATTCTAGCATTTTTTAAAGGGTTTTAGTATACCTAGTGATTTGGGACAAGGGATGTGAGGCTCAGATTTACCTGTGGTGAGCTTGCGCACATTCAGTTGAGGTAGATGCTTAAAATGATCTTCCTATCAGGCTTTGTAGTCTAACTGACTAAACACTCACACTAATTGACAAACCAGGGCACTTTCAATCTCCTCCTTTGTCAATTACTTGACAAAATCCCAAAACACCCTAGAGTACTGGACAAACACATCCTAAATTGTGTGTACATGTATTTTACACAATTTTATAAGTTATATTTAACCCATGTACACAGCCCAGTATCTGATCCCCCTAATTGTAAACTCCCCCTCGCTTGATGCAGCTGCTCCCCCTAACACCTACAACATCATCCAAGTAAATATACAATTTTTCGTACAGGGTGTTTGGACTGTTCTCCCCCTTTTTGTCAGTCATTGACAAAGATATAGCAGTTGATATTGATTGAAGCTTTTAAGTATTCGGGAGAACCAGACAGATATAGATGTATAAAGATTAAACCATTTTTAAGCATACATCATTTTCAAACAGTATGGATGCATATCGAATTAGATAAAAGCAGATAGAATAATCAGTAAAAATATCATATGCATTCCATATCAGACACTCGATAAACCAGGGGCGCATTGAAACATAATCATGGTAGTAAAGATAAGAATGATACTCAGCCATTTCCAAAATATTCAAATATCGAGAGCACATACTGTCATAGACAGCAGTAGAATTAACAGTTATCTCCCAATAGAATTATTTTCAGCCCAACCTTTGGAAAGAACCACCAGTTATCATCTTGCATTCCCAAGTTTCTTCAATTTCATCGATGTTGAATATCATTGATCTGTAAATTTCGACGTTATTGACACTGTTCAGATATCACCGAGAATGTCATGACCTATGTTGCTCATGTCTACTGAAATTTAGTGAGTGCAGACCCCAATGGATTTTTGAAGGTCACTAAACCTATTTATATCAAGAGGTTTGGTGAGGATATCTGCAAGTTGCTTTTCTGTGGAAACATAATCCAATGTAATAATCTTGTCTTCAACAAGTTCTCGGATAGAATGATGACGGATGTCAATGTGCTTAGTCCGAGAGTGTTGAACAAGATTCTTTGAAATGTTGATCGCGTTTGTGTTATCACAGAAAAGACTCATCATGGGTTGTTCAATCCCGTAGTCCAACAACATCTGCCTCATCCAAAGGAGTTGTACACAACAACTTCCAGCGGCAATGTATTCAGCCTCGGCAGTAGATAATGATATTGAATTTTGCTTCTTGCTCTGCCAGGAGACTAGACAGTTTCCAATATAGAAATATCCTCCGCTTATTGATTTTCGATCATCCAAATTTCATGCCCAGTCGCATCAGAGTATCCAGCGATGATGGTGTATGTTTCATATGGATACCACGGTTCGAAGGAGGTAGTTCTTGCTATGTATTTAATGATCCTCTTAACGACCGTTAGGTGAGATTCCTTAGGATCTGCCTGATATCGAGCACATACCCCCACACTAAAAGATATGTCAGGTCGACTAGCTATGAGATACAGTAGACTTCCTATCATACTCCGGTAGATATGTTGATCCACACTCTTGCCATTTGTATCTTTGGAAAGTTTGAGTGTGGTACTCATGTGAGTGTGATAAGAGCGACCAAATTCAAGACCAAACCTTTTCATTGAATCGTTCGCATACTTGGTTTGATAGATAAAGATTCCATCATATAGCTGCTTGACCTGTAATCCTAGGAAGAAGTTTAGTTCACCAACCATACTCATTTCAAATTCTGATTTCTTGAGGTCAGCAAATTTATATGCGACATCTTCACATGTTGAACCAAAGACTATATCATCCATATAAATTTGTGCAATAAGCAGTGAGTCTTATGTTCTTTGGGTAAACAGAGTCTTATCAACACTCCCTCTGCAGAATTTATGGTCCAAAATAAATTTTGTCAATCGTTCATACTAAGCACGTGGTGCTTGTTTGAGACCATAGAGGGCTTTGTTCAGACGATTTACGTAATGAGGACACTTAGGATTTGAAAATCCCTTTGGTTGTTCTACATAAACTTCTTCAGCGAGATCTCTATTAAGAAAAGCACACTTAACATCCATTTGAAATAGTTTAAATTTTAATGCACATGCAATGGACAAAAGAATTCTGATAGACTCAAGGCGAGCTACAAGATCAAATGTCTCATCAAAATCAATGCCTTCTATTTGTGAGTACTCTTGAGCTACAAGCCTTGCTTTGTTCCTGATTACATTTCCTGATTTATCAGATTTATTCTTGAAGGCCCATTTACTTCCAATGACATTTGTATCGAGTGGTCTGGGAACCAATTGCCAGACCTCATTTCTTTGAAATTGTTAAAGTTCTTCTTGCATAACATTTATCCAATGTTCATCTAGAAGAGCTTTCACAATGTTCTTGGGTTCAATCTTTGAGGTAAAATAGAAATGGCTATAGATATTTTCTATCTGTCATCTAGTTCTTACACCATCATTAGGATCTCCAATAATTTGTTCTCGAGGGTGATCCTTTATGATGGAAATGTCAGATGATGATTTAGGTTCACTCGGTGATGGAGTTTTGTTATCAGATTTTTCTAATATGCATGAATCTACATCATCTTCTAATTCATTCACAGGTGTACCTTCTTCATGAGGTTGATCATCGATTACCACATTGATTGACTCTTGAATAGTGAGGGTTCTTAAATTGTATACTCTATATGCATGACTATTCATGGCATACCCCAGAAAGATACCTTCATCACTTTTAGACTCAAATTTTCCTAGGTGATTTATGTCTCTCAAGATATAACATTTGCTACCAAAGACTCGAAAATATTTCACACTAGGCAGTTTCCCGTACCATAGCTTGTATGGAGTTTTATTCAGACCTGCTCTAAGATATACTCTATTTATGATGTAGCAGGCAGTATTGACAGCTTCTGCCAAATTTTTTTTGCCATATCTTTCCCATTTAGCATAACTGACCCCATTTCCTGCAATACTTGATTTTTTCTTTCAACGACTCCATTTTGCTGAGGGGTTTTTGGGGCTGAGAATTCATGATGAATTCTTTTCTCATTGCAATATTTTTCGAATCTTTCATTCTCAAATTCTCCACCATGATCACTTCTGATGCGATTGATGTCGTATCCCTTATCATTTTGGAGCCGCTTTGCCAGGATCACAAATTCTTCAAAAGCATCCGATTTTTCTCCGAAGAAATGCGACCCAAGTAAATCTGGTGTAGTCATCTACCACCACCAGGAAGTATCTTTTCTTGCCATGACTTTCCACTTTAGTTGGTCCAACTAGATCCATATGTAGCAGATCCAAAGGTTTTATTATTGTTATGGTGGTTGTCTTTTTGTGTCCGGCTTTTATCTGTTTTCCTTTAAGACATTCTCCACAGACAACGTTTTCTTCTTTTTTAATCTTAGGAAGTCCTCTAACCAAAATTTTTAAACTAAGCTTTGCTAAATTTCGGTAGTGAACATGTCCCAACCTTTGGTGCCATAGTTTGGATTCATTCTTTACAGCCATATTACATTTTGTGGATAGCACATTCTCACTTGTACTTTCAATGACATAACAGTTGTCACTAGTGCGTAAACCTTTTATGAGGGATTTTCCTATATGATCTAAGATTCTACACACATCTTTTGAGAAAGTGACAAGATGTTCTTTGTCACAGATTTGGGAGATATTAAGGAGATTATGTTTCAGACCTTCTACACGGAGGACATGTTTGATCTTTAGAATGCCTGGTATAGCTATTGTTTCTTGTCCAACAATTTTGGCTGAGCTACCATCTCCAAATATGACTGATCCTCCATCAAAGTTCGAGTACTCATAAAAGTGAGTTTGATCACCAGTCATGTGTTTGGAGCATCCACTATCAAGGTACCACTTTGAACTATTACTGACTTTCAGAGCGGTATGAATTACAAGGCAATTTTTCTGATTTGTCACACCCTCTTGGACACTTTTAGACATGATTCCAACTTCAGTCAAGATCACTCTCTAGGCGGTGAGCTCTTAAAGAGAGACCCGCTCTGATACCAATTGAAATAGCGGTGAAGACCGCTTTAGTTGAAGTAGGGATATACCAATATGTTCTAGAGGGGGTGAATAGGACTTTTAAAGTTTTTAATGATTTATTTAAAATCCTATAGCACTAATCCTAACAACAAGATCATATTAGGATTATTCAAAAATAACTCTACTGGCTTCCAAGCCTGGTGAAGGATCCAATCACAAACTATTTAATAAGTGAACAATATGCAAACTAGTTTATGATGGATATGACTGTGTTTCTGTGTGAGGTGTGATCTCAGATATTCAGGTATGAAAATATTAAAGTAAATCACACATTTAGAAAATAGCAATCTTAAACACAGTCATTTTTATAGTGGTTCGACGATCAGTCTACTCCACTCCCGGCAGACGCACTCAACCCTTGAGTGTGTCAGATTTCACTAAGGAGGTTTCACAACAGTTCATCTCAAACCTAAGGTTTTAAATCAGGTTCACCTTCAACCTTTACAGCCTACACTGAGGCCGACTGTTATGCTCTCACGAGCAAGGGTCAACACAACGCACCCACTTTTAGGCACATTGGATAAGGATCTTCCATAAGACCCTATCGGAGGTTTCTACATGGTTCACCACAAACCTGAGGTTTCACACAGTTGACTTTAAACCTAAGGTTTTGACTGGTTCACCTTCAACCAGATGTTTATGCTCTCCACAGAGCAAGCGTCCACACAATGCACCCACCACGTACACTCCCGCCGGAGGCCTCCTACGAGGGCTTCAAGGGGTGAGAAACACCTAAGACCCAATCCTATAAAGGAATGATCACAAGTGTCCTTTGGACTCTAGATACTTACAGATAAGTGGATGAGTCCCATTAAGCACATTGACGAAGATCTCCTCCTTTATTGACGAAGAATCTTCGGTTTCCTTGATCTGAAACTCAAAAGATGTACCAATGCACGGCAACGGGTTGGGTCATGGTTATGATGAAATCCTACTCTCAAAAGATTTTCCTATAAGGAAGATAGAGCGATTTCAATCATCTAAGCATTCAAGGCATCCTAGCTTAATGATTTACCATTAAGGTGGTAGCTGGAGGATCCTTGAACGTGTTCATTCCCCAATCCACTCTATTGAATATTAATGGTGAGGGTGGATTGGAGGATGAACTCCCTTGAGAGAAAAGGCTTTGGGTATAAGATCTAAGGTTAAACACACAAAAACTCTCTCTTCTTTCTCTCATAATAACAATAGACAAGTCCTCTTTATGTAGGCAAAAGGTTCCAACGAATATAAAGCGGTCACATTTATGACAGAGTTCGATATCATCGAGCAGGTTCGATATCATTGAGCATATACTCTCGATAGCATCGATGGTCCGCTCGATGACTCGAACTCAATCTCATACGCTTTTGAAACCTTTTGCCAGACGGTTGATGAATAGAAATGATTGTCGATGTCATCGGATTTCGAACTTTGATTCCATCGATGAGAGGTTCGATCCATCGACACTTGAAAAATGAGAGAGACTTGACTTTGAAATATTTTAGGTTTTTATGAGTGATCGAGGGACCTTCGAGATCATTGGAATTTGAATGTCGATGATATCGATAGCTGTGTCGATGCATCGATAAATCAAAAGAACTTTTCACTAAGCTTGTTGGATAGTTTTTGTCCATGTTCGATGCAATTGATACGGCATCGATATCATCGATATTCGAATATCGATTCTATCGAGTGACCCCTGATTATAGATTAAACACCCTGAAATATGTTGCTAGAGAACTTGGCGCCTAAGACCGATATCATCGAGGGCCTTCCGATATCATCGAGGTTTGAATTTCAATGGAATCGAGGAGGCTTCGATATATCAAAGGTTATATGATATTCTTTAGGAAAAACAGGGGCGCCAGAATTCTTTCTGTTGATACTATCGAGTCAGTTTCGATAGACTCGAGATTTGAATATCGATGATATCGATAAATGTATCGATACATTGATAATTCGTCGAGATATGGTATGAGGTTGCTGGACATATTTGGTCCTCTTTTTGATGGTATCGATGAAGCATTGAGGACTCAACAGAGCAGGTCGATCGTATCGAGATGTGTATCGATAAAATTGACAGGGCAAGAAAACTTAGATAATTTTCCTATTTTTAAAAACGTTTTCTTACCCTAAAAACCATATGATATTCTAGCATTTTTTAAAGGGTTTTAGTATACCTGGTGATTTGGGACAAGGAATGTGAGGCTCAGATTTACCTGTGGCGAGCTTGCGCACATCCGGTTGAGGCAGACCCTTGAAATGATCTTCCTATCAGGCTCTGTAGTCTAACTAACTCAACACTCATGTTAATTGGACATACCAGGGCACTTTCAGAGTAGTTCAATGACATCGAACACTGGTTGATGACTCAAATTTTTGAGGAAAAATTGACTTAGTTGCTGGACATATTGGGTTCTTTCCTCGATCAATCGAAGATTGTTCGATGACAACGAATTTATTGGAGAAATTGAAGCAATTCGCTGGACTATTTTGGACACATTCTCGATGACTCGAAGACCTGTTCGATGGATCGAAGCTTCGCTTGATGACATCGAAGGACGGTTCGATGACACAGAGACTTACGCTGTGTGAAAGAGTGGAAAGGCGCGACCTCCGGATTATAACCCCTTTGATGTCGTCGAAGGGTGTTCGATGACATCGAACCGGTTATGCAATATTTACGCGGACTGCGTAAATTTGATCCAATTTTGGGATTTTACGGAACTTTGCCTGTAAATAGGGTTTCCTAAGTTTTTCTAAGATATCTAGGGTTTGGAGAAGTAGAGCAAAAGGGCGGAGCTTCTTCCCAAGAGTTCTTCTTCCATTCTTTTTAGTTTTTAATGCTTTCTTCTAGGGTTTTGATCCAATCATGTCTATAGTTGGCTGAATCTCTTAGCTAGGGCTAAGGGGTGAAGCTTGTAGCGTGATTGGGATGTTAGCTTTGTTTTGATTCACGTTTTGTTGAACTCCCTTGGATTCTAGTTTGATTATAAGGAATATTTTTAGTTGTTAATGGTCTGTTGTGACAAATTACAATAGCTATGCAATTGCTTTGAATATCTTCTTTTCCTGAATTGAGATTGTGAAATTAGTAAGTCTTGTTGTTCACCATCGTCCCTTGGGCATGGTAGGATGATGGAAACCTTCCTAACCTTCACAATTCTCTTATGATTGGTTGTTGGATTGGTAAATCCTATTGTTTGCCTTATCTCCTGGGCATGGTTGGGTGATGGAATCACTTCCAAATCCTCACAACTTTCATCCATTGATGATTAGATCCATGAGAAGTTCAGAGATCTGACAAATCTCTTCGTTCCAATTGGATAAGATAGGACTCTGATTCCAATTGTGTCCTTGAATTAAGTGAGGTAGCATCCTGAGAACCTACAAGTGGATCCCTGGAAACCCTAGTTCCCACCTTTAAATTCTTAAGTTTTTAAATTCATCATCTCACAATTACTCCCTACTTTCCTAATTCAGGTTAGATCTTCTCCTAGTTTTGATTCTAATTACTTTCAAATAGACACATAAGATTAGTCCCTGTGGATTCAACCTCGGTCTCACCGAGATTATTACTACATCGCGACCCTACACTTGGGGTTTTGAACAAGTTTTTGGCGTCGTTGCCGGGGATTAATGGCTGTGTTTTTTTTTAGATTGATTAGTTTTAGAAGTAGGTTAAGATTATGATTTATTTACTTTCTATTTTTAGGATTAAGGTTTCACTAGATTTTTTTGGTAAGAAACTAACTTAACTTTCTTGTTTTGTAGGATCCTGATATAGAAACTTCTAATTTGGTAATCGCTTTCTAATCTTTCTTTCTTTCTATTTTTATATTAGGGTTTGTTTTGTATTTTTAGAAACTTTCTAGTTTTAGAAACTGACTTGTTTTGTTTTGTTCTACAGGATCTTAATTTAGGAACTAATTTGGTAACTTCTTTCTAATTCTCTCCATTTCTATTTCTAGATCTCTATTTCCTTTTTCTTCTTTTAGGTTTAGTCGGAATCTGAAATTGAGGGCTGAGAGTGTTTCATGCCCAAGTGGGTTCGTGATAACACTTAACGTCTTTTGAGTGAAGGAGGATTGGTTGAGGGGTTATCTATCCATCATAGGATTAGATAGCACTTGAGATCCTCATAGTTAATTGAGGTTATGGCTGCCAATCAACCGGTCATTCAACCGGGAAGACAACCTCAACCTTGGGTTGAGGAAGTTCAGGATGAGAATGAGGTGCATCAAGCACCCCGCCTCATACTTTACGAGACTATTGACAACCGGCGGGGGTGAGTACACCCTCATACATGGTTTTTTCAGAAAATAAGGGACACATGGATATCAAGTCAGGGGTGATCTAACTCCTTCCAAAATTTCATGGGCTTGAATATGAAAATCGGTATCTTCACTTGAAAGAGTTTGACTTGATTATAGCCACTCTATAATTTCCAAATGTGTCCGATGATATGATCAGGCTGAAACTGTAAGTGCTATGCTATCTAGCTCCTATGATTGTCAAATTTTATAGTGTCAAAACCTCTTAGAATCTGTGTCTTGTGTAGCGCTTCTACATATTCAAGATAGTGCATCTCATGTACATGGACAAAAGTTTTTACTTCTAGAACTTCAAAAGCAAGACTTCATGATTCAAGAACATCGCTCAGTGTTTCAAGCTTCATAGTTCAAGTTATCAAGAACTTCGTCCAAGTTAAGATTCAAAGTTTCTAAACTTTGAACCTCAAGCTCAAGCTTCAATGTATCACAAGTTCAAGCTTCTACATATGACAAGATCTCAAGCTTTGTGAACTTCAAAGATCAACTATCAACCGAAGTAAAAAAAGACTTAATGTTCATATATCACTAACAAGGTTTGGATGACCCTAGATTGACCTTAGGATAGGTCATTCTGAATACATAACTCAATTGGCTCACTTTATAAGTGCATTGTCTATTTTTCGACTAGTCCTAGGTATGTTCGACTAGTCCTAGCATTGGCTCGACCAGTCCAAGAATTCCTCGACCAGTCCTAAGTTTGTTACTGATTTTTGAAAATTTTTGTTAAAGCTTCAACCAGTCCCAAAGACTGCTCGATTGGTCATGTGAACAGTGCTCGACTCGTGTTTTACCAGTCCTGTAGGCTTGACTCAAAGTCCAGCAACTAAAATGGGTTACGCACGACCAGTCGTGGACAGGACTCGACCGGTCGTGGAGGCTGCTCGACCTGTCGAGCAGGTCCTTCGACCAACATGGAATGACTTTATTTTATCACGCTCAAAATTTAAAAAATCTGTTGGTCCTACGACCAGTCGCGGCGACCTTAGGACCAGTCGTGACTGCGATTTCTGCACTAATAAATAGAACACAAATTTCAAAGTTTCATATTCAATTCAAGCTAAATTAATACGCCACTCTGAGAGATAAGTTAGTCATTATTTTAAGCTATATTATGCTCATTTAATATTCTCTTTAATTAGCTTTCTTTGCATTTGATTTTGTATTCTGCATTCCAATTTTATTTGAAAGAGGGATTGTTGTATTTTCATTTCTTGGAATCAAAATCAAATCAAGCTAGCCCAAGGTGATATAATTTAAAATCAATTTAGAACCTAGAACCATTTCACAAGTGAGTGTGAATATTGAACTTCTACTCCGATTTGGTTCTTCCGAGCTGCATCAAAAGGAGAATATCCAGGTATTTTACAGTTTTGTAAATTCCTTTCTTTTGGTTTCATTGAGATTGTTCCAGAAAAATCTCTCTGTTTTGGTTTGTCTGAGGTGTTCCAGAAAACTCAGAGTGTGGGGTTTTTGAATTGTGTAAGCCCACTTAAAAGACACAATTGTGAGGGTTTTCGGTGAACCTTGAAAAACCTATTTTCATAGTGAACGCTAATATCCACTGTGTGAGGATATTAGGAGTGGAGTAGTTGTGTGGCTGTTGTTTAATAGTTGGTGTACACACAAGCAAACCACTATAATTTCTGGTCTTGTGGTTGATTGAATATTTATTTTATTTAATGGATGTTGAAATTTCCCTTTTTGCATTTGTGGAGAATGTTGCAATTTCTTTTATACAAGTGTGGGAATGTTGTAATAGCTTAAATTTCTTTCCTTGCTATTTGTTTCTTTATTCCTCTATATTAGTTTGAGTTTTTGATACACAGACCGTTCTAGTAAGGTTGTCCTGCCATAAACTCTTAGTTTTTTTGTGTAAGGTTGTCCTTAGAACAACATCTGTATCAACCTCTCAATACTCGTACATTTGAGGTTGTCATTAATTTCAGCACTGTGGGATTGTTTATTGCTATCAGTATTTAATTTATTTAAATTTTCGCTGTTATTATTTTTGGCATAATCCTATTCACCCCCCTCTAGGACTTAATAGCTCGACCTTGTCAAGTGGTATGAAAGCCTAATAACTCATTTATTATTATTTCTTTTGGATTAAATTCCTGAGCTAATCGATCTGAGCTTTGTAAGATGTCAAATTTTGATAGCCTATCAGTCACTAGGCCTCCACCATTTGATGGATCCAATTATGCCTATTTGAAAGCCAAGATGAGAATTTTCTTAAAATCAATGAATGAGAGCGTTTGACAAGCTACAGTGACTGATTGGACCCCTCCTACCACTAAGTGACTGGTATCGATGGATCCAAAACTATGAGAATTACACCTTATTTCTCTCGAACCTCTCTTCAGAAAAGTGAGAGTAGTGCCAATGTAAAAGCACTAAATGCAATCACTTGCACACTATCACCGGATGAATTCAAAAGAATTATATCCTGTGATACTGCAAAGCACGCCTGAGATATTTTAGAAATGACACACGAGGGAATAACAATTGTCAAAAAATATAAAGTCCAAATCCTCACAACCAAATTTGAGGAAATTCGTATGGAAGAAAGTGAAACTTTCTTAGACTTTTATACTAGATTGAATGACATTGTCAACTCTATGTGGGGTCTCGGTGATAAAATCTCAGAAAGTAAAGTCTGTGCAAAGATACTACTCTCACTACCTGAACGGTTCAATTCAAAGGTGACTGCGATCCAGGAACTTCGTGATATGGATAATATGAGGGTAGAAGAATTAGTTGGCTCATTACAGACCTATGAGTTAAACTTTAAAGCTCCTAAAGGTAAATTCATCGCCCTTAAATCTTCTAAGAGTATTTCTCAAGAAAATTGTAGTAATTCAAATTTTGAAAATTCTAAAGATGATATGTCCCATTTAGCTAAAAAGTTTTATACGATTTTCAAATGCAAAAAGAGGGTTGATTTTCAAAAATCTAATGATAAGAAAAGATCTAAATCTAAAACTTGAAAATTTTTAAAAGATAGTCAATGTTACAACTACCATGAATATGGGCATTTAGCAAACAAGTGTCCTAAAAAGGACAAACCTAAAAGAAAAGGAATGTTGGCTACTTGGGATGAATCTTCCAGCTCTGAAGCCTCTTTTGAGTTAGAAGATTCTGAAACCGAGTCGGGTAATGAAGTTAAATCCCTTATAACTCTAGCCAAGTTCACTTTTTCAGATAATGATGATTTAACTAGTGAAGAAAATCTGAATAGTGATCATGAAAATGAAGAAGATCTTCAAGATGCTTATAATGCCTATACAAGGAAAGTTGTAAAATTGCGGTGAAACTAAAACTTCAGAAAGAAAAGTTTTTAAAACTTAAAGAAAATTTTGATAATCTTGTTTTAGAAAAATCACACATTTCAGTTTGTTTTGAAAAAACTAAGTGTGACTTAGATTTCAAAAACTCCCAAGTTGAAAACTTAAAATCTGAAAATGAAAAGCTAAAACTTGAAGTCTCTTCACTTTTGAGTTTAAAAGACACTTGGAGGTATGCCTAAGATGATCCTAAGTTAGAAAAAATTTTATCCGGATCCAGAAAACGTTGTGATCGATCTGGATTGGGTTACGACAAGAGTATTCCTCCAAACATAAGAATGCACTCCTAAGTTTGTGAAAGGAGAGTTTTCAAACTCAAAAGAGAAAAATCAAAATTATCCTAAAAATGCTAAAACTTTTCAATCCTTAAAACCTAAAAGCAACCATATCAACTATAAAAATCAGAATCATAATCCTTTAGTTGAGAAAATTATTAATTTACTTAAGGAGCTCTTAAAATCTAACTTAATGGGTCGGTCTTATAACAACTACAAACAAAAGAAGACCAGTTATACTCCTAAACCCAAGACTGTAATGAAATGGGTTCCTAAGGTTACGTGCTTGGTTGCCCACACTACTTTCAAAGCTACAAGTCATTCAAAATGGTACCTAGACAGTGGATGCTACAACTACATGACAGGTGACAAAGGTCTGTTCACCAATCTTAAAGATATGACTGATGGTTCAGTCACATTTGGTGATGGTAGCAACTGCAGGATTGTTGGCCAAGGTACGGTTCAACTCTTTAACCTCCCTTTATTTGAGAATGTTTTATATGTAGAAGGGTTAAAATACAACTTATTAGGCATTTCTCAAATATGTGATAATAATCATAGTGTAAAATTTACTAACCTGGAGTGTGAATTTTAAATAAAAAAGGTTCTGTAATATTAATTGGTCGTAAAACTTCTGAAAACTACTACATCGTAAATGATTCTAGCTCATCTAATCTATCGTGTTACATGGTCCATACTGATGAGATCGAGTTATGGCATAAACGCCTTGGACATGTACACTACCGCGACTTATATAGATTGAGCAAAAGAGAGTTAGTAAGAGGCTTACCCATAATACCAAAAATAGATAAAATATGTGGCGAATGCCAGATTGGCAGACAAACTAGGAGTTCTCACAAAAAGGTGGACTCCAATGCCACATCAAAACTGCTCGAACTCTTCCAAATGGATCTTATTGGACCAACTAGAATGGAAAGTCGAGGTGGCAAGAAGTACATACTGGTAATTGTAAATGACTTTACCAGATATACTTGGGTAGTCTTCTTAAGAGACAAATCAGAAACTCTCGATGAAGTAAAAAGGGTACTTAGACGTATTAAAACTGAAAAAGAGTCTCAAGTCTGTAAGCTTCGTAGTGATCATGAATCAGAATTTGAGAACAACAGTTTTGAGAAGTTTTTGCAGTGATCAGGAAATATCACATGAATTCTCTGTGCCCAAAACACCATAACAAAATGGTATAGTAGAAAGAAAAAATAGAGTGCTTCAAGAAATGACAAATGTAATGTTAAATAGTATGAAGCTCCCTAAAAATCTTTGGGCCGAAGCCGTAAATATTGCATGTTATATAATTAACTGTGTTTATACTAGAAAATCAAATAGTAAAACGGCTTATGAAATGTGGTTCGATAAGAAATCTATTGTCAAATACTTTCGAGTTTTTGGCAGCAAGTGCTATATTTTACGTGACCGAGAAAATCTGGGGAAGTTTGACACCAAAAGTGATGAAGGGATATTTTTAGGGTATTCTCTAAATAGTCGAGCATATCGGGTTCTTAATAAGCGGACTGGTGTTATTCAAGAGTCCATTAATGTGGTTATTGATGATCACTTGAATACACCTGTCTCAAGTTCAGTAAATGATGAAGTTCTTCTCATTGATAAACTAGACTTTTCATCAAGTCAATAGAACTCCGAACTGAGAACAGTTAATGACCATCCAACTAATCAAATTCTTGGAAACCCTCTCACTGGTGTGCGCACTTGTAAACAACTAGAAGATATGTGTAACTACGTGTGTTTTACATCTCAGATAGAACCAGCTAATGTAAAAGAAGCTCTTACTGACGAAAACTGGATAGTTGCGATGTAAGAAGAGCTTAATCAATTTGTTAGAAATGATGTTTGGTACTTAGTTCCAAGACCTAAAGATAAACACATTATTGGAACAAAGTGGATTTTCAAAAATAAGTCTGATGAACTTGGTAATATTGTTAGAAACAAGGCTAGGCTGGTTGTACAAGGGTATATTTAAATTGAAGGCATCGATTATAATGAGACCTTTGCCCTAGTAGTTCGTCTTGAATCAATTAGACTATTTATATCCATTGTATGCTTAAGAAGGTTCAAAATATACCAAATGGATGTAAAGAGTGCTTTCTTAAATGATGATTTGCATGAAGAAGTGTATGTTGAATAACCAACGGGTTTTGAAGACCCTAAGAATACTGATCATGTCTATCGCCTAAAAAAGGCTCTCTACGGTTTGAAACAAGCTCCCAAGGCATGGTACGAAAAGTTGATTAAGTTTCTACTAAGTCATAACTTTATAATGGGAAGTGTTGATAAGACATTGTTTGTAAAGAAATATAATGATCAAATTTTAATAGTGCAAATTTATGTTGATGATATTATTTATGGATCTACCTGTGCTAACATGACTGTTGAGTTTGTAGATCTTATGAAGTCTAAGTTCGAAATGAGCATGGTTGGGGAATTGAATTATTTCCTAGGGTTGCAAGTAAAACAGCAAACTGATAGTTTCTTTATCTCTTAAACTAAATATGCTCTGAACTTAGTTAAAAAGTTCGGATTTGAGAATGGAAAAAATTTTGATACTCCTATGAGTATGACTTTAAAACTCTCAAAGGACTCTACAAGTAAGAGTGTGGATCCTAAATTATATCGCAGTATGATAGGTAATTTGTTGTATTTAACTGCAAGCTGACCTGATATTGTATTTAGCGTAAGAATTTGCGCTAGATATCAATCTGATCCTAAAGAGTCACATTTAACTGCTGTTAAGCACATTTTGCGATATGTCCTAAGTTTAGCAAATCTGGGTCTTTGGTATCCACATGATACTAATGTGCAATTAGCAGGTTACACTGATGCTGATTGGGCTGGTAACATTGATGATAGGAAATCAACTAGTGGTGGTTGTTTCTATGTAGGGAACTATTAAATACCTTGGTTAAGTAAGAAACAAAGTTCCATATCTCTCTCAACTGCTGAGGCTGAATACATTGCAGCAGGAAATGCATGTACTCAGCTTGTGTGGGTGAAAAGAATGTTAAGTGATTACAGAATTGCGCAAGATACTATGGTTTTATATTGTGATAATTCAAGCGCAAGTAATATCTCTAAAAATCCAATCCAGCATTCACGAACCAAGCATATTGACATTAAATATCACTACATTCATGAATTAGTGGAAGACAAGACTATTTCTTTGGAATATATACCGACCGAGACTCAACTTGTTGACATATTCACAAAACCATTCGATAAAAGAAAGTTTGCTAAATTGAAATTTGATCTTGGTATGTGCAATTTGAATTGATTATTTATGCATTTCTGTATCATATTGTATATATTTGTTATTTTAAATGATTAGAATTTCAAATTTTATGAAAAATGCATATTTTGGGCTGTGCACGACCAGTCGAGTGCATAATCGACCAGTCGTGGCACGACCGGTCGAGCATGTACTCGACCAGTCGTGTAGCGCAGGTTAGTGCTTTATTTGGGGAAAAAATCCATTTTTCTTCATTTTGAGTTTCTTCTACAACGGGTCCTAGGTCGACCGGTCAAACCCATCTCTTAGTTCTTCAAGGTTAGTGCTTCATTTACATTTTTCTTGTAGATTCAAGTTCTTAGCACTCCTTTTTCATCATTGGTGTGATTTATTTCTTGATTCGTAGTGGTTATTGAGGTTTTCTTCTCCAAAATATGATCTTGTGAAAACTCACTCTACTTCTTTTGCAATCTCTTTGTTATTTGATTTCTTACTTGCAAATGGAAGGTAGAGCCAAAAAGAAAACTTCTCGTGGTCCTTCATCTTCTAGATCGACACCTATCACAATGCGCCACCTTCAGTCACCCAAAGACGATCCCTTTTATGTGTGGGATATTAAGTTGCGCAATGTTATAGTTGAACGACCTGTACATGTTGAACATCTAGCTCCATTTGATATCCTTCCTCTCCTCCAATTTGTAGGATGGGATAACATTCTACATTGGGGTGTACCGGCATACTGGTCCATTGCGCAAGCTTGTATGCATGTATTTCTAATTTTTCAACTGAAAATCTGACATTTATTATCGCAACAAAAGAATGTACAATTGAAGTAGACCGACATCTGATCTCTAGTCTAATGGACATACCTGTCAATGATGAAGGTATTCCCATTAGCACTCTAGTGGCTAAACCATCTGAATCTGAAAAGCGTATGCTTACTAGAGCTTTGTGCAATATAGATGCTAAATGGAATCCTTCTGGAAATGTGTTTGCCTCAAAGTATTTGTTACCCAGATACAGACTCCTTCACAAGATTTTTATTTCTAATGTTTATCCCCGTTCTAGTAACAAAACCGAACTCACCACTTTCATGGTTCGGATTCTTCATTCCATTGTTTATGGAACTAGTGTATGCCTTCCTTCTTTAATCTATCATTGTATCATTCAATTCCGTCTCCATCCAGGGCACAGTGACATTCTTTTTGCGTATCTTATGACTATGTTGGCCACCCATATTTTAGTGGCTATGCTTGTTGGGGAAGCTCCCATTCAACACCTAATCTTCAACAACTCCAATATAAACAAAATGAATCTGAGGTTAGCCGCAGGCCAAGTCAATGTGGGTGTTGGTGGAGCTGATGCAGTGAATGAAGATGAAGGTGATTTACCTCCAGGTGACATTAACATGGATGATATTTTTGATGAGATCGAATCCGATTCGGCAGATGATCCTGATTATCAACCGTCTGATTTTGATGCTCATTTGCGATCGCTTGAGGAAAAGGTAGAAACATGAATGTGTCCCATGATTTACAATTCAAATATATGCACAAATATCTTAGGCACCTAAACAAAGGACTTCATAATCTTGATCTTACCATACCTACTCCTTCATCGGGTTCTGATTAGTTTTTACTTATCGTGGTTTGTAATAACTTTAGTGATATTTGACTTATTGGGAGTGAATGTGTGGCTGTTTGAGAACAGTTGGTGTACACACCGAACCACTGTAACTCCTGGTGTTTTGTGGTGAATGATGTATGTGATGTATATGTGTTGAATGATTGTAATCTTTTCATGTACATGTGGTGAATGCTTGTAATAGATAGCTTTCTTCCTTTACCTCTTGTTTTAGTTTACGATCTTGATTCTTACTGCATTCAAGAAATTAGGTTGTCCTACCTAAAACATCTATTTTGGGTGTAAGTTTGTCCTTTGAACAAGGTTTGAATCAACTTCTCAATACTATTACAATTAAGATATCTGATTGGTTCTGATTTATTTAATCTTTCAGTTCATTAATTTTTTATTTGGCATAGTCCTATTCACCCCCCCCCCTTTAGGACTGAGAGCTCACCCTTTTCATGTACTCCTATAATTCAAGTGCAATTAATATCTCAAAAAATCCAATCCAACATTCTCATATGAAACATATTGATATACGATACCATTATATTTGAGAATTGGTTGAAGACAAGTCTATCATGCTTGAATACATTCAAACTGAGAAGCATCTTGCAGACATACTGACCAAGCCACTTGACAGTACCAATTTTCTAACTTAAAGCATGATATTGGTTTGTGCATTGTTAACTAATTATCTTGTTTATGCATTTTTTTATTATTTATGCTTATTTTCATTAAATGCATAAAATGATGATAAATTTTAAAATAAATAAGTTAAAAAATCTAATTTGGTGATTTTTCAACCAGTCAAAGTACATACTCGACCAGTTGAATTTTTCAACCAGTCGAGTACATACTCGACTAGTCAAAGATCGTGCGATTTCTCCTAAAAATGGGGAAAATCACTTTTTCTATTCCTTTCTCATCTTCTTCCTTGACTAGTCGGTGCCCCATTCGACTAACCCATCATCCATTCTTGCTAGTAAGTGTTTTCCTTTCAATTTCCTTCTAGTATTTGATAAATTATTACTAGCAAATCTCTTTTGGGTATTGTATTCTTCATTTGAAACCCTATTTGGGGTGGGTTTTCTTCAAAATTTGATCTAGTCTCATTCTTTTCACTTTCTTTGATTTCTATTTTGTGCAAACTAATATGGAGTATCGATCAAACAAAACAGCACGTAAAAATCGTGCTAGCTCATCATCTAGATCTTCTCCTATTGGTGTGAGAACCCTACGGGCCCCGGAAGAGGATTCAGAGCACGTTCAGGATTTTCGCACAAAGGATATTATCATTGAAATAATAGTTAATGTTGATCATATTTCATCTTTTGGTATAGTTCCCATTCTCACTGAAATCGGTTGGAAACTCATTTTGGGATGGGGTGGAATGGCTTACCGCTTCATTACACAAGGAATGTATGCATCAATCTGTGATGTATCTCTTGATTACTTAACCTTCACGATTAAATTTGTTGAAGGGACATTCCTAGTGAAACTACACGTTAGTTTGGCTTTAATGGAAATCGATGTTGTGGAAGATGGCATATTTATAGCCACATTAACTGAAAAAATGTCACATAATGAAAAGGAAGCGATAACACGTAAGTTGTGTCACTTTAATGCCAAATGGAGGTCAAGTAATGCCCTCCCTGCAAACCAAATGCTCCCTAAGTATAGAGGTTTGCATAAAAGTTTTACTTCCAATGTGTATCCTCGATCAAGGAATAAGACTGATCATACTCTCTTTATGATTAGAGTTTTTCATTCTGTTGTGTCAGGTAGGCGTGTTTGTCTTCCATTGTTAATTTGTTAAAGCATTATTCAATATCGCTTGCATCCCAAGCATGGTTCGATTCCTTTTGTATATCTTATGACTTGCCTTGCATTGCATTATAATGTTAAAATCTCATCAGCTGACGTATAACTCCCTTTCAATAATGTTAATCTAAATAAGATGAATTTGAAACCACTTCCTTATCAAAGTAAGAAGATGAGGAACCACAACAACCTGAAGACACTGTAAGTGCTATGTTGTAATTCGAGCACCCGGTATTGTCAAATTTTGTTGTGCCAAACCACTTGGAGTTAGTATCTTGTTATGATAAGATGGAAAGTTCACCTTCAAGTCATCGTCAACTCTTCTACATTTTCAAGTTGAAGAACATTGCCAAAGATCGAACATAAGCTCAAGTACAAGAACACAAAGTCTATCTCAAGCTCAAAGCTCAAGTTCAAGTTCATTACCTCTAGCTCAAGTTTTAAGTACTCAAGCTCATATTACAAGATTACTACCTAATCTTAAAGTCTCATGAACACAAGCTCTAGGTCAAACTCAAGTTCAAGACTACGAGGTTAAGTTTCGTGGGCTTCAATATAAACGATCTACCGAAGCGAACGATGTTTCAATATTTCAAACTCACATTTAAGGTATGGATGGCACTAGATTGACCATAGGTTAGGTCACATTAATTACATATTGAATCTAGGTCAATGTATAAGTTTATAGGCTTTTCTTGGACTAGTCCTAGTCATTGTTCGACTAGTCCAGGCACTGGCTGGACCAGTCCAAGATTTGTTGAGAATTTTCATGAATTTTTGGTTATGGCTTGACCAGTTGTGTACACTGCTCAACCAGTCGAGTGAACAGTCTCAACTAGTCGAACGGTGCTCGACTCAAACTCCAGCGACTTAATTTTTATTTACTCGACCAGTCGAGCAGGTCACTCGACCAATTGAGTAACGGGTTTATCTTATCGCACCAGAAATTTTGAAAATTGGTTGGTGCTTCGACCAGTCGAACCGACCCTTAAACCAGTCGAGGGAATAGAATTTTTACCTATAAATAGAGGACAGATCTTAGAGTTTTTCATTCATTTCAAGCCTAATCAAGCCATCACTCTGAGAGATAAGTCCCTACAATTGTGAAGCTATTACTTATTCATTTTATATTCTTTTTATAGCTTTTTGTATTTGATTTTGTGATCTCTTTATTCAACTTTATTGTATTAAAAAGATGAATTGTGATTTACCCTTTTAAGATCAAAATCAAATCAAGCTAGCCCGAAGTTGATTTAATTTAAAAATCATTAGACTTAGAACCCTTTCATTTGTGAGATTGGACATTGAACATCTACGTCTACATCGAATTGGTTCTACCAGGCTACATCGGAATCTTCAGATAAGTATTTCAATTTTCTGCATTTTTGGTTTGTGAGATTGAGTCAGGAAAAACTCATTGTGGGGTTTTTGTAATTGTGTAAGCCCATTTGAAAAACACAATTGTGAATGTTTTAAGGTGAACCTTGGAAAACCTTATTTCTTAGTGCATGCCAATATCCCATGGGTGTGGATATTGGGAGTGGAGTAGTTGTGTGGCTGTTTGTGAACAGTTGGTGTACACACACGAACCACTATAATTCTTGGAGTTTGGATGATGATTATGATGTATGTGTGGTGATGAATGTTGTAATTTTCTTTATGCACTTGTGGGGATTGTTGTAATAATTTAGTTTATTTCCTTCGCCTCATTCTTAGTTTGAGTTTTTGATACTTACAAAAGTTCTAGACATTAGGTTGTCCTACCATAAACCATGGTTTTTGGTGAAAGGTTGTCCTTAGAACTCAGTTTGTATTAACCTCTCAAGACCAGTGCATTTGAGGTTGTTATTTATTTGTGCTATCTATCTTTGTATTCCACATTTATTTTTTATTTTGGCATAGTCTTATTGTCCTATTCAAACCCCCCCCCCTCTAGACTTAGAGCTCGGCCTTTTCAAGTGGTATCAGAGCCTAATAGCTCATTTATTTGGATTCATTTCCTGAGTTAAGAGATCTCGAGCTTTTAATATGTTAAATTTTGATAGCCTTTCTATTACTAGGCCTCCACCTTTTAATGGCTCCAATTATGCTTATTGGAAAGACAGGATGATGATCTTTTTGAGGTTCATCGATGAGAGCGTATGGTAAGCCACAGTGACTAGATGGAACCCACCCACGTCTAAAGTTCTAGGCACTGATGGAACTAAATCTGTTAAAGTTACACCTTATTATTCATGGACCACTCTTCAGAAAAATGAGAGTAGTGCCAATGCCAAAGCTTTAAATGCAATCACTTGCACATTATCACCAGATGAATTTAAAAGAATTATATCTTGTGATACTGCAAAGTAAGCCTAGGATATCTTAGAAATGACACACGATGGTACGACTATCATTAAAAAGTCAAAACTTCAAATCCTCACCACTAGGTTTGAGGAAAAACGTATGAAAGAAAGTGAAACATTCATGGACTTCTATACTAAATTGAATGACATAGTCAACTCAATGTGGGGTCTTAGAGATATCATCCCATAAAGTAAAGTTTGTGCAAAGATACTGCGTTCATTGCCTGAAAGGTTCAATTCTAAGGTGACTGCCATTCAGGAACTTCGTGACACGGATAATATGAGGGTTGAAGACCTTGTCGGTTCTTTACAAACCTATGAGTTAAATTTCGATGAATCCTAGTTCGTACTGTTCCGATGAATCCTGCGATCCTTTCGTCGAAGTCCGGCAATTCGCGACTCATGATCGACGTTGCGCATGACCGTAAGTCGTATCCTTTAGATTCAAGTCGGTTTAATCGGAGACCAGTACCATTGCGACCGCGCCGTCGCCGCGATTTCAACGCCGCGTTTCATGCGCCAATCCGACGCTTAGATCATAAGATGTGGACTATACATTATAATAACCATGGACTGCACATTGCGGGACCCACCCATCCCATGTGGTACAAACCCCTAGGTAATTATGAGGATAATGGATGACATCACCCTAGCTATAGCCACCTTAGTCTAAGCTATAGCCACCCTACCCCCTTGTCTTCTTACAAGCACTTATGACTAGCCACCCTACCCTTAGCCCTCTTACAACCATTTATTGTAAGGCACCCTCTCTTACAAATAATCATGGCTTACCTAAGCTACTCTCTCCCTCTCTTTACTACACCCTCTCTCCCTCATTTCTCATCACTTTTCCCAAGCAAGAGAAGAGGCTCTCGTCCAAGCTTTCCCATGGAGAGAAAAGAGTGATTTTGGTGGCCCACCATTCCCATCCCTTTAACCATCATCCAAACCATTCAAACCCCATCTTCCACCATCAAAGAGGATCATAAGGAGATAGGCATTCCAACGGACCAAAGAGATCAACCGGTGGGTGCTTTATAGGATAGTTTTTTTTTTTTTTTTTTTTATGTTTTTATGATGGGCCAAGTGAGGCCTACCGATCAATGGTGTGGATCTCACTTTGGACCCTAAGATGTGGTCGATGGCCTACCTTGATTATCATTTGATGTATGATTGGATGCATGGGAGGATCCATAGTGTCGGGGTCCCTCCATCACACGTGTGTCCCACCTTCTCTCTCTCTCTCTCTTTCTTTTTTCATTTTCCTTTTCTTGAGATGATATGATTGTGTGACCCACTTGAATGGACCCCACCATGAAGTAAGAATTTTATCCGAGCCACCTATGAGTGGGGACCACCTTATATGTATTACACCCACACCAACCACCATTTGGTGGCCCACCTTGTATAGCTGTTGCCCAAAACCGTCTAGCGTCCAGGGACGCTGGGCGTTGGCTGAACAAAAAAAAAGTAAAAGATGATTTTTGGGTTTTGGGGTGGACTGCTCATGCAGGCCCCACCTTGATGATTGGATTCAATCCAAGCCGTCCATCCCCTTTCCTACCTCATTCTAGGCGTTGAGCCGAAAAATGATGTTAATCTGACCCTCAGGCGGACCATACCTTTGAAAATAGTAATTTTCACCGTTGAAAACTTCCCTGATATTTCTGTACATTGAAAAATATCCAATATTGGGCTTGATGGATAGATTATTGACTATGGAATCCATTGGGTGGGTTTGATTTACCTGATGCGGGCCCTACCACCGAAAAACCACAAAAATATGTGATTTTCAAAATAAAATAAAATAAAATATATAAATAAGGGCAGCAGCTTCTGCTGCTGCCGCTGATAGCACCAGAGGCGCAGGCGCTGCCTGCGCGTGTAGGCAGGCGGACAGGATCCCACGGCTGGAGCCGTGGGCCCCACCATGATGTATTTATTATATCCACACTGTCCATTTGGTGGGCCACGTCCTGAAGTGGGCCCCCTCCAAATTTCAGGCCCATCCATGACTCAGGTGGCCCACATTATAGGAAATAGTGTGAATTGAACTCTACCATTGAAACCTCTTTCTGGGTCCACAGAAGTTTCGGACCAAGCTGAAATTTGTTTCTCCCCTTCTTCCAGACCTCCCCGACCTTATGAACGGTTTGGATGAAAGATAAACATTATGGTGGGCCCCACATGGAGCCCACAGTGATGTATGTATTTTACTCCCCACCGTCCAGCGGACGGTGGAGCCCACATTGTTGTACGTGTTTTGCTCCCACCGTCCAGCGGATGGTGGAGCCCTCTGTGATTTGCGTGCGGGTGTGTGCGTATGTGTGTATGTGTGCACGTGTGTGTGCATGCGTGTGTGAGTGTGCACGTGTGTGTGCATGTGTGTGTGAGTGTGTGCTGTGTGCGTGCGTGTGTGTGGTGTGTGTGTGTGTGTGTATATATTATATTATATTGTATGTATTACATATTATATTATATAATATATATATTTGTTGGTGGGCCTTAGGGATTTTAATGGTGGAAATCATCATCACCACTTGTATTTTTGTGTGGCCCACCTTGGTATACATGTAAGGCCTATGTGATTAGGCCCATCTGGATGTATTTGTGGCCCGTTTGTTGGGGCCCACTTGGTATATATACGAGGCCCATATGATTAGGCCGTCTTAATGTGTTGAAGGTCCATGGGTTATGGCCCATTGCAATGTACATAAGGCCCATTAATGTGGCTCACTTGATTTATAAAAGGCCCATATGAGGCGGCCCATTTGATATATCTAAGGCCCATGGGTCGAGGCCCAATGGGTTGTCCTTAGGGTCCATTGCAATGTGTGATTCCCCATGGTTTGTGTAATAACATTTTATGGCGGGCCATGCCTTAGGAGCAATGTTGGTTTGACGTCCACATTGTAGAATAATATTGGTTTAATGTCCACATTATAAATCTCCCTAGGGCTCATTGATAGGCCCATACCGGTTATGTGTAAGCCGTCTAGGCCAATCTTCGGCGTAAGGATAGTCCATTACTTTGTGACATGCTTAGTACATTTTCATGATTCATGCGCATACGCATCATATGTATGCTTGATATGGGGAATGTTTGATCATAGCATAAGTCGTTGGGCTGAGACATTTACGGGACTCCTTATGAGACGGAGTGCCCCACATGATCGCGTGCTACGCGTGAGATTGCTGCATGATTGTACGATGTGACTCATGCATCTCGCATATGTGTGACTTGATCACTGCACGCCCTAGCGACATCAGGGCCGTGGCCTCCACAGACACATCGTGGATGGTCGTAGCGGATACCGAAAATATTGGCTTTAACACTGTGGGCACTTAGGATGTCCTTGGGTGAAAGTCCCAGAACCTTTTTGGTACCAGGAGATGCTCCAACGTCTAGACCGAGTGGATACACGAGCGCCCGAGTGCCGAATACCAGTAGGCCGCGTCTCCCACTGTGTCGTGGTCGGTTGGAAGGGAGTGTGGGCTTATCCGTCTGAGTGAGGGGGCTATAAGCTAGGCTGAGTTTGACCAGCTCGCAAATGTGTCCGCTATCGACGAGCCGGGTAGGTATTGGCAGACTACTGGTTAGGCGGATAGTGTGGTCTCTTCCACTTGCTTGACTGTGCAGCTACGGAGGAGGCAGTCAGTGTGAGGTGTATTAGACCCCGGTGATATCCCGAGAGGAACCGTACTGATATGTGTACTTGATGAGTACTGACATGCTTGTATTGCATCTTGCATATGACATTTGGATACATAGGCCTCGCATCTCATGGCCTTGGTATGGCCGATAGCATTCATGCCTTGCATCATATAGTTTTGGTACAGCTGATAGCATTTATGGGCCTACCTATATACTTCCGCATTACTCTGATATTGTATACTTGGCACTTGTCTTACGCACACACTTACACCACCCTCTAAGCTTTTATAAGCTTATGCACGACCGTTGCGTGCAGGTACCATTGGACAACAGCAGCGCTGAGGCAGGAGCGTGTATCAGATCTCTTTTTGGAGCTTTTTGATCACCCTGTATTTTCCTTTCTGCACTGTACTTAAAAGTTTTTGATATAGTGGATATGTGGTGATGTTGTTTTGTGACTTGGTTATGCTTGTGGTTTTGCTCCATTACAAAAAAAAATCATACTGAAAATCCTCCTTGTAGGATCCCAGGATCGGAATCCGGCGTATGGGCGCTGGAAGCCGAGAATGGGGTACTGCAGAGGCTGTCGGCGCCGGATTCGGCGATCGGGAATTTTGTGAGCCCGGTTTCTGAGTTTGGGGCGTGACAGAAGTTGGTATCAGAGTATAACTTGGTAATACCTGAGATCACAACACATATCTACTATGAACTTAGAATGAATAGGTTTCGAGTCCTGATAACTTAACAATTTTCCAACATAGACCCTTGACATTTATGCCTTCGAGAATTCTCAAGGCTGATAGGCCCTTGTTGCTTCCTGTAGGACGTAATGGCTAGAAGACCGACCCGAGCGAATCCTGTTCCACCACTTGCGACTCCCGCACCACCACTTGTGACCCCCGCACCACCACCTGCTACTCCCGCTCTACCACCTGTGACTCCTGCTCCACCACCGGATATTCCTGATTTCCAGCCTGTAGATGCCACTCCCTTACCTGAGACCGGTGCGGATCCGACCGTACCTGTGAGTGCCACCCAGGTGTAGCAGATGCTTCAGGCGATGACTGTCATTCTTCAGGGGCAGAGCAGGCGTCCCACTGTTACACCAGCTGAGGCCGAGCAGGAGCGTGTGAGCGCCCTTCTCAAGGACTTCCGACAGCACGATCCTCCGCGTTTTCGGGGTGAGCCAGACCCTACTGCTGCAGAGATATGGTGCTCCGAGGTGGAGAAGATATTTGATACCATGAGATGTACGACCCAGCAGCAAGTCCCATTAGCTGTATTCCTTCTCTAGGGTGAGGCTCAGCATTGGTGGGCATCTGTAGCCCGATCTGTAGCGGACGATTACGAGTGGACCTGGGAGGACTTTACAGACCACTTTGACCGAAAGTTCTTTCCTGAGCATGTGCGCCAGCAGGCGCATTAGAGTTTGAGACTCTGGTCTAGGGAGACATGACTGTGTCCCAATATGAGGCACGTTTCGTCTCACTCCCGAGGTTCGCGACGTATCTTGTGGATGCTGAGGGGTGGAAGGCCCGCCGTTTTGAGAACGGTTTGCTCCTGCCCTCCGGAGTCGTGTGATCGGACACATGCTTCCGACATTTGAGCAGATAGTGGAGAGAACCCTGATATATGAGACAGATTGGGCTGGTGTGCAGAGAGCCCGTGATCAGAGGGGAGATCAAAAGAGGAAGGCGCCCTCTGGTAGTTCGCAGCCGCAACAGCATCGTTCACAGCAGCGACGTACGATTCGCCCAGCATTCCGAGCAGCAGCAGTACCCCCAGCACCACCTTCAGGACCATTCACCGGTACTTGCTTTGGGTGCGGTAGGACAGGACATCGCGTGCACGAGTGTCCCCATCCGCAGCGATCACAACATCAGCCTCCTGTACCTCCCCCACAGCAGCAGAGACAGCAGGTTAGGCCCCCACAGCGGCCACAGCAGCAACAGAGACCTCAGAGGGGACCTACACCTCCCCAGCAGGCCCAAGGTAGATTTTATGCTGCACAGCAGGACCCACAGTCATCAGGAGGGGTCGTCGAGGGCACTCTCCTTGTTTCTGCATGCATTGCACGTGTATTGTTTGATTCTGGTGCATCACATTCATTTGTGGCCGATGATTTCTGCCGATCGATTGGTTTGCCGATGGAGTCTGCCCGTGAGAGTTTGTCAGTATCGACGCCCTTAGGGAAGACTGCAGTATTGGGCCGATTTTGCGCATCTTGCCCCGTTCTGATTGGGGATATCTTTTTGCTTGCTGACCTGTTCGTATTATCGATGTCTGGTTTTGATGTCATCCTAGGCATGAATTGGCTCACCGAGTGCCACGCTATATTGGACTGCTCCGCGAGGATAGTCACGTTCTGTATACCCGGCGTGCCAGAGTTCCAGTTTGTTGCCGAGCCCAGAGGAGAGCAACTTTCTTGCCTATTATCGTGTGCCGTTGAGGAGTCAGTCGCTTTGAGTATCGACCAGCTGCCAGTCGTTTGTGGTTTTCCCGATGTATTTCAGGAGATTCCGGGGTTACCACCTCGTCGGCACACCGAGTTCCAGATTGATCTCGTGCCTGGTACCGTGCCTATTTCGAAGGCCCCGTATCGTATGACACCATTGGAATTACGGGAACTGCAGAAGCAGTTGAACGAATTACGTGAGTTAGGCTTTATTCGCCCGAGCAGTTCGCCGTGGGGAGCACCGGTACTCTTCGTGAAGAAGAAGGATGGCTCGTTGAGGCTTTGCGTAGATTACCGCGAGCTCAACAAGGTCACGATCAAGAGCAAGTACCCGCTTCCGAGGATCGATTACTTGTTTGATCAGCTGCAGGAGGCGCAGTTTTTTTCAAAGATTGACTTGCGGTCCGGTTATCATCAGGTTCGGGTTCGAGATGAGGATATCCCGAAGACAGCTTTCAAGATGCGCTATGGTCATTTTGAGTTTCAGGTCATGTCCTTCGGACTAACCAATGCGCCCGCAGTATTCATGCAGTTGATGAACGAGGTCTTCCGTCCGTATCTCGATCAGTTTGTTGTGGTGTTCATTGACGACATTCTGATATATTCGAGGACCCGTGAGGAGCATGAGCGACATCTAGAGATTACATTGTAGACCCTCCGTGCACACCAGCTTTACGCGAAGCTGGAGAAGTGCGAATTCTGGCAGGAGGAGGTGAAGTTCCTCGGTTATGTAGTGACGAGGCAGGGTGTCGCAGTGGACCCCTCGAAGATTGATGTCGTGCGTCAGTGGGGCCAGCCCACGAACGCATCCGAGATCCGTAGTTTTCTTGGTTTGGCGGGCTACTACCGACGTTTTATTGAGGGATTCTCTTGTATTGCAGTCCCGTTGACCAGGTTGACCCGAAAGGGTGCCGAGTTTGTATGGAGTGACACTTGTGAGCATGCATTTATGGAGCTGAAGGACCGCCTCACGTCTGCTCCTGTCCTCACTCTTCCCTCTGGGAGTGATGGATTTGTTGTATTTATCGATGCCTCGCGAGTTGGTTTGGGTGTTGTCCTGATGCAGCACGGGAAGCCGGTGGCTTATGCGTCTCATCAGCTCAAGGTCCATGAGCTGAACTACCCCACGCATGATTTGGAGCTGGCGGTAGTGGTCTTCGCACTGAAGGTGTGGAGGCACTATCTTTATGGGGTGAGGTTCGAGCTCTTCTCCTACCACAAGAGCTTGAAGTATATGTTCTCTCAGTCTGAGTTGAACATGAGGCAGAGGCGTTGGATGGAGCTCCTGAAGGACTATGATTTTGATCTCCAGTACCACCCGGGCAAGGCGAACGTGGTGGCGGATGCCCTCAGCCGTTAGCCACGAGGCCTGGTGGTGCACTTGATGATTCAGGAGTGGAGGATGCTCGAGCATGTAGTAGAGTATGACTTCGAGTTTGGTCTGCAGTCTTCTATCGCTCAGTATCGAGCCTGTCGATTCAACCCTATCTTGTCGCAAGGGTGATCAAGGCTCAGCAGGCAGACGAGTCGTTACAGGATTACCGAGTAGAGGCAACATCTGAGAGTCAGTCAGATTGGCAGGTTGGTTCTGATGGTGGACTTCGCTTTAGAGGCCGATTATATGTCCTGGATATTCCTGAGTTACGCCGAGATCTTATGACCGAGGCACATCGATCACGTTTCTCTATCCACCCTAGTTCGACGAAGATGTATCGCGATATGAGGCGTCAGTATTTTTGGTTAGGGATGAAGCGTCAGATAGCCAGTTTTGTGGCCGAGTGTGACACATGCCAGCGTGTCAAGGCCGATTACCAGAGACCCCTGGCCTATTGCAGCCGTTGAACATCCCGATGTGGAAGTGAGAGCACATATCTATGGATTTTGTCATGGGTTTGCCGAGGACTCAGCGCGGTCATGACGCCATCTGGGTTGTTGTGGACCGTCTGACGAAGTCGGCACATTTTCTTGCGATTCGTGAAAGTTGGCATACAGACCGGCTTGCTAAGATATTTGTTGATGAGATCGTGAGGTTGCACGGTGTTCCTGTTTCGATCGTTTCAGACCAAGACTCGAGGTTTACGTCTCAGTTTTGGAGGAGCTTCCAGAGAGCGATGGGCACTGATTTGCAGCTCAGCACCGCGTATCATCCGCAAACCGATGGGTAGACCGAAAGGGTCAACCAGATCCTTGAGGATATGCTTCGGGCTTACGCGATTGACTTCTCGGGTAGTTGGGACGAGCACCTACGATTGGCTGAGTTCGTGTACAACAACAGCTATCAGGCGACCATTGGCATGACTCCTTTTGAGGCATTATATGGCAGACCGTGCAGATCTCCAAGTTGTTGGGCCGAGGTTGGAGAGCGGCGTCTCCTAGTTCCTGAGCTTGTGTTGCAGACATCAGAGGCTATTGATATCATCAGGCAGAGGATGCGTACAGCTCAGAGCCGGCAGAAGAGTTTTGCTGACCGTCGGCGTCGTCCCTTGGAGTTTGTCGTTGGGGACCATGTGTATCTCAAGGTCTCACCCATGAAGGGTGTGGTTAGTTTTGGAGCGAAGGGCAAGCTTGCCCCGAGATTTATAGGACCTTTCGAGATCACCAGGCGCGTTGGCGCCATGGCCTATCGGCTTGCCTTGCCATCTCAGTTGTCTGGCGTCCACAACATTTTTCACGTCTCTATGTTGAGGAAGTGTGGGTCAGACATCGTTCCTGTTATTGATTGGTAGCCGTTGGAAGTTCGTGAGGATGCTTCTTACATTGAGCAGTCAGTTCGTATCCTCGATCAGAAGGAGTAGGTCTTGCGGACCAAGGTCATCCCCTTAGTGAAGGTGCAGTGGGGCCATCATAGTGTATATGAGGCGTCTTGGGAGCGCGAGGCGAAGATTCGCGAGCGTTATCCCCATCTTTTCGATGTTTGATTGTATATTGTACTGTGTTTTGATTATATATGATGTTATGTTTCCTATTTCCTTATGATTTACGTTTAGCTGCGATGGTAGTACAAATTTCGAGGACGAAATTTTTATTTAGGTGGGGAGAGCTGTAAGACCCGTATCCTAGTTCGTACTGTTCCGATGAATCCTGCGATCCTTTCCGTCGAAATCTGGCAATCCGTGACTTATGATCGACGTTGCGCACGACCGTAAGTCGTATCCTTTAGATTCGAGTCGGTTTAATCCGAGACCCGTACCATTGCGACCGCGCCGTCGCCGCGATTTCAACGCCGCGTCTCATGCGCCAATCCGACGCTTAGATCATAAGATGTGGACCATACATTATAATAACCGTGGACCGCACATTGCAGGACCCACCCATCCCATGTGGCACAAACCCCTAGGTAATTATGAGGGTAATGGATGACATCACCCTAGCTATAGCTACCCTACACCCTAGCCTTCTTACAAGCACTTATGACTAGCCACCCTACCCTTAGACCTCTTACAACCATTTATTGTAAGTCACCCTCTCTTACAAATAATCATGGCCTACCTAAGCTACTCTCTCCCTCTCTTTACTACACCCTCTCTCCCTCATTTCTCATCACTTTTCCCAAGCAAGAGAAGAGGCTCTCGTCTAAGCTTTCCCATGGAGAGAAAGGAGTGATTTTGGTGGCCCACCATTCTCATCCCTTTAACCATCATCCTAACCATTCAAACCCCATCTTCCACCATCAAAGAGGAGCACAAGGAGATAGGCATTCCAACGGACCAAAGGGATCAACCGGTGGGTGCTTTATAGGATAGTTTTTTTTTTATGTTTTTATGATGGGCCAAGTGAGGCCTACCGATCAATGGTGTGGATCTCACTTTGGACCCTAAGATGTGGTCGATGGCCCACCTTGATTATCATTTGATGTATGATTGGATGCATGGGAGGATCCATAGTGTCGGGGTCCCTCCATCACACGTGTGTCCCACCTTCTCTCTCTCTCTCTCTCTCTCTCTCTCTCTCTTTCTTTTTTCATTTTCCTTTTCTTGAGATGATATGATTGTGTGACCCACTTGAATGGACCCCACCATGAAGTAAGAATTTTATCCGAGCCACCTATGAGTGGGGACCACCTTATATGTATTACACCCACACCAACCACCATTTGGTGGCCCACCTTGTATAGCCATTGCCCAAAACCGTCCAGCATCCAGGGACGCTGGACGTTGGCTGAACCAAAAAAAAAGAGTAAAAGGTGATTTTTTGGGTTTTGTGGTGGACTGCTCATGCAGCCCCACCTTGATGATTGGATTCAATCCAAGCCATCCATCCCCTTTCCTACCTCATTCTAGGCGTTGAGCCGAAAAATGATGTTAATCTGACTCTTAGGCGGACCATACCTTTGGAAATAGTAATTTTCACCGTTGAAAATGTCCCTGATATTTCTGTACATTGAAAAATATCCAATATTGGGCTTGATGGATAGATTATGGACTATGGAATCCATTGGGTGGGTCTGATTTACCTGATGCGGGCCCTACCACCGAAAAACCACAAAAATATGTGATTTAAAAAAAATATATATATATATATATATATATATGTATGTATATATATATAAATAAGGGCAGCAGCTTCTGCTGCTGCCGCTGACAGCGCTAGAGGCGCAGGCGCTGCCTGCGCGTGTAGGCGGGCGGACAGGATCCCATGGCTGGAGCCGTGGGCCCCACCATGATGTATTTATTATATCCACACCGTCCATTTGGTGGGCCACGTCCTGAAGTGGGCCCCCTCCAAATTTCAAGCCCATCCATGACTCGGGTGGCCCACATTATAGGAAACAGTGTGAATTCAACTCTACAGTTGAAACCTCTTTCTGGGTCCACAGAAGTTTCAGACCAAGCTGAAATTTGTTTCTCCCCTTCTTCCAAACCTCCCTGACCTTATGAACGGTTTGGATTGAAGATAAACATTAAGGTGGGCCCCACATGGAGCCCACAGTGATGTACGTGTTTTACCCCCCACCGTCCAGCGGATGGTGGAGCCCACATTGTTGTACGTGTTTTGCTCCCACCGTCCAGCGGACGGTGGAGCCCTCTGTGATTTGCGTGCGGGTGTGTGCATATGTGTGTATGTGTGTAAGTGTGTGTGCATGCGTGTGTGAGTGTGCACGTGTGTGTGCATGTGTGTGTGAGTGTGTGCTGTGTGCGTGCGTGTGTGTGGTGTGTGTGTGTGTATATATATATATATATTATTATATTGTATATATTACATATTATATTATATAATATATATATTTGTTGGTGGACCTTAGGGATTTTAATGGTGGAAATCATCATCACCACTTGTATTTTTGTGTGGCCCACCTTGGTATACATGTAAGGCCCATGTGATTAGGGCCATCTAGATGTATTTGTGGCCCGTTTGTTGGGGCCCACTTGGTATATATACGAGGCCCATATGATTAGGTCGTCTTAATGTGTTGAAGGTCCATGGGTTATGGCCCATTGCAATGTACATAAGGCCCATTAATGTGGCTCACTTGATTTATAAAAGGCCTATATGAGGCGGCCCATTTGATGTATCTAAGGCCCATGGGTCGAGGCCCAATGGGTTGTCCTTAGGGTCCATGGCAATGTGTGATTCCCCATGGTTTGTGTAATAACATTTTATGGCGGGCCATCCTTGGGAGCAATGTTGGTTTAATGTCCGCATTATAAATCTCCCTAGGGCCCATTGATAGGCCCATACCGGTTATGTGTAAGCCGTCTAAGCCCATCTTCGGCGTAAGGATAGTCCATTACTTTGTGACATGCTTAGTACATTTTCATGATTCATGCGCATACGCATCATATGTATGCTTGATATGGGGAATGTTTGATCATAGCATAAGTCGTTGGGCTGAGACATTTACGGGACTCCTTATGAGACGGATTGCCCCACATGATCGCGTGGTACGGGAGAGATTGCTGCATGATTGTACGATGTGACTCATGCATCTCGCATATGTGTGACTTGATCACTGCACGCCCTAGCGACATCAGGGCCGTGGCCTCCACAGACACATCATGGATGGTTGTAGCGGATACCGGAAATATTGGCTTTAGCACTGTGGGCACTTAGGATGTCCTTGGGTGAAAGTCCCAGAACCTTTTTGGTACTAGGAGATGCTCCAACGTCTAGACCGAGTGGATACACTAGCGCTCGAGTGCCGAATACCAGTAGGCCGCGTCTCCCACTGTGTCGTGGTCGGTTGGAAGGGGGTGTGGCCTTATCCGCCTGAGTGAGGGGGCTATAAGCTAGGCTGAGTTTGACCAGCTCGTAAATGTGTCCGTTATCGACGAGCCGGGTAGGTATTGGCAGACTACTGGTCAGGCGGATAGTGTGGTCTCTTCCACTTGCTTGACTGTGCAACTAGGGAGGAGGCAATTAGTATGAGGTGTATTAGACCCCGATGATATTTAGAGAGGAACCGTACTGATATGTGTACTTGATGAGTACTGACATGCTTTTATTGCATCTTGCATATGACATTTGGCTACATAGGCCTCGCATCGCATGGCCTTGGTATGGCCGATAGCATTCATGCCTTGCATCATATAGTTTTGGTACAGCTGATAGCATTCATGGACCTACCTGTATACTTCCGCATTACTCTGATATTGTATACTTGGCACTTGTCTTACGCACACACTTACACCACCCTCTAAGCTTTTGTAAGCTTATGCACGACCGTTGCGTGCAGGTACCATTGGGCAACAGCAGCGCTGAGGCAGGAGCGCGTATCAGATCTCTTTTTGGAGCTTTTTGATCACCCTGTATTTTCCTTTCTGCACTGTACTTAAAAGTTTTTGATATAGTGGATATGTGGTGATGTTGTTTTGTGACTTGGTTATGCTTGTGGTTATGCTCCATTACAAAAAAAAATCATACTCAAAATCCTCCTTGTAGGATCCCAGGATCGGAATCGGGCGTATGGGCGCTGGAAGCCGAGAATGGGGTACTACGGAGGCTGTCGGCGCCGGATTCGCCGATCAGGAATTTTGTGAGCCCGGTTTCCGAGTTTGGGGCGTGACAAAGGCTCCTAAAGATAAGTCCATAGCCCTTAAGTCATCTAAATGTATTTCTTAAGATAATACTAGTAATTCTGATTGTGAAAATTCAGAGGATGATATGACACTATTAGCCAAGAAGTTTTATAAGATTTTTAAAATAAAAAAGAGAGTTGATTTTCAAAAACCCTCTGAGAAGAAAAAGTGTAAATCTAAAAATTGAAAATCTCTTAAAGACGGCCAATGTTTCAACTGCCGTGAATATGGGCATTTGGCCAACAAGTGTCCAAAGAAGGACAAATCAAAGAAGAAAGGTAGTTGGCGACATGCGATGAATCGTCTTGCATATGAAGCTTCTTCTGAGTCAAATGATTCTGAACCTGAATCGTCTAATGAGGTCAAGGCCTTAATGACTCTAGCCAACGTCACTTCCTCAGAGGGTTGTGATTTAACTTATGATGAAAATCTGAGGAGAGACCCTGAAAATGATGAAGATTTACAAGATGCCTATAATGCCCTATACAGGGAAAGTTCTAAGATAGCTATAAAACTTAAACTTTAAAAAGAAAAGTTTTTAAAGTTAAAAGAAGATTTTGAAAACCTAGTTTTAGAAAAATCACATCTTTCCGATTGTTTTGAAAAGCCTAAATGTGATTTAGCTTTCAAAACGTCCCAAGCTGAAAATCTAAAATCAGAAAATGAAAAACTAGAACTAGAAGTCTCATCTCTCTTAAGTTCAAAGGATACTTAGAGGTATGCCCAAGGTGATCCTAAACTAGAAAAATTGCTAACTGGATCAAGGAAATGTGGAGATAGATCTGGTCTAGGCTATGATAAAAATACGCCTATAAAAAATAATATTACTCCTCCTAAGTTTGTTAAAGGAGAGTCCTCTAACTCAAAAGGGAAAAGTCTGAATCAAAATGCTTTTAAAAATCCTAAAACTTTTCAAGCTACAAAACCTAAAAACAACCATACTACAAAACCTAAAAACAACCATATCAAATTTAGAAATCAAAATTATAACCCCTTAGCTAAAAAAATTGTGGATCTACCCAAGGAGCTTATGAAATCTAACTCTAATGGTAGAATGTATAATAACTATAATCACAAAAAAAACCAACAGTGCTCCAAAACCCAAAATGGTAATGAAATGGGTCCCTACAGTTACTTGTCTGGTTGCCCACACTGCTTTCAAGGCTTCGAGTCAATCAAAGTGGTACCTAGACAGTGGTTGCTCTAGACACATGACTGGTGACAAATATTTGTTCACCAACTTCAACGATATGACTAATGGTTCAGTCACATTTGGTGATGGTAGCAACTGTAGAATAATTGGCCAAGGTACGGTTCAACTCTTCGATCTTCCTCCTTTTGAAAATGTTTTGTTTGTAGAAGGTCTTAAACATAATCTCTTAAGCATTTCTCAAATATGCGATAATAAACATAGTGTAAAATTCACTAATCAAGGATGTGAGATTTCTAATAAGAAAGGTTCTGTGATATTGACTGGTCGTAGAACATCTGAGAATTGTTATATAGTTAATGACTCTAGCTTATCTAAATTATCATGCTATATGGTCTAAACAAATGAGACCGAATTATGGCATAAACGCCTTGGACATGTACACTACTGAAATCTATATAGACTGAGCAAAGGTGAGTTAATAAGAGGTCTACCCAAATTAAAGAAAATGGATACAATTTCTTGTGAATGTCAAATCGAAAAACAAAATAGGAGTAGTCACAAGAAAGTAAACTCCAGTACCACATCTAAACCCCTTGAACTCCTCCACATGGATTCCATTGGATCTACTAGAATGGAGAGTCGAGGTGGAAAGAAATATTTCTGGTAATTGTGGATGACTTTACCAGATATACATCGGTAGCTTTCATGAGAGAGAAGTCTGAAACTCTCGATGAAGTGAAAAGGATACAAAAGTGTATCCAAACTGAGAAAGAATCAAATGTTTCAAAAATTTGAAGTGACCATGGATCAGAATTTGATAATAGCAATTTTGAGAAGTTCTGTAGCGATCATGGGATATCGCATGAATTTTCTGCACCTAAGACACTTCAATAAAATGAGGTTGTTGAAAGGAAAAACCGTGTGTTTCAAGAAATGGTTAATGTTATGTTAAATAGCATGAAATTACCTAAAAATCTATTGGCTAAAGCTATGAACACTACATGCTATATAATAAACCGTGTTTATACTAGAAAATCAAATGATAGGACTGCATATGAACTGTGGCTCAATAAGAAGCTCACAGTCAAATACTTTTGAGTTTTTGACGGCAAGTGCTATATTTTGCGTGATCATGAAAATTTAGGAAAGTTCGACACTAAAAGTGATGAAGGGATTTTTCTAGGGTATGCTCTAAATAGTCGAGCGAATCGAGTTCTCAACAAGAGTGTTATTCAAGAGTCCATTAATGTGGTTATAGATGATCGCTTAAATACACCTGTCTCTAGTTCAGAAGATGATGAAGTCTCTATATTTGACAAACCAAACTCTTCATCCAGTCAAAATGACACTGAACTACGGTTAGTTAAAGACCATCCAATTGATCAAATTCTTGGGAATCCTCTCATTGGTGTGCGTACTCGAAGACAATTAGAAAACATATGTAATTATGTATGCTTCACTTCCCAAATTGAGTCGGCCAATGTAAAAGAAGCGCTTACTGATGAAAACTGGATAGTAGCCATGCAAGATGAACTAAATCAATTTGTAAGGAATGATGTGTGTTATTTGGTTCCTAGACCTAATGATAAACATATAATTGGAACTAAGTGGATCTTTAAAAATAAATATGATGAATTAGGAAATATTATATAAAACAAGGCAAGACTGGTTGTACAAGGGTACACTCAGATAAAAGGCATCGATTATGACGAAGCCTTTACCCCAGTAGCTCGTCTTGAATCTATTAAATTATTTGTATCCATTGCTTGTTTCAAAAAATTCAAAATATATCAAATAGATGTCAAGAGTGCTTTCTTGAATGGTGATTTACATGAGGAAGTATATGTAGAATAACCTATGGGTTATGAAGACCCTAAATACAGTGATCATGTTTATCGCCTAAAAAAGGCACTCTATGGTTTAAAACAAGTTCTCAGGGCATGGTATGAGAAGCTGACTAAGTTTTTAGTAAGTCATAACTTTATAATGGGGAGTGTAGATAGGACACTATTTGTAAAGAAACACAATGATCACATACTTATAGTACAAATATATGTTAATGATATTATTTATGATTCTACATGTTCTAACCTGTCTACCGAGTTTGCAGAATTGATGAAGTCCAAGTTTGAAATGGGCATAGTTGGAGAACTGAATTACTTTTTAGGTCTATAAGTGAAACAACTTGAAGGCGGAATTTTTATTTCTCAAACCAAGTATGCTCTAAACTTGGTGAAGAAGTTTGAATTTGAGAGTGGCAAAAACTTCGATACTCCTATGAGTACGACTCTTAAGCTCTCTAAGGATGCAACAGGTAAAAGTGTAGATCTCAGGTTGTATCATAGTATGATTGGTAGCTTATTATATTTAACTGCGAGCCGACTTGATATAACATTCAGCATAGGTATCTGTGCTAGATATCAATAAGATCCTAAAGAATCTCACCTGATTGCTATCAAGCGAATTATGAGATATGTCGCAAGCTCAGCCAATCTTGGCCTTGGTATCCATATAATACTAATGTTCAATTAGCTTGTTATACGGATGCTGACTGGGCTGGTGATATAGATGATCGAAAGTCTACCAGCGGTGGTTGTTTTTATGTCGGGAATTATTTAGTTTCATGGCATAGTGAGAAACAGAGTTCTATATCTGTTTCGACAAGAAAATAAAAGTATTTGATTTGGGAATTATCTTATTCAATCATAACAATGAAATAATTACAGAAAACAATCATCACACTTCATTGATTCTGAATTCATTTACATCCTCAAGTATCCCTTGATTCTAAGATAGTTTACAAAGAATTCGTTACAAGTTACAGTTATCGTAGTTAAATATAAATTTCGGCAGCATAACAGCGCCGATCTCAATCATCTCCTATGACTTAAGAGGAATGGATGAATTGACCAATAGTCTTCAAGAGGACGGAGATTCCGGCAGCATAACAGCGCTATTTCAGTCATCTCCTGAAACTTAGGAGGAACACGCCTTTTCGTCGATGATTCTTCCTTTTCTCCTGAACAAGGAGAACTTGAAGACTTGAAGACTCGAGCCATTCTGACAGCATAACAGTCTGACAGCATAACAGCCCATTACTGTTATAGACTGCCCAGCAGTCAGTTTGCGCGGATCCGCGCAAACGATATGCTTTGCGCGGGTCCGCGCAAACTATCTCAGCCCTATGCTGCTTTGCGCGGATCAGCAAGCAAACTTCAGGAGTCCATTACTCCTTTGCGCGCGGTCGCGCAAAGTGCAGGAGTCCAATACTCCGCACCTTCTGTCTTCTCTTTCGTCTTTCTTTCACTTCTGAAATCTTCCAACCTCTTTTGAGAGGAGGAACGGGGTATTTATAGATACTTTCTTCAATGGAAATCTCTGTTCTGGTCGATGTGGGACAAAATAATCAACCAACCTTTTTTGATCCCACCGTCATATACTTTGCGCGGACACTCGCAAACGATATGCTTTGCGCGGTCTCGCACAAACTGTCTTCATAATCTCCCGCGCAAACCGTTCTCTTTACGCGGTCTGGCGCAACCATTTCACTTTGCGCGAACCCGCGCAAAGTGGTCTTGAAGCTGATTTCTTGATTTTTCTCGTCTTCATTTCCTTGCTTATTTTATGCCTCAACAGATGCCCCCTTGATCCGTTCTTTGTTTTTTTTCAAAAATCAAAGAAAAAGGATCAACCAGTTATCTTCTACAGGGTTTGCGCGACCCCGTGCAAAGCTCTGGTCGAGTACCGTACTCGGCCATAAAGGCTATAAATAGTCCAACTACTTAGTCATTTTTACAAACCGTTCTCTGCTGAAACTCTGCTCTGGCGATTTTCTTCCGCGCAAACCTCCCACTTTGCGTGACCCCGCGCAAACCGTTTCACTTTGCGCGATTTTCTTTTGAACTTGAAGTTTTTCCGCGCAAACTGTATACTTTGCGCGACCCCGCGCAAAGTACTCTATACTTAGCCAAATTTCTTTTTGAACTGTCTCCAACACTTAGCCATTTTCTCTCTTCTTCCTTTCTTACTTCCTTTATCTTTCTTTCATGGCTCGTGTTAAACAAACGGCTCGTCTTGTAACTCCTTCTGACTCTCCTCCTTCTGATCAACCTCCTGCTAAGCGGACAAAGACCACTTCCAAAAATCCCGCTTACTTCAAAGAACCTGTTCTTCCCACCTTCGACTTTTCTGACCGTATTAGATCTTTACCTTCCCCCATTCACAGATCTATATCTTTGGGAGACATCAAATGTCCGCCTAAGCATGGCAGAGAGTATGACTGGGATGAATGGTTGAAGACCACTGCTCATATTCGGACTGACAGTGAGAGAGCACCTCTCCGTGAAGATACTCCTCCTGCTTCTCGCCCAAAGAAAATTCATCGCAATAAAGCGAAAGATTTTGCAGAAAAGATCAAGGAACACAAGAAGAAGAGGCTTCAGAACTCATGGGACTCAGTACGAGTTGTCGAAGGTATTATGAAGTTTGATAATCCTCATGCAGAGGGCATGCCAATCATTCCGATCAAGGTATATCGCCATCAGTCCATGTTAGACTGTGAGTCCAAAGATTACGTCCATGGTGAGAGATTAATGTATACTGAATCATGGACTTCAAGAGAGCCCCGAATCCTGGAGGGAACTATTCAAACTCAGAAACCGCGACAGAGGATAGGAGAAGTTCATCCCATGATCTTCTTAACTCCTTTCCATAGTCCTCATGATCTCTTTCCTTCTCATTTTTATGAGACAGTGCGACAACGCTTCAGAGATCGGGAGCAACTCTGGGGACAGGCAGAATTTCGCATCAGAGGCATGTTAACTGCTCGTCGATACTATTCTGAATGGGCGGAGGCTATATTGCTGAAACATACGAGCACTCTTGCAAAGATCGGCCTTTATGATGCAATAGAAGTGACCTCTAAATACTTCTATAGAGAACCCAATATTCTGAAAGGCTTCCTTGAATACTGGTCGCCTACAACCAACTCCTTCCATCTTCCTTATGGTGAAATGAGCATATCTCTCTGGGACCTTCATTGCATAGCTGGTCTCACAATAACAGGCAAATTCTATGATGAATTCATTCCGACAAACAGAGAATTGGCCTTCGTATCTTCTCCAGACCGCAAGCCTTCCATTTCTGAGACTACTATAGAGTTATTCAAAGAGATGGGCAAATTTCCCAACCTCCACAAAATTCCCCCTCTTCAATGGCTAGCACATTTTTCTAGGGGTCTCAAGTATTTACCAATCCAATAGCTGATCTTCCTCCTTGTATTCTTGTTATTTAGCCATTCTTGTATATTAACCTCCTTATTTTCTTTGAAGGTTTCGCGACTGCCATTCTAAAGAACTAACGAAGCTTCGAGATGCAATAAGAAGAAAGCCAGAATATAGTTCTTTCGGAGAGCTTGCAACGTTCTTGGCTTACTGGCTAAGCTTGGTTGTATTGCCTAGCTCCAAGTGGGCAGATGTTGTTCGTCCCAGTGTCTTCGTTGTGGCTGGTGCTTTAGCGGAGCGCCATAAATATTCTCTTGCTCCTCCCGTATTATGTTCTATCTACAGGGCTCTTGGAGAAGTAGCTACCCACATAAAAGACCCAATTCTTGGAGCTTCGTCTGCGCATACTTCTTGGCATTATATTACAGGGTGGCTTGGAGTTTATTTTCCTTGGACTTTTGAAGCTCCGGAACAAGCATATACTCATCCTTCTCACCTTCCACTCTGGTTCTTTCAGCAAAGAGCGATGGCAAAAAGGGCATATGAGTGGGTTGCCAACAAAATTCGGGATGATGATCAGATAAACTTCTTTCAGTTCCGCCTGCATCGCTACACCGAAGATACAGATATGGTGGACAACGAAACACTTACGGCAGCAGAAAGAGCTTTCTTCTTTTCCATTCGCTCATGCAGTTTGCCTCTTCGGGAAGGGACAGAATTCTGGAGAGAACCTTACTACCCCAGTCGTTTTGCTCGTCAATTTGGTTATGATCAAACTGTACCACAAGACTGCGGGCTGGTTACCAGAAAAATGCGCTGCTATGGAACTGGTCCTCTTAACTGGGCCATGATATGGAAACAGTTGCTGAATGGTTGCGTTGGATCCCTCTTCATAATTCCAAGCTGTGATCGCATAGTCCGTACATCATATAGCTGGATGCGATGGTGGGATCATCAATCACACCTGATTGCTAAATGCTTGCCAGTAGATTCTTCTATCTTTCTTCATCCGCCCAGGCTAAAGGGCAGAAATTTAGAGAGCGGAATTGGCTATATTCCGGAAAAGAGCCATGCATCTCATCCCGGAGAAATTTGTAGGAAGATATCATTGGAAGATCCCATTCGTGAAATCAAGCCCATCAATACTTTGGATGGCTGGTTTACTCACGGAGATCTGAGAGAATTCGAGAAATCTCGTCGGGACTCTTCATACCAAACCGCAGACGATGCTGTAGGTACATCTTCTCCAATTCCTGTAGAGACTGCAGCGGTTCAAGAAGGACCAGCTATTGGTACTTCCGTATCTCCTCCACAACCCCTTGGTCCTAGTCCATCTTCTCCGATGACTAGATCAAGAACGCGTTTGCAAACATCATCCCCTATTCCTTCCGAAATGACTCGCCAAGCATCTGCTTCCCCTATGGTCCAAGAGTCTGCACCGGAGAGCAGCAAACCCATTTCTTACAAAGGGAAGCAGGTTATTATTGAAGAGATTGACGAAGAAAATTTGGAAGATGAAAGTTCAGCTTCATCATCAGATACAACTGAATCTTCACAATACGAAGACAACGGAGATAGCGATAGTGGTGAAAATAAAGATGATGACTTTGAAGAAGGTGAAGTTGATATTGGCGAAGAAGAGGAAACAGCTGTGAAAGAAGTTGAGATGGAATCTTCCTCTGCAATTGCTAAGACTTTTCCTGGCGCCAATGTTCCTGCTAAATCTCCTGCAACTGAGAAAGATGACGAGGATCTTTTAGATTATGGAGAATATGGGTATTCACCAGGTAAAGGAAATTTTCATATACATATTTTTATTTTAACAACTATATATATATATTTTTAATCATTGCGTCTCCCTTTTTTAGGCGCCCAAGTTGCAGAAATAGGTGCTATCTCTCCAATGAACCCTCCTGTGGTAACTTCACCAAAAGCACCCGCAATTCCATTGGTAGTGCAGAGAGTAGTGGCTCGTGAAATCATATTTCCCACAGAGACTACTGACTTGCCAACTCCGACTACCAGAGATTCAAGTACGGAAGCTAGAGCACCATCTTTTGCTGATATGGTGGAATTGGGCCCTTCTATGACTCAGAGAGCTTCTCCTTCTATTAGTCGTATTCCTGTAACAGGTATACATATAGGCATTGATTATTTTACCCAATACTACCTATTTCATAATAGTATTTTGAATATTTTTTCTTCTTTTGCTATAGGAACTTATTCTTGCAGTGGCGCGGCCAGTTCTGATTCTGTGACCACTATTTCTGAATTGTCGTCTTTCGCGAAAATTCCTGTTCATAAAATGCTCATGGTGAAACATTCCTTGTTAGCCATAATCCATATCTTCAAAAATCCTGATCAATGGTTGGATTTGGATGTTGCCATAGAGATTTTGGAGAGCTCTGCCAAGATGGCCAGAATAAACATATCTCCTTTGCGGGATTCCCTCCTCAAATTTCGTGATTCAGTAATTTCTCTGGCGTCAGTAGAGAATGTCACAATCGCACCTGAAATTTTAGAATACAGGAAGCAGCTGACTTTATCTCAGGAACAAGTTTTTCTGTCGGCTTCATCGATTTCTAAACTTGAACAAGAGCGTACGATTCTTCAAGATCAACAAAAGGCTTATATTGATGGAAAAACAATTATCCAAGATCGTATTGCAGCTCTGAAGGAGGAAATCTCTCAACTGGAGAGAAAGCATCGTGAGCAATCCTCAGCCCTTCAAGATGTTGAAGAAAAGATACGAGCAAATGCTCAATCCATTGATATTGAGAAATCTGCACAACTTTAAGGAAAAGAAATGATCGCTTCTTTGGAGGATAAGCTTACTGGCGTTCCTGATCAAGCAAGACTTATTTTTGAAGAGAAATCTAAACATGATGCAGCTCAGGCACAATTGAAAGAAGATTTGCGCAGATATTCAGAAGCAGTGGGGATTACAGAAGATCTTTAAACATGTAATCTTTGCTTTCATGCTTCTTTTGGACATAATTTATTTGGCTTTTTGCTTTCATGTTTCTTGATAGCATTTTGAGATGTTTATAATAGCATTTTATATTGTATGTCATTTTCATATTGTATGTTTATACTTAATATTATTAAATTATATTTATACTCTATACAGTAATTTCATTACATCCTTTACAATTTCTAAACCTTTTATGCTTTGTTAGTGCGGGACTCTCTATGTGAGTATTTAGATTGGCGGTACTAAGTTTTGATTTAATTAGCCACACACAGTTTAAGCTCATGAGTAGTGGAGCGTGCGCACACACACAGTTTAAGCTCATGAGTAATGGAGCATTTATGGGTCTTATGTGATGGCCACTGTAACTCTCTAGAGTTCTCTTTTGGGCTTCTCACTGCCTTGAGCTCACGATCACGGTCCATCAGAGGGGCCCATTGACGCTACCGGACGGTGAACTGTTGGTTTTACGCACAGGGTTGGCCATGGTAACTCTCTAGAGTTCGCAGGGCTCGCAAGGCTACCTTTGGGCACCAAATCTAGGGTCGCCAGTCCATCAATGAGTAGGTTTAAGCCCTTCCTCACGAGTTACTACTGAAATCAAACCCTAGACCTGGAGGATCTTACGCACGGTTGGCATAAAGCTCACACTGCGGCCCCTGTTTTCTTCGTCTGCAAGGTCGAGCCCATTCACAGGAGGGCATTTTCATCCGTTCCCCGTGGCGCTGCCGGAAGCTATACAGACGGCATGGGAGTTACGGTAACTAGTCTTCGCGGATATATGGCCTTTTAGGCTTTGAATCCTTGACTTCGTCAGCTTCCCGCATGAGTGCGCACGATGGTCTTCGCGGGCTTTTTAGGGCCACTGACTCCTCGCCGCTGCCCGAATGGCGATCTTCATGGGTCTTACGTATAGTTGGCCGGCTCTTTTAGAGCTTGATCCTTTGAGAGCCCTTTTTTTTTTTTTTAAAATTTTTTTTTACGAGCCTGATCTTTTTTGATTTGGCTTAATTTGGCTTTTTTAGGATTTGGCTTGGCTATACTGCCTCTTTAATTATTATTGATGTATCCTTGCTTTTGATAATATCTTCAAGAATATCCGTGCCTTGTAAGGCAATAATATTTATATATGATCATCATCATTTGCAAAATATAGTAGATATTTTCAGAATATCTTTAAGAAGACCCATGCCTTGCCTTGTAAGGCAAAATATTTTCAGCTTAAATAATATCTTCAAGAGAATCTTCGAGATGATATTAACTTTATCAATCTTATTTGATGATGATGATCATATATATATTTTTCAGATTCGATGCTTGATAATTGACGTGTTTGTGAACTTTTTCTTCATAGCTTCTTTTGTTGACATATAGACATGATCTTATTCATCCTTGCCCCCTTTTGATACAGAATCATTATGCCGATAATATTCTGGGTCAAAATCAACATGTCTATCTTCATGGGTAGTATCTTTTGATGAAGCGGGCGTTGACAGGTATACTGATACCCTGTCCCTCTTGATTTGCGATTCTATATGCCCCATTGGAGTATACTTCTTTTACTATATATGGACCGTCCCATTTAGGTTCGAACTTGCCCCCTGTCCGGCGAGTGACCATTATAGGTCTTTTCAACATTAACACCATATCCCCTTTTTTGAAAGAGCGGTATTTAACCTGTTTATCAAAGGCAGTTGATATTCTGGTCTGATATGACTGCAACCGCTGTTGAGCTGCAAGACGCTTCTCATCGAGCAAATCTAATTCTTTCAGCCTTATTTTTACATTTTCATCATCTGTTATAGACTGATGTACTGCTATCCTGAGTGATGCCACCTGCATTTAAATTGGGATAACTGCCTCTATACCATAGATTAATGAATACGGTGTCGCCCCTGTTGCTGTACGGTGGGTAGTTCTGTAGGCCCACAATGCTTCTTGTAACTTTTCATCCCAATCGCGTTTATTGCCTGTCACCATTTTTTTTTTATTTTGACGATCGTTTTGTTAAACGCCTCTGCTAGTCCATTGGCCGGAGGATAATAAGGTGTTGAAAAAGAATGCTGGATACCAAACTTCTGACATAACTTTTCCATGCCCCTATTTTTAAAAGGGGTACCATTATCAGTGACGATCTTTTTCGGAATACCATGACGGTATATTATAGCATGCTGGATGAAATTGACCACGTCTCTCTCTTTAACATTACGCAAGGCGACTGCTTCGGTCCATTTGGAGAAATAGTCTGTTGCTGCCAAGATATACCGTTTTCCTTTTGATGAAGGGGGGTTTATGGGACCAATCACATCGAGTCCCCATGCTGAAAAAGGCCAGGAAGCGACAGACTAATGTAATTCTTCTGGAGGAACATGTATTACATCTCCGTATATTTGACATTCATGACACCGCTTTGCATATTCTATTGCATCTTTGAACATAGTAGGCCAATAATAACCCATTCGATGCACTCTATGGCACAAATTTCGGCCGGCTTGATGTGCTCCACATTCACCTGAATGTGCTTCCCGCAGCATTTGGTTTGCTTCCTGCTTGTCTAAGCATCTTAGTAGCATTCCATTGTAAGATTTTTTATACAATACTTCACTACATATGACAAATTTGCCTGATCGCTGCTTAATCTGCTGCTTTTGCACATTATCTTCTGGCAAGATATCATACTTTAGATAATCAACGAAAGGCTGACGCCAATCGTCTGTCGTTACTTCTAGACAAGATATAGGAAACATTTCTACGGTTTCTTCGATAACTTCTGCAGACAGCAGGAATCTTCTTTCTTCTATAGTTACCTGAAGAGGACTTCGTTTTGTGCAGGACAGAGCTGCTGCCAGACTGGCTAAAGCATCTACTTTTGTATTCTCCGACCGCGGTATGTGTTTAATTTCCACATGAGAAAACTGTTCAAGCAACTGTTGTGCCTTCCGATAATAGGATAGGAGTTCTTCTTTTCTTACTTCAAATTCGGTTGTCAATTGATTTATAACCAATTTAGAATCTCCGAAGATATGCAATAATTTTATTTCCATTTGCTGGGCTATTTCCATTCCGATGATAAGAGCTCTATATTCAGCTTCATTATTTGTGCATGCAGCGCCCAATGTGAAAGAATATGGCAATAAATCGCCTTGAGGTATAATGAATATTATTCCTGCCCCTGCTCCCGATATTCGAGCAGCACCATCAAAATACATTTGCTAAAGATTCTGAGATTCCGCCAACATAACCTGTTCATCTGGGAATTCGTCATTGATCTCTTCACTTTCTGCTATAGGATGTGCTGCGAGGAAATCTGCCATAGCTTGTCCTTTTATTGCTTTCGCCGGTTTATATGAAATAGTATATTCTGACAGCAATAACATCCACTTGGCTAGTCTTCCTGACAACATTGGCCTGGTCATCAAAAAATTTATCGGATCTGCTCTTGAGATTAGAGTTATATCATGGGAGAGACAATAATGCCTTAACTTTCGTACAGCGAATATCAGCGCCAAACACTCTTTTTCGATCGAGGAATAATTGCATTCTGCCCCCATTAATGTTCGGCTTAGATAATAAAGAGCAGTTTCTTTTCCAGCTTCGTTTACCTGTGCTAACAAAGCACCCAAAGAATTTGTAGCTGCAGATGTATATAAGATAAGTGGCTTACCTTTCACTGGAGCTGTTAACACCGGCGGCTGTTTCAACAATTCCTTGATTGAGTCAAAGGCATTTTGACAGGCTTGATCCCATATAAATTCTGTATCTTTCTTCATTAACCGGGAAAATGGCTGACATCTTCCTACGAGATTTGAAATGAAACGACAAATGTATGCCAATTTTCCTTGTAAGCTTTTTAATTCCTTCAACGTTGTTGGCGGTGGCATATTTTGAATAGCTTTAATTTTTTCTGGATCAATCTCGATCCCTCTGTGTTGTACAACAAAGCCAAGGAACTTTCCAGAAGATACTCCAAATGCACACTTAGCAGGGTTCATTTTCAATTGCTTCTTTCTGAGACGACGGAAGACTGATGCTAAATGTTCGCGGTGTTCTTGATGATCTCCCGACCTGACCACTAAGTCATCAACATAGCATTCGACATGTTTGTGCATCATATCTTGAAAAATATTTTTCATTGCCCTTTGATATGTTGCCCCAGCATTTTTGAGACCGAAAGGCATAACTTTATAACAATAAATTCCAAGCGGTGTTCTGAAAGCCGTTGCCTCTTCATCTTCGGGCGCCATCCTGATTTGATTATAACCTGCGTATCCGTCCATAAAAGACATAATAGCATACTGAGTAGTGCTATCAATTAATAATTCTGTTATTGGAAGGGGGAAGTCATCTTTTGGACATGCTTCATTCAGATCTCTGAAGTCGATGCACACTCTAATCTGCCCATTCTTCTTTTTCACTGGAACAATGTTTGATATCCACTTGGGATATTTAACTTCTCTGATGAATCCAACCTTTATTAATTTACTTACTTCTTTTTCGATTAATGGAATCAGGTCTGGGTGGAATCGACTTTGAGCTTGCTTTACAGGTTTCTTTTCTTTGGAAATATTTAATCGATGCATTGCTACAGAGGGTTCCAATCCTGGCATTTCTTCATATGTCCAAGCGAAGACATCTTTATTTTCTCTGAGAAGCTGGCCATATTTCTCAAATTCCTGATCTGAAAGACTGACACTGATAAATGTGTTCCTTGGCTCTTCTACTGTCCCCAAATTTATTTCTCGCAAGCCATCTATCGTCGGCTGTCCTCCATCTTCTATTTGTCTTGGAGCATTTTCAGGACACTTAACTATCTTAGCATCTTGTTCTGATATCTGTTTGGCTGGAATCATATCTACTGATACCATATTTACTGATGATTCTGCTCCTAATCCTTGGAATTTTCTCCGTTTCTCTTGATTGACTCCGAGAGGGATTTGAATTCCTTTCCCATGATTCAGTCCAGTGGGCTTGTCACAATCAAAACCCATATTTTTCATGATTTTCTTGCTTACTGCACTGTATTTTCTCAAATTCTGCGGTGCTAACTCTCCATGATATATATTGCTTGTGTTTTCATTCTTCACCTCTGTTGCAACATGGAATTTTATTGCTTCAGGATATTTAGCACTGGCTTTGACTTGAAATGTGCCTGGGGCGACTGCAAATGGCTTACATCTTTCGATATTGGGTAAGGGCATCGTGTAATTGGACTGTAAGACTTTCAACTGTTCTGTCGACAACAATGTCAACGGCGGTTGTCCAGGTTGTCTCAGGCGCTTTGGTACAAAATAAAACTTTTTCCTTGCTCCTGTAGTCTCAGAAGACTCCGCCCTTTCTTTTCTAGCTTTATTTATTTGGACATCTTTCAAGATTCCCTTTCTATCATCATTTCCCGCTTCTTTAGAGAAACATTTATAATAGCTAGCATCTGCAAAGAAAGACTCAGCTTCTGTATATGGTTTCGCATCAGCTATTACTTTACACTGCATTCCATCCTTGTAATATTTAAAACATTGGTGTAGAGTAGAAGGTACAATATTGTACTGATGTATCCATGGTCTTCCCAAGAGAAGGTTATATGTCGTCACAGCATTTATAACGTGACATACAACATAAGTGATTAATTCGCCTACTTCCAATGTTACTGTAATTTTACCGAGCACGCGTTGTCCATCTTGATTGAACCCTTGTATCATCATTCCGCTGGGGCGCAAATCTGAACGGCGATAACCCAATTTAGTAATCATGGAGAGTGGCAAAAGATTCACTGCTGACCCATTGTCTATCATGATCTGTTTTATCTTCTTTTCACAAATGTACCCTTCTATCATCAATGGCCTGTTATGTTCTGTTTCACCAATTAAATCATCATCAAAAAAAGATATCACTGGTAGACAATCCACCTTTTCCTTGCTTATTTCATTCTTCATTTCTGTCAGTAAAGTTTCTCTCACATCGTGATCAGCCAGTGCTTGAATCAAACTCTGTCGAAACTCTTCCGATAACTTGAGCGCATCATAAATACTCAAACGTGCCGATATACCTTTCAGGTGACTAACTACATCGTAAGCCACTTTTGTCGCTGTATCTTCATTTCTACTTTTTTCCTTGATGTTCCGCTTTTCAGTCACTTCTTTCCCTATGATTTCTGCTTTTTGCTTTATCGGACTCGTTATCTGCTTCCCTGATCGCAACGTAATCATTGTCTCATTTCTTATCGGCCTTCAGTCTCCCTTCTCTTTCATTTCTCGAGTCTTTTCTTGTATTGACAATACATTTACTGTCGCCCTTGTATTCTTTTCTTTGTTTTCGCTGGTTATTATATCTCCTCTATTTATCATTCGCTGTATGATGCACTTTAACGTGTAACAATTTTCTGTCGGATGTCCCACTAAACGATGATAACGGCAAAAGTTTCTTTCTCGGGTTCTTGTCACATCTTCAGGGCGTTTCGGTTCCGGTAATTCCAGGGTGCCTGCTTTTAACAATTGTTGCATCATAGGCACCACGTCCTCTCTATCAAACTCAAATCCTTCATGAGAATCGAGCATTCTAAGCTTTTTTCCACCGTATCGATCCCTTGATTGATTCCAGTTTTCTTTTCCTTCCGGCCTTTTGTCTCTTGAGCCCTTCGCCTCTTGATTTTTCTTATCCCGATCGATGGTATTGACGGTTGTCCTGCCAGGTATTCTTCTGACAGTTTCATGAAGAAATACTGGCATCTTACGAGTCATTAATTCCAATGCATGGGCTTTGGTAGCCAAATTGCGAAAGGTTCCGATATCAGCGCTGGTGAGTCCGAACGCAATTCCTGTTTCCATAGAGTTCAGACACATTTTGACTTGTTCCTTTTCTTCCGGCAACTGCCTACACGATGCCCCCAGCGTCTTCCATCTATCTATGAATTTTTCAACTGGTTCTCCTTCTCGCTGTCGCACTGAAGCTAATTCTTTGATACTAACATCGCGTTCTGATGAGAAAAAGTTTGACATGAAAGCATCTTGCATTTCTTCCCATGTGCGTATAGACCCTGGTGCTAAATTTGAATACCACCTGAAAGCTTTACTTGTCAACGATGATCCAAATAACTGTAAACAGTATTGAGGTATTGTGGAGAAGCTTCCCATGCTGGTGATGAAATGCATCAGGTGTTCTTCTGGTGATCCTTCCCCATTAAATTTCTGGAAATCTGGATGTTTAATATTGGCTGGAAACGGAACATCCTCTACCTCTCTCGGGTAGGGTGTTCGGTATCTGAAACGACCGGTATTCGCTCGCTCTCTTTCTATTCTGACTGCTTCTTCGACGACTTGTCTTACATCATCTTGCGTTATAGCTCTTGCTGCTGGAACTGATCCTCGTGATCCTATCTCTTGCGGACGAGAGCCTTCAGGTTGGTTCTCTTGTCCATTCGTTGCCCCCATCATGGGTGGAGCCACTATTTGGGCTACATTATGTGCCAGAGTTGCCAGAGCTTCTCTGAGATTCCGGCATTCATCCATTAGCACTCTTTGTGCCTCTACCATCTGATCAACACGTTCCTCAGTAGATGGCCTATTTCCTTGACCTGTTTCTGCCATATATACTGCGGCCTCTTGACTGTTTGTCGAAACTGTTTTTTGAGTAAAACGCGAGTATGTTGACGTAACAGGACTTATAAAGAGGGGAGACATTGGAGTCTCGTTTGATTCTTGTGTACTTCCCGTGCTTTTAACCGATCGGGGTGATATAGTTATGGGCGAACTTGTTTGAGATGACACATGCATCGGTGATCCTATCATTAGTGCTTTGCCTTTCTGCGATTCTGTCCATTTAGTCTTTGGAGCAACCAAAGCCGGAAAATTACGCAACGAGAACTGCGAAGTAGCTTGTTCGGGATAAATTGCCGGAGGAGCGAGTTCAGGTTTTCTTCTAGCTATGCTACGCGTGACCGGTCCCTCAGTTCTTGGTACAAGTACTTTCGCTTTGCGGTTCTTTAAAGTTTTTGCTTTTGTTTTCTTGGACAGGACCAAAGTCCAATTCTCATCATTTTCTTGTGGTTGAGGTGAGATGGAAATAACTCCCACTGTTACTTGAGTCGCTTTGCGCCTGCTTGTAGTGCTTGCTTTTGTATACTTAGGAGTTTGGTTCGGCGCATATTCAATTACAAATCCAGTAGCGGTGAATCGGAAGTTCACTTTTCTCGCAACGTTAGCCATTAGCAATGTAGTGTGATTGAATTTGGGTACCTTCAATAACAAAACATTCATGAAATTAGTATATGGAAAATTAAATAAACTATCTTAGAGATGAAAGGGAGGATGTTCCCACTGAGAGTCGCCATTTTGGCGTCTAGAAGACGCCAAAAACAGTAATGAGAGTCTTGCAACTTTCCAATGTTGGTATTAAATAAGATATAAATTCCCCAGTGGAGTCGCCATTTTGTTTCGACAAGAAAACAAAAGTATTTGATTTGGGAATTATCTTATTCAATCATAACAATGAAATAATTACAGAAAACAATCATCACACTTCATTGATTCTGAATTCATTTACATCCTCAAGTATCCCTTGATTCTAAGATAGTTTACAAAGAATTCGTTACAAGTTACAGTTATCGTAGTTAAATATAAATTTCGGCAGCATAACAGCGCCGATCTCAATCATCTCCTATGACTTAGGAGGAATGGATGAATTGACCAATAGTCTTCAAGAGGACGGAGATTCCGGCAGCATAACAGCGCTATTTCAGTCATCTCCTGAAACTTAGGAGGAACACGCCTTTTCGTCGATGATTCTTCCTTTTCTCCTGAACAAGGAGAACTTGAAGACTTGAAGACTCGAGCCATTCTGACAGCATAACAGTCTGACAGCATAACAGCCCATTACTGTTATAGACTGCCCAGCAGTCAGTTTGCGCGGATCCGCGCAAACGATATGCTTTGCGCGGGTCCGCGCAAACTATCTCAGCCCTATGCTGCTTTGCGCGGATCAGCGAGCAAACTTCAGGAGTCCATTACTCCTTTGCGCCCGGTCGTGCAAAGTGCAGGAGTCCAATACTCCGCACCTTTTGTCTTCTCTTTCGTCTTTCTTTCACTTCTGAAATCTTCCAACCTCTTTTGAGAGGAGGAATGGGGTATTTATAGATACTTTCTTCAATGGAAATCTCTGTTCTGGTCGATGTGGGACAAAATAATCAACCAACCTTTTTTGATCCCACCGCCATATACTTTGCGCGGACACGCGCAAACGATATGCTTTGCGTGGTCTCGTGCAAACTGTCTTCATAATCTCCCGCGCAAACCGTTCTCTTTGCGCGGTCTGGCGCAACCATTTCACTTTGCGTGAACCCGCGCAAAGTGGTCTTGAAGCTGATTTCTTGATCTTTCAAATTGATTTCTTGATTTTTCTCATCTTCATTTCCTTGCTTATTTTATGCCTCAACAATATCGCTATCCACTGCTGAGGCTGAATATATTGCAGCTGAAAATGCAAGCACTCAGCTTGTGTGGATGAAAAGAATGTTAAATGACTATGGATTTGCGCAAGATACTATGATACTTTATTGCGATAACCCTAGCACTATCAACATTTCTAAAAATCCCATCCAGCATTCATGAACTAAGCATATTGACATTAGATATCATTACATTCGTGAATTAGTGGAAGATAAAATTATTTCATTGGATTATGTTCAAACTGAAAATCAACTTGCGGACATTTTCACCAAACCACTTGACAGAAACAGGTTCTCTAAATTAAAACTGGATATTGGTATGTGTAATTTGATCAAAGATTACCGTGTTTGCTCATACTGTATTTTGTTTATTTTTATTTTTATAAAATTTTAAATTTCAAAAATTAATAAAATTGAGAATTTTTAAGTCTGCACGACCAGTTGAGTTGCGCGGTGGGGGTGCTTTTATTGTGAGAAAATTACTTTTTCTTAATTTTTTTCATCCTCTCCAACTGCCCATCCTTTGATCGGTCGAACCCACTCCAAATACAACTCGGTTGGTGCATCATTTTCATTTTTCTTTCGGATTTAAGTTCCTTGCATCTCTATTAGCTTGATTCTAAAGATTATTTCAAGATTTCTTGTGGTTTCCTTGCATTTTATGGGTAAAATCTAATTTGTGTGAAACTCTTAAATCCTTCTTACATTCTATTTTTGTTTCTTGCAATGGAAGGTAGATATAAGAAGAGAACCACTCGTGGTCCTTCTTCTTCTCGTTTCACACCTATTTCAGTATGCACTCTTCGACCACCCGAAGAGGACTTGGAATATGTGCGGGATATTCGTCTCCGCAATGTCATTGTTAAACGAACCGTTAATTCCAACCATCTGGTTCCTTTCAACATCATTCCCCTCGTGTCTGTAGGATGGGATAACATACTGAATTGGGGTGGACCCGCATATCAGTCCATTGCACAAGCCATGCATCGATGTATCAGTGATTTTTCTATTGAAAATTTAACCTTCACTGTGATGTTTAGAGAAGGTACATTTCCAGTAGATCATGACTTAATTTTTAACTTGATGGATATATCAGTTAATGATGAAGGGATTCCAATATCCACATTGGTTGCAAAATTGAATGAATCTGAAAAACGTCTTTTAACTAGAGATTTGTGCAACATGAACTCGGAATGGAATTCCGGGATTGCGCTCCATGCCAGCCATATGTTACCCAGATACACAGTACTTCATCATCTCTTCATTTCCAATGTATACCCTAGATCTGGTAACAGGTCTGATTAACCTCTTTCATGGTGTGTATTCTTCATTCTATTGTTTCTAGTATTCAAGTGTGTCTTCCTTCGTTAATTTGCTATATTATAATCCAATTTCTTCTCCATCTGGGGCATAACGATATTCTTTCGCTTATTTGATGACCACCCTTGCTACTCATTGTCTTATGGTCATGCCAAATGGAGAGGCTCCTATTTCTCATCTTCCCTTCAACAACTCAAATATTAACAAGATGAATTTGAAGTTGGCTCCTAAAGACGACATGAATATGGATGATCTGTTTAATGAGTTAAATTCTGATTCTGAGGATGATCCTGATTTTCAGCCTTCTAATTTTGATGAGAGACTTAGATCCTTAGAAGAGAAGGTGGAGGGTCTCCATGTATCCCATGAAATGTAATTCAAATATATGTACAAAAACCTTCGTCGCATTAACAAGGGATTACATCAAATTGACCCATCTATTCCTACTCCATCTTCTGGTTCTAATTAGTCTTTTTAGTTATATTGGGCATGTACTAAATCTTAATCTTTACTTTTGCTTGGGTGATACTTGGACTGTTTTTAAGTAGGGCATCTATGAACATGTTTATGTTTGTTGATGATACATTTATCTATGCTTGTTGATGCTTGAACATGATGGTATCATTTCTTGTTAACTCTCTTTCTCATACTATTCTCTTACATTGTTATGTTGCCACAATCATCTATTTATATCATTTTTCCTTTGTCATTTTGTGATAAAAAGGGGGAGAAATGTGGTATGATTTGAATGGTATGATGATTGTTGGATTTGAATGTGGTTGTAGAGAAATATAGAAGTGCACATATTTTTGTGGATATGTATTTGATTTTATACAAGTACTCTACAAATCACCTTGCCTGGAATAAAGGGGGAGTAGTAAATTGAGGGGAAGTAGTAGTAACATTGTCTTCTGAACTGGTTCATGATTCTTTAGTCGGTTTTGTCACAAATTTGACAAAGGGGGAGATTGTAAGTGCTATGTTGTAATTCGAGCACCCAATATTGTCAAATTTTGTTGTGCGAAACCACTTGGAGTTAGTATCTTGTTATGATAAGATGGAAAGTTCACCTTCAAGTCATCGTCAACTCTTCTACATTTTCAAGTTGAAGAATATTGCTAAAGATCGAACATAAGCTCAAGTACAAGAACACAAAGTCTATCTCAAGTTCAAAGCTCAAGTTCAAGTTCATTACCTCTAGCTCAAGTTTTAAGTACTCAAGCTCATATTACAAGATTACTACCTCAAGCTTAAAGTCTCATGAACACAAGCTCTAGGTCAAACTCAAGGTCAAGACCACGAGGTCAAGCTTCATGGGCTTCAATATAAACGATCTACTGAAGGGAACGATGTTTCAATATTTCATACTCACATTTAAGGTATGGATGACATAGATTGACCATAGGTTAGGTCACATTAATTGCATATTGAATTTGGGTCAATGTATAAGTTTATAGGCTTTCTTCAACTAGTCCTAGTCATTGTTTGACTAGTCCAGGCACTGGCTTGACCAGTCCAAGATTTGTTGAGAATTTTCAGAAATTTTTAGTTACAGCTCGACTAGCCATGCACACTGCTCGACTAGTCGAGTGAACAGTCTCAACCAGTCGAACAATGCTTAAGTCGAACTTCAGTGACTTAATTTTTATTCACTCGACCAATCGAGCAGGCCACTCGACCAGTCGAGTAACGGGTTTGTCTTATCGCACTAGAAATTTTGAAAATTGGTTGGTGCTTCGACCAGTCGAACCGACCCTTAGACCATTCAAGTGAACAAATTTGTTACCTATAAATAGAGGACTAATCTCAAAGATTTTCATTCATTCCAAGCCTAATCAAGCCATCACTCTGAGAAATAAGTTCCTGCAATTGTGAAGCTATTACTTATTCATTTTAGATTCATTTTATAATTTTTTGTATTTGATTTTATGATCTCTTTATTCAACTCTATTGTATTAAAAAGAGGAATTGTGATTTACCCTTTTGAGATCAAAATCAAATCAAGCTAGCCCCAAGTTAATTTAATTTAAAAATCATTTAGACTTAGAACCCTTTCATTTGTGAGATTGGAAATTGAACATCTATGTCTACATCAAATTGGTTCTACTGGGCTACATCGGAATCTTCAAATAAGTATTTCAATTTTTTGCATTTTTGGTTTGTAGGATTCAGCTAGGAAAAACTCATTGCAGGATTTTTGTAATTGTGTAAGCCCATTTGAAAAACACAATTGTGAAGGTTTTAAGGTGAACCTTGGAAAACCTTATTTCTTAATGAAAGCTAATATCCTGTGGGTGTGGATATTGGGAGTGGAGTAGTTGTGTGGCTGTTTGCGAACAGTTGGTGTACACACATGAACCACTATAATTCTCGGAGTTTAGATGATGATTATGATGTATGTGTGGTGATGAATGTTGTAATTTTCTTTATGCACTTTTGGTGAATGTTGTAATAAGTTAGTTCATTTCCTTCGCCTTATTCTCAGTTTGAGTTTTTGATACTTACAAAAGCTCTAGATATTAGGTTGTCCTACCATAAACCCCGGTTTTTGGCGAAAGGTTGTCCTTAAAACTCAGTTTGTATCAACCTCTCAAGACCAGTGCATTTAAGGTTGTTATTTATTTGTGCTATCTATATTTGTATTCCACATTTATTTTTTATTTGGCATAGTCCTATTCACCCCTCACCCCCCTCCCCCCTCTAGGACTTAGAGCTCGGCCTTTTCAAGCACAACCATGGATGACATTTTTGATGAATTGGAAGAATCAGATGATTCAGATGATTCTGACTACCAGCCCTCCCAGGTTGATGAGTGTCTCAAATCACTGGAGGAGAAGGTTGAAGTGTTTCATGTATCACAGGAAAATTTGGTTCAAACTGACAAATCTTCAATGAAGTACATGAAGAAGTATTTCCATCGCATCAGCCGAAGTTTGAATCAATTTGACCCATTGATGCCTACTCCATCTTCTTCTGGATCAGATTGAGATTGATTATCTTCTGGTTAAACTTATAATGTTGGTTATGTAAACTTAAACTTTCCTTTTGTGTCAGTACTTGATTGATTTCCTTGACACTTCCTTAACACTTTTTAATGTCTCATGTCATTTTCTTTCCTGGCCTTAGCTATTTGATATTCTTACTTTTACTTAACCTAATTCATAAATATCTCATATGCTTACTTCTTGGTCTTTGAAGTTTATGTATGCTTCCTTGCTCTTTATATCATTCTTCCTTTGTCAACTTGTGACAAAAAGGGGGAGAGTTAGTTATAATAGTGAAAATGGAGAGTTAGCAGCATGATTGGTTATAATAGTGAGAATGTAGGAGGAATGGATGAATGTTATGGAATGCTCTGTGTGTGTGTGTGTGTGTGTGTGTGTGTGTGTAGAATATGTGTCACAGTATAGGGGAAGTGCTATTTGAGGGGGAGTACCAATTGAGCTTCATAGCCTTCAGAAACTCCTACTACAAGATTTCTTCGGAATACAATTCAAGTATTTTCATATCTATTATATTAATTGTTTTGTCACGAAATTGACAAAGGGGGAGATTGTAAGTGCTAAAATGATTAAGCACACTTTTGTTGTCAAATTTCATATAGTTAAAACAACTTGACAAGAGATCTTCAAAATCGGTCTATAATCAAGAAAAGATCAAGCCCAAGATTAAGATCAAGAGAAGATCAAGCTCAAGACTTGTACATTCTCAAGAGAAGGTCAAGGTAGAGATCAATTGATGTTCAAGAATATATCAAGCTCAAAAGTCAAGATGAAGTGCATAATCAAGTTCAAGACAAAGAAGTTCAGATATTTTATATATCTCAGGTAGTATAAAACCCTAGAAATACCTTAGGATTAGGTACTTTCAAAATCTGTTAAAATTGGGTTTTTATACTTGTGTTTGCTTGGAATTCGACCAGCCTAAGGTTTGGTTCGACTAGTCTAAGTTTTCTATGTCAGTCCAAGTTCAAGTTGAACCAAAACCAATTTTTGGTTACAAATTCGACTAGTCGAATTTTTAGTTCGACTAGTGGAAACTTGACCTTCGACCAGCCCAAGAAAATTCGTCTCTAAGTCCAGTAACTACAACATTTTGAATTTTCGAAACTTCGACCAGTCGAAGACTAGATTCGATTAGTCGAACTGGTCCTCAGGCTAGTCGAAGTTTGGATAGATCTTATCCCGTGAGATCCGAAATCCATTGAATTGAATCCGGTCTGCTCGGGCTAGTCAAAGATTCAACTTCTTTGCCTATAAATTGAGTTCCTCTCTCAATCCGAAATATCCATTATTATTATTAAAATTCTTCTACAAGAGAGAGAGAGAGAGAGAGAGAGAGAGAGAGAGAGAGAGAAACTCAAATTATCAGCAAGCTATTTGAACGGTATTTATAAATTTTATTTATAGCTTTTGTTTAATTTTCTTAATCTCAGATCTTTTCATTCTGATTCTAAAGAGAGTAAACTATACTATTCTTTTAAAAGTTAAGAGAATTAACTTAAGTAGCCATTGGTTTGAACTTAATTAAAATCAATAGAACCCTAGACCCTTTCTATCTGACTGAACAAGGAACAATCTACATTCAAGAAAGCGGTTCTTCGACTACATGCTTTCATACGTCTTCTACGATGAAGATAAGTATACCTTCTATTCTTTATTTGATTTTTCTGAGATAGCCAGAAAATCTCAGTGTAGGTTTTGTCTGAGATAGCCTGAAAATTTCAGTGAGGGGTTTGATTGTGATAGCCCAGTAATCACAAGAATTGTATCAGGTTTTAAGGTGACCCTAGGAAAACATTTTCTTAGTGAAAACCAAAATTAGGTGGAGAGTAATTTTGGGAGTGAAGTAGGTGTGGCTATTTTACAACGGTTGTTGATACACTGAACCACTATAATTCTCTGTGCTATGTGATGAATGCTTTTATTTTTTATGTGGTGAATGGTTATATTTACATTTCAATTAAAGTGGTGAATGATTATAATATCTTATTTTTATTTACTCTTGCAAAGTTTAAGGTTTTGATTTTAAAGAAATTTGTGAAATAAGGTTGTCCTTCCTAAATTTTAGGTCAAGGTTGTCCTACGAATTATTTGAAATCAACGTTTCAATACTTAAGCAATTGAGAACTCTGATTTATTTACATATTTAGCACTTAAGAACTCTGATTTATTTACATATTTAACACTAAGTTTGAATATTTGACATAGTCCTATTCACCCCCCTCTAGGAGTTCTTAAGTTCTCCTTTTCATAGGGGACCTTATATGAGATAGGGTTACCCTACATGATCACGCGGTATACACAGGTTTGGTGCATGATTTCTACCGTATGACTCATGCATTCTGTATGTCACGGTCACTTTTACACCCTAGCGATATCAAGGTTGTGGCCTCGACAGGCAGATCGTGGATGATCGAATTAGATACCGAAAATATATGTTCTACCATTAGGGTGCTATGGATGTCTTTAGGTGAAAGTCCCTAAAGCCTTATGGTACCAGTAGGATGCTTCAACATCGAGACTGAGTGAATAACATGAGCACCCGAGTGCCAAATATCAGTAAGTTGCGTCTCTCGTTGTGCCGTGGTTGGTTGAAAAGGAGTGTGACCTTATCCAACCGAGGGTATGGGGATGTAACTTAGGTTGAGTCTGACCAGCTCGTAAATGGGTTCACTATCGATGAGCTGGGTGGGCATTGCATACCACTGACGAGGTAGATAGTGAGGTTTATTCCACTCACTTGTCCTGCACGCGATGGGACGACTGCCAATGTTGGAGTGTAATAAACTCCGGTGATGTTTCCATATACGAATCGTACTGATAGGTGGACTAGTTGAGGATTGGCATGTTCACATTTCATCCTTCGCATATGACATTTATCCTCATTGGCCTTGCATCGCATAGCCTTGGTATGGATAACAACATTTATGGACTTGGTAGCTTAGCCATTTATCATCTTCCACATACTCTGATATCTATATTATTGTCATATGCATTGTGCATGCACGCACGCACTCTACTGAGCTTCGTAAGAAGCTTATGCTCGTTTGTTTAAGCTAAAGGTGATGTTAGGGCATATCAGCAGCATTGAGCCCAGAGTGTGAGCCTATTCTTTTGAGTTTTAGTTATATCTTGTATTTCTCTTCCATCATTGTACTCAAAGATTTTATTAGTGGATAAGTGGTGATGATGTTTTTGTGACTTGGGTATACTTGTGGTTATGCTCCTTTACGAAAAAAAAAAAAATCACCCTGAAAATCATCCTTGCAACATCTAAGGATTAGAACCTGGTGTATGGGAGCTGTGAGCCGAGAATGGGGTATTACGGAGGTTGTCGGCACTGGATTCGATGGCCAGCAATTTTATGAGCCTAGTTCTTGAGTTTGGGGCATGACAGATCTAACGTGTCAATTTTTGTCTAGCAACCCAAGTCGAAAAGTCCTATCATGGTCTGATTGTTCGAAGTCCAAGTTCGATCGATTGAGGGTCTCCTTGAAAGGTCTCGATCGATCGAGTACCGATCAAGAATGACCAAATATGTCCCCCAACTAAAATAAATTAATCTGACCTGTTTCAATCGATTGATGGGCAGGCTTGATTGATCGTAGGTGATAAAAAATTTTCAAAGACTTGGGATGTTAAATCCTAAATTTCATCAATCCATAACCGATCCATCAATAGATTGATCAAGGGCCATCGATCTGGCTTGATCGATCAACAATTTTCTTTTTGGTTTTCAAATTTAGTTTAAAGGAGTAATGGTGGGCATCCTATTTTTATCAAAGGTGGCCCCACTTGATGAGATAACTTGAATTCATTAATTGTTAAATCATCTTTATAGGGATTCGAATTATAGATTCCAAAGCGTTCAACTACTCAACGGATTTGACTCTATTACGAATAAGTGAGTGAGTCCCAATGTGTTTCATACTTGTACGGTTAAGATAGAGAGTATGATCACTTGACTGTTGTGATTGCTATGATTGTCATGGCTAATATAATTGATTATGGTGTTATTTGACTATAATTCATATGGTATGATTTACATTCTGAATAATTGTTAATATGAATTGTGTATGTGACATGCAATGCATTGATGACATGAATCCATGATTGATGTATATGTTAGTTACATATGAAAAATCATAGACATTGAGCATACATTACATGCATTCATAGCGTTCCTACGCTGATTTCTAAAGGCATGCTATAGATGACTACATGCACACCTCGTTCCTGCATTCCTGGGGTATCTTCTTAGATGGTTCTCCAGGTATATTCGTTGCTAGATACCTATGTTAATGGAAGCCTACTCATAGAGTAGATGTGTGCATTGCCCATGCCTACCTATGGTGGAAGTCTAAAGGGTTACAGATTTGGGTTGACGGATATCCAACCCAAGCAAGTGGACTATCATCCTACTTGACATGCATCTCATTACATCTTAGTACCCATACTCATGTATGCATACATACAATTCCATTTTATTGTGATATCTTATATTATGCTACGTATAAACCATGTTGTGTTCAATCACTAGAGTGGCCAGCTAACGTTGTGGATTAATAATCGTACAAAGACAAACAAAGCAGGAAAACCAAATCCAGTATCAGAGGATGAGGTCGAGTTAGCAGATGAGGTTCAGGACCAATGGCCATATTTGGCGAAAGATGAATTTACCGCTATAGATGGATGATCTATTTATGCAGCCGATTTATAGAAGATTTAGTTTTCATTCATTCTACTTATTTATGATTAAATTAAATCCGGATTGTTTATAATTACGCTTTTATTGAACAGTATTTGATATTCCAGTTAAATAAAGTCCTAATAGGTGGACATAGTTTAATTCCTCTTAATTTTACTTTGTGGTTGCGGATGTGATTGATTAAGTATTAACAAAAGACATGTAATTGTATGAATGTTTGTATTTTAAATGATGGTGATAACTTAAAATACATTAAATTACACTTCCTATCATCTGTATGTGTGGACACTGGGAGATCGGCGCCCACGCTTTAGGTGATATGATTTTTTTTGTCTTTTGTGTGGGGTGTAATCTTGATTGTAAGTTTGGAGTCGCCACTAGCCACTTAATCTCAAAATCCCGCAGTCGGGTAGAACCTGCAGAATATGTAAGGCTTGAAGAAATCTGAAGATTCTCTTGTCTTAGATTGACTCCTAGTCTGCGATCCAGGATTCCGAGTAAGGGACCTCGGTTATGAAGAGGAAAGGTGTTAGGCACCTTCTTTACCCGTACAGATGTACGGTCTCTACTTGGTGTGGTAAGGGATGGATGATATGGTCGGAGTAGGACTTGGCACACATGGATTTCTAATGCAGCTAGATCCGGGAATCCGACAAGCCACAGAGCATACGTCCGAAAATGTTTCTAGAAAAGACGGATGTGATGATGCGTATGTAAATGTAAAGAAAAGAGGATTAGATTACTAGGAGTTTCTGATCTGACAAGATTTGATGTACAGCAAGTCACAGAGCATACATTCACTAGCAATCTAGAGAAGCAAAGTGATTGAGAAGGGAATAGATGCTATGATGAATGCTTGGATGTAAAATGAAATGATCTTTGACTTGCTCTCGAATCAGCTAGAACATGGACTACACCATGATCAATCCGATCTAGATTATGGGGTTGAGATGGCTAGGAGGAGACTAAGAGGTAGCTGAAAAATCAGATCTTGGAGGCTTAGAGCTCCTTTCACTTTCACTCTCTTCTTCTCCCTCCCTCTCTCTCTTGGATTGTTGTTGTTGTTGTGTCAAATGTGAAGCGAAGAGGGCTATTTATAGCCTTTTCTAGTGGCATTGTGGTAATTGCTGGGTTTGTGAAGGGCAAAAGCTAACATGCCAGCTTGAGCTTATGAGCTCTTGGGGATAGGTAAAAGGGTAAATAGGGTGAACTATAGGGGTAATTCCATATGAAAATTACTTTGATACGGGGGACAACTGTGTGCTCAGAGGGGACACCTATCGGATAAGGGGTGGCAGTCAGATTACCGCCTGGGCTGGGTTTCCCCCGGGCTTTGGTCAGTGGGCTTTCTTCGGTGCTTTAGTTCGGCCCAAAGTCTTTTTTCGGGATTTTGGCTCAAAATGGTTGGATGTATTTTTGGAGTTTGTACTGATTTTCTTATACGCTCTGGCTTGGGTGATGGTTTAGGGTTTGGATTAGGGTTTAAGTTAGGGTTAGGTTGGGTTTAGGGTTTAGGCAGAGGTTATGGTTAGGATTTGGTTTAGGGTTTGGTTAGGGTTTTAGGCTAGGATTAGGGTTTAGTTTAGGATATGATTAGGGCTTCCGGATTGTTCTAGTCTTCTCGAGATGCAGGCCTGGGTGGGGTGTCTACGGTATGATAAGTGGAATTATGTACACTTGGTAAATGAATCATGGACCGTAACTCGGATTTAAGGATGCACACTTTGTATTCAATTTTTAGGGCATACCAGATTTGTTTTTGGGATATGGTATGAAGTTAAAAGCGCACATGGGTTGGATGTGGTCTTGACGTCAATGTTATACGGGAAGCTTATTTTACAAATGTTATAGCTAGATGAACCAAGCTCTTTTTCTTTTCTTTTATCTTTTTTTATTTATCTTTATCTTTTTTATTTTTTTAATCTTATCAACATAGTCATATTCCCATTTTTTCTTGGAACCCAGATATGTTGATGATAATGTGGCAATTTATGGTAGAAGAACAAAAAAAAAAAAAGGAGCAAAATAAGATCATTAGCATGGTCACTCACCAAACAATATTAACTAAGGCTACTTCAATTACTGAGGTTAGTACCTTAGATGGAATTATTTAGCAAAACAAGGTTCATAGAAGGCAGTGAACAAAAAAAAAAAGAAGGAAAAAACACCCTGATCCATAGCTAAAGTGGTAGACTGAGAGAAAGATACCTCGTTTCAACAGTGAGGTCTTGGTATCGATTCCTTAGTGGGGGTGGCTAACAGTGATGTATGAACTAACAGTGTTGTAGTGTTGTGTACTAATAAGCTAACAAAAAAAATAATAATAATAAAAGCAGCCAAAAATAGCTAGTAGAAAATGGAAGCAACAAGGACATTGTTGATGATATACAACATATAACATGATCACTAACTTTGATGATAGGAAGGCACACATGATCCTTTATTTTCAAAGCTGAAATTGTCATCAATTATTAGAGTAGAATGGGATAAGTTTAGGTTAGTATGTCGTAGATATGGATACAAATGTGTATATTTGAAATTATCATCGAGCCATACATAATTGAACCCATATCAAGAAAGATACTAACACCTAAGCTTTTCCCAAACCATTCTTAACATTTACAACATAATTAAGGTGGCCCAATGTCGGGCTATAGAGCTTAGCCTAGCAATTGTAATAACAAATGCAGTGATAACCCTCTTGAACTGTGGACACACAAACTCCATTTCCATTCTTCGTTTGAAAGCACTGCTGCTTGCAGGAGGAGAGATTGCAGCCGTTAGGGTCCATGACCACAGCACACCTGGCCGCACCTTCCACCCCACCTGCATCCGTCAACATCCAAGTTGGTAGATAATGGGGATTATGTATTTTAATTAGCACTAATCATGGTGAAACCATTCAGATATGTTTTTTTTTTTTTTTAATTATTATTATTATTTTATAGCTAATCATGGCATGGCTTTTGTCTTAATAAATATGATATTCTTCCAAATGATTGAAATGGAAACCTGTCCCCTGCATGACCAAAATGCCCTTTATTTTTATTTATAACGCTTCTATCTCTGGTAAATGTAACATGTTTATAATAATGATTGAGAGGCTTCTACAAGTTATCCACCTGCCTGTAAAAGTTATCTTTCAGCTTATATATTCACCTGCTTGTACACTTTTGCTTGTGTCGGGACACTGCTGTGTGTATGCCATCCAACCACCAAATTAAGTGGGCCCCGTTGCAAGGATGGGTTCCCTGAAAGTGAAGCCTATACAATAACTCGGTTGGCTGTACCATGGAAAACACAGACTACTGCCCAGAAAACTCCAATTTCATGTGGTGGCCCACTCGATCATTGGGTCGAATGAGCTTACTCTGAAAGGACTTGTCGAGATTTTTAATAGAGATTTTTTACTCGATTCTACCAATTTCATGTAAAGTTTCCTAAAAGCAGTTCAACCATTTTTTTTTCGCGCGCACTCACCACAACTGCCTTAAAATTCCTAAAGATAGAAAAGAAAAAATATAAATAAAAAAATTGCCGTCATCAGTCAGTGGGTATGAATGGTGTTTTTTAATCTAAAAGCGCTACTATTTTGCCTGCACCCGAATGTACAAAAGGACAAATACATAGCCATGTAAAATGATCTTGGTACCTTCACGTGTCAGTTTTTTCTTTCGCTGTGAAAATGCAAGAATCTATAACTCATGAAAGTGGTGCATGTATTAAAAAACCAGGGTTTGAATATCAGCTAACAAACAAGATGGGAACAATATTTACTAGGCTAAAAATCTCAAATTTGAATTCAACAAAGCAGCTTAGATATGTTAATTAATATTAATAGTGACAACCCAAACTATAATCACTACCACGCATGTGAACTTTCTGTCTTTTCCCAAGCGTGCCCCAAGTTTACATCCATGATTTGGGTTGGGTCCTATGTTCCTTTTAGTCCCTGGTGCAGTGTTCGCATACAACCCAGCATATCAGCCTGATTGGGAGCTTGGAAAGTAGTTGGATGGAAAATACTTTTTCAAGAAAATAACATTTTTCTCTTGATTGGGAGTTCAATTTTTGGTAGAAAAGAAAATATTCTCTTCTTTTATTCTCATCATCATCATCATCTTTTATATAAATATAGATATATATGTGTGTGTAAGATAACTTTCAAAGAAAACCTAGCTAACTCTCTTCTTTTACTTTCTGGGCTCCCAAACAGGGAAATCCAATACAATTGCTTTAATCCAGCCGGTCAAGATAACTTCCATCCCGTTTAAACCAAGAGATCCAGTTAAGAAAATGCATTTGTCACAGTAGTTAGGGTGTCTCATTTTTGTATGATTCAAAGAAGAAACTACAAAAACTCAACGCTACTCTCATAAATTATATGATTCAAAGAACTGTATATTAAAAAATAAAAAACAAGCACAAGGGAGAAAATGATCAGAGAGAGAGACATCAAAATGTCTTGAGATTTTCCAGCAAGTTAACATTCAATGATTACAGGTGAATACAGCATACCTAAGAATGGGAAAATTAGTTAAAATCTATAGTGACATAAAATGAAGAGCTATGTATGAAGCTCATGTGGACATTCAAATCAACAGGTTCGAATTGCATATGGGCCAGGTCCGAGACACGTTACACATCTTATATATAATATATAATGTGTGTTAGCAATGTCTTAAATCTGTATGTAATTGGGTATTTCGATGACATTGACAGACGACTCGATCCCATTAAACGGATGTCGATGTCACCGAGCAAATTTAGAAAAATCCTGGTTGATTGGTGGACAGTTTTAGAGGTTGCTATTCGATTGCATCGGAGGATGTTCTAAGCCATCGACTAGTCCTCAATGGCTATCGATTCCATCGAAGGTCCCATCGAAGACAGGCGCAGAATTGCATAAGTATGCGATTTGGTATCCTATTCCAATTGGGTAGTATATATATATCAAGTGTAATCAGGATTAGGGTGGGGATTGGGGCTTTCTAAGTTGTTCTTAAAGGTTCAAGGGCATAGCTAAAGATTCAATGGAGAATCGAGGGATTGTTTGAATTGGTAAGATTATCTATCTCTTGTAATATTGCTTTCGTAGTCCATTACTCGTCACTTCGTGTCGTAGTTTTTTCCCATACAGGTTTTTCTACGTAAAATTCAGATTGTTCTCTGTTTGGGTTTTCTTATGCGATATGAATACTTTGCTTGAATCTGCTTTGTATGTTTCCACGAGTCGTAACAAGTGGTATCAGAGCTAACATTGGGAAGCAGATCGAACTGAAAACAAAGTATTAATGTCATTTAATATGAAGTTTAAAGCAGAGAAGTATTATGGTAAAAACAATTGTGAACTATGGAAAGTTAGGATGAATAGCATCTTAGTTCAGTGAGGATTGAAAGATGTATTTCTTGGAAAACGACCTAAAACCATGAAAGAAGAAGAATGGAACAAGTTATATAAAAAGGCTAATATCTCAATCCAGTTGTGTCCAACGGATGAGATCCTTTATAATGTTATGAGAGAGAAAGCTGCAACAGATACATGGGAAAAAATAAAGAACATCCATACGAATAAATCCCTTGAGAATCGCTTGTATCTGAAGCTACAATTGTTCAATATGAAGATAACAGATGAGACTGACGTTGTGGCTCACATCAATAACTTCAATAAGCTCATTTGTAAATTGATGGATATGAATGAGCTGATGAAAGATAAAAAGATCAAGTACGCTGTAACAGCCCGGATTTTTCCTAACCTGGAATTAGACGTCCTTAGGCGATGGGACAATCCTAACTCCTGTTTAACTTCTCAAACACTCAACTCAAGGGTCTTAAGTCCCTTTTCAAACCATTTTCTTCACAAATCTCACCTTTCATTACCTCGTTCCTTAAATCCTTCTAAGTACTTTCACATTAGACACTACCTTAAAGTTTAGGTGACGAAGAACAATACTTAAACCAAACATTGCTACAAAGGTCTAAGTACCACCTCAGACCGAAATCACTCAGGACTAAATCCTTTAGAAATTAGGCGAGATTTAGCTAGTGTTAAACTAGAGTGCCTGTGACATTATCACCAATCACTTTAAATACGATCTGCAACACCCAAAACTTGTAGAATCATTGATGCTAGGTTACCCTAAAATCTAGGATCAATCTCATTACCCGGCTGCTCTCGGGAGCGTCTTGAAACTCCGTATCAGATCTGGACCGTACATCGGGAGTCCGAATAATATGAGGTTAAGGACATAGGACCGCCTCGCTGGGCTTGACAACCATCTCGGAAATCAAATCCAGCCAGTGTCCCACGGCTATTCGCTTGAGCTCGGAGTAAAGAGTGTGAGAAATGTGAAAATTAATTCAAAATAAAATATCTCAAATAGTAATCTGGCACCTCTCGCTTGCGGATCAGTTTTAAGCAACCAGACCGTCAGAATCAGACCAAATTACACCCTCGGATCAGGAGAAATTTCATACACATTTACATGTACTCAGAATCTCCGATCGAGATCAGCAGACCGTTGAACTGAAACTGGTCCGCCACGCGTGATCTGAGAACCCTACTGGAACGAAAACTTAATAGTACCTAGATTCGGTGTCGGTGAGCTTAAGTCCGACCTTTGGCTCAAGGAGGCCCGCTAGAAGTCCTCCGTTGAGCTGGAAAAGGTCCGCTTTGGTTATAACCTAAGTAAACCTTGTCCAGAAGTCTGTTTTGGTGAGATTTGGGGTTATATAAGGACCGTAAACCCTCTCTCATTTAAGCCATCCGAATTTGAGAGAAACCCTAGAGAGAGAAGAGAGAAAAGAGAGAGAAAGTGGGAGAGTTGTGGGAGATCCTTCCTGCCTTTCTTCCTTGCTGCCTTAGGTGCTTAACCACCTCATTCTTATCGCTTTTCCGGTGATTTCAATAACGTTTCTAGGTAAGAAACCCTAACCATAAACCGATTTGGGGTTTTAAGAGTTGTACGTTATGAAATAGCTAACCTATTTCATCATATAGGTTGCCGAATCGCCGTATACAAAGCCTTAGCAAATCTATTGACTCCGTTATGATTCTACGACAAAAGGTGAGGACTTTAGGTGTATAGGTTACGGTTTTCAACACTTTCAATGTCAGATAATGATAGGGTCATGATCTGCATGCAATTGCACATGTACAAAGTGCTTTCTAATTTCTGTTTCGATTAAAGACGTAGAATATGGAATTTTACATACTCTAGGTATTCGTAGAAAATACGGTATACGTATATATTTTAGAAATGTGTTTGACATGATTAGTTGTTGTATGAAAATATGTTATGTGGATAAAATACTGATTTGGCAAAAAGATTCGCCCTAATACATGTTATGCTAATATATACTATGTATGTAGAAATAGTGTATTGTAGAAAATACCGTATACGTATATATTTTGGAAGTGTGTTGGACATGATTATTTGTGGTATGAATATAAGATATGTGAATAAAATACTTATTTGGCGAAAGGATTCGCCCTAATACATGTTTGCTAACATACACTAAGTATGTTGAAATAGTGTATGTTAAGTGTTTGTAGAAATGCTTGTGTGAGTAAGTGTTTGGATGTTGATGCCTTAGGAGGGTGTTGAGATGGGATTCTCAACTACCTTAGAGACATGTATGATTTCCTCCATGAGGTTGTTTACTTAAACCGCTTACTTGTGCAATATATGTGTTGGTATTCCTATTTATGTAGTGCTTTATAACATGCTTTATAACATGCTTTATGACATGCTTACTAACATGCTTGAATTAATTTGTTTATCATGCTTTACTCCACATGTTACAAATAAGGTTTGATTGAGCTTAGGACTATGTCTATAGTCTAGACAGTCGATACTAGACTTGAGATAGTGGTTGAGTTTCATGTCGCCACGTAGATGTGTTTGACAAACCCGAGTTGTACGTCAGTTGGCGACAGTGGTTAGGCCACGCGAAGTGCTTATGCACTTCGTGTCGTCCAATTGATTATGCGCTCGAGCTAGTCAGGCGCGTCAAGTAACCCGATATGTCTAATGTATGTTCACCATGTTTGGTCACTACTGCTTGAACCTAGGATACCAAACTTACCAGTGGAATCCCGTTAACCATGGTACCTCGATCCGTTAAGACTCATGAGCCGGGCATGGTGGTATGGGACATCGTGGTCAAGCTGTCGGCCTACGCTGGGGCCACGTGCCTCCCCGTAGTGACCAGTGAGCAACCAGATTCGTGAGCCGATTATGGTGGTATGGGACACTATATTAGTACTGTCGGCCTACATTAATAAGGTGATGGGGGAGTGGTGCAACAATTCCGTGTAACAGCCCTGGCAGCCCTTTGTAGTGACCTCGAGCATACTCTGAATCTGCGGTGAGGCGATGAGCCTTTCCGTAGTAATAGAGTATAAACTAGGCCTGTATTGATAAGGTGATGGGGGAGTGGTGCAACGATTCCGTGTAACAGCCCTGGCAACCCTTGCAACGACCTAGAAACACACCATCATATGAGATTGTCTAGGATTGACGACCCTAGAATGGATCATGTTTGGGAATGATACAAGGGAGGTATCTTAGTTTCCCAATCCTGCTGTTTGAAATGGACTAATAACAACTCAGTAATCATGCTCGTCATGCATTGCATGTGCCTGGAAGATGTCGAGCATTAAGGGATGAAAGCATGCCGCGAACGAAGATGGTGTCGCATGAGGGAGTATGTCAGTGAGGGCATCCATCATGACTATATTCATACTTACATTAATAAGAGTAGTTAGGAATGTTTGATTTTACTACTTTATCATTACTGCTTGACTGAATTGATAACACGATAACTTATGCCTTATTGTTTCACTGAGTTAGCTACTCACTCCCACGTTACGGGACGGTGTTGTACACACCAACCAGATTTGTTGAGGCAGAGCCAGACTATTGTGATGTGGAGGAGGAGTTCTCCTACATGTAGTTCTCTGTCAGGTTTATGAAGACCTGGTATTGTATTAACGGGTCTATGGTACTTGGGATAGAAGCCATTACACTTACACATTTGGTATATTTTGGAACTATACTTGTAATTATTTAACCTGGTAATGTTATCACACTCTGGAGACTCACCACAGTTTTTATATATTTTATATATCTATCACAGTCTTCCGCTTGCAATTCAACTCTCTAGAGTATGATATGTTGTTTTGGCTTAATCTCACTCATGTTCACTACATTAATGCAGATAACATTTAATCATCATTATCTATGTTGCATAAGTGATGTTCTGGAAACTCGAGAGTTAAGTTACTTCTCGACCCTCGATTTTTCAGGGTGTTACAGTTGGTATCAGAGCATGATTTGGATTAAACCAGACATGAGTTATGGTCACACGACGCACTCTGACGCACTCTGACTTAGGAGGGAGCGACGGAACGTAGAAACCGTTATAGGTATCCCGATTTCGCCAATTGGCGAAGTTCACTAAAATCGAACGCCGAAATCGAGTCCGTATTCAACCATGGTCGCACGGGTCGACCTTAAAACATTCCTAGGCCGTCTAATCGGTAGAATACGGGATAAGCGTGATGATAATAACTACTCCGAATCCTCGGAGCTTCTCTGGACTCCTCACAGAGACTTCTCGAATCCACGAGGAAAGAAAAGCAGAAAATAGAAATAAATTCTAATAAATTTGAAATTGATTAATGAATGACTAACAACGAGTTCACAACCCTTTAAAAAGGGATACCAAGTAATGGGAAAGAAATCAGAAGCAAACTACGACTAAAACCCCTAGAATTTGCGACTTACTATAAGGTCGTGATGTCTACAAGTGTGCAAGGTTCTCAGCCAAAAATAGTAAGTGTCCTATTTGGCTTCACCAAACCATCCTCCTAATTATTCGAGGCTCTTTTCACAATGAGCGTAACTCCTAAAGCCCAACAGATGAAGAGTAATCAAACTAAAACTATTATTTTTAGTAAAACGAAATTGAAACAGGGAAATGACCATCAATCGGAGGGTTTTTCCACAATTCCGGGCTGCGCAACCTGGTGTAGCAGGGTTGGTTGGCTTCATTAGCTCGTTCTACCCCAAATTCATATATTTTACATCAGATAACTCATTCCAAATTGCAAGATACATCTGATTGTCCCGAAAATACCCAAAATGGAGCGAATCGGGGTCGGGGGGCCAAACGGACCACTTCCAGAGGGATCCAGGGTGGGACCCAGTGTTTTTTGGGGCCTGGGGGACTGGTGGGACATGCCCATGGGGCCCCCCTTTAAAAACCAGGAGGTTGGTCGGCGAGGCCCTCGCTCGGTCAGCAAGGCCTCGCCGGTTTTCAGGCCCCGTCGGGCGGACCGGTCGGGCCGATCGAGTTTGGGGGTCTTAGGACCCCCTTGATATGTGGGTCGTCCACTGAAAACTTCCCAAAGCACTACTTCCTTCACAACCCCCCCCCCCTCCAAGCAGTTTTCTCTCTCCAACCTTGCTGTTTCTCTTCAAAATCACCTTCCGATCGTCCTATCTGCTAATTTCGACCACAACCCATCCACGTCCTTCGTTCACAGCAGTACCCACCTCCCTACCCTCTCCATTTTCTCTTGTTTGAACTCACACGCCCCCATTTGAAGCTGAAAAAAATCGGGCAAGCCCTCTAACCCATCCATTTTCTTCATTTTCCTTTCTTTACTCCTTGTTAGTTGGGCCTCTACAACCCCTGATGAGAACCAAATTTGTGGAGAACCAAAACTCCAGCCCCTTTTCTCCCTTGAGGGCCCGTTCGGCCAACTGCGTTAGGTGAGCAAGGTGGATAGAATTGTAAAAGTAATAATAACTGTATGTGTAAGATATGGTTCCTAGGTTGGGTGTATCCCATGTTTTCCAATGCCATGTTTGGAATGTATGCAATAAAAAGTATGTCCCGGGTTTTCCTCTTACACTCAGAAATTCCGATTCCTGGGATTTGGAAATCCCATCTCACACTTTACCAACACCAGGCTCATTTTTCAAAGCCTATAAAATTTATTTTTATCCCACCCACCCTCCTACCAACCATGCCACTCCCAATCCCGAGGTAGGATTAGTAATGCAGTCCCATTTAATACAACTTAAGACCACTGGCCAAATAGTGTTGAAGTGATAAAATCCTTTGATATACATTAACCCACCACACTCTGATAGCTTAAGCTTTTAGAGTAAATGGTTGTTTGACAAATAGGCCCATAGAGTTTGGACCCAGAGCAGAGCTTCGACAGACCTGACAGTATAGGAAATCCAACCAATTAAGAACGTGAACTCTAGAACCCCCTTAGTTGGTTTGAGCATATGTGAAGTGCTCGAGCGTGGCTACATTCATGTTCGGGCAACTCAATTCCAAATAAACAAACAAACAATTTTCTTTATTAAAAATGGTGTAAAATCATCTAGTGTATAAGAATAGACTTTGGATTATACCTAGAGGAAACTTATATATCCCTTGGATTTAATGTTAGGTCAAAGCTATACACCCCTTAGAATCGCCTTCTCAAGGACTTAGTACAATCGGGAACACGGAGTAAAGAAACTACATATAAGCGAGGTACTCACAGTCTGAATCGAATTCTCAATCCTGGTAGTGACCAATGAATTATATGCTCTGATCAAGTAGAAGGTCGGGATCAACTAGGATTAAGAACTTATACGATACATTTCTGTCCTCATGAGGCAAAAGATCTATGTATCCGGCTCAGACCCACTACGCAACTTTTTTCCGTGCTGGCTGAACCACTTGCAACTAAAAGTTTACAACTTCGTCTTTGAGAAGTGTAAGAATATATAGCCAATAGAGATTTTTCCTTTTAGGCCCAAGGAATTACCCAAATGGGCAACAAATAGTTAGGAATTAGGTCCCAAATTACATGCCATGTCGGCATACATTTTGTGCATATGAACATATAAAGATAGCCTGCCTGTTAGGCTTGACATGAGTACATAAGGTAGGTTGGGACCGTGATGATATTCCTCCTTTGGTAGACTTAGGCATCTGGCCTCAAACTCACACCTGCCCTTGAAATCAACCACATTACCCATCATTTTTAGCTCCTTTTGATACCCATAGGTATCAATGCCATAGTACACATGGTCGATGAAAGGCAGACCAATGTATTTCCCATTTCATGTCAAGGATAGGTTATAAATTACACATTGTTCCGACATACGGATCAGGACATAGCTCTTGAGCCTTGAGAGTGAAAATAAAATTTTAAGGGGGGTAGAACATTATGAGCCCACTCTAGTTAGATCGGCTAATACACCTCTTTGATCTGGGTAGCGCAGCGAAAGCGTGGTGGACCCTACCCCACTGGCCCAGGATCGAAACTGTGCTAGTTGAATATGAACATTATAGAAGCCCTAGCAAGTACTACTATGAGAAACCGTTTTAGGATGATCTAGTAAGATTTGATTCACCATTTCCTTTGACATAGATAATAATGAGGACTCTCTTAAACTAAGACCTAAAGGGCAACCTTAGAAATAGACAATTTGAACCTTTCAATGATGGACATTCCCTACGTTTCTAGAGTGATCGGACTACGGAGTTACTGAAATATACAACTGCGAAGCATTCGCGGCTTGACCCAATTCTCAATCCTGGGTGACTGCCAACGGACTCACTGCTTAGCCGAGCAGAAGACCAAGATCCATCAGGATTAGAAAGGGATACGATGAGCCTTCTACCCTGGCAAGGTAGATGATCAATGTATCGGAATCAAGACCACTACAATCGTCTCTCCGTGCTGGTCAAACAATGAAAACAACTATCTTACTCTAAATAAGTGGGAATTATCGTCAAGACTCTAAATAGGTAAAGAAATAAATTGTAGCAAACCATCAGGGTATGAGAAATGGATAAAGAAATAAGTTTTAAGGGGGGTACACTAAAATGAACCAGACTAGTATATGCCCTACCACGCGTAGAAACTTGGAATCAATAAGTCCTAGGCAAATGAAATAATAGAAATCTTCCCTTATTACCCTTAGTCAATTTCGGGGACGAAATTTTGTTTTAAGGGGGGTAGATTGTAACAGCCCAGATTTTTCTTAACCTGGAATTAGACGTCCTTAGGCGATGGGACCATCCTAACTCCTGTTTAACTTCTCAAACACTCAACTCAAGGATCTGAAGTCCCTTTTTAAACCATTTTCTTCACAAATCTCACCTTTCATTACCTCGTTCCTTAAATCCTTCTAAGTACTTTCACATTAGACACTACCTTAAAGTTTAGGTGATGAAGAACAATACTTAAAATAAACATTGCTACAAAGGTCTAAGTACCACCTTAGACCGAAATCACTCAGGACTAAATCCTTTAGAAATTAGGCGAGATTTACCTAGTGTTAAACTAGAGTGCCTGTAAAATTAGCACCAATCACTTTAAATACGATCTGCAACACCCAAAACTTGTAGAATCATCGACGCTAGGTTACCCTAAAATCTAGGATCAATCTCATTACTCGGCTGCTCTTGGGAGCGTCTTGAAACTCCATATCAGATCTGGACCGTACATCGGGAGTCCGAATAATACGAGGTTAAGGACTTAGGACCTCCTCGCTGGGCTTGACAACCATCTCGGAAATCAAATCCAGCCAGTGTCCCACGGCTATTCGCTTGAGCTCGGAGTGAAGAGTGTGAGAAATGTGAAAATTAATTCAAAATAAAATATCTCAAATAGTAATCTGGCACCTCTCGCTTGCGGATCAGTTTTAAGCAACCAGACCGTCAGAATCAGACCAAATTACACCCTCGGATCAGGAGAAATTTCATACACATTTACATGTACTCGGAATCTCCGATCGAGATCCGCTGACCATTGAATTGAAACTGGTCCACCACGCATGATCTAAGAACCCTACTGGAACGAAAACTTAATAGTAACTAGATCCGGTGTTGGTGAGCTTAAGTCCGACCTTTGGCTCAAAGAAGCCCGCCAGAAGTCCTCCGTTGAGCTGGAAAAGGTCCGCTTTGGTTATAACCTAAGTAAACCTTGTCCAGAAGTCTGTTTTGGTGAGATTTGGGGTTATATAAGGACCTTAAACCCTCTCTCATTTAAGCCATCCGAATTTGAGAGAAACCCTAGAGAGAGAAAAGAGAAAAGAGAGAAAGTGGGAGAGTTGTGGGAGATCCTTCCTACCTTTCTTCCTTGCTGCCTTGGGTGCTTAACCACCTCATTCTTATCGCTTTTCCGGCGATTTCAACGACGTTTCTAGGTAAGAAACCCTAACCCTAAACTGATTTGGGGTTTTAAGAGTCGTAGGTTATGAAATTGCTAACCTATTTCATCATATAGGTTGTCGAATCGCCGTATACAAAGCCTTAGCAAATCTATCGACTCCGTTACGATTCTACGACAAAAGGTGAGGACTTTAGGTGTGTAGGTTACGGTTTTCAATGCTTTCACTGTCAGATAATGATAGGTTCATGATCTGCATGCAATTGCACATGTACAAAGTGCTTTCTGATTTCTGTTTCGATTAAAGACGTAGAATATGGAATTTTACATACTCTAGGTATTCGTAGAAAATACGGTATACGTATATATTTTGGAAATGTGTTTGACATGATTAGTTGTTGTATGAATATATGTTATATGGATAAAATACTGATTTGGCGAAAAGATTCGCCCTAATACATGTAATGTTAATATATACTATGTATGTAGAAATAGTGTATTGTAGAAAATACCGTATACGTAAATGTTTTGGAAGTGTGTTGGACATGATTATTTGTGGTATGAATATAAGATATGTGAATAAAATACTTATTTGGCGAAAGGATTCGCCCTAATACATGTTTGCTAACATACACTAAGTATGTTGAAATAGTGTATGTTAAGTGTTTGTAGAAATGCTTGTGTGAGTAAGTGTTTGGATGTTGATGCCTTAGGAGGGTGTTGAGATGGGATTCTCAACTACCTTAGAGACATGTATGATTTCCTCCATGAGGTTGTTTAGTTAAACCGTTTACTTGTGCAATATATGTGTTGGTATTCCTATTTATGTAGTGCTTTATAACATGCTTTATGACATGCTTACTAATATGCTTGAATTAATTTGTTATCATGCTTTACTCCACATGCTACGAATAAGGTTTGATTGAGCTTGGGACTATGTCTATAGTCCAGACAGTCGGTACTAGACTTGAGATAGTGGTTGAGTTTCATGTCGCCACGTAGATGTGTTTGACGAACTCGAGTTATACGTCAGTTGGCGACAGTGGTTAGGACACGCGAAGTGCTTATGTACTTCATGTCGTCCAATTGATTGTGCGCTCAAGCTAGTCAGGCTCGTCAAGTAACCCAATATGTCTAATGTATGTTCACCATATTTAGTCGCTACTGCTTGAACCTAGGGTACCAAACTTACCAGTGGAATCCTGTTAACCATGGTACCTCGATCCGTTAAGACTCATGAGCCGGGCATAGTGGTATGGGACACCGTGGTCGAGCTGTCGGCCTACGCTGGGGCCACGTGCCTCCCCGTAGTGACCAGTGAGCAACCAGACTCGTGAGCCGATTATGGTGGTATAGGTCACTATATTCGTGCTGTCGGCCTACATTGATAAGGTGATGGGGGAGTGGTGCAACGATTCCGTGTAACAGCCCTAGCAGCCCTTTGTAGTGACCTCGAGATACTCTAAATTTGCGGTGAGGCGATGAGACTTCTCATAGTAACAAAGTATAAACTAGGCCTGTATTGATAAGGTGATGGGGGAGTGGTGCAACGATTCCGTGTAACAGCCCTGGCAACCCTTGCAGCGACCTAGAAACACACCATCGTATGAGATTGTCTAGGACTGACGACCCTAGAATGGATCATGTTTGGGAATGATACAAGGGAGGTATCTTAGTTTCCCAATCCTGCTGTTTGAAATGGACTAATAACAACTCGGTAATCATGCTCATCATGCATTGCATGTGCTTGGAAGATGTGGAGCACTGAGGGATAAAAGCATGCCTCGAACGAAGAGGGTGTCGCATGAGGGAGTATGTCAGTGAGGGCATCCATCATGACTACATTCATACTTGCATTAATAAGAGTAGTTAGGAATGTTTGATTTTACTGCTTTATCATTACTGCTTAACTGAATTGATATCACGATAACTTATGCCTTATTATTCCACTGAGTTAACTACTCACTCCCACGTTACGGGACGGTGTTGTACACACCAACCAGATTTGTTGAGTTTCAGGCGATGGCGATGCTTATGAAGCAGAGCCGGACTATTGTGATGTGGAGGAGGAGTTCTCCTACATGTAGTTCTCTGTCAGGTTTTTGAAGACCTGGTATTGTATTGACGGGGCTATGGTACTTGGGATAGAAGCCATTACACTTACACATTTGGTATATTTTGGAAATATACTTGTAATTATTTAACCTGGTAATGTTATCACACTCTGGAGACTCACCACAGTTTTAATATATTTTATATATCTATCACAGTCTTCCGCTTGCAATTTAACTCTCTAGAGTATGATATGTTGTTTTGGCTTAATCTCACTCATGTTCACTACATTAATGCAGACAACATTTAATCATCATTATCTATGTTGCATAAGTGATGTTCTGGAAACTCGAGAGTTAAGTTACTTCTCGACCCTCGATTTTTCAGGGTGTTACATACGCATTGTGTTGAATTTTCTTCCAAAATTGTGTGAGTCATTTGAAGGCTCTTTGTGCATCGATATGACAACCATTAGCGTTAAGACAATTATCTCAACACTTCAATCGAAGGTAATAAGAAAGAAAAGCGGTGATGTGAATGCTTCTACAGAAGCACCGATTATGAGGGAGAGAGATTATGAGTGGGATAGAGGATCTTCATGATTGAGATTCAAATCCAAGAGTAAGGGCAAAGGCAAGGTAAAGTGCTGGAATTGTGGCATAATAGGGCATTTGAAAATGGATTATCAGAATTCTAAGTCGATGAAGGAGAAATCAGAGAGTTGTTCAAGAAAGGGCAACACTACAAAATCTAATAAGGAGGCGAGTGTTAGTGATGTGTTAGCCGAATCTAAATCTAGATATTTCAGTGATGAATGAATTTTGGATACAAGGGCTTTGTAACACATGACCCTTCATAGGAGTTGGTTCACTAATTACAGTGAGTTCGATGATGGCTAGATGTTTATGGGCAATGACAATGCATGTAACGTGGTTGGTGTTAGATTGGTGTATATTAAGATGTTTATTGGCATGGAGTGTATCCTAACCAAAGACATGTTCCTGAATTGAGGAAGAGGTTGATATCTTTGGAGCACTTGAAGCATTATGGTACAAATTCACCAAGTTCGATCATGTCCTTAAGGTTTCAAAGGGGACACTCGTAGTCATAAAAGCACAGAGGAATGGTAACCTTTACCAGTTGATCGGGAGTATTTCATCGAGTGAAGCTGCAGCATCTGTAGTGGATTTCATATTTGCATGCATGTGGCATGTGCGCTTAGGTCAAATGAGCGAGCGAGGCATGAAGGTACTTTCTCACCGTTGTTTGATTTTAGTTGTTAAAAGCTTTAATTTTAATATATGCAAGCATTATATATATATGGTAAATAGTCATGATTATTTTTTAAGTCTTAAAAACATGTTTGTAAAGGGGTTCTAGATTATATGTATTCTAATATATAGGGGTCATCGCCCATAGTTAATGGTGGAGGGTTGTCATTTTTTGTTACGTTCATTAATGAGAATTACAGAAAAGTGTGGATTTATTTTATAAAAAATAAATGTGAGGCTTTCACCAACTTCAAACAGTGAAAGGTGATGGTGGAAAAATATATAGGGAGAAAGGTAAAATTATTGAAGATAGATAACAATAGAGAATTCACTTTTGAGGAATTCAATCAGTTTTGTAAGGATGAAAGGATCGTAAAGCACAACACGGTGCACCACACACCATAGTAGAATGGTGTGGCTAAGTGGATAAATCGGATTCTCTTATAGAGGGCCCGATGCATGATGAGTAATGCTAGGTTGAGCAAGAAAATGTGTACTAAGGCCATTAACATGGTTTGTTATTTTGTGAATTGGTCCTATTTTACGGCTATATATTGTAAAATTCCAAAGGAAATGTAGAATGGTTAGCAAGTTGACTACTTAAGGTTGCGAGTAATTGGTTGCAATGCTTACTTTCACATACCATCAATTGAGAGAGATAAGCTGGACCAAATGACTAAAAAGTACATCTTTGTCGACTACAGTAATGGTATGAAAGTGTACAGGCTATATGAGTGGGTCACATGGAAAATCATCCTTAGTCATGACGTCAAATTTAATAAAGGATCCTTGTTCCATAAGGATGAACACAAGGAGGACGAAAAGTAGGTTGTGAATATTCACATAGACAAAGATGAGACACAAGCTGATGCTAGGATGAAGACAGATGTACAGGAGCATATGGAGCAACCACCTGTGAGAAGGAATCTACTAAGGGATCATAGGTTACCGATGAGATACAAGGATAACTTAAATTTACTCTTGCACCACGGTGATGCATGACGAGATGAACTCCCTTTACAAGAATGACATGTGGGAGCTAGTGGAGCTTTCTTTTGGCTATAAAGTGAGCGAGTGCAAGTAAATCTTTAAGAAGAAACATTATAGGTACAAGGCAAGGTTAGTAGTGAAGGGATATGCTTAGAGAAAAGATATTGACTTTATTGAGGTATTCACACCCATGGTGAAGTATCTATCGGATTCATATTGGTGTTAGTTACCCAATATAATATTGAGCTAAAATAAAATGATGTGAAGATTGCTTTCCTATATGGGGAATTGGAAGAGAAAATTTACATGAGCAATTAAAAGGTTTCGAAATACAATGGGCAGAGAATAAGGTTTTGCAGGTTGAAGATACCGTTATACGATCTTAAAAAGTTGTCAATGCAATGGTACAAGAAATTTGATTCTTTCATTGTGAGTTGTTGAGTATGAAATATTATAAGCATAGACATACTTAAATGATCTAGTTACATATGTTTTGCTATGCAATTGATTTATAGAGCTAAGATGAAAAGAATAATTAAAAAGAAATTTTAACGCTCAAAGAATAACTAAGTGAAGATTTAGAGGTCATTAATGAAAATTTCAAGTACCAAAGATCTAAGAAAACTAAGTGCAAAAGAGAGAAAAGATTGAAAAAATCGTAAAGTCCTTCATAAGAAATAATAGACTATTCGTTCCAACCTGAGGTTGGTTTGGTTCGACCGAATGTACATACAACAGTCCAATAAGAAAATGTGATTTTTGGATATAATTCAGCTCAACACTTAGGTGCGACAGAAGTCATGTTTGGTGCCACCGAAGGGAAGTTTGGTGAGACCTAAGAGAGACAGAGACTTCAGATGGATATCGAAGAAATTTATTTGCAGCCGATAGGCTGATTCAGTGCAATCGAAGCGTACAGTCGCTGCGACTAATGCGAAACAAAAGTGCATAAATTTGAAGTCAGTTTCAAGTTGGTGCAATTTTTTTTTATTTATATAGATGATTATAACTTTTCCATATACGAATTAGAGTAGAAAAGATAAAACAAGGAGTTATGGAGCTTCTACAAAGTCATTTTCCAATATTTCGGTTCTTCTTCGATTATTATGTTTTTCTTTCGAGTTTTATCTCAATCATGTTTTTATTAGCTAATCTCTTAGCTAGGGCTAAGAGATGAAGCTTACAGTTATTTTTAATGTCTTAGTTTATTTTGATCTAAGAAATTGGTTTGATTGTTGAATAATTCATTAATTTTTGGTTTGAATAAAGATATATTTTTAGTTTATTTTGATTTATTGTCAACTCCGGGCACATTGGATGCTTTGGGAAACTAAGAGTAAATGCTTACCTATTTTGCAAGGGATTGCTCTATAAAATCTATTGATCTATCATATACTAAGGGCACGATAGATGCTTTGAATTCCCTATATTCAATACTTTGAAACTTATGTGGGAACCAATACAATTGAAGTTCAAATCTATTTTGGGTTTACGAATGATGATTTAACCGCCCTATTATCCAGCTGGATAGGATAGGATAGGACTTCGATTCTAGTTGAGTTATATGATTGAATCAAGTGAATTAAATATTAAGGATGACTATAAGTGGATCATTGGTGCTCTACTGGTTTATCTCTGTTGATTTCCTTCTTATTAACATCATTACTTTTTCGAATTTCATAAGATAGTTTTAGTTTTAGTTCTAGTTTTAGTTCTAAAGTGTTCTAGGAATCGCACAATCATAAGTCCTTGTGGGTATGACTATGGTCTCCCCAAGTTATTACTATATTGTAGCCCTGCACTTGGGGTTTGTTCGATCATGAGTCAAAGGCTTACCAGGAGTGAGTATGATCATTGTGTCTATTAAAAGATACTGAGTGATGAGAAGTTCATTTTCTTAGTATTGTATGTTGATTACATGTTCATCGCTAGTCATAACATGTTTGAGATCTATATACTGAAGACTCAACTATCTGGGACATTTGAGATGAAAGATCCGGGGGCTACAAAAAGGGTTCTCAGCATTGACATACACAAGGATAGGAAGAGGAGCAAGCTATGGTTATTTTAAGCTTAATACCTTAAGAATGTATTAGTGAAGTATGGGATGGACAAGGCAAATCCGTTTAGCATTCCCTATGCGACTCATTTTAGGCTTTCTTCTAAACAATGTCGTAAAAAAGATGAAGAAAAGTATGTTATGTATCATGTATCTTATTCGAGCGTGGTTGACAGCTTGATGTATGCCATGGTTTGTATGAGACTAGATATTTCACATGCGGTAAGTATTGTTAGTAGATATATGTTTAACCTCGGCAAGCAATACTCTAAGGCAGTTAAATAGCTACTTTGATATATTTGAGGTACGTAATACTATATCTTGACATTTAAAAAATCATGGGACAAGTTAATAAGTTATGTGAATTCAGTTTACGCAAGCAGTGTAGATAGCAGAAGGTCAACTTTCGATTACTCATTTGTGTTAGCGGGTAAAGCGATCAGTTAGATATTGAAGCTTCAGTCTGTGGTGACACTTTTTACAACCAAAGTTAAGTATATGATAGTTGTAACAGCTCGACCCCAACAGTAAGATATTGTCCGCTTTGCCGAAGCTCATGGGTTTAAAACGCGTCTTACCATTAAAGGTTGAACCCCACATATAACCACCACATCTCCAGATAATTCTTCCGATGTGGGACAAGTTCCGCTACAATCAACTGCAACAGTAGCTCGCCCAGTACCGTAACTCGCCCACGTCGCGCCTGCCCACATTGAAGCAGTGATCGGGCCGTCACATTATCCTCCACCGAGGGTAGAGGTATCTTGGCTCTGATACCATTTGTAATAGCCCGGCCCCAATAATAAGATATTGTCCTCTTACCATTAAAGGCAGAACCCCACATATAACCACCACAACTCCGGACGATTCTTCCGATGTAGGACAAGTTTCGCTAAAGTCAACTGCAATAGTAGCTCGCCTAGTGCAGTAGATCACCCAGGCTCTCTGGCCCCGCCCACATTGAAGCAGTGACTGGGGCGTCACAATAATGACGAAAGCATTCAGGGAAGCAGTTTGGTTAAGGGGAATAATAAATCAGTTAGGGCTTCAACAAGAGGTCGTACCAGTTAATTATGATAGCGAAAGCGAAATTAATTTAGCAAAGAACTCTGTTTATCACTCACGTACTAAACATATTGGTATGCATCATCATTTTATCTAACATGTGTTTGAGGAAGGAGGCATGATACTTGAGAAGATACACACAAGCGTAAATCTAACTGAAATGATTTTGAAGGTTGTTCTTATAGAGAAGTTCAAATTATGTGCAGCTTTTTGGGCTTGACGAAGGCTTAATTAAGATGGGGTGTGCATGAGAATCGATGATGAAGTTATGATGGAAGGCAATTAGAGATGGTGATGACAAATAAGCAATCGAGGATGAAGATTGAAGATATGGTAGAGATTGTTGTCAATGTCTTAAATCGTTTTATAATTGGGTTTGTCGATGACATCAATAGACCACTCAATCTCATATTACAAATGTCGATGCCATTGACAGATGCTCGATCCCATCGAGAAAATTCAGAAAAATCTTAGTTGATTGTTGGACAGTTTTGGAGATTGTTACTCAATGGCATCGATAGATCTTTGATGTTATCGACCGTTCCTCAATAGTTGTCGATGGCATCGAAGGTCCCATCAAAGACACACGCAGAATTGTGTAAGTCCACGATTTGTTTCTTGTTCTAGTTAAGTAGTATATGTACCGGGTGTAATTGGGATTAGGGTAGAGATTAGGGCTTTAAGGGTTCAAGTGCATAGCTAGGGATTCAATGAAGATTCGAAGAGTTGTTCGAATTGATAAGATTATTTATCTCTTGTAATATTGCTTTCATAGTGCATTACTCATTGTTTTGTGCCATAATTTTTTCCTATAAAATTTGGATTAATCTATGTTTGGGTTTGCTTGCACGAGTACGATTACTTTGTTTGATTATGCTCTATGCTTCCTTGAGTCCCAACAATATGTCCTCTCATGTAAACAAGATTCTCATCTTAATGAAATCTAAACCATAGTTCCGAAACCAGTGACTCGACAAGATTACGAGCCAAGATGAGAGATTTTATTGGGAAAAGAAAAAAAAGGAAAAAAACAACGTGTGAGTACGGTTCAAATCCCAAAGGTCAGCCAAGGTAAGCAACAACCTTGACTAATGGGGTACGTAAGTTTTTATTAATTTGAGTTAACCGATTACTTATACTAAATTTAACTATTTTAAATATTTATTTACATTCTTAATATTTTCAATTAAAAATAATCAACTATCAAGTCAAGTCAGGTCACGTTGATTCTTCGAGTCAAACGGACTCGGCTGAACAAAGAGTCCGGTGTGAGTTTTCAGGTTTTTCAAATATGATGTAAGCCATATTTACATTGCCATGAATTCTCCTGTGATAACATTCACAACTTTCCTTGTGGAAGCAGATTGACTAGCGTGGTATGTTGACTTGCCAAACTCTTTGGGCCCCACCATGATGTATGTATTATATCCACACCGTCTATCCATTTTTTGAGATCATTTTAGGTTATGGTCCCAAAAAAGAGGCAATTCAAAGATCAAGTGAACCACAACAGAAAAAGCAGAGATTGAACAACTACCATTGAAAACCTCTTATGGCCCACAGAGGTTTTCGATAAAGCTGATATTTGTGTTTCCCCTTCGTCCATGTCTGTATGACTTATAAACAGGTTGGATGGAAAATAGACATTATAGTAGGTCCGATCAAGGTTTTAACAGTGGGTGTATTGTCCCCATTGCTTTCAATTGTGTGGTCCACTTGAGTTTTGGTCTGCCTTATTTTTTAGGTCCATTTTCTAAAATGATCTCCCAAAATGGATGGACGGTGTGGACATAACACATACATCATGTGGGGCATAAAACTTGTGAAGTCGACACACCACCCCCACCCTTAAGAGTGCAAATTCTATCCTTTCATCAGATGTAATATGTACGTTGAGTTGAGTGGCTGAGGTACATCTGTTGTGCTGAGATTTAAAACACTACTTTTTGACCCATGCGCGACATTATGGTCTCATACAATGATTTTAAAAAGAGGGTTCCTGCCAAATTGCACCATTAAAGGCACGTGCCATGTCTGAAAAGTAACATGCTAGGTAACATGGTAACGTGATGAGATTTGCCAATCCAAAGAGGGGTCATCCTAATCCTGCCCGACCAATCATCAGATCGGTCCTTTTTGTGTATGTCCGTAGCCCTAGAAAATCAGGCTGTTCTGATCATTAGTGGGTCGCAGCATGCTTAAGATAAATCATGTTGACCAACTATGATATTTTATATTAGATTTTCGTACTGTTCATTTTCTTCATTTATGCGTGGTTGATCTAATGACCGAGCAGCTTGTTTTTATGGCCCACCAAATGAATGACCCAGATCTGTGCACATGCCATGTTGGAACATGTTAAAGGGAGTTGGATTTTGCTGGCTGCTTTAGCATTCCGAGATTAAAAATAATAATAATAATAATAATAAATAATAAATAATAAATAATAAATAAAAAAAACTTATGCATATATTGCTGATGCACTTATATATTACATCTGGACATGAGGAAGCTAAATATATAATTAATGTTTTATAAGTTGATTAGAGATCTAATATTTATAGCCACCCCTTTTTCTTTTTCTTTCTGTAGATATATGTTTTACTTCTCTTTATATAAATACAATAGAAGAAAGCTTAACTATTGTGACACTAAAAGTATACAATAAAAGATGTATTTATCAATCAGGGTAGGTATAGTTTCAATTAAAAAAATAATAACCCCATTAATTTCATAATAACATTAATGATTAATTCAAAAATAATAACCCTATTAATTTCATAATAACATTTATGACTGACCCATTATTGGAACTGAGAAATTATGTGGTGGCCTAGTACATTGGAAGTTAATTTCCCATGCACCGATTTGACTTTCGACTTGTTAGCATCCACATAACTAATTATCTGGACCATCCATTAGGCTCATGTAGCCTGCCTTTAGAAACTCACACTGATCGGTTGATCCAAACCATCCACTCATGATCATGCAACAAACTATGGATAAGATAAGAACACAAGTAGAAGATACGCTCAGTCATGGAATTTAAGACCATCACAAGGCTATTATTTTTTCAAAGTACAGGACAAAGACCGGAGTGGACCTAAAGGAAGGTCCAGATAGGTAACGAGGATGCCTACAAATCCAAATGCGACTAGGTGGATGGGATGTTTCCACACAGTATGCCTAAGTGCTCCGTACCTGAAGAGGATACAAGCATGAATAGGATGGCGAAATGCAAGCAATGGAGCTTCATCTTCACTTCAATTAGCTGAATCGTGATTGCTTGAGAGGAATGTATCTTAGATTCTGAAATCTGTTGATGGGAAGAAAGGTTTATGGTCACAGGTTTTATAGAGGATGTGTGGCACTATTAACAAAAGATAGCAAGTGGTATTTGTTAACTTTGATAGTGGAAGCGTGAGAGAGTGAGACCCACATCAATAAATTGTTATTTCTTCTGTCTACTCATACAACCAAAAACTGGCACTATCTTTTACTCCTCACCTTACAATTTGCATTCATGGGTGTAAAAGACAAAGATGTGCCACTTTGGAAAACCAATGGGTTTGTTCTTGTATATATTGAAACCAGTCAATGCATTTAAATTAGCATTTTTTTAAAATTAAAATAAACACCTTTTATTTATTTTTTTTTGTCAGGATAAGGACAAACACACATACAGGGATCGTTTGGACGATGGTAAAACATTTAAGGTTATAAAATTAAAAGTTTACAGGTCAAAACTTTACCGGAACTGTTTGAATTGGAAATTTTTGTGTAACTGGTAAACATTTTACAGGTCGAAACATTTTGTTTTTGTTTTGTTTGGTTTTGTATTTTGTATTTTTTATTTTTAAGAAAACCTATGATCTTGATTATAGGTAAATGATTACACATGAAAGACATTAATATATAGTAGAGCATGGTTGTTGATACACTTGCACTATTTGTTAGGCTCACTATTAAGTGCAAAGCACATCTAATTTGTCCATCACATGCGTCTCTTATATTCTCTTAGCGCTAAAACAACTTGATTAACTTATGGGCACTAAGCTAACTGTTCATCATGTGGGCTCCACCATCAATTGGTTGTTAGAACAACCCTGAGGTGGGCTACACATATATCATATACCAAATGTTTTGATCAAACTCAATTGACTACGGGTGCTTTGGATAACTATGAAGATACTGTAGGGCTCAACATGTCGGGGTTGCGTCCTAGAAAAACTAATGTTATATTTCTTTTTATCCAAACCATATGCATGATACGTTGATTAATTCATTGGCCCTGGTGATATATGTGGAACACGTTTATTCATATGGGTTTAAGGACCCTTCTAGTTGTCCTCGGACACCTGAGATAGTACACAATGGTTGTTGGCCAAGGGAGAGTTGCGGTCCATGAATCTTAGTGCGTGCCATTGCCATTATCATCTTGATTATAGGAAAACCGTAATATTTAGTAAATGGTCATCTCTTTTAAGGGGATTGACTTGGTATCAGGATGCACAGTCTCCATCATTGGGTATGATCTCTAGTTAGTATGCCGTAGTCATATCCCACATGAGTGTGTGAGTGTGACATGGATATAGTACCTTGGACATGAGTGTGTGAGTGTGCCATGGATATAGTACCTTGGTGAAACCTTTGGAGACTGAAGTTGGCATAATTGATGACAAGTATCTATATTGGGAGACTCATCATGCCCAAAATGGAAAGGCTTGCAAATACACTAGATCCATCAAATCCCTAACATGAGGATGTGTGGATGAAGATATTGTTACACCCAAACTCGGAAACCGGGCTCATAAAATTTCCAATCACCGAATCCGGCTCCAACAACCTCCGTAGTACCCTATTCTCGGCTCCTGACACCCATATAGCAGGTTCCGATCTTGGGATCTTATAAGGAGGATTTTCAATATAAATTCGTTTCATAAAAAGCATAACCACAAACATAACCCACGAACAATAACATGAACATCATCACAAAATCCACTATAATAAAAAACTTTAGATACAATGCGCATAAAAGGGAAATACAATGATAGCAAAAAGGCTCTGGAAGCTCAGCTGCATACTCTTGCTCCTGCTCAGCTACAACTGCATCCTGGCGTCACCTGTACGCATCTATCGTGCATAAACTTATAAAAAGCTTAGAGGGTGGTGAAAGTGTGTGCGTAGGGTAGAAATGTAAGAATGTAATATCAGAGTAATGTGGAAGCATACTAGTAAGTTCATGAATGCTAACAGTCGTACCAAGGCTATGCGATACAAGGCATGAATGCTATCGGCAATACCAAGACCATGCAATGTAAGGCATGAATGCTATCGGCCACACTAAGGCCATGCGATGCAAGGCCTATACAGTTAATGTCATGTCCAAGATACAGCTCAAGCATACCAATCCGCATACCAATCCAGCTCATCTCTAAAGCATCATATATTAGTACAGTTCTCTCTAGATAATCACTGGGGTCTAGTACACTATACACCAGATTGATGCCCCACACTGGACGCATAACCATATAAGCGGAAGAAACCTCACTACCCGCCTGACTAGCAGTCTGCCAATATCTACCCGGCACGTCGGTGGCGGACCCATTTACGAGTTGGTTAGACTTAGCCTAGCAATTGCCCCTACCCTTGGGCGGGTAAGGCCACACCCCCATCCAACCAACCACGACATAATGGGAGACACAGCCTCATAGTATTCGGCCCTCATGCGCTCATACGTCCACTAGGTCTAGGCATTGGAGCATCCCCTATGGTACCATAAGGGTTTGAAGACTTTCACTCTGGGACATCTATCGCGCCCCCGTGCTTAACAAGTATTTTCGGTATCCAATTCTGCCATCCACGCTATATCTACAGAGGATACAGCTATGATGCCGCTAGGGCGTACAACAATCATAACACATGATTAAAGATGCATGAGTCATACAATCCAATCATGCATCAATCCTACTCATACCGTGAGCTCATGTGGGACAACTCCACCTATCAGGGAGTCCCATGAACAACCTGCCCAATGGCATAATGCTATGATCAGTCACTCCTCATAACAAGCATGCAAATGATGCGTATGGGCATGTATCTGATGTTATACTATCACATACTCATAATCGGTATCGATAATCGGCTTATATATAAGGCGGGGTCTATAGATGGATAATAGATCCATAACAAGAAGGTCGGTCATCAACTGTGGATATAGCAAATCTAATAGCACGGGTCTAGGTGGTCTACCTATAATCTTAAGGATCCGTAACGAGCTTCCTTCACCATACTATCATATGGCCCGCTAGATGCCCTAGGGGGCCCAAATAAGTCCTAGATGGACTCCAAGAATAAAACAATCCTACTAGCAACCAATGGGGGCCCAACACATTTAGGTTAGACCAATGCGAATAGATGTATCATGCAAATATCAATGGGATCCAATGATTTGGGTCAACCCACTTAGAGAAGGATGAGAATGGGCCTAACAAAGGGCCTAAGGGAAGGTCACAATATGGACATTTAACCATCATTGCCCATCAATGTGGACATTAAACCAACATTGCTCCCAACGAGTGGCCCACATAGAGCCAAACATATAGTGGGGCCCATGGCCTCACACGAGGGTCTCATATACAACATAATGGGCCTCACACAAGGGCCTAATATACTTCACAATAGGCCTCATATAAGGGCCTAGCAAAACAGCTCATAGCCCTCATAATGGCTGGAAAATAAATGGACTTCCCTCAATTAATCTCATACGTCAATATTGGGCCTCTTAGGTCAGCCCATAACCCACATACATCAAGGTTGGCCACATGGGGCAGCCCAAAGCCCTGAAAAATGCTAAGGTAGACTTAGTCTAGCACTTCCAACATGGTGGCCCTCTTTGGACAGCCCATAGGCTCCAAAAATATAGCTGGGCCAAGTGTACAACATACCCCACATAGTGGTTTACAATTCAGCTCATGAAGTCTACCATAATGGATGGATAGCACCTCACCAATATGAATTTCTAAGGCTGGATATTCAGCCTGTCTTGCCCATTAAGCATCCAAAAAATATGGACAATCTGACCCTTATACAATCAGATGAAAGGTGGGCCTAACAAGGCATCAAAGGGCCCAAATTCTGCTCAACATGAAGGTATATATCATACAAGGAAGTGGCTTGCTCTTGGAAATTGGGGCCAGCAGCAGTCCAATCAATCTAGACATTCAAGGGTTGGATGACTGAAGGAAAAAATGCATCAATTGGGTCATAGATTTATCATGGTGGGCCTGCACAATCTAGATTGGCCCCACCTAATGGACAGCTTGGATAAGACACGTACAATATGGTGGGCCCACGCACCATCGTCCAAGGATGGACAATGCAAATATACAATATATACATTAAGGTGGGCCCCACCCCCACATGTGCAGGTTGGGCCCTGCAGATGGACGACATGACATAAAGCACATACATTCAAGGTGGGTCCCACCGTCCAGAGTGCTAGACGGTGTGGATAAGACCCATACATTATGGTTGGCCCTACACAACACACCGTCCAGAGATGGACGATGTGAATATAAAATACATACATCAAGGTGGGCCCCACCCCCACACGTGCAGCACGTGTAGGGTGGTTCCCACACGCTGCCAAAAGGACGGACGGTATGGACATAACACATACCTCATGATCAGACCACAGAACTTGCTAACGTTAATACGTGGGACCCACCGTCCCTTACTGGATGGTATGGGTACACCACATACATCAAGCGGGCCACATGGATGGGATCCACGTGGGTGGCCCACCAAGGTCTTGGATCAGCTGATATTTACGTTTCCTCTGCCCTAAATCTGACCATCCAGGCGGGACAGCCCTGTTGGACGGTCAGCATGGTTGGGCCCATAGATGGACGGCTAGGATGCAAAAATACATAGGTCCAGGGGGCCTGGTGCTGATGACCATCAAGGTGGGGTCCACATGCACCATCCCAACACAAAAATCCCAAGAAAAATCCAAACAAAAACCCCTCTACAACATTAAATGGGCCTGGAGAAAAATCTGGATAGTAACATATTGGTGTCCAATTCCAGGCCAAAAGCTTACTGGAAATAGATAAAAATCACCATGCACATGAAGATTGGACCACCTAGATGGGCCCCACACACTCAGACCAAGGTCCACATGCATCAAACAATTGCATACAAGACAGGGTAGCAAGGTTGGCCGACCTGCGCCTAAAAAATGGGACAGTAAGGGCGTCCCACCCTGCTGGACGGTCTGGATGTGCTGGACACATCAGATGGGCCATGATTATTAGAAAAATAAAATAGGAGATATATATATATATATATATATATATATATATATATATATATATATATATATATATAGAGAGAGAGAGAGAGAGAGAGAGAGAGAGATCTAACCATAAAAGACACCCACCTTCAAAGCTCAAGCTTCTTCTACCACCAATGAAATCCTAGTGGGCCAAGGATGATGTTTCAGGGGTTGAGTTTGGGTTTGGAGGGTTGCATGAGGGGAGTATGGAGCATGCAAATGGCTGGAATTTGGGGAGCTTGGGACGTCCAAGGGTTGCTAGCAATGGAGGAATGAAGAGAATGAAAGGGGAATGAGAGAGATGAAGGAGAGAGAGAGGGGTATGGTGGTAGGGTGGTTAGGCTCTCTCTCTCATAGGTAGGTATGATTAGGTGTAAGAGAAGCATGGCTAAGGAGGCATGCTTGTAATGATTGCCTAGCAAGCATGAGGTTATGGAGGGTAGGGTAGTAGGGTGGCTATAGTTAGGGTGATGTCACCCATATGATTGTCTAGGGAAGCGAGCGTGGACACCATGGGTCCCACAATGATGATTAATGGTTGGGGTAATGTGAGGGCTAGATCTCCTTATCTAAACGACGGATTGACGGACAAGACACGGCGTTGGAACCGTAGCGATGACGCGATCGCAATGGCACAGGTCTCAGGTTGAGTCGACTTGGGTTTACAGGATGTGACTTAGGGTTGCGCATAAATGCAATCTACGGGTCGCGGGTTGCCGGAATTCAACCGAGAGGACCGCAGGATCCTAAGGAACGGAATAGTCACTTTATGAGGTTACCACACTATACTAAAATCGCCAATTACCAATGGTTGAATAGCGTTTTGGAAGAATTTAGGAATGGTTCATGATCATTCATAAAAAGGGCATTGCTAAAAATTAGGAACGGATTCAAACTGTTCCGAGGACATTCCAAACTTTAGAAACAGTTTTTAGGAACATTTATAAACCATTCTTAATGATGGGAATAATATTTTAGAAATGGTTTTTTCCTTCTTAGGAACAGTTTTGAACCCTTCCTAATTTCAACTACACTTTTAAAAAATAATAATGTGTTGGAATAGTGTTAAACTATAACTAAAATTATGAACAATTAAAAATTAGTATTTACAATACTAGGAATGGTTTATAACCATTTCAACAATACATTTTCCTACACTACAAGAAAATCACATGCATTAGTTCTAATTAAAATTTCTTGGACAATGTACAGTTGGGATGTCATTCTCCTGTTCCTTCCTTGGCATAATGTCGACCGGGAAGTGAAAGATGTTCATCCATGTGATCATAGTTGCAATGGCATTCTTTAGCTATCTCTCTTTGAAAGGGTTAGGGGTTTGATTCTCGCACTCCCACCTTTATTGAAAGAAATCACCTAGATTGACTAACTCGGCTCAAGTTGTGCCGAGTTGCGTCAAAAGAGTCAACCTCAAAAGTCTAATAAAATACACATGCTTACAACCCTACTGCATGTAAGACCTATAAACTTGTGAGATCAACTATACACCTAACACCCGTATTTTTTTAAAATAAAATTTGAAATTTGAAATTTGAAAATTTTAAATTTAATTTTGAGTAAGAAATAGATCCAATGATCTCATCATCCTTCCTCTTAAATCTCTTTATTCAAAACTCTCCTCGTATCCCGTAGTCTCCCAACGAACCATCTCTCTTAAAAAGGGAGCGCGTGTGAGCGAGAATCCTACCAAAATGTAAAGAACTAAATAAAGAAACTCTTAGATAATAAAATAAAATAAAATAAAGAAGAAAAAAAGTGGGAAGGAGGTTTTAGGGAATTCATCTATTCAGGTTAGTATAATGAATTTTCATTTATTTTCTTTCTGCAGTAGTTTAATATGGCACTGATCTACACATTGGACGGATTGGATCAATCACACATCCATTTTTTACGTCTAATTCATCCACGTGGAAAGGTACACTGATGCGCATGGCTTTAGGGATGATGTGCAAAAGGTGAGATTTTTTAATGATGGACAACGATCGATATGATCTGTACAGTTTATGGGTATTCTAAACTCAATTACATAATATTTTTAAGAATTAGACCAATTCAACACGTCAATGAACTGTACCGATCATATATCTACCAAGATTCTTCCTTAATATAATGAAATTGAATTAATAGTGGAAATTAAAGTAATTCTTTGCGCTTGACATAGAGAATTATATGATATAATCTGAAATGTGTGATTAAATTAATTAGATAATTAAGAATAAAATAAATTAAAATCCTAAATTCTAGACCGATCGGACCATTGGATGGGCCGCATCCATCTAAAGAAATGGTAGATAATAAATCATATGTTGATTTATTATGTTGAATCATTATATGGTTGAGATCTAACTCAGTCTTAATTAACTATCAAAATTCGAATATCAGATGATGATGACATCCAGATTTGATGATCGATCTAACCATATAGTGGGCCGCATTGACTAATCAATGTGAGTATTAATAATTGTAATTAATTAAGGTATGGATGGTTAGATCAAGATGATCATCAGTTGTCCCTTAAAATTGATCAAGTGACAATTAATGGTTGGCCTTGATCCATCAACCAAAGGTAATTCAAACCTTAAATTATCAAAGTAAATAAATCTCTTAAAATTCATGTAAATAATCACAAACTAAATAAAATTCAGAATTTCAGGGTTAAAAATAGATTTTTTTGCAAAGTCAGGGGGTTTTGGCATAATATTCCAGAATATTACAGAATACTGCCCAAACTTTCAGAAAATTCAGGTTTCAGGATTGTTACTGAAAACAACCCAAATCTGTAGAAATTTCAGGGGGTTAATTCTAACAGCACCTTAGTGTTTGAAATATTAGTTTCTAATTTATAAATTCATTTAAATGAGACATCTTAAATGAATTTAAATCAATAAAAGGTGATGCCCACCATGTAAACTAGTAATATTAAAAAATAATAATAATAATTTTTATTTATGTGATTTTAGGAAAATTTTAATTCAAATCAAACTATTGGTTTATGGAATCATCTTTACCACATCAAGGTGAGTGATCCTGTTATGTTTCCCTCAATTAAGTTAAAATAGATGGATTCTTTGATATGTTGTATATTTATCCTGATGTAGTTGGCATGTACTCTTACTTAATTTGGATGAACATGTGATTTCTATACTAATATACTAATAATGATATGATTTGATTAATGTGTTAGTATAATCAATTATCTGAGTTACTATATTGTTGTAACCTATATGTTGAATTACTAATTAGTCATGAATTAAATGATACACTGATATTATTGGATAATATGGGATTGTGTTGATTCAAATATGAAAATTGGAATGATCTATACAACGCATGATTTACGATTACTTGATATGCCTTGTGCATCTATCATTTGCATGCACAACATGCGCCAAATTCCTAGGGGACCTCCCTAGATGTTATACTTGGTAAAATCATTACCAAAAGCCCACTATACTAGTGGAAGCCTACTCAATGAGTAAATGTGGGCCTTGCCTATACCTATCAAATGGTAGAAGCCTACCAAGGGGCAGATGCAGATTGATGGGTTTCCAACTTAAGCAAGTGGACGGATTCTCAAATCATATATTCTATTCTAATTTGATGTGAAGAATCATGTCGGGACTTCTCATTAGGCATGGCCAACTTACCCTATATTAATGCAAAACCATACATATGTTATTGAGGGTGAGCTGGTGGCTCAAGAACAGAAGTACATGGTCAATCCAGAAAAGGACTTATGGGACACGTGGCCCTACATGACAATTGAAGAAGTTGCTGCCCTAGAATAGCCATGATTTTCAATTTAATTATATTTGTAACATCCCAAATTTTCACGGCCAGAGTTTATACTCGTGTTCGAGAAACCGGATGTTAATAATGTATAACTGGATGCTTTAAAATTGCACCTTATTATTATTATTATTATTTTTTCATTTAGATCACATCCAAATATATTTATGAAGGTAACATTCACATGAATGAAATCAACTATATTGATTATTTCATCAAAATAACAGAATTCAGTAAATAATCAAATGCCTTCTCAAGGGAAGCTTATTACATTTATCGAGTTCGCAGCAGAAGTGTAAAACTAAATTATAAAACTATCTTCGTGTTCTTTCAGTATAGTCTTTCCATAGGAATATGGTCCTCTAAGTCTTCAATTTGTACATCACCTGCATCATTTGTACTGTTGGAGAGGATCAACGGCCTACTCATAGTGATGGTTATCCTTTAAGATTAACAATAATTCAAGAGATTTATAAGAGCAATGTAAGGATCCTGATACGTCTCGTACTCCACAACTACGAGAGTATCAGCATGTGCAAACAATCTACATAAGATACATGCTTAGGAAAGTGTGTGCAAATCACCATACATAGTGATCATTATAATGTGGAATACGATTCATACAAAACTCGGATCACTCCCAAATTCTCACACTACGGAGATTCACCGACTTGTCCGACGCTACCATGGATTTATGTGAACACCTCAAGGCGGCACAACACATGAGCCGGATGAATTACGTGACATGATTTTTTTATAGAGTGATTATTTGAGACATCGAATCCCGGAAGTGATGTAACACGCATTGCAAATTATTTAAATAGATTTATGCACCACTACCCAAAACCCATAAAATTACACGTCGACCTAGAGGGTCTCTACCTAGAGGGCATTACATCTATGATAAAATATTTGAATCACTAGTTGCGATACCTCTTAACACATCACTTGCATTTATAGAGAACAAAAACCGAATCATGGGGGTTCTGGAATATCAAGACACATGCCCAAGCCTCAAAGGTAAATAGCACAAGGCTAGTAAAGTAAGGAAAAGAGTAGTAATGGCTAACTCACAAAGAGGAGAGTGACAATGGTCAACTCATTAAAAGGAGAGTAGTAATGGATAACTCAACAAATAGAAGAGTGGTAATAGCCAACTCAATCATAAGGGGAGTGGCAATGGCCAACTCAATAAAGAGAATAGTAGTAAGGGCTAACACAACAAATTGAAGGCAGGGCTAAGGCCTATATCCATCGCTCCACATAAACTTGTTATGAACCAAAAGTCATCCTTAAATAGGATAATCATCAAGAAGAACAAGTTTCCCTTATAGGAATAGTGACTTTCTAATTTATTCCAGTATTTTTCGACTCTATTCAAAGGAATTCTGACATGTTATGAAACCTCCACTAGAAGCAGATAAAAGACACGTCAGAAAATTTTAAAAATTTCCAACAGATTATTTAGGTCTCCATCAACCTACCTCTAAAATTTCATCTCAATCGGATTTGTAAAAAGTTCTATAATAATCTGACAATAATAAAATTGGGTAGAAATTGTTGTTGGACAGTAATCTTTTATACACCTCACAAGGGTGAAACAACCCTCAAACCATGGGATCTGACCTCGTAAAATTTTCTAGAGTCTCAAGAACAAGTCAGGGGCTTAGGCTCTAAATTTTGAATAAATTGGACATATGGATCAGAAGTTAAAATTCTTAGAGTGACAAATGTCAATATAAAATGATTCTGGGCAATTACAAAGACAATACTAAAGCTTAGAATCAACAATGAATGGATGATTCGGCCTATCTATTGTAGTCTAGTTGGTTAGGATACTCAACTTTCACCCAGGCGACTTAGATTCAAATCCCATCAACGGAACCATAATCAGGAAAGGCGTAAGTGAGCTAATACAATTACCAAATCTCAGGGTCGAGATTTTGTTTAAGGGGGTGTGCCGTAGCGTCCCAATTCATATAGCCAATTATACACACCTAGACGTATACACACCTACCTCGCGAGTAATACGTGGAAAACTTAAGCATAATGAATCGGTGAGGATGATAGAAGTTAGTTCAGGTAGAGTATCAGGAAATCAGAGTACGTAATGAAAGCTTAATGGGCCACGTAAAATTGTCTCTTACAAGAAATAAGATTTCATGATATTCCCTATGCGTTTAGAGCAATCGAGATTATGTACTGATGAAACCATGTTTATATAAAATTTATGCGGTTTGACTCAAATTCTAAATCCTAGAAAAGCTCAAAAGATCCTAGTGCCCTGATCAAGCAAAGGATCGAGATTTAACAGGATTGAGAATTGATACCAGTAAATCCTTTGTACTGCATAGGTAAAAGATCAGAGTACGCAGGCGTAAACCCACTACAACCATCTATTCATATCACTTCGAACAGAGGGAGTAGGGAATCCTTAAGAGGCATGAAAAATGGTTTGGATAATAGAAGTACTAAATTTCAGGGGCTAAGGTTACGCAGTCCGAATGAAGTTATGCAGCATGAAAAGCACGAGTTCAAGACACTTTCGATGACATCGAACAAGTTACACAGAGTTACGTAGAGTGCGTAAATTTGAGGCGGTTTTCGAATTTTCTTAAGTCGGTTCGGAAAGAGGTGTTGCATAACTATAAATAGGAGTTCCCAAGGCATCCCTGGGCATCATCTAGGGTTTGGAGGAGCGAAGGACAAGGGTGGAGTGTCGTCGTCAAGCGCTTTTCTTCCTTAGTTTTCATGCTTTCTTCTAGGGTTTTGAATCAAATCATGTTTATGGTTGGTTAAATCCCTTAGCCAGGGCTAAGGGGTGAAGCTTGTAACATGATTGGGATATTTTTCTTGTTTGATTCTTGTTCTTGTTGAACCTCTTTGATTTTAATTTGATATTTAAGGAATACTTTTAGTTTTTAATGGTTTGTTGTGACTCAAATTACAATGGATCTACAATAGCGTTGAGTATCTTCTTTTTCTAAATTAAGATCGTGAAGTTAGTAAATCCTATTGTTCACCATTGTCCCTTGGGCATGGTTGGGTGATGGAATCTTTTCTAACTTTCACAATTCTCCTATGTTGGTTGTGGATTGGTATATCCTGTTGTTTGACATTGTCTCTAGGGCATGGTTTGATGATGGAATCACTTTCAATGCTCACAACTCTCATCCATTGAGAATTAGGTCAATGGAAGTTCAAATCTGATCTTATTGATATATCTTCCAATTGAATAGGATAGGACTCCAATTCCAATTAAGTACCTTGAATCAAATAAGGAAACATCCTAATAGCTGCAAGTGGATCCTTGGAAACCCTAGTTCCCACCTTTGAATTTTTAAAGTTTCTAATTAAACACTTCACAATTACTTTCTTTGATTCCCAATTTAGATTTATATCTTCTTTTAATTTTGATTCTAGTTACTTTCAAAATACATACAAGATTAGTCCCTGTGGATTCGACCTAGGTATTACCAAGATTATTACTACATCGCGACCCTGCACTTAGGGTTGTGAACAAGTTTTTGGCGCCGTTGCCGGGGACTAACGATTGTGTTTTTCTGAGATTAACTAGCTTTGTAATTAGGTTAAGATTATAGTTTATTTACCTAATTTGTTTTTAAAAAACTTACTTGCCTAATTTATTTTTAGAAATTAATTTGTTTGTCTGTATTTACAGGATCTTAATATAAAAACTTCTAATTTGGTAACTTTTTTCAAAATCTCTCGTCTTTCTAATTCTAGATTTCTTAATTGCTTTAGTTTTCTTTCTTTTAGGTTTATGTTAGCTTAGTTACTTTAGGGTTGAGAGTGTTTCATGCCCAAGTGGGTCCGTGATAACACTCAGCGTCTCTTGAGTGAAGGAGGATTGGTTGAGGGGTTATCTATCCATCACCGGATTAGACACCACTCGAGATCTACAAAGTTAATTGAAGTGATGGCTGTAAATCAACCTGTAAATCCTCCAAATCCTCCTCAAGGTT
>JAJHSJ010000003.1:47475551-47672969 GCA_021015155.1 Magnolia officinalis
TACCCATCAATGTGGACATTTAACCAACATTTCTCCCAAGGAGTGTCCCACATAGAGCCTAACATATAGTGAGCCCATGGCCTCAACAAGGGCCTCATACACAACATAATGGGCCACATACAATCTCAATGGGCCTCATATAATCATAATGGGCCTTATACAATTAGGATAAGCCTTACAAAAGGGTTTCATACATCGCAATGGGCCTCATCACATGGGCCTCGTATAAACATTACAATGGGCCACATCACATGGGCCTCATACACATCACAATGGGCCGCTCACACGGGCCTAATACACATCATAATGAGCCTCAAATACAGGCCGCATATACATCACAATGGGCCACATCTCAGGGCCTCATATACATGACAATGGGCCACAACAATGGGCCTCAAATGAATCACAGTGGGCCTCATCCCATGGGTCTCATGTACATCACATTGGGCCTCACACAAGGCCTCATGTACAGCAGGTGGGCCCTGTACATACAACAGGTGGGCTTGCATGAGTCAGATGGACCCCACCAGATGGACAGCATGGATATACAACGCATACATCATAATGGGCTGCCTGCCATGGACGGCGTGGATAAAATGCATCATGGTGGAACACAGCCCATGAACGGTGTGCATACAAAACATACCTCAAGTGGGTCCCGTCCCAGCTGGACGGTGCCGATAAAATACGTACACCGCGGAAGGGCCCACCATCCTATGGACGGTGTAGATAAAACACATACATCATTGAGGACCCACCGTCCACGTACTGGATAGTGGACGGTGCGGATCAGAACATTCATCACGGTGGGTCACACCATCCCACGTACAGGGACGGTGTAGATAAAACACATACATCAGGACCCCATACAACACACCGTCCAGCAATGGACAGTGTGGATATAGAATATATAAGTCAAGGTGGGTCCCATCCCACACATGCAGCACATGTGGGTGGGCCGAGCTGTCATGAGGATGGACGGGGTGGAGAAACGCATACATCATGGTGGAATCCCATCGTCCAGTAGATTAGATGCTGGGGATATACAATACATGCATCCTCATGGGGTTCATGTCCCTGGATGGTGGTGACCCCACACGTGCAGAGTGGGTCCCACCGTCCCAAAGACAGACGGCGTGGATTAAACCATACATCACGATGGGACACACGTGGGGCCCATCATATATATTATATATTATTTTTTGTATCAGACATCTAGTCACTGGATGTCCATTGATGGACAGTCTGGATATGACGTACATGTGGGACCTACAGGACTTGCTGACGTCATTTCAGCAATTGTATGTTGTTGGATCCCCACCGTCTAGATGGATGGTGGGCCCCAAATACATAAATCACGGTGGATCACGTCCACATCTAGACCGCTGGATGGTCTGGATCAAACAGATGGATGATGTTGGTAAAACACATGTACCATGGGTGGGTCCACACGTGTGGCCCACCTCAGTTCTAATAAGTTAATATTTGTATTTTCCTTTCATCCAAGGCTACTGGACGGTGCTAGCAGTGCTGGACCGTCTACCCACTTGTTGGGCATCGATAAGGTGGGCCCCACGGGTAACTGACATGGATATAGAATACATACTTCATGGTGGGGTGTATTAGGGTGGGCCACACACATATCATCATCAATCATAAGAAGAAGAAAGAGAGAGAGAGAGAGAGAGATCGGCGTAGTGTAGGGACCCCGCCACTATGGGCCCCTCTTAGATCACAACACATACATCAAAGTGGGTCCCATCATAAGTGGGCCCTTAAATGGAAATCAACGGTGTATCACCCACCGATTGCAAATCTTCTAGGCTCCTTAGGATGCTAAGCTCCTAAGCTCCCTCTTTGATGGAAGATGATGATGATTGAAGGGCTAGGATGAAAGATATTGGGGTAGAAACTAGGCCACACTAGGCTCTCCTTAAAGCTTAGACGGTTCTCTCTCTTGGGAATTGCATGGAATGGAGTGAGAAATGAGAGAGAGAGGAGTGGTGATGGGATGAGAGGGCATGGTGCTTGTTGACTTTTAGGTGAGAGAGGAATGGGTGTCATGCCTTGTTGGTGAAAAAGGGATGGCTAGGTATGGGTTGGTACTTGACTTGATTGATGTGAAGTTTGGTAGAGATTCTCTTAGAATTCGCAATGTGCGGCGTTTCCTCAAAATAAATGGGGGCGCATAACTCCTAACCTGGGTATCGCATCGGCACGCGAGGCACAACGTTGGAACCGCGGCGACGGCGTGGTCGCTAGGGTACTAGTTTCAGGTCGAGTTGACTCAGATATACGGGATGCGACTTAGGGTCACGCGCAAATGCCGATTACAGGTCACAGGTCGCTGGAATTTGACCGAGAGGACCGCGAGAGTTTAAGGAACGGTACAGTTTAGGATACGGGTCTTACAGCTCTCCCCTACTAATAAAAATTTTGTCCTCGAAATTTACTAACATCGCAATTAGACATAACTAATAAGAGAAGGGAGGAGAAATCATAGCATTATATATATATCAGAAACAAATACAATCAAATAGCGCTTGCGAATATTAGGCTCTTGATCCCAAGACGCCTCATCAGCACTATGATGACCCCCCTGATCCTCGGATCCCGGTCAGAAAAGATCGAAACTGGAATACTATGCAGCCTCACAATCTAAGTGGTTGGAAGCTATATCAGAAAGTCTCTAAGTCATTAAAACTCGAGGATCTAATCATTTTAAGTTCTCAATCATCATAGAGTTTAGGGTAGCTATCAACCGATATGTGATGTTATCCTCATGCATTCCTAAGTTATACTCTGATACCAACTTCTGTCATGCCCCAAACTATGAAACAGGGCTCACAAAGTTCCCGATCACCGAATCTGGGGCTGACAGCCTACGTAGTACCCCATTCTCGGTTCCCAATCCCATATACCAAATTCCGATTCTGGGATCCTACAAGGAGGATTTTCCAACGTTTATTTTTCTCGTAAGAAGCATAACCACAAGTTTACCCAAATGACAAAGGCAACAACATCATCACATATCCACTAATATAAATAGTTAAATACAATGCTGAAAGGGAAATACATATATCGATAATCAAGCTCCAGAAGACAGTTGCACGCTCTAAGCTCAATGTGTTGCGACCTAATGCCACCTGTACACATCTATTGTGCATAAGCTTATAGAAAGCTTAGAGGGTGGTGTAAGTGCGTGCGCAAAGTGCCCAGTATGCAAAATTAGAGCAATGCGAAAACATGCTGGTAAATCCATAAATATCATTAGCTTTATCTAGGCTATGCAATCCAAAACATAATAAGCCAATATCATATACTGAGGAAGCAATGTAGATCAGCTATGTAATGCGGAGACATAGTAAGCCAAATATCACATACTGAAGAAGCAATGCAATATGCAAATCCTGACGAGTCCACGAATACCGTCAACCTCATCTAGTCCATACAAATGCAGAAATATAGCAACCCAAAATGCCATATGCTGCGGATGTAATGGAATATGCAGTGCGAATGAAATGACCAATCTGGAGTGGGAAGTCAGGATGATAATATGTAGTATCGTAGGCTATGGGGTCTATCACAAGGGACTTCTATCCAAACCAGTCCCATACCTAAATTTGGATAGTCAGACTCAATGTGGTAAACTCCTGATCTCAGGTTAGTCGCGCGTCCCAACCGAAATCCTAGCCATTGTGAAGGTACACAATAATTAGTTGCGCACCACCAACCCAAGTGGATAGTGAATGAATGAATGAATAAGTAAAATGTTGAGTATGCAACTCCTGCTCAATAAGTCCACATATCAGTATAGCTCATCTCTAGGATATCACCGGGGTCTAGTACACTTCACAATGGCTGCCACCTCCTTAGCTGCACAACCAGTGAGTGGAAAAGACCTCACTATCTGCCTAGCCAGTAGTCTGCCAATACCTACCCAGCTCGTCGATAGCGGACCCATTTATGAGCCAGTCATACTCGGCCTAGCTTACAACCTCTTCACTCGAGCAGATAAGGGCACACCCCCTCCCAACTGACCACGACACAGTGGGAGATGCCGCTTACTGGTATTCGACACTCGGACGCTCATGCATCCACTCTATCTAGACGTTGGGGTATCCTCCGTTACCAAGAGGATTCTAGGACTCTCACCCAAGGACATCCTATGTGCCTACAGTGCGAGAACCACATATTTCTGGTATCTCATCTTGCCATCCACAATGAACCTGTAGAGGCCACAACCCTGATATCGCTAGGGTGCCAAGTGATCATGTCACACAAATGCGAGATGCATGAGTCATACCATCTAGTCATGCTTCAAACCTACGCGTGTCGCGCAATCATGTGGGGTAACTCCGTCTCTCAGGGAGTCTTATAAAAAACCTACCATATGGCATATGCAATGGTCAATCATGTAAGAATCGTATCCTAGACCGTACCATTCCGTTGGCTTCCGCGGTCCTTCCGATTGAATTCCGGCAACCCTCGACCCGTATCCGAGGTTTGCACACGATACTAAGCCGGGTCCCACATACCGAAGTCTGCTCGAACCGAAACTTGTATTTTAGCGACCGAAGGGAGTCTCGAGGGAATCTCTACGATATGTCCCATCAATCAATCAATCATCCAAGTCAAGTACACACCATGCCCTAGGTACAAGCAACCCATCCCTCTTTCTCCACAAGTCAACTCTCTCTCTCCACCTCACCATTCCCCTTTACAAATTTTCAAACTCACTCATACTTCTTTTACAAATATTTCAAACTAAACCACACCCTCCCATCCCCTTCCTTACATCATCCCATCTATATCATTCACATCACCTCACCCTCTCTCTTATTTCTCAAATCTCCCAAGCAACCCCAAAAAAATTCCATACGTCCAAACATTCTCTCCCATGCCAAGTGTGGCCCACTCTCTCATCTCTCATTCCCACCATCAAAACCCCGTCAACCTCCATCAAAGTTGAAGGCAAGGAGCTTAGGAGCCTAAGGGAGCAAGGAGAAGGCCTAAAGGTGGGTGATCCACCATTGATTCTAATTTTAAGGGCCCACTTGTTGTGGGACCCACTTGATGTATGCATTGTATTTGGGAGGACCCAAGAGTGGTGGGGTCCCTCCCCTTCACGTGTATCTCTCTCTCTCTCTCTTCTCTCTCTCTCTCTCTCTCTCTCTCTCTCTCTCTCTCTCTCTCTCTCTCTCTCTCTCTCTCTCTCTCTCTCTCCCCCTCCCTCCTTCCCCTAGAATGGAGTGGGCCCCATCGAATTGCGTTAAATCTACTCCATCCATCAAACAGTGTGGCCCACCACATTCCAAGTGAAATCCATCGCCATTTTTGAGATGGTGGGAAGTCCCACATGCTATATAATATATTATATTTATTTTATATTAATATTATATTAATATATATATATATATGGTGGTGGGCCACGTACATGTGGGACCCACCATGGTGCATGTGTTGTATCAACACTGTCCAGCGTCCAGGGACGCTGGACGTGTAGCCGTGGGCGTGGTGTGGCTAACAATAAAGTGTGAACTAACGTTGAGATGTACTAAGCTTGGGGTGGGCCACTCATGTAGGCCCCACCTTGATGTACAAATCAAATCCACGCCATCTATTCTACTCCCCAGCTCATTTTAGGCATTGAGCCGAAATTTGAGGCCAATCCGATTCTCGGGCGGGCCATACTTTAGGAAACAGTGTTATTACTATCCAAAACCTGCCTTGATGTTTTACTTGCCAAATCATAATGGATATTGGACCCTGTTCGACAGTATGGAGCCGGGGAATACAATGGGCGGGGTGAATTTCCTTGATGTGGGCCCCACCTGTGAAAAACCACAGGAAAACTGTTTTTACAAAAAAAAAGAGATGGCAGCGCTGACGCTGCTGCTGCAGAATGTACGCAGGCAGCGCCTACGCCTGGCGGATGGATGGGCTAGGCAGGGACCCACGGTCCTAGCCGTGGGCCCCACCATGATGTGTTTTGATCATCAACACCGTACATTTGTTGGGTCCCTTCTAACAGTGGCCCCCTCCCAAAAATCAGCCACATGTGATGCTCAGGTGGCCCACATCACAGCGAACAGTGAAGATTGAATATCTGCCATTAAAACCCCTTTTTGGGTGTCCAGAAGTTTTGGATTATTATGAAATTTTTTCCCACTTCATCTGGATCCGTATGACCTCATCAACGGACTAGATGGCAGATAAACACCACCGTGGGCCCCTGGTCATTTGGATGGCAAATAGACATTACGGTGGGCCCTAGTCCCACCCTAGGTCCACGTGGCCTTATCAACTGGTTGGGTGGAAAACAAACGTTATGGTGGGCCCCTGGTCCACATGACCATATGAACAGTTTGGATGTCATATAAACAGTACAATGGGCCCTAGGTCTGAGTGACCTTATGAACAGTTTGGATGTCAAATAAACATTACCGTGGGCCCCTAGGTCTGAGTGACCTTATCAATGGGCTGGATGGAAAAATAAACATTATGGTGGGCCCCACATGGGACCCACTAATGCATGTATTGTAATCCACACTTTCCATTAGTGTGGGTCCCACCGTGGGTATGTACCTCATCTATGTCTTCCATCCTTTCAATCACTATGGGATCCACCATGATGCATGTGTTTCATCCAAACCGTCCAACCATTTTGGAGATTATTTTAAGGCCATGTGATAAGGCCCATCTTAATGTATTTATGGGCCGTTGTTAAGGCCCACCTTGAATTGTATGAGGCCCATTGTGACGTATGCAAGGCCCATGTGATTAGGCCTAACTTGATGTAATTGAGGCCCACCCACTGAGGCCCACTTTGATATATATGAGACCATGATTTGAGACCCATTTGATGTATTGGAGGCCTTTGGGGCGAGGCCCAACGGGATGTACCTAAGGCCCATTGCAATACATGATCCTTCTATGGTTTATGTAATGATGTTTTGGCGGCCATGTCTTGGGAGCAATGTTGGTTTAACGTCCACATTGTAGGATGATGTTGGTTACATGTCCGCATTATCACTCGCCCTAAGGCCCATTGATAGGCGCATACTTGTAATATGTAGGTCGTATAGGCCCATTTTCGCTATGTACAGAGTCCATCACTATATAACATGATTAGTATAGATCAATGATTCATGATCATACGCATCATATGTATGCTTGATATGAGGAGTGACTGATCATAGCATATGCTCCCAGGCAGATTGTTTATGGGTTCCCTAATAAGCGGAGTTGCCCTACATGAGCGCATGGTACATGCAGGACTGTGCATGACTGGTAGTGTGATTCATGTACTTGCATTTGTGTGATTATGGTCAATGTATGCCCTAGCGACATCAGGGCCATAGCCTCCACAGATACATCGTGGATGGCCAGATTGGATACCGAAAATACTGTTTCTAGCATTGGGGCGCCATAGATGTCCCTGGGTGAAAATCCCTAAACCCGATGGTACCAGAGGATGACTCCAACGTCGAGAGCGAGTGGATACATGAGTGCACGAGGGTCGAATAACAAGAAGCCACGTCTCCCACTGTGTCGTGGTCGGTTGGAAAGGGGTGTGGCCTTACTCCCCGAGGGTAGGGGGCAATACTAGGCTAAGTTTGACCAGCTCGTGAATGGGCCCGCTATCGACGTGTCGGATAGGTATTGGTAGATTATCAACCAGGTGGATAGTGAGGTTTTTTATGCTCACTTAGATTGTGATGCTGGGAGAGCGGCAGTGCCATTTGGAGTGTACTAAACTCCAATAATTATCTAGACTGAGAACCGCACTGATTTTATGCTCTAGTGAGGAGCTGCATTGATATGTGGATATGGATTGTCATGCTTGACTTGCATTCTGCATCACATGGCCTTGATATGGCCGATAGCATTCATATCCTGAACCGCATAGCCTTGGTACGGCTGATTGCATTCATGTACTCATCAGCACGATTCCACATTACTCTGACCTATATTCTGAGTATGCTCATATTGCGCACACATTACACCACCCTCTAAGCTTTCTATAAGCTTATGCAGGATTGATGCGTGCACGTGACGCCAGGACGCAGCCATAACATAGTAGTAGCAGGAGCTTGTGGTCGAGCTTTTGGAGTTTCAGTTATTTACGTTATCCTGTATTTCGCTTCAGACGCATTGTACTCAAATTTTTTTTTTATCATAGTGGATTTTGTGATGGTGTTCTTATGGTTATTGTTCATGGGTTATGCTTATGGTTATGCTCATTACAAATCAAATTGATGATTAAAAATCCTCCTTGTAGCATCCCAGGATCGGAACCTTATGTATGGGTGCCTGGAACCGAGAATAGGGTATTACGGAAGCTGTCGGTGTCGGATTCGGCGATCGGGAATTTTGTGAGCCCGGTTTCCAAGTTCGGGGTGTGACAAATCACATCTCATAACAAACATGCAAATGATACGTATGGGCATGTATCATGATGTTATGCGGTCATATACTCATAATCGGTATCGATAACCGGTATTGATAGTCGACATCGATAATCAGTATCGATAATCAGCCTCGATAATCAGTATCGGCCTCGATAATCGGCACCGATAATCAGCATCGATAATCGGCACTAATAATCAACATCAATAATTGGCACCGATACAACATCGATAATCGACACCTATAATCGGCACCGATAATCAGCATCGATAATCAACATTGATAATTAGCCCCGATAATCGACATCGATGAGAATGTGCCTAGCAAGGCTTAAGGGAAGGTCACAATGTGGACATTCAACCATCATTACCCATCAATATGGACATTTAACCAACATTGCTCCCAAGGAGTGTCCCACATAGAGCTTAACATATAGTGGGCCCATGGCCTCACACAAGAGCCTTATACACAACATAATGGGCCACATACAATCTCAATGGGCCTCATATAATCATAATGGGCCTTATACAATCAAGATGGGCCTTACACAAGGGTCTCATACATCGCAATGGGCCTCATCACATGGGCCTCGTATACACATTACAGTGGGTTGCATCACATGGGCCTAAAACACATCACAATGGGCCACTCACACGAGCCTAATATACATCACAATGAGCCTCAAATACAGGCCGCATATACAACACAATGGGCAACATCTCAGGGCCTCATATACATGGCAATGAGCCACAACAATGGGCCTCAAATGAATCACAGTGGACCTCGTCCCGTGGGCCTCATGTACATCACATTGGGCCTCACACATGGCCTCATGTACAGCAGTGGGCCCTGCACATATAGCAAGCGGACTTGCATGAGTCAGATGGACCCCACCAGATGGACAACATGGATATACAACACATACATCACAATTGGCTACCTACCGTAGACGGCGTGGATAAAATACATCATGGTGGACCACAGCCCATGAATGGCGTGCATACAACACATACCTCAGGTGGGTCCCGTCCCAGTTGGATGGTGTCGATAAAATACATACACTGCGGTAGGGCCCACCATCCTATGGACGGTGTAGATAAAACACGTACATCATTGAGGGACCCACCGTCCACATACTAGACAGTGGACGGTGCGGATCAGAACATCCATCACGGTGGGTCACACTGTTCCACGTACAGGGACGGTGTAGACAAAACACATACATCATGACCCCATGCAATACACCATCCAACGTTGGACGGTGTGGATATAGAATATATAAATCAAGGTGGTCCCATCCCATACATGCAACACGTGTGGGTGGGCCCCACGAGCTGCCAGGAGGATGGACATGGTGGAGAAACAGACACGGGTCTTACACTTATCGTCTGTTTAAGTCTTTTGTGCTAACCCACCTTCACACTGAGATCTTTGAAAAGGCCTAAAAATTCCTTCTTCAAGTATTATCTTTCCATGACTTCCCTTTTCTTTTCATTGCCTCTTTTGCATTACATGCATATTTCTTTTATATTGAGGACACCGTAGATTTTAGGTTGGGGATGGGGGATTAGGTAAACTAATCAGTGTTGTCTCAGTCTTGAGCAAAAATTTTGTAAATTTTCAATGTTTTAAGTTGAAATATGTTTGGGAAGCGATGAATTGTGTACTTAAGAATGCTTTAAATATGATAAGATAGAGATTGAATTTTGGATTGTTGGAGTTTGATCAACTAAGTAATTTATCACCTAAGTTCCTACGCTCAATTGATTAAGAGGAAGTTCGAATATTGTGTTAATCTAAATCACAAGACACATTCAATTTGTCTTTTGTAAGACATGCTAGAATTTCCGATTGTTAGTGACACATTCAATTTGTCTTCTGTAAGACATGCTAGAATTTCTGATTGTTAGTGAGACATTCAATTTGTCTTCTGTAAGACATGCTAGAATTTCTAATTGTTAGTATGTGAATCATTGATAGATGGTGAGAATCATTTCTGGAGAATTTTATCCATCTTAAAAGAAGAAAAGAACCAGTTAAAAAAAGGAGATCAACAAAAAGGTCATGTATGGTGAAAAGAATGAAATGTTTGAAAAAAAAAAAAATGAATGAATAAAAATTGATCGTCTATATAAAATAAAAAACTGGAAAAAGAGGGGGATAAGTTTGGAATCAATACTTGAGTTTCAAACCAATCTTGAAGTGATGAGCATGGCTAGCATGATGAAAAAATATTATTTTTGTAAAGGTCGAGCTATATGCCGTAGAACGGGGGGGGGGGGGATGGATGAATAGGACTATGCCAAATTAAAACTTTAACAGCAAAATTTAAATAAATTAAATACAGATACCAATAGACAATCCCACAATGTTGAATTTAAAGACAACCGCGAAAGAACGAGTATTGAGAGGTTGATACAGATGTTATTCTAAGGACAACCTTACACCATAAAAACCAAGGGTTTATGGCAGGACAACCTTACTAAAATGGTTTGTGTATAGAAAACTCAAACTAATACAGAGGAATAAAGAAATAAATAGCAATGAAAGAAATCTATGCTATTACAACATTCCCACACGTCCACATAAGGATTACAACTTCCCCACAAATGTAAAAAGGGAAATTACAACCATCTACAAAAAGAAATAAACATTTAAACCACAAGATAGGAAATTATAGTGGTTTGCTTGTGTGTACACCAACTGTTTAGAAAAGCAGCCACACAACTACTCCACTCCTAATATCCTCACACAGTGGATATTAGCGTTCACTATGAAAATAGGTTTTTCCAGGTTCACCTAAAACCCTCATAATTGTGTCTTTCAAGTGGGCCTACACAATTTAAAAACCCCACACTCTGAGTTTTTTGGATCACCTCAGACAAACCAAAATAGAGAGATTTTTCTGGCATAATCTCAATGAAACCAAAAACAGAAATTTACAATAATGTAAAATACTTGAATATTCTCTTTTTGATGCAGCCCGGAAAAACCAAATCGGAGTAGAAGTTCAATGTCCACACTCACTTATGATATGGTTCTAGGTTTTAAATTGATTTTAAATTAAATCAAGTTGGGCTAGCTTTTATTTGATTTTGATTCCAAGAAAAGGACAATCTCAATCCCTTCTTCAAATATGATTGGAATAAATAATACAAAATCAAATATAGAAAATCTAAATTAAGAGAATATTAAATGAGCACAATATAGCTTAAAAAGATAACTAACTTATCTCTCAGAGTGACGAATTGAATTAGCTTGAATTGAATGAAATACTCTGAAATTCGTCCTTTATTTATAGGTGAAGAAATCACGTTCACGACTGGTCTTGAGAACACCACGACTGGTCGTAGAACTAACAAATTTTTGAAATTTTGTGCACGATAGGATAAAGCCGTTCCATGACTGGTCGTAGGACCTTCACGACCGGTCGTGTGGCCTCCATGACTAGTCGTATGGAGCCTGATTTAGTCATTAGACTTTAAGTCGTGGCTGCAGGACTGGTTGAGCACGAGTCAAGCACTGTTCACATGACCGGTCGAGCAGTCTCCAGGACTGGTCGTAGCTTAATAAAAAATTCTAAAAATTTGCAACAACCTTAAATTGGTTGTGGAATTTCTTAGACTAGTCGAGCCAGTACTAGGACTAGTCGAACATAGTCCAAGACTAGTCGAGAAATAGTCTATTCACTTATAAAATGAGTTAATTGAATTATGCATTCAAAATGACCTACCCTAAAGTCAATCTAGGGTCATTTATACCTTGTTAGTGAAGTATGAACATTGAGTCTTCTTTTCTTTTAGTTGATAGTCATTCTTTGAAGTTCGCGTTGTCATAGGATGAAGCTTGAACTTGAGACTCTTGAAGCTTGAAATTGATTAACGTCGAAGCTTTAACTTGAGTATCAAAATCTAGAGACATTGTCTTGACTTGTACGAAGCTTTGAAAATCTTGAACTCTTGAAACTTGAAAGCTTGAATTCACAATTGATGTTGTACATAAACATGAACAAGTAATCTTGCCTTTGAAGTTTTTGAACTAAGGACCCTTGTCCTTGAGAAATGCACAAACTTCATTATGTAGATGAGCTACACAAGACACAGATTCCAAGAGAGATTTTAGCACTACAAAATTTGACAATTTAGGAGCTAGAAACCATAGCACTTGTAATCTCCCCCTTTGTCAAATTTGTGACAAAACACACTCCACAATAACATAAGCATTATACGCACAAAGAATCATGCACCAGTTATCAAAAATGCATAAATTCCAATACTTCTCCTTACTTAACTCCCCTTCACAAAATAGAATCATTCACAATCAATTCATCCACAATCCACATGCAATATTTCACAAGCATCCACAATCCACATGTAATATATCACAAGCATTGACAAAATTCTCCCCCTTTTTGTCACAATATGACAAAGGAAGGAATCAAGAAATAAAAGTGGAAGTAGATAAATTAAGGAGAATAAGAAGAGTAGTGAGGAATAAATGATCAACAAAGTCAAAATATCAAACCATAAGCAAGACATGTTTAAACAAAAATAACCAAGTTTAATCAAGTACAACTAAGTTAAGCCAAGTTAAGCCAAGCTCAGCCAAGTACTACCTCAAAAGACAAAATAAATCCAAGTATCATTAAAGTTATTACAAACCAAGATTAGAAAATATTAATCAGATCCTGAAGAGGGAGCAGGAATAGATGGATCAATTTGATGTAAACCCTTATTAATGCACCTCATATATTTACGCATATAAGCAAATTGAGAATCCTAGGTTACACAAAGTTGAGCCACATGTTCCTCAAGAGAATGCAACCTCTCAGCAAAATCAAAATGCTGATAATCAGGGTCAGCCTCGGAATCTAATTCGATCTAATCAAAGATATCGTCCATGTTAATGTCATCTGCAGGTAAATTGTCTTCTTCTTCATTCACTGCTTCAGCTCCACCAACACCCACATTGACTTGACCATTAGCCAACCTCAAATTCCTTTTGTTTATATTTGAGTTGTTGAAGATTTGGTGTTGAATGGGAGCCTCTCCAATAGGCATAGCTACTAACATTTGAGTGGCCAACACAGTCATAAGATATGCAAAAGGGATATCACTGTGTCCAGGATGGAGACAAAATTGTATGATAGAATGACAGATTAAAGAAGGAAGACATACTTTTGTATCAGAGATGATGGAATGAAGAATCCAAACCATGAAAGTGGTGAGTTCGGTTTTGTTACTAAAACGAGGATAACGATTTGAAATAAATATCATGTGAAGGACCCTGTATCTGGGTAACAAATACTTTGAAGCAAGCGCATTACCATTTTGACTTCATTGCGCATCTATATTGCATAATGCTCTAGTAAGCATACATTTTTCTAATTCAGATGGTTTGTCAACTAGAGTGCTAATAGGAATACCTTCATCATTGATAGGTATGTCCATTAGGCCAGAGATCAGATGTCGGTCTACTTCAAATGGACCTTCTCTAGTTGCAATAATAAACATTAAATTTTCAGCTGAAAAATCAGAAATACAAGTAAACATAGCTTGCGCAATAGACCGGTATGCCGGCCCACCTCAATGTAGAATGTTATCCCATCCTACAAATTGGAGAAGAGGAAGGAGTTCAAACAGAACTAAATTTCAATATGAACTGGTCGTTCAACTATAACATTGCGCAACCTTAAATCCCGTACATAGGAGGGTCATCTTCGGGTGACCGAAGGTGGCGTCTTGTGATAGGTGTCGTTCTAGAAGTTGAAGGACCATGTGAACTTTTCTTTTTGCCTCTACTATCCATTTGCAACTAAGAAATCAAAGAAACAAGTGGTTGCAAAAGAAATAGAGTGGGTTTTCTTTAGATCAGATTTTGGAGAAGAAAACACCAAAAACCTCAATGAAACAAGAAATAAATCACTCCAAGGATGAAAAACAAGTGATACGAACTTGAATCTATAAGGAAAATGGAAATAAAGCATTAACCTTGAAGAACAAGGAAGATGGGTTCAACCGGTCGAGCTAAGACCCGTTGCAGAAGAAACCCAAATAGAAGAAAAATGGGTTTTCCCCCAAATTAAAGCACCAGACGCGCTATATGATTGGTCGAGTACATGCTCGACCGGTCGTGCCATGACTGGTCTAGTATGTACTCGACTGGTCGTGCACAGCCAAAAATGTGCATTTTTTAAGAAATTTGAAATTTTAAACAAATAAATTAGCAAATATATATACAATATAATATAGAAATGCATGAATAATCAATTCAAATTGCACATACCAAGATCAAATTTCAATTTATTAAACTTGTTTTTGTCAAACGGTTTAGTGAAAATGTCAGTAAGTTGTGTCTCGGTCGGAATGTATTCCAAAGAAATTATCTTTTCTTCTACTAATTCACGAATGTAGTGATATCTAATGTCAATGTGCTTGGTTCGTGAATGCTGGATTAGATTTTTAGATATATTAATTGCACTGGAATTATCACAATATAAAACCATAGAATCCTGTACAATTCCGTAATCGCTTAACATTCTTTTCATCCATACAAGCTGAGTACATGCATTACCTGCTGCAATGTATTCAGCCTCAGCAGCTGAGAGCGGTACGAAACTTTGTTTCTTACTTTGCCAAGAAACAAGACAATTCCTAACATATAAACAACCACCACTGGTTGATTTTCTGTCATCAATGTTACCAGCCCAATCAGCATCCGTGTAACCAACTAATTGAACACTAGTATCATGTGGATACCAAAAACCCAGATTAGGTGAACTTGCGACATATCGCATAATCCGTTTAACAACAGTTAAATGTGACTCTTTAGGGTCATATTGATATCTAGCGCAAATCCCTACGCTGAATGCAATATTAGGTCGACCCGCAGTTAAATACAACAAACTACCTATCATACTGCGATATAATTTAAGATTAACTCTCTTACCTGTAGAGTCCTTTGAGAGTTTTAAAGTCGTACTCATAGGAGTATCAAAATTCTTCCCATTCTCAAATCTGAACTTTTTAGCTAAGTTCAGAGCATATTTGGTTTGGGAAATAAAGAAACCATCAGGTTGCTGTTTAACTTGCAACCCTAGAAATTAATTCAATTCCCCAACCATGCTCATTTCGAACTTAGATTTCATAAGATCTGCAAACTCAACAGTTTTGTTAGCACAGGTAGATCCATAAATAATTTCATCAACATAAATTTGTATTATTAAAATGTGATCATTATGTTTCTTTACAAACAAAGTCTTATCAACACTTCCCATTATAAAGTTATGACTTAGTAAAAACTTAGTCAATTTTTCGTATCATGCCCTGGGAGCTTGTTTCAAACCGTAGAGAGCCTTTTTTAAGCGATAGACATGATCAGTATTCTTAGGGTCTTCAAAACCCGTTGGTTGTTCAACATACACTTCTTCATGCAAATCGCCATTTAAGAAAGCACTCTTTACATCCATTTGAAATATTTTGAACTTTCTAAAGCACACAATGGATATAAATAGTCTGATTGATTCAAGACGAGCTACTGGGGCAAAGGTCTTATCATAATCGAATTCTTCAATTTGAGTGTACCCTTGTACAACCAGTCTACCCTTATTTCAAATTATATTACCAAGTTCATTATATTTTTGAAAATCCACTTAGTTCCGATAATATATTTATCTTTTGGTTAAGGAACTAAATACCAAACATCATTTCTAACAAATTGATTAAGGCTCTTCTTACATTGCAACTATCCACTTTTCATCAGTAAGAGCTTCTTTTACGTTAGCCGGTTCTATCTGACATGTAAAGCATACATAATTACACATATCTTCAAGTTGTCTATGAGTGCGCACACCAGTGAGAGGGTTTCCAAGAATCTGATTAGTTGGATGATCTTTAACAGTCCTCAATTTAGAGTTATTTTGACTTGATGAAGAATCTGGTTTATCAATTAGAAGTACTTCAATATTATCTGAACTTGAGACAAGTGTATTCAAGTGATCGTCAATAACCACATTAATGGATTCTTGAATTACACCGGTCCTTTGTAACGCCGTGAAAATCGGGGGTCGAGCATAACTCAACTCCCGAGTTCCAACGCATCACTTATGCAACATAAATAATGATGATTAAATGTTGTCTGTGTTAGAGCAATAAACATGAGTGTGATTATACCAAAGCAGTAATTCATACTCCAGATCAATTGTATAAAGGCATGCGAAAGACTGAACTGTATATATATGTAGATAAAAGAAACAAAATCGTTTCATTCTCCAGAGTATGAACTCATCTGAGTCAGCATATACAAATATTTATTTAATGTTCAAAAAGTCAAAAATACATCTAAGGATGTAATCCCAGCAAATCCCGTCGATCCGGCCGTCTAGTCGAAGCCGGCAAAAAACTGCATGTATGAGAACTCCTCCTGGTCCTCATCGTAGTCTGGCTCCGCCTCCAGAGTCGTCAGCTCATCTAAACCTGAGACAGAGTCTGGTTGGTGTGCGCAACACCGTCCCGTAACGTGGGAGTGAGTAGCTAACTCAGTGGAACAATAAGACATAAGTTAACATGTTATCAATTCAGTCAAGCAGTAATGATAAAGCAGTAAAATCAAACATTCCTAACTACTCTTATTAATGCAAGTATGAATGTAGTCATGATGGATGCCCTCATTGACATACTCCCTCATGCGACACCATCTTTGTTCGCGGCATGCTTTCATCCCTCAGTGCTCCACATCTTCCAGGCACATGCAATGCATGATGAGCATGATTACCGAGTTTTTTTTTAGTCCATTTCAAACAACAGGATTGGGAAACTAAGATACCTCCCTTGTATCATTCCCAAACATGATCCATTCTAGGGTCGTCAGTCCTAGAAAATCTCATACGATGGTGTGTTTCTAGATCACTGCAAGGGCTGCCAGGGCTGTTACGCAGAATCGTTGCACCACTCCCCCATCACCTTATCAATACAGGCCTAGCTTATACTCTGTTACTACGGGAAGGCTCGTCGCCTCACTATAGATTTAGAGTACGCTCGAGGTCACTATACCGGATACGGTTAGGGCTGCCAGGGCTGTTACATGGAATCGTTGCACCACTCCCCCATCACCCATCAAGTAGTGTAGGCCGACAGCTCGAATATGGTGTCCCATATCACCATAATCGTCTCACGAATCTAGTTGCTCACTGGTCACTACGTGGAGGCACGTAGCCCCAGCGTAGGCCGACAGCTCAACCACGGTGTCCCATACCACCATGCCCGGCTCATGAGTCTTAGCGGATCGAGATACCATGGTTAACGGGATTCCACTGGTAAGTTTGGTACCCTAGGTTCAAGCAGTAGCGACCAAACATGGTGAACATACATTAGACATATCGGGTTACTTGATGAGCCTGACTAGCTCGAGCGCACAATCAATTGGACGACATGAAGTGCATAAGCACTTCGCGTGGCCTAACCACTGTCGCCAACTAACGTACAACTCGGGTTCGTCAAACACATCTACGTGGCGACATGAAACTCAACCACTATCTCAAGTCTAGTACCGACTATCTGGACTATAGACATAGTCCCAAGCTCAATCAAACCTTATTTGTAGCATGTGGAGTAAAGCATGATAAACAAATTAATTCAAGCATGTTAGTAAGGATGTCATAAAGCATGTTATAAAGCACTACATAAATAGGAATACCAACACATATATTGCACAAGTAAGCGGTTTAAGTAAACAACCACATGGAGGAAATCATACATGTCTCTAAGGTAGTTGAGAATCCCATCTCAACAGCCTCCTAAGGCATCAACATCCAAACACTTACTCACACAAGCATTTCCACAAACACTTAACATACACTATTTCAACATACTTAGTGTATGTTAGCAAACATGTATTAGGGCGAATCCTTTCGCCAAATAAGTATTTTATTCACATATCATATATTCATACCACAAATAATCATGTCCAACGCACTTCCAAAATATATACGTATACGGTATTTTCTACAATACACTATTTCTACATACATAGTGTATATTAGCATAACATGTATTAGGGCGAATCTTTTTGCCAAATCAGTATTTTATCCATATAATATATATTCATACAACAACTACTCATGTCAAACACATTTCCAAAATATATACATATACCGTATTTTCTACGAATACCTAGAGTATGTAAAATTTCATATTCTACGTCTTTAATCGAAACAGAAATCAGAAAGCACTTTGTACATGTGCAATTGCATGCAGATCATGAATCTATCATTATCTGACATTGAAAGCGTTGAAAACCGTAACCTATACACCTAAAGTCCTCACCTTACGTCGATAAACGCGTAACGGAGTCAGTTCGTTCACCCTCGCTTTGTCTAAGGCACAACGGCAACCTAAGACATGAAATAGGTTAGCTATTTCATAACCTACAACCTCCACACCCCAAAACAGATTAAGGTTAGGGTTTCTTACCTCAAAACGAAGTCGGTATCGCCGGGAAAGCGATGAGAATCTGGTGGTGGAGCTAGGGTAGGGGTAGGAAATGGTAGTAGGAATGATCTCCCACAACTCTCTAGCTTTCTCTCTTTTTCTCTCTTCTCACTTAGGGTTTTTCTCAAATTCGTATGGCTGTGAGAGAGGGTATTCTAAGGTCCTTATATAGCCTAAAATCTCTCCAAACTAGACTTGAGGACAAGGTATACTTGGGTTATAACCAAAGTGGCGTTTTTTTTCCAGCTCAACGGAGGATTTCTGGCGGGCCTCCTTGAGCCAAAGGGCGGACTTAAGCTCATCAACCTCGGATCCATGTAGAGTTAAGTTTTCGTTTCAGTCGGATTCCCAGATCACGCGTGGCGGACCAGTTTCAGTTCAACGGTCAGCGGACCTCGATCCGAAATACCGAGTACATGTAAATGTTTATGAAATTTTTCCTGATTCGAGGGTGTATTTGGGTCAGATTATGACGGTCTGGTTGCTTACAAATTGACCGCAAGTAACAAGTCTCAGATCACTATTCCAGATATTTACTTTATAAAGAAAACCAGTGTTTTCACACTCCTTCACTCCGGACTCAAACGAACAGCCGTGGGACACTGTCTGGGTCTGATTTCCGAGATGGTTGTCAAGCCCAGCGAGGCGGTCCTAAGTCCTTAACCTCGTATTATTCGGACTCCCGATGTGCGGTCCAGACCTGATACGGAGTTTCAGTGTGCTCCCGAGAGCAGACGGGTAATGAGTTTGATCCTAGAATTTAAGGTAACCTAGTGTCAATGATTCTACAAGTTTTGGGTCTTGTGGATCGTATTTAAAGCGATTCAAATGGATTTCATGGCTACTCTAGTTTAGCTCTTAGTTAACTTTGTCAAATTTCTAAAGGATTTAATCCTAGGTGATTTCTGGTTGAAGTGGTACTCAAGTCATTGTACGGAAATTTACGAGTCATTACAATCTACCCCCCTTAAACAAAAATTTCGTCCTCGAAATTTGTACCTTTTCGTATTCCTCGAGAATCTAAGGGTAGTTCTTCCTGACCTCGGCCTCGGTCTCCACGTAGCCTCCTCTTCAGAATGATGCGTCTATATTACCTTCACAAGTGGAATGACCTTGCTACGCAGTACCTATTCCTTCCTATCAAATACACGCGTCGGACGCAGCTCATATGTAGCATCCTCGCTCAGCTGTACCTGCTCCCATGTGATGATATGTGAAGGATCAGGAACGTACTTCTTTAGCATAAATACATGAAATACGTTGTGTACAACTGCAAGTGGTGTGGGCAAGGCGAGACGATAAGCCACAACACCCACTCGATCCAGTATCTGAAACGGACCGATAAACCTTGGTGTGAGCTTTCCCTTCTTCCCAAACCGAAGGACTCCCTTCATAGGGAAAACTCTGAGGAACACATGGTCACCGACCTCGAACTCAAGCGGTCGCCGCCTCGTATCGGCGTAACTCTTCTGCCTGCTCTGCGCTGTAAGAAGTCGACGCCTGATAATGTCGATCTTCTCAGTGGTCGCCTGCACCAACTCTGGGCCAATCAGACTACGCTCACTAACCTCAGCCCAACAATGCGGTGCCCTGCAAGGACGACCATACAGGGCCTCATATGGCGCCATACCAATACTCGCCTGAAAGCTGTTGTTGTAGGCGAACTCTGCATAAGGAAGACAGTCATCCCAACTGTCCTTGAAGTCCAACACACATGCTCCCAACATATCCTTCAGAATCTGATTCACCCGCTCTGTCCGCCCATCAGTCTGAGGATGAAACACCATACTGAACTTCAACTTCACACCCATCTCTTCCTGGATACGAGTCCAGAAGATAGATGTGAACCGAGTATCTCTGTCTGACTGATCTCAAGTGGAACTCCATGCAGACGCACAATCTCTCTGATGTACAACCTAGCCAGCTCGTCTGAAGAGTTCGTGACTCTGATAGGGAGGAAATGGGCCGATTTGGTCAACCGGTCCATAATCACCCAAATGGAATCGTGTCCCTTCCTCGTCTTCAGCAACCTTGATATGAAGTCCATGGAAATGAAGTCCCACTTCCACTCTGCTATGGGCATGGGCTAAAGCAGTCCAGGAGGTCGGCGGTGTTCTACCTTGACCTGCTGGCACGTTAGACAACGAGAAACGAACTCAGCGATGTGGGCCTTCATATTATCCCACAAATACGACCGTCTCATATCCTGGTACATCTTCGTGCTACCAGGATGCATCGCAAGCTTCGAGTTATGGGCAGACTCGAGAAGCTCATGTCTCAAGTCAGGTACGTCAGGAACGCATAGGCAGCCACGGAATCGTAGACCCCCATCAGAACCAACTCTCCACTCGGAGTCCTCGGCGTCGTTAGCTTGCTCTCGAAGCTCAAACAACCGCTTATTGCCCTTCTGGGCCTCGATGATCCTATCATCAATAAGTGGCTGCACACGAACGTGCGCGACACACTCAAATGGCTCCTCCACAGTGAGTCTTTGCTCGAAGTCCCACACGAACTCAACCATGTCCCACTCTGCTATCATCAACGGAGCCGCAAATGCTATGGCCTTCTTACGGCTCAACGCGTCATCCACAAGGTTCGCCTTGCCTGAATGGTAAGAAACCTCGAACTTGAAGTCCTTCAAGGTCTCCATCCATCGGCGTTGTCTCATATTTAAGTCTCGCTGCGTCAATATATACTTAAGGCTCTTGTGGTAGCAGAAAAGTTCGAACTCCTCTCCGTAGAGGTAATGTCTCCAGAGCTTCAATGCAAAGATGACAACTGCCAACTCCAGGTCGTGTGTAGGGTAATTCTCCTCGTGCTTCCCTAATTGTCTCGAGGCATACGAAATCACCCTGTCCTTCTGCATAAGGACACAACCCAAACCAACGCGTGACGCGTCAGTGTATATCGTGTACTTAACCCCTTGCTCTGGCAATACTAGCATAGGGGCGGATGTCAATCTGTCCTTCAGCTCCTTGAAAGCTGCTTCCGCCTTCTCATTCCAGGCGAACTTCAGGTCCTTCCGTGTAAACTGAGACAACGGCCTGGAAATCTTCGAGAAATCCCGAATGAACCGTCTATAATACCTTGCCAGACCAAGGAAACTCCTCTCCTCGGTAACCGAGTCAGGCTGCTGCCAATCCTGAACCACGGCTACCTTAGCAAGGTCCACTGCTATCCCATCCTTGGACACCATATGCCCGAGGAACTTGACTTCCTCCTGCCAGAAGTTGCACTTCTTATACTGCGCGAACAACTGGTTCTTCTTCAACGTATCCAACACCGCTCTCAGGTGCTCCTCGTGCTCCTCCCAACTCGTAGAGTATATCAGAATGTCATCAATAAAGACGATGACGAATCAGTATAGGAATGGCCGAAGTACACGATTCATCGGGTCCATGAACACGGCTGGTGCGTTCATAAGACCGAACGACATCACTAGAAACTCGTAGTGCCCAAAGCAGGTCCTGAAAGCCGTCTTCTGCACGTCCTCATCTCTGACGCGCAGCTGATGATACCCTGACTGCAGATCAATCTTCGAAAAATACTTCGCCCCCTTCAACTGATCAAACAGATCATCTATCCTGGACAAAGGATACTTGTTCTTCACCGTGACCTGGTTCAACCTACGGTAATCAATACATAACCGTAGTGACCCGTCCTTCTTCTTCACAAATAGGACAGGTGCTCCCCAAGGAGACACACTAGGTCGTATGAAGCCCTTCTCTACCAGCTCGTCAATCTGCCTACGCAGTTCCTCCATTTCACATGGAGGCATACGGTAAGTCAGCAATGAGATAGGTGTCGCACCAGGCGTAAGATCAATGGTGAAATCGATCTCGCGTCGAGGAGGCAAACCAGGAATCGTCTTAAACACATTTGTAAACTCCCGAACCACCAGTGTATCTTCTAATGCCGGACCATCGACCAGCGCTAATAAAGCGGTATAACAGTCAACACGACAGGGCCAACTGACCTGCACGGGAAACGTGAAAGCTGTGCCGTCAGATCCGTAGGTCGTCACGACCCGAGTATCACAATCTATTTCTGCCCTCATCTTAGTGAGCCAGTCCATACCGAGGATAACGTCGTAGTGCCATAGCGGAGCAACAATGAGGTCGACGAGCAGTCCTGCTACCCAAATCCACGGAGCAACCCTCACACATCCGTGCGACATTCGAAAAAGTCCAAGTGGCCGTAGTGAGTCTCACTCCCTTTGTGGGAGTAGTACGTAAAGCTAGACGCTTAACCGCCCCATATGAAATAATAGAAGTAGTGGACCCAGTGTCCACCAACAAGGAAACAGAAGTACCGTGAATGTGAGCCGTACCCTCAAAAGTCGTCGGGGTCGAAATCGACGTCTCAGGTGCCTCAACAACAAGCGTATGTACTCGAGCCTGCTGCTGTCAGTTCGGCTGTGGAATCAAGGGCCGTTGAGGTGGCCGGAAGCGTGACACAGGAGGTCTGAAAGAAGGATGAGCAGGAGCAGTCTGTAGAGGTAGAGTCGATAAAGCCTGTGGGCGAGAACGACCATTCATCTGCGGCGGAGACAACCCACTATCCTTCATCCACGCGAAATAACTCCCAATAGAATGACCCTGTCTCCCGCAATACGTACAGGTCACAATAGGACGCCCCACCGGAGCCACTGGCGCTGCGAACCTAGGAGGCGAGCCAGCACGAGGCCTCTTGCCTAGGATAGGCCTGCTATGTACCTCCGGTCGTGGTCTCGTAACCATAGTACTATGAGAACGGGTCAGCCGATCAACATCCTGCTCGGCCATCACAGACATGTGCACCAGCTCCGCATAAGAAGGTATACTGATGTAGCACATCTTTGACCATATATCAGGTCGCAAACCTCCAGAAAAACGACGCATCCGCATCTGCTGATCAACCAGGATAGTCGGGACAAAGCGGCCCAACTCTGTGAAGCGGTGATCATACTCAGTAACCATCATGCCTCCCTGCTTGAGGCGTAAAAACTCATCCTCCCGCTCATGTCTGTAGGTCTGCGGGTAATACTTCTTGTGAAACCGGAACTCGAATTCCTCCCAGGTCCACACATAGTCCTCTGCGACAGACCACAACACACTGTCCCACCACAGACTGGCCTCCCTCTCAAACATGAAAGTGGCCAACTAGACCTGCTCTGCCTCAGTACAGTGTAGCATTCGTAACATCTTAGAGATGTGGTCTAGCCAAAACTCTGCCTCCTCGGGTCTGTCAGAACCTATGAATGAGGGAGGCCTCAACCGCTGGAATCGCTCGAGTAGGCCGCGGGTACTAACATCACCATAGGGGGTGCAACGGGTATGGGCAAAGGCACATCCTCAAACTGAGCAGGAGGCTCTGTATGCTCAACAGGACGTGCAGACGTCGGAGGTGGAGTCGATCTCCCACCCTGAGATAAGGCCACAACAATAGTGGTCATAAGCTGCTGGTGCTGCTGCTGCTGCATCTGCTGCTGATGCATCATCAACATCAACTGCTCAATCCTATCAGTAGGTGGAGCAGCCCGCGGCTCATACGGCGTAGAAGAGGACGCCCGGTTCTGCTCACGAACTGGGGGTGTATAAGGTGGCAGTCCACCAGTAGGACCAGCAGGAGGCTGATCAGAGTCTAACCCTCGGTCCGTAGGACCACCTCTACGAGAAGGAGTCTGGTCCATCGAGCCAGTAAGAAGGAGGTGTACCGTGCTCCGCGTATACTACCGCGGCATGCCCTATACAATATAGGGTGCAACGTATGTGAGATAAAGCATAGCAACACATTATACAAGCACTTAGAGCATTCCACACATCTCATAGTAAAAGGGGCTACATGCTTTTCATTTACCCAAAATTGTCATAATACATGGACTACAGAGTTACATGAATCATGACAGAAATTACATGTGAGCCAATTACATCCACAACATCAAACACTTAAAACATATTACTAATACTACATCATCAACATGAAAGCATAAACCGCCTAATGCAGTAACCAAAACAACCACAAATAACAACTTGGATGACTAGGCATCCGAATCAGGCGATGGAGGAGGGGCATTCATGTCCTGTAAATAGCACAGGATGGCTTTCAAGGTGCGAGACACCTTACTGAGCTTGGTTTGGACTCGCCCGACTTCCTGTTGCAGGGCGGCTTAGCTCTCCTCGAGACGGGCTAAACGCGTATCTATGGAAGCCCGATCGGTACCCTGCTCCTGAGCCGCAGGAGGTGAACTCTCCTCTGTATCCTGGGCCTCAGGTTCCTATCATTCTTCTTCTATTTCCTCGCCACTCCCATCTTCAGTCTCTTCCTCTTCGCTCTCCATCTCATCCTCACTCTCCACATGTCAGGCCCGTCTTCGCCGCCCCCCAAGTTCCATCTGATAGAGAGTACTTTCGTCGATCTGGTGGATCGGTACTGGCCTTTCCACCCCCAGACTGTAGCCAAGCTCCCGTGCAATCCTGCATATGAGTCGGCCGAAGGGAAGCGAATCAGAGCTCCTGGTGGAGCGTGTAATATTCACGATCTGTCGTAACACGAATGTAGGCACGCACAGGTTCGCCCCCTGCCCCGATTCGCTCAATTTCGGGTACTTTCGGATACATACTAGTATTTACAGATGTTTAACTACTGGAATGAGGTGTATTGTGATCTAAACACGTCAATAGATGGTCTAGAAGTGATTTGGGATCGACTCGTGCGATCAGGATCGAGTATGAACTCGATCAAAACGGTCATTTTCGATGAACTTCGCTAAATGGTGAAATCGGGAAAACCTAGGACTGTTTCTATATTTTTCTCTCACCCTCCTAAGTTGTAATGCGTCAGCGTACGTCGTGGGAATATAACTCTGGTCCGGTTTAATCAAAATCATGCTCTGATACCAACTTGTAACGCCCTGAAAATCGGGGGTCGAGCATAACTCAACTCTCGAGTTCCAACGCATCACTTATGCAACATAAATAATGATGATTAAATGTTGTCTGTGTTAGAGCAATAAACATGAGTGTGATTATACCAAAGCAGTAATTCATACTCCAGATCAATTGTATAAAGGCATGCGGAAGACTGAACTGTATATATATGTAGATAAAAGAAACAAAATCGTTTCATTCTCCAGAGTATGAACCCATCTGAGTCAGCATATACAAATATTTATTCAATGTTCAAAAATTCAAAAATACATCTAAGGATGTAATCCCAGCAAATCCCGTCGATCCGGCCGTCTAGTCGAGGCCGCCAGAAAACTGCATGTATGAGAACTCCTCCTGGTCCTCATCGTAGTTTGGTTACACCTCCAGAGTCGTCAGCTCATCTAAACCTGAGACAGAGTCTGGTTGGTGTGCATAACACCGTCCCGTAATGTGGGAGTGAGTAGCTAACTCAATGGAATAATAAGGCATAAGTTAACATGTTATCAATTCAGTCAAGCAGTAATGATAAAGCAGTAAAATCAAACATTCCTAACTACTCTTATTAATGCAAGTATGAATGTAGTCATGATGGATGCCCTCACTGACATACTCCCTCATGCGACACCATCTTCGTTCGCGGCATGCTTTCATCCCTCAGTGCTCCACATCTTCCAGGCACATGCAATGCATGATGAGCATGATTACCGAGTTTTTTATTAGTCATTTCAAACAGTAGGATTGGGAAACTAAGATACTTCCCTTGTATCATTCCCAAACATGATCCATTCTAGGGTCGTCAGTCCTAGACAATCTCATACGATGGTGTGTTTCTAGGTCACTGCAAGGGCTGTCAGGGCTGTTACGCGGAATCGTTGCACCACTCCCCCATCACCTTATCAATACAGGCCTAGCTTATACTCTGTTACTACGGGAAGGCTCGTCGTCTCACTATAGATTTAAAGTACGCTCGAGGTCACTACACCGGATACGGTGAGGGCTGTCAGGGCTGTTACACGGAATCGTTGCACCACTCCCCCATCACCCATCAAGTAGTGTAGGCCGATAGCTCGAATATAGTGTCCCATACCACCATAATCAGATCACGAGTCTGGTTACTCACTGGTCACTATAGGGAGGCACGTAGCCCCAACGTAAGCCGACAGATCGACCACGGTATCCCATACCACCATGCCCGGCTCATGAGTCTTAGCGGATCGAGGTACCATGGTTAACGGGATTCCACTGGTAAGTTTGGTACCTTAGGTTCAAGCAGTAGTGACTAAACATGGTGAACATACATTAGACATATCGGGTTACTTGATGAGCCTGACTAGCTCGAGCGCACAATCAATTGGACGACATGAAGTGCATAAGCACTTCGCGTGGCCTAACCACTGTTGCCAACTGACGTACAACTCGGGTTCGTCAGACACATCTACATGGCGACATGAAACTCAACCACTATCTAAAGTCTAGTACCGACTGTCTGGACTATAGACATAGTCCCAAGCTCAATCAAACCTTATTTGTAGCATGTGGAGTAAAGCATGATAAACAAATTAATTCAAGCATGTTAGTAAGCATGTCATAAAGCATGTTATAAAGCACTACATAAATAGGAATACCAACACATATATTGCACAAGTAAGCGGTTTAAGTAAACAACCTCATGGAGGAAATCATACATGTCTCTAAGGTAGTTAAGAATCCCATCCCAACACCCTTCTAAGGCATCAACATCCAAACACTTACTCACACAAGCATTTCCACAAACACTTAACATACACTATTTCAACATACTTAGTGTATGTTAGCAAACATGTATTAGGGCGAATCCTTTCGCCAAATAAGTATTTTGTTCACATATCATATATTCATACCACAAATAATCATGTCCAACACACTTCCAAAATATATACGTATATGGTATTTTCTACAATACACTATTTCTACATACATAGTGTATATTAGCATAACATGTATTAGGGCGAATCTTTTTGTCAAATCAGTATTTTATCCATATAACATATATTCATACAACAACTAATCATGTCAAACACATTTCCAAAATATATACGTATACCGTATTTTCTACGAATACCTAGAGTATGTAAAATTCCATATTCTATGTCTTTAATCGAAACAGAAATCAAAAAGCACTTTGTACATGTGCAATTGCATGCAGATCATGAATCTATCATTATCTGACATTAAAAGTGTTGAAAACCGTAACCTATACACATAAAGTCCTCACCTTGCGCCGATAAACGCATAACGGAGTCAGTTCGTTCACCCTCGCTTTGTCTAAGGCACAACGGCAACCTAAGACATGAATTAGGTTAGCTATTTCATAACCTACAACCTCCACACCCCAAAACAGATTAAGGTTAGGGTTTCATACCTCAAAACGAAGTCGGTATCGCCGGGAAAGCGATGAGAATTAGGTGGTGGAGCTAGGGTAGGGGTAGGAAATGGTAGTAGGATCTCCCACAACTCTCTAGCTTTCTCTCTCTTTTTCTCTCTTCTCACTTAGGATTTTTCTCAAATTCGTATGGCTGTAAGAGAGGGTGTTCTAAGGTCCTTATATAGCCTAAAATCTCTCCAAACTAGACTTGAGGACAAGGTATACTTGGGTTATAACCAAAGTGGCCTTTTTTTCAGCTCAACGGAGGATTTCTGGCGGGCCTCCTTGAGCCAAAGGGCAGACTTAAGATCATCAACCTCGGATCCATGTAGAGTTAAGTTTTTGTTTCAGTTGAATTCCCAGATCACGTGTGGCGGACCAGTTTCAGTTCAACAGTCAGTGGACCTCGATCCGAAATACTGAGTACATGTAAATGTTTATGAAATTTTTTCTGATCCGAGGGTGTATTTGGGTCAGATTATGATGATCTGGTTGCTTACAAATTGACTGCAAGTAACAAGTCTCAGATCACTATTCTAGATATTTACTTTATAAAGAAAACCAGTGTTTTCACACTCCTTCGCTCCGGACTCAAGCCAACAGCCATGAGACACTATCTGGATCTGATTTCCGAGATGGTTGTCAAGCTCAACTAGGTGGTCCTAATCCTTAACCTCATATTATTCAGACTCCCGATGTGCGGTCCAGACCTGATACGGAGTTTCAATGTGCTCCCGAGAGCAGACGGGTAATGAGTTTGATCCTAGAATTTAGGGTAACCTAGCGTCAATGATTCTACAAGTTTTGGGTCTTGTGGATCGTATTTAAAGTGATTCAAACGAATTTCATAGCTACTCTAGTTTAGCGCTTAGTTAACTTTGTCAAATTTCTAAAGGATTTAATCCTAGGTGATTTCTGGTCGAAGTGGTACTCGAGTCATTGTACGGAAATTTACGAGTCGTTACATCCTTTTATTAAGAACCCAATATGCTCGACTATTCAGAGCATACCCTAAAAATATCCCTTCATCACTTTTAGTGTCGAACTTACCCAGATTTTCTTGGTCACGTAAAATATAGTAATTGCTGCCAAAAACTCAAAAGTATTTGACAGTAGGCTTCTTATCAAACAACATTTCATAAGCCGTTTTACAATTTGATTTTCTAGTATAGACGTGGCTAATTATATAACACGTGGTATTTACGGTTTCGGCCCAAAGATTTTTAGGGAGCTTCATAATGTTTAACATTACATTTGCCATTTCTTGAAGCACTCTACTTTTCCTTTCTACTATACCATTTTATTGTGGTGTTTTGGGCGCAGAGAATTCATGTGATATTCCCTGATCACTGCAAAAAAAAAAAAAAAAAAAAAAAACTGTTATTCTCAAATTTTGATCCGTGATCACTACGGATCTTAAAAACTTAAGTCTCTTTTTCAGTTTGGATACGTCTAAGTACCCTTTTAACTTCATCGAGAGTTTCTGATTTGTCTCTTAAGATGACTACCCAAGTATATCTGGTAAAGTCATCAATGATTACTAAAATATATTTTTTGTCACCTTGACTCTCCGCTCTAGTTGGTCCAATAAGATCCATATGGAGGAGTTCGACTGGTTTCGATGTGGCATTGGAGTCCACCTTTTTGTGAGAGCTCCTAGTTTGCTTGCCAATCTTGCGTTCACCACATATTTTATCTTTTTTTTTTTGTATTTTTGGTAAGCCTCTTACTAACTCTCTTTTGCTTAATCCATATAAGTTGCAGTAGTGTACATGTCTAAGGCGTTTATGCCATAGCTCGGCCTCATCGGTATGGACCATGTAATACGGTAGATTAGATGAGCTTGAATCACTTACAATATAGCAGTTTTCAGAAGTTCTGCGACCAGGTTAATATTACAGAACCATTTTTATTTAAAATTTCACACCCTAGGTTAGTAAATTTTATACTATGATTTTATCGCATATTTGAGAGATGATTAATAAGTTGCGTTTTAAACCTTCTACATATAAAACATTCTCAAATAAAGGAAGGTTAAAAAGTTGAACCGTACCTTGGCCAATAATCCGGCAGTTGCTGTCATCACCAAATGTGACTGAACCATTAGTCATGTCTTTAAGATTGGTGAACAGACCTTTGTCACTAGACATGTGCCTGGAGCATCCACTGTCTAGGTACCACTTTGAATGGTTTGAAGCTTTGAAAGTCGTTTGGGCAACCAAGCAAGTAACCTTAGGAACCCATTTCATTACAGTCTTGGGTTTAAGAGAATAGTTGGTTTTCTTATGTTTGTAGTTGATGTAAGACCGACCCATTGAGTTAGATTTTAAGAGCTTCTTATGTAAATCAACAATTTTCTCAACTAAAGGATTATGATTTTGATTTTTATAATTGATATGGTTGTTTTTAGGTTTTAAAGATTGAAATGTTTTAGCATTTTTAGGATAATTTTGATTTAGACTTTTCCCTTTTGAGTTTGAAGACTCTTCTTTTACAAACTTAGAAGGAGTATTCTTACGTTTTGGAGGAGTATTTTTGTTATAGTCCAAACCGGATCCGTCGCCACATTTTCTGGATCCAGATAATAGTTTTTCTAACTTAGGATCTTCTTGGGTATACCTCCAAGTGTCTTTTAAACTCAAAAGTGAAGAGACTTCAAGTTTTAGTTTTTCATTTTCAGATTTAAGATTTTCAATAAGGGAGGTTTTGAAATCTAAATCACATTTAGTCTTTCAAAACAATCTGAAATGTGGGATTTTTCTAAAACAAGAGTATAAAAATGTTCTTTAAGTTCTGAAAACTTTTCTTTTTGAAGTTTTAGTTTTACGGCAATTTTACAACTTTCCTTGTATAGGGCATTGTAGGCATCTTGAAGATTTTCTTCATTTTCATGATTATTATTCAGATTTTCTTCACTAGTTGGAATCATCATTATCTGAAAATGTGAACTTGGCTAGAGTCATAAGGGCTTTAACTTCATTACCTGACTTGGTTTCAAAATCTTCCAACTCAGAAGAGGCTTCAAAGTAGGAAGATTCATCCCAAGTAGCCAACATACCCTTCTTTTTGGGTTTGTCTCTTTTAGGACACTTGTTTGCTAAATGCCCATATTCATGGCAGTTGTAACATTGGCTATCTTTTAATGATTTCTAAGTTTTAGATTTAGTTCTTTTCTTATTATTAGATTTTTAAAAATCAACGCTCTTTTTACTTTTGAAAATTTTGTAAAACTTTTTAGCTAAAAGGGCCATATCATCTTTAGAATTTTCTAAATCAGAATTACTATTTTCTTGAGAAATACATTTAGAAGATTTAAGGGCGATAGATTTACCTTTAGGAGCTTTAAAGTTTAACTCATAAGTCTGTAATGATCCAACTAATTCTTCTACCCTCATATGTCCGTATCACGAAGTTCTTGGATCGCAGTCACCTTTGAATTGAACCGTTCAAGTAGTGAGCGTAGTATCTTTGCACAGACTTTACTTTTAGGATTTTATCACCAAGACCCCACATAGACTTGACAATGTCATAAAAGTCCATGAAAGTTTCACTTTCCTCCATACGTATTTCCTCAAATCTGGTTGTGAGGATTTGGACTTTAGATTTCTTGACAATTGTTGTTCCCTCATGTGTCATTTCTAAAATATCCCAAGCTTGCTTTGCATAAGATATAATTCTTTTGAATTCATCCGGTGATAGTGCGCAAGTGATTGCATTTAGTGCTTTTGCATTGGCACTACTCTCACTTTTCTGAAAAGTGGTCCAAGAGAGATAAGGTATAATTCTCATAGATTTGGATCCATCGATACTAGTTACTTCAGTGGTAGGAGGGGTCCAATCGGTCTATGTGGCTTGTCACATGCTCTCATCCATGAATTTTAAGAAAATTCTCATCCTCGCTTTCCAATAGGCATAATTGGAGCCATCAAATGGTGGAGGCCTAGTAACTGACAAGCTATCAAAATTTGACATCTTACAATGCTCAGATCGATTAGCTCAGGAAATTAATCTAAAAAGTAATAACAATTAAAACGAGCTATTTGGCTTTGATACCACTTGAAAAGGCCGAGCTATATGTCCTAGAGGGGGGGGGGGGATGAATAGGACTATGCCAAATTAAAACTTTAATAGTGGAATTTAATTAAATTAAATATAGATAGCAATAGACAATCCCACAATGCTGAATTTAAAGACAACCTCAAAAGAACGAGTATTGAGAGGTTGAAACAGACGTTGTTCTAAGGACAACCTTAGACCATAAAAAACCAAGGGTTTATGGCAAGACAACCTTACTAGAACGGTTTGTGTAACAAAAACATAAACTGATACAGAGGAATAAAGAAATAAATAGCAAGGAAAGAAATCTATTACAACATTCCCATATATCCACATAAGGATTACAACATTCTCCACAAATGTAAAAAGGGAAATTACAACCATCCACAAAAAGAAATAAACATTCAAACCCCAAGACAAGAAATTATAGTGGTTCGCTTCTGTGTACACCAACTGTTTAGAAAAACACCCACACAAGTACTCCACTCCTAATATCCTCACATAGTAGATATTGACGTTCACTATGAAAATAGGTTTTCTAGGTTCAACTAAAACCCTCACAATTGTGTCTTTCAAGTGGGCTTACACAATTTAAAAACCCCACACTCTGAGTTTTCTAGATCACCTCAGACAAACCAAAATAGAGAGATTTTTCTGTCACAATCTCAATGAAACCAAAAACAGAAATTTACAATAATATAAAATACCTGGATATTCTCATTTTGATGCAGCTCGGAAGAAAATCGAAGTAGAAGTTCAATGTAGAAGTTCAATATCCGCACTCACTTATGATATGGTTCTAGGTTCTAAATTGATTTTAAATTAAATCAAGTTAGGCTAGCTCTATTTGATTTTGATTCCAAGAGAAGGGCAATCTCAATCCCTTCTTCAAATATGATTGGAATAAAGAATACAAAATCAAATATAGAAAAGCTAAATTAAGAGAATATTAAATGAGAACAACATAGCTTAAAAAGATGACTCACTTATCTCTCAGAGTGACGAATTGAATTAGCTTGAATTGAATGAAATACTCTAAAATTTGTCCTCTATTTATAGGTGAAGAAATCACGTTCACGACTGGTCCTGAGGACACCACGACTGGTCGTAGAACCAACAGATTTTTGAAATTTTGAGTACGATAGGATAAAGCCATTCCACGACTGGTCGTAGAACCAATAGATTTTTGAAATTTTGAGCGCAATAGGATAAAGTCATTCCATGACTGGTCGTATGACCTTCACGACCGGTCGTGTGGCCTCCACAGCTGGTCATGACCTGTCCATGACTGGTCGTGTAATTTAGTCGCTGGACTTTGAGTCGTGGCTACAGGACTAGTCGAGCACTGTTCACACGACCGGTCGAGCAGCTCCAGGACTGGTTATGGCTAAATAAAAAATTCCAAAATTTTGTAACAACCTTAGGCCTGGTCGTGGATGTAACGCCCTGAAAATTGGGGGTCGAGCATAAACTCAACTCCCGAGTTCCAACGCATCACTTATGTAAGAAAATGAATGATGATTGAATATTGTCGGTATTAGTGTAGTGAACATGAGTGAGATTAAGCCAAAACAGCATATCATACTCCAGAGACAAGTGAATTAGCAAGCGGAAGATTGTGATAGATAAATAAAATATAAAAACTGTGGTGAGTCTCCAGAGTGTGATAATGTTACCAGGTTAATTCATTGTGAGTACAATTTCAAATATACCAAGTTGTAGAAGTGTAATGTCTTCTATCCCAAACACATAGCCCCGTCAATGCAATACCAGGTCTTCATAGACCTGTCAGAGAGCTACATGTAGGAGAACTCCTCCTCAACATCATAGTAGTAGTCCGACTTTACTTCATCAGCATCGCCATCACTTAAAACTCAACAAATCTGGTTGGTGTGTACAACACCGTCCCGTAACGTGGGAGTGAGTGATCAACTCAGTGGAACAGTAAAGCATAGGTTAACATGTTATCAATTCAGTCAAGTAGTAATGATAAAGCAGTACAATCAAACACTCCTAACTACTCTTATTAATGCAAGTATGAATGACATGATGAATGCCCTTGCCAAACCACCCTCATGCGACACCATCTTACATTCGCGACATGCGTTCATCCCTCAGTGCTCCACATCTACCAAGCACATGCAGTACGATGATGAGCATGATTACCGAGTAGTTATTAGTCCTTTCAAACAGCAAGATTGGGAAACTAAGGTACCTCCCTTGAATCATTCCCAAACATGATCCATTCTAGGGTCGTCAGTCCTAGTTAATCTCATACGATGGTGTGTTTCTAGGTCGCTGCAAAGGCTGTCAGGGCTGTTACATGCATTCGTTACACCACTCCCCCATCACCTTTTTAACGGTTCATCACTAAATTGATACATGCCTAATTCATACTCTATACACCGCCATAAAACTCATCGCCTCACCGCAAATTCAGAGTATGCTCGAGGTCACTACAAAGGGTTGCCAGGGCTGTTGCTCACAATCGTTGCACAACTCCCCCATCACCTTATCAATGTCGGCCGACAACACGAATATAGTGTCCCATGCTACCATAATCGGCTCACGAGTCTGGTTGCTCATTGGTCACTACGGGGAGGCACGTGGCCCCAGCGTAGGCAACAGCTCGACCACGGTGTCCCATACCACCATGCCCGGCTCATGAGTCTCAGCGGATCAAGGTACCATGGTTAACGGGATTTCACTGGTAAGTTTGGTACCCTAGGTTCAAGCAGTAGTGTCCAAACATGGTGAACATACATAAGACAGATCGGGTTGCTTGACGAACTCGGCTAGCTCGAGCGCACAACAAGTTGAACAATATGAAGTGCATAAGTACTTCGTGTGGCTAACCACTATCGCCAACCGAAGTACGACTCGGGTTCGTCGAACACATCTCACGTGGCAATTGAATCTCAGCCACGAATTCGATCCCGTTACCGACTGCCTGGACTATACAATAGCCCCAATCACATTCAATTTCAGATAATTAAAGTAGTAATGGATCAAAATTCAAATCATACAATCAAAGTCCGATATTATCCGTTTAGGGCTGCCAGGGCGGTTGCACGGAATCGTTACACCACTCCCCCATCACCCATGACGGATCATACAACGTAAACATGAATTTAAACATATGCATTACATAGATAAAATCATACAATCAGTTGAGCATGTTATGAAGCACAACACAAGCATGAGTTTGTACATATTCAATTCTTAATCACACAGCTATCCAAGGAAATCATACACATAGTTAAAGGAGTTGAGAATCATATCTCAACACCCTTATACATTACAATTTACTAACTACTACTCATTCAAACGTTTCAACAAACACTTAGACTACATACATCAACATACATGACATATGTTGATCACATAGGTATTAGGCCAAATCCTTTCACTAGGGAGTTACCCTAATTATAACATGCGAGCACCCACGACGGATAGTCATGGCAAGCAGGAATCCAAGTTCCATATTCATTCAGTCATTTTCACAAACACTTAGGCCATACATTTTAATATATATAGTGTATATTGGCCGTGGAGTAATTTAGGGCAAATCCTTTCGCCAAAGGGGTATCGCCAATACAATAATCATATATTCATGACAATTAGTCATGGCGAGCACGAATGAGAATTCTATACTCATTCAGTCATTTTCACAAACACTTAGAATACACTCTTTTCAACGTACATAGTGTGCATTAGCAAAACATGTATTTGGGCGAGTCCTTTCGCCAAACAAGTATTTTATCCTTATATAATATATCAATACAGCAAATAATCATGGCAAACACATTTCCAAAATATATACGTATACGATACTTTCTACAAATACCTAGAGTATGTAAAATTCCATATTCTTCATCTTTAATCGAAACGGAAAACAGACAACACTTTGTACATGTGTAATTGCATGCAGATCATGAATCTATCATTATCTGACATTGAAAGCATTGAAAACCATTACCTATACACCTAAAGTCCGCACCTTTTGTCTTAGAATCGTAACGAATCAGCTAGGTTTGCTAAGCTTCCGTATTCGGTAGTTTGGTAACCTATAGAATTCAATAGGTTAGCTATTTCATAACCTACAACTATCAAAACCCCAAAATAGATTAGGGTTAGGTTTTCTTACCTAGAAACGGAGCCGGAATCGCCGGGAAAGCAATTAGAACGAAGTGGTGGAGCTTGGATACGGCAGGGAAGAACGGGAGGAAGAATCTCCCACACTTTCTCACTCTTTTCTCTCTTCTCTCCTAGGATTTTTCTCAAATTCGTATGGCTGAAATGAGAGAATGTTTAAGGTCCTTATATAGCTTAAAATGTCACCAAAATAGACTCCAGGTCAAGGTATACTTAGGTTATAACCAAAACGGGTCAGTTTCAGCTCAACGGAGGACTTCTGGCGGACCTTCTTGAGCCAAAGGTCAGACTTAAGCTCACTAACACTGGATCTACGTTTGGCTAAGTTTTCGTTTCAGTCGAATTCCCAGATCATGCGTGGCGGACCAGTTTCAGTTCAACGGTCAGTGGATCTCGATCGGAGATTCCGAGTACATAGACATGTGTATGAAATTTTTCCTGATCCGAGGGTGTAATTTGGTCTGATTCTGACGGTCTGGTTGATTAATACTGATCCGCAAGTGAGAGGTGCCAAATTTCATAAATTTCTATTTTATTTTGAATTAATTTCACATTTCTCACACTCTTCACTCCGAGCTCAAGCGAATTATACTGGGACACTATCTGGATTTGATTTCCGAGACGGTTGTCAAGCCCAGCAAGGCGGTCCTAATTCCTTAACTTTGTGTTAATCAGACTTCCAACGTGCGGTCCAGATCTGATACGGAGTTTCAATGTGCTCCCGAGAGCAACTAGGTAATGAGATTGATCCTAGATTTTAGGGTAACCTAGCGTCAATGATTCTGCAAGTTTTGGGTCTTACAGATCGTATTTAAAGTGATTGGTGCTAATTTCACAGGTACTCTAGGTTAACACTGGCTAATTCTTGCCTAATTTCTAAAGGATTTAGTCCTGAGTAATGTCTGTCTGAGGTGGTACCTGGGCCTTTGTAGTTTGTATATAAAGTGATCCAAGTTATAATACTTAGCTAGTTTAAGATAGTGTCTAGGGTGAAAGTACTTAGAAAAATTGAAAGAACAAGGTGGTGAAGGGTGGGATTTGTGAAGGAAATGGGTTCAAGAGCGGTTTTAGACTTTGGGATTGAGTTCTGACAGGTTAATAAGGTGTTAGGAGCGACCCATTGCCTAAGGACGTCTAATCCCAAGTTGGCAAAAATCCGGGATGTTACAATCTACCCCCCTTAAAACAAAATTTCATCCCCGAAATTGCCTAAGGGTAATAAGGAAAGATTTAATTATTTCTTTTGCTAAAGTTTTATTTTACTCTAAATAGCTTGGTTCATTTTAGTCTATCCCCCTTAAAACTTATTTCTTTATCCAATCTCATACCCTGATGGTTTGTTACAATTTATTTCTTTACCTATTTGGAGTCTTGACGACGATTCCCAACAATTTAGAGGAAGATAGCTGTTTTCATTGTTTGACCAACATGGAGAGACGGTTGTAGTGGGCTTGATCCCGATACATTGATCATCTACCGGGCCAGGGTAGAAAGCTCATCGTATCCCTTCCGAATCCTGGTGCATCCTGGTCGTCTGCTCATCAGCAGAGTGTCCATTGGTAGTCCCCCAGGATTGAGAATTGGGTCAAGCCGTGAATGCTTCGCAATTTATATTTTAGTAACTCCGTAGACCGATCACTCTAAAAACTTAGGGGATGCCCATTACAGAAAGGTTCAAATGTCCTATTTCTCGGGTTGCCCTTTAGGTCTAAGAGAGTCCTTGTTATTATCTATGTCCAAGGAAATGGTGAATCAAATCTTATTAGATCATCTTAAAACGGTTTCTCATAGTAGAACTTGCTAGGGCTTCTATAATGTTCGTATTTAACGAGCACAGTTTCGATCCTGGGCCAGTGGGGTAGGGTCCACCACGCTTTCGCTGCGTTACCCAGATCAAAGAGGTGTATTGATTTGACCTAACTACATCTATCGGTCTCTGGCATTCTCTAATGTAACCGGTAGTTTAGTCTTAATTTAGGAGTAGTGGAAATCCATATGTGTAGTCCAAAGTCTATTCTCATACGCTAGATGATTTCACATCATCTCTAATACAAGGAAGGGTTTTATCACTTAGGGACAAAGTTGTCTCATTGGAACTGAGTTGTCTATAGTTGACACTCGAGCATTTCACATATGCTCATACCAGCTAAGAGGGTCCTAAGGTTCACATTATAAATTTGTTGGATTTCCTACACGGTCAGGCCTGTCAAAATCTAGGAGCATCGCTCTAGGTCCAAAACTCTAGGGCCCATTGTCTTAAATGGGATTGCATTGCTAATCCCACTTCGGGATTGGGAGTGGCATGTTTGATAGGAGGGTGGGTGGGAAAAAAATTAATTTTATAGGCTTTGGAAAATGAGCCTGGTGTTGGAAAGCGTGAGATGGGAGTTCCAAATCCCAGGATGATGAATTTCTAAGTGTAATAGGAAAAGAAAACCCGGGATATACTTTTCATTGCATACATTCCAAACATAGCATTAGAAAATATGGGATACACCGAATCTAGGGACCATATCTTACACATACATTTATTATTATTTGTACGTTTCTATCCACCTTAAACTCACCTAATGCAATTTGGCCGAACGGGCCCTAAGCGTCAACATGAAAACAAAAACATTCAAAGACGATAACCCATGCAAACTACCAGACAACAGTATGGATGATTAGGCCTCCAATAAAATGGTCGTACGAGCTCGGATAAAGCCATGGAAAATGAGGATAAGGGGAAACGGGGGCTGGAGTTTTTGGTTCTTCACGGACTTGAGCCTCAACAGGGATTGTAAAGGCCCAAAAGGCAGGGTTTGGAGAAGGGAAGGGAAGAAAATGGATGGGTTAGAGAGCTTACACGGTTTTGAGCTCCAAATGAGGCATGTAAGAGCCCAAATGAATGAGAATGGAGAGGGTAAGGGAGTAGGACTGCTGTAAATGATGGAGGGGTATAAGTTGTGGCCGAAAATGACAAAGTAGGTTATTGGAAGGGAGGTTTGAGAGAGAAAACAAAAATTTTGAAGAAAAATGAGAGCTTGGAGGGGTGATTTGTGAAGGAAGTAGGGATTTGGGAAGGTTTTAAGGGACGGCCCATGCATCAGGGGGTCCCACTGACCCCAAAGGCCATCGAACCGAGCCGCGGGCCCGGCCCAGCCCAAAATCCGGCGAGGCCTCGCCGACCTGGCGAGGGCCTTGTCGACCAACAGTCTAGATCTCGAGGGCTCGCCCCATGGACGAGACCCTCTTGTCCCCTAGGCCCCAAAAAACCCTGGGTCCCACCTTGGGTACCCCTAGATTAATGTGGGTAGGCCCCCGACCTCGATTCGCTCAATTTCGGGTAGTTTCGGGTAATTTCGGACGTATCTTGCAATCTAGAATGAGTTATCTGACGTAAAATATATGATTTTGGGGTAGAACGAGCTAATGAAGTCAACCAACCCCCGGGCTGCGTAGCCCGAAATTACAGAAAAAACCCTGGATCAATGGTCGTTTCCCTGTTTCAATTTAGTCTTTACTATAAATAGTAGTTTTAGTTTGATTACTCTTCATCCGTTGGGCTTTAGGAGTTGCGCCCAACGTGAAAGAGCTTAGAATAATTAGGAGAACGGTTTGGTGAAGCCAAATAGGACACTTACTATTTTTGGCCGAAAACCTTACGCACTAGTAGACATCACAACCTTATAGTGAGTCACGAATTCTAGGAGTTTTAGTTGTAGTTTGTTTCTGATTTCTTTACCATTACTTGGTATCCCTATTTAAAGGGTTGTGAACTCATTTTTTTTGTCATTCATTAATCAATTTCGAATTTATTAGAAGTTATTTCTATTTTCTGCTTTCTTTTCTCTTAGATTCGAGAAGTCTATGTGAGGAGTCCAAAGAAGCTTCGAGGATTCAGAGTAGTTACCCTCATCACATTTATCCCGTATTCTACCGATTTTCAACGGTTGGGATGAGGTGGATTGTGATCTAGACTCATCAATAGATGGCCTAAGAATGTTTTAAGGTCGACCCCTGCGACCATGGTTGAATACAGACTCGATTTCGGCGTTTGTTTTCAATGAACTAGCCGTTGGACGGAACAGGGATGCCTAAGACTGTTTCTACATTGTTCTCGCACCCTCCTATGTCAAAAGGCGTCAGCGTGCATCGTGTGACCATAACCCAAGTCCGGTTTAATCCAAATCATGCTCTGATACCATCTTGTAACGCCCTGAAAATCGGGGATCGAGCATAAAATCAACTCCTGAGTTCCAACGCATCACTTATGCAACAAAATGAATGATGATTGAATATTGCCGGTATTAGTGTAGTGAACATGAGTAAGATTAAGCCAAAACAGCATATCATACTCCAGAGACAAGTGAATTAGCAAGCGGAAGACTGTGTTAGATAAATAAAATATAAAAACTATGGTGAGTCTCCAGAGTGTGATAATGTTACCAGGTTAATTCATTATGAGTACAATTTCAAATTATACCAAGTTGTAGAAGTGTAATGTCTTCTATCCCAAACACATAGCCCCGTCAATGTAATACCGGGTCTTCATAAACCTGTCAGAGAGCTACATGTAGGAGAACTCCTCCTCAACATCATAGTAGTAGTCCGTCTTTGCTTCATAAGCATCACCATCACTTGAAACTCAACAAATCTGGTTGGTGTGTACAACACCGTCCCGTAACATGGGAGTGAGTGATCAACTCAGTGGAACAGTAAAGCATAGGTTAACATGTTATCAATTCAGTTAAGCAGTAATGATAAAGCAGTACAATCAAATACTCCTAACTACTCTTATTAATGCAAGTATGAATGACATAATGAATGCCCTTGCCAAACCACCCTCATGCGACATCATCTTACGTTCGCGACATGCGTTCATCTCTCAGTGCTCCACATCTACCAGGCACATGCAGTGCGATGATGAGCATGATTAACGAGTAGTTATTAGTCCTTTCAAATAGCAAGATTGGGAAACTAAGGTACCTCCCTTGTATCATTCCCAAAAATGATCCATTCTATGGTCGTCGGTCCTAGTTAATCTCATACGATGGTGTGTTTCTAGGTCGCTGCAAAGGCTGTCAGGGCCGTTACACGCATTCGTTACACCACTCCCCCATCACCTTTTTAACGGTTCATCACTAAATTGATACAGTCCTAGTTCATACTCTATACACTGCGGCAAAACTCGTCGCCTCACCGCAAATTCAGAGTATGCTCGAGGTCACTACAAAGGGCTGTCAGGGCTGTTGCTCGCAATCGTTACACCACTCCCCCATCACCTTATCAATGTAGGTCGACAGCACGAATATAGTGTCCCACCCTACCATAATCGGCTCACGAGTCTGGTTGCTCACTGGTCACGACGGGGAGGCACGTGGCCCCAACGTAGGCCGACAGCTCGACCACGGTGTCTCATACAAGCGCACAACAAGTTGAACGATATGAAGCGCATAAGTACTTCGTGTGGCCAACCACTATCGCCAACCGAAGTACGACTCGGGTTCGTCGAACACATCTCACGTGGCAATTGAATCTCAGCCACGAATTCGATCCCGTTACCGACTGCCTGGACTATACAATAGCCCCAATCACATTCAATTTCAGATAATTAAAGTAGTAATGGATCAAAATTCAAATCATACAATCAAAGTCTGATATTATCCGTTTAGGGCTACCAGGGCTGTTGCACGGAAACGTTACACCACTCCCCCATCACCCATGACGGATCATACAACGTAAACATGAATTTAAACATATGCATTATATAGATAAAATCATACAATCAGTTGAGCATGTTATGAAGCACAACACAAGCATGAGTTTGTACATATTCAATTCTTAATCACACAGCTATCCAAGGAAATCATACACATAATTAAAGGAGTTAAGAATCATATCTCAACACCCTTATACATTATAATTTACTAACTACTACTCATTCAAACGTTTCAATAAACACTTAGACTACATACATCAACATACATGACATATGTTGATCACATAGGTATTAGGCCAAATCCTTTCACTAGGGAGTTGCCCCAATTATAAAACGCGAGCACCCACGACGGATAGTCATGGCAAGCAGGAATCTAAGTTTCATATTCATTCAGTCATTTCCACAAACACTTGGGCCACACATTTTAATATATATATAGTGTATATTGGCTGTGGCATGATTTAGGGCAAATCCTTTCGCCAAAGGGGTATCGCCAATACAATAATCATATATCCATGACAATTAGTCATGGCGAGCACGAATGAGAATTCTATACTCATTCAGTCATTTTCACAAACACTTAGAATACACTCTTTTCAACATACATAGTGTGCATTAGCAAAACATGTATTAGGGCGAGTCCTTTCGCCAAACAAGTATTTTATCCATATATAACATATCAATACAACAAATAATTATGGCAAACACATTTCCAAAATTTATACGTATACGGTACTTTCTACAAATTCCTAGAGTATGTAAAATTCCATATTCTTCATCTTTAATCGAAACGGAAAACAGACAGCACTTTGTACATGTGCAATTGCATGCAGATCATGAATCTATCATTATCTGATATTGAAAGCATTAAAAACCATAACCTATACACCTAAAGTCCGCACCTTTTGTCTTAGAATCATAACGAATCAGCTAGGTTTTCTAAGCTTCCGTATTGGGCAGTTTGGTAACCTATAGAATGAAATAGGTTAGCTATTTCATAACCTACAACTATCAAAACCCCAAAACAAATTAGGGTTAGGGTTTCTTACCTAGAAACGGAGCCAGAATCTCCGGGAAAGCAATTAGAATGAAGTGGTGGAGCTTAGATACGGCAGGGAAGAACGACAAAAAGAATCTCCCACACTTTCTCACTCTTTTCTCTCTTCTCTCCTAGGGTTTTTTCTCAAATTCGTATGGCTGAAATGAAGGAGTGTTTAAGGTCCTTATATAGCCTAAAATGTCACCAAAATAGACTCCAGGTCAAGGTATACTTAGGTTATAACCAAATCGGGTCAGCTTCAGCTCAACGGAGGACTTCTGGCGGGCCTCCTTGAGCCAAAGGTCGGACTTAAGCTCACTAACACTGGATTTATGTTTCGCTAAGTTTTCGTTTCAGTCGGATTCCCAGATCACGCGTGGCGGACCAGTTTCAGTTCAACGGTCAGTGGATCTCGATCGGAGATTCCGAGTACATGGGCATGTATATGAAATTTCTCCTGATCCGAGGGTGTAATTTGGTCTGATTCTGACGGTCTGGTTGCTTAATACTGATCCGCAAGCGAGAGGTGCCAGATTTTATAAAGTTCTATTTTATTTTAAATTAATTTCACATTTCTCACACTCTTCACTTCGGGCTCAAGCGAATTACACTATGACACTATCTGGATTTGATTTCCGAGATGGTTGTCAAGCCCAGCAAGGCGGTCCTAATTCCTTAACTTTGTGTTAATTGGACTTCCGACGTGCGGTCCAGATCTGATACGGAGTTTCAATGTGCTCCCGAGAGCAACTGGGTAATGAGATTGATCCTAGATTTTAGGGTAACCTAGCGTCAATGATTCTACAAGTTTTGGTTCTTGCAGATCGTATTTAAAGTGATCGGTGCTAATTTCACGGGCACTCTAGGTTAACACTGGCTAATTCTTGCCTAATTTCTAAAGGATTTAGTCCTGAGTAATTTCTGTCTGAGGTGGTACCTGGGCCTTTGTAGTTTGTAGATAAAGTGATCCAAGTTATAATACTTAGCTAGTTTAAGATAGTATCTAGGGTGAAAGTACTTAGAAAAATTGAAAGAACAAGGTGGTGAAGGGTGGGATTTGTGAAGGAAATGGGTTCAAGAGCGGTTTTAGACTTTGGGATTGAGTTCTGACAGGTTAATAAGGTGTTAGGAGCGACCCATTGCCTAAGGACGTCTAATCCCAGGTTGGCAAAAATCCGGGATGTTACAGTGGAATTTCTTGGACTGGTCGAGCTAGTGCTAGGACTAGTCGAACATAGTCTAGGACTAGTCGAGAAATAGTCTATTCACTTATAAAATGAGTTAATTGAATTATGCATTCAAAATGACCTACCCTAAAGTCAATCTAGGGTCATTTGTACCTTGTTAGTGAAGTATGAACACGAGTCTTCTTTTTCTTTAGTTGATAGTCGTTCTTTGAAATTCGCGAAGCTTGAGATCTTGTCATAGGATGAAGCTTGAACTTGAGACTCTTAAAGATTGAAATTGACTAACGTTGAAGCTTGAACTTGAGTATCAAAATCTAGAGACGTTGTCTTGACTTGTACGAAGCTTTGAAAATCTTGAACTCCTGAAACTTGAAAGCTTGAATTCACAATTGATATTGTACATAAACATGAACAAGTCATCTTACCTTTGAAGTTTTTGAACTAAGGACCCTTGTCTTTGAGAGATGCACAGACTTCATTATGTAGATGAGCTACACAAGACACAGATTCCAAGAGAGGTTTTGGCACTACAAAATTTGACAATATAGGAGCTAGAAACCATAGCACTTACAATTTTTATGGGAAGTAAGTTGATTTTCACTGAGGACATTGAAAAACATGATATAGATACTTATACTCTGATTTAATCCTATTTGATAAATTGCTTATGTGATTCGGCTCTAGGTTTTCAAAATCTCACTTTCGTATCTTAATTCTACCCATTCATACTTAACTGTACAAAAGATTGTTTTCTTAAATAGATTTTGGACATTGAGCATTGAGGTTTATTTCACATATACTTTGCTTGGGACTAGCAAAATGGTGGTTGGAGATTGTGTTAAGGGTCAAATATTACATATTATCCCCCATTTATATCTTAGTTTTATGAATATGATATTGCTTAATGTCCTATTTTACTTATGTTTATGTTGCAAGGTGAATTTAAGAGCTTGGATTAGAAAAGGTGCTCAAAGCATGGATTTGATGCTCAAAGATCACCGAAGAAAAGAATGAATCTTAGGAAATAAAGATTGAAGATTTCAAGGTCCCAAGATTCAAGAAAACCAAGTGGAGAAGAAAAGAAGTCGAAAGAACAAGTGCAGAATTCTCGTTAACTGTGTCATCGATCACCTTTCAATGACATCGAAGCTACCATTTGATGACATCGAACATGGGCCGATGACATCGAATTTATGGATAGAAATCGAGTTGGTCACTGAGCAAATTGAAGACATTATTTGATGATTTGAGGGCTTTTTCGATGACTCGAAGCTTTGCTCGATGACATTGAAGCCAGTTCGATGACATCGATATTTTTATGGATTTTCGGCAAAACTTGCTGGACATATTGGGTATAATGTTCGATTACTCGAAGTCTTCCTCGATGACATCGACGAACTACTCGATGACATTGAATTTTCTGGAAATTATTGGATTAACTCACTGGACTATTTTGGACGCATTCTCGATTCCTTGAACACCTTTCGATGACATCAAAGACACCTTTAATGAAATCGAAGGTAGGTTCGATGACATAGAAGGTTACGCGGTCTGGATAAAGTTACACAGTGCAAAAAAGCACGGGTTCAAGACACCTTCGAAGACATCGAAGGTAGTTCGATGTCATCGAACAAGTTACGTAGAGTTACGTAGAGTGCATAAATTTGAGGCGGTTTCCGAATTTTCTTAAGTCGGTTCAGAAGGAGGTGTTGCACAACTATAAACAGGAGTTACCAGGGCATCGCTAGGCATCATCTAGGGTTTGGAGGAGTGAAGGACAAGGGTGGAGAGCCATCGCCATGCACCTTTCTTCCTTTCTTCCTTAGTTTTCATGCTTTCTTCTAGGGTTTTGAATTGAATCATGTCTATGTGTAATGTCTCGAAAAATCCCGTACAAAGGCCCGAGTACCACCTCAGGCAGAAATCACTCAAGACCAAATCCTTTAGAAATTAGACGAGGATTAACTAGTGTTAAAGTAGATTACATACGAAATCCGCACTAATCACTTTAAATACGATCTGTAAGACCCAAAACTTGTGGAATTGTCGACGCTACATTACCCAAAAATCTAGGATCAATCTCATTACCCGACTGCTCTCAGGAGCCTCACGAAACTCCGTATCAGATCTGAACCGCACATCGAAAGTCCGAATAATACAAAGTTATAGAATTAGGACTGGGCTTGACAACCATCTCGGAAGTTAAAACCAAATAGTGTCCCAGGGCTATTCGCTTGAGCCCGGAGCGAGGAGTGTGAGAAAACGTAGATTTCTTTAGAAATTAAATCTAATTTAAGTAATTTGAGACTTGTCGCTTGTGGGCCAAATACAAGCAATCAGACCATCGGAATCTGACCCAAATACACCCTCAGATCAGGGAACATTTCCCATACATGTCCGTGTACTTGTAACCCTGATCGAGTTTCAGTGACCGTTGAACTGAAACTGGTCCGCCACGTGTGATCTGGGAACTCGACTGGAACAAAAACTTAACTCGACCTAGATCCAAGGTTGGTGAGCTTAAGTCCGACTTTTGGCTCAAGGGGGGGCTCCAGACGTGCTCCGTTGAGACGGAACAACCTCACTTTGGCTATAACATAGGTATACCATGACCCTGAGTCTAATTTGGTGATTTTTTAGCCTATATAAGGACCTTAAACCCTCTCTCATTCAACCCATACGAATTTGAGAGAAACCCTAGGAGAGAGAAGAGAGAAAAGAGAGAGAAAGTGTGAGAGTTGTAGGAGAAAGATCCTGATACTCTACCCTGCTATCCTGCGTGCTTAACCATCACATCTAATCGCTTTTCCGACGATTCCGACTTGGTTCCTAGGTAAGAAAAACTTAACCCTAATCTGTTCTAAGGTTTCCAATGTTGCAAGTAGCGAAATAGCTGACTCAACTCGTGATTTAGGTCGTCATATCAATCTCGACAAAGAGTTAGCACTTTTGTCAAGTTCGTTACGCTTCTACGGCGTAAGGTGCGGACTATAGACGTATAGGTTATGGTTTTCAAAGCTTTCAATGCCAGATAATGATAGATTCATGATCTGGATGTTATTTCACATGTAAAATGTGTTGTTCGTTTTACGATTCTGTTACGTATGCAAATTATGGCGTTTAGTGTATTCGGTATATTTGTAGAAAATACCGTATACGTACAATATATGAAAGTGTGTTTGCCATGATTAATCGCTAGGTGTATATGCTATATATGTGTGTAACACTTTCTCAGCGAAAGGATTCGCCCTAATACATGTTTTTGCTAATATATGTTATGTATGTTAAATAAGTGTAGTCTAAGTGTTTGTGAAAATGCTTGTATGAGTAAGTACTTAAGAGATAGTGCTTTAGGTAGGTGTTGAGATAGGATTCTCAAATACCTTAGGGATGTGTATGATTTCCTCCATGCAAGTTGTTTAATTTAATCACTTATGAAATGTATGTGTTGTATTTCCTGCTTACATTGTGCTTTATAACATGCTTGTTAACATGTTTGAATTACTTGTTAATTATGTTTTGACTACTATACATGCTTTCTAGTTATGGATTGAACGTGATTGGGACTAAGTTATAGTTCAGGCAATTGGTAATAGGCTTGAAGTCGTGGCTGAGATTGTAGGGCGTGTTTGTCGAACCCTAGTCGTGTGTTGGTCGTCGGCAGTGGTTAGGCCACACGAAGTGCTTATGCACTTCATGTCGATCGATGCAATGTGCGCTCCTATTAGTCGAGCTCGCCAAGTAACCCGATGTGCCATTATATGTTCACCATGTTTGGATGCTACTGCTTGAACCTAAGGTACTAAACTTACCAATGTAACCCCGTTAACCTTGGTACCTCGATCCGCTAAGACTCATGAGTCGGGCATGGTGGTATGGGACACCGTGGTAGAGTTGTCGGCCTACGCTGGGGCCACGTGCCTTCCCGTAGTGACCAGTGAGCAACCTAGACTCGTGAGCCGAATATGGTGGTATGGGACACTGTATTCGAGCTGTCGGCCTACACTGATAAGGTGATGGGGGAGTGGTGTAACGATTGTGTGTAACAGCCCTGACAGCCCTTTATAGTGACCTCGTGCATACTCTGAATCTGCGGAGAGGCGACGAGGCTTCCCGTTGTAAACAGAGTATAAACTAGGCCTGTATTGATAAGGTGATGGGGGAGCGGTACAACGAGTGCGTGTAACAGCCCTGACAGCCCTTTACATCGACCTAGAACCGCATCATCATATGAGATTCTCTAGGACTGACGACCCTAGAAAGGATCATTGTTTGGGAATGATATAAGGGAGGTACCTTAGTTTTCCATTACTGCAGTATGAAAAGGACTAATAATAACTCGGTAATCACGCTCATAACATAGCACTGCATGTGCCTGGAAGATGTGGGGCACTGAGGGATGAACGCATGCCGTGGACGTAAGATGGTGTCGCACGAGGGAGCATTGGCGAGGGCATGCATCATGACTGCATTCCATACTTGCATTAATAAGAGTATTTAGGAGTGTTTAATTGTACTGCTTTATCGATATTGCTTGACTGAATTGATAACATGTTAACCTATGCTTTATTGTTCCAGTGAGTTAGCTACTCACTTCCACGTTACGGGACGGTGTTCTGGACACCCACTAGACTCTGTCTTAGATGTAGGTATCGACGAGACACAGAAGGCTGAGCCTGATTACTACGATGATCAGGATGAGTTCTCTTACATGCAGTTCTCTAGAGGCTTCGCTTAGGCCATTCAGATGACGGGACTACAGGGTTTACCATTATAATTGTACCACTTTGTTGGCATTTGATTTTGAAACTAATACATGTATATGGTGACTCAGTATGGTGTTCATACTCTGTAGACCGATTGTGACCGTTTCTGGCTTTATATACATTTATATACATCTTTCAGTCTTCCGCTTGCGTTTTAACTTGATCTGGAGTATGAATTACTGTTTTGGTATAATCCCACTCATGATTAATGCACTAACACATACAACATTCAATCATAAGCATTTATGTTGCATAAGTGATGTTTTGGAACTCGGGTGTTGAGTTGCTACTCGACCCCCGATTTTCAGGGCTTTACAAGTTGGTATCAGAGCATGATTTGGATTAAACCGGACCTGGGTTATGGTCACACACGACGTACACCGATGCTTTTGAACTTTAGCGGGTGTGAAGAAATGTAAAAACAGTCCTAGGTGTCCCCGTTTCGCCAAATGGTGAAGTTCACCGAAATCGACCATTTTGTTTGAGTCCGTACTCATCCATGATCACATGAGGTGACCCCGAATCACTCCTAGACCGTCAAACGACGGGTCTAGATCATAAATTACCCCATCCAAGCTGTTAATAGTCGGTAAACGAAAGTATACATTAGAAATTACCCGAAAGGCCCCGAAGCGACTCGAATCGGAGTCTGGGGCCAAACGGTACACTCCGGGGGGACCCACTATGGACCCAGGTCCTCAATTGCACCCCGGGAGGGGGTGACCACCGCCCTGCCCCAGCGGCACCACGGCCAGTCCAGAGGATTGCGGCGGCACCGCGCCTACCATGGTGCAACGCGGTCCGGTTTGTCCGGGCCTATCGGGCCAATGCGGGCCGGTGCCAGGTCAACCTCTAGACACGTGTGAGGCCCACGAAATCTTATGGGGACCCCTATTTCTATCCCTTTTGCTCCCCTCTTTCATTTCCTACCCCTCCAAGTCTCTCTCCCTCTCTAAAATTTCAAATTTCTCTCTCAAATCTCCCCTACATTCTTCCATTTCTCCATTTACCTTCACATCACACACCCCTCCACCGATTCCAGCAAACCCCCTCTTCTATCTGACTCGTTTTCTGTGGTTTGAGTCCACCAAATCCTATTTTTGTGGCTTAACATCTCACAACTCAACAATTTACCTCCATCCAACACTCCAATGGCATTGTTTGAGCTGGTAACTACCATCTTCTCCATTTCTACTTTTCTTTCTCTTATGGGAAAGACAAAAGACGCCGTAGATGAAGTCGGGCCTAGTCGCCCAACCCGTCCAAGAAGGGGGTCGAGCGTCAAAGCTAGCACAAGCGTCGTCCGTGAGCACAGGTCAAAGCGGGACCTTGATCCCCAAATCCCGATAGAGAGAGCGCTACCGATAGGCTTCGAATACGGTTGGTTTGGTGACCGCAGGGTTGTCCTTGAAGCTCACGTAGATGAGAGGTTGTTTGGGCTACACCCAATTATAGACTGCTTGGAGGACGTTGAGTGGGGTCTCATGTTCGAAGCTAAGTCTCACACATGTGAGAATACGGTTCGTGCTTTCTATGCCTATATCCGAGACCCATCGCTAGAACCACTACAGTTTACTGTTTCCATCACAAGGCGGGATTACACAATCAACGTGGACTTAATGTCCCGGGTCATGGGAATTTCACGTGGTGAAGTACATGCTGGTGAGGATTATTTCAAGAGTGTGCGAGAAAGAGACCGTCGTACGCGATACCTATGTGGCCGACTGGTTCCCTGAACCAGAGCAACTGTCTCCCATCAACGGAATTGACAGATGATTTTCGTTTGCTTCACTACATTTTCACGTACAATGTGTATCCACGCTGGGGTAACCGCACTGAATGTACCCGATTGATGGTAGACTTCCTGTACAGGGTGGGACATGGGGATAAGTTGTGCCTACCCACGTTCGCCCTATTCCAGATAATCCAGACCGCTCGATCTATCAGAAATGACATCTCTCTCCCGTTCAGCCGTCTGGTATATAAGATTGCTCGAGAGGTCGGCTATAGACTTAACATGGATGATGTTGCGCCAATCCGAATTATAAGCGATGCTACGCTTAACAACATGGGGATCGGCCCTCGACAGCGCCAAGCCCGACTCGACGAGTATGAGGAGGAGTCCAATAGCGAAGGGGAGGAAAGCATTGATCTAGATGAGGAGAGTGAGGAAAGAAGTGGTGATGGGATAGAGGAGGAACAGGAAGAAGAAGAAGAGGCCCAGGATATGGAGGAGAGCTCCCCTCCTACGCCACCAAGGCAGGACACTGATCGGGCTGATAGGGATGCTCATATAGCTCGACTTGAGGAGGATCATGCTACCCTATGACAGGGTCAGGCAGCCCTACGACAGGATATTATGGATCTTCGGGGCCTTGTGAAGAATAAGTTCAAGAAAGTAACTCGCGCGTTGAAAACTATCATGTGCTGCCTGAAGGATAAGGGTGCCCCTTCTCCTTCACCAGACTCGGATGCTTAGTCATCCATGCCGGTATCTTGCAACTCATTTTGGTTACTGATTTAGGATATGTTTGTGTTTTCATGTTGATAGGCCTAGTAGTGCCGTAGTTATCAACATGCAGCCTCTTTTGCTATAAAGTGTGTGGAATGCTTAAGTGATTATGTATTGTATTGCTATGCTTTATCTTACATGTGTTACACCTTATGTTATATAGGGCATGTCACGAAAATATACGCGGAGCACGACACACCTCATACTCACTGATACGATGGACCAGGCTCCTTCCCACAGAGATGGTCGTACGGACCCTAGTTTGGGCCCAGATCGTGAGACTATACCTGCGTCTCAGCCTCCACTGGTCCTACAGCTGGACTAACACCTTATACACCACCGGTTTGGGAGCAGAACTGTGCGTCTTCCTCAACGTAGTACTTGCCTCAGCCTGCCCCACCTACTGATAGGTTTGAGTAGATGATGATGTTGATGCAGCAGCAACACCAGCAGTTTTTTGCCACTATTGCAGGGGGCTTATCTCAGGGTGGGAGTGTGACTCCACCTTCACCATTTGTACATTCTGCTGAGACTGCAAAGCCTTCTGCTTAAGCTAAGGATGTGCCTCCGCCTGCACCTGTTGCGTACCCTACGGGGAATTTGGGTGCTAGTGGCCTTCTCGAGCAATTCCAGCACTTGAGGCCTCCTACTTTTACAGGTTCTCACAGACCCGAGGAGGCTGAATATTAGCTAGACCGCATCTCCAAGATGCTACGGATGCTGCATTGTACCGAGTCAGAGCAGGTTGAGTTGGCCACCTTTATGTTTGAGAATGAGGCTAGTCTGTGGTGGGATAGTGTACTGCGTACTGTTGCAGTTGACTACATATGGACATGGGCAACTTTCGAGTTTCATTTCCATGAAAAGTACTACCCTCAGACCTACCGACATGAGCGGGAGAATGAGTTCTTACGTCTCAGGCAGGGAGGCATGACAGTTACTGAGTACGAGCATCGATTTACTGAGTTGGGCAGATATGTCCCTACGATATTTACTGACGAGCAGATGCGGATACGACATTTTTCTGAGGGCTTGCGACCTGACATTAGGTTGAAGATGTGCTGTGTCAGCATACCCTCCTATGCCGAGCTGGTACATATGTCTATGCGGGCAAAGAAGGATGTAGAGAGACTGACACGCTCTCGTGGCCCTATGGTTACTAGGCCACGACCAGATATCCAGAGCAGGCCATTCCTCGGCAAGAGGCCTCGTATTGACTCTTCTCCCAGGATTGCCACACCAGTAGTTTCGATGAGGCATCCAGGTGTGACCAGTTCTTACTATGGGAAACCGGGTTACCCTGCAGAGAGTTGCTTTGCACGGATGAGAGACAGCGGGTTTTCAACACCACAGAGGATTGATCGTTCTCGCCCTCAGGCTTTATCGGCTCCACCACTACAGACAGCACCTGCACATCCATCCTTCAGACCACCTACACCTCGTTTTAGGCCGCCACAGCGACCTATGGTGCCTCAGCCCAACCGACCTCAGCAGGCACGCATTCATGCACCTACAGCGGAGGAGCCAGAGACAGCACCTTCAGCACCTATGGCCTTCGAGGTCACTGCACACGTCCAAGGTATTCCTGTCTTCTTATTGGTGGACACAGGGTCCACTACCTCTATGATCTCATGTACGGCAGTCAAACGACTGGGTTTGGATACTGATCCTACGAAGGGAGTGAGGGTCATCACTGCCACGGGGACTTTCTCTGATGTTACTAGTATGTGTGAGGGCTGTCTGATAGACTTTGGTGGCAAGACGATACTAGTCAACCTAATCGTCGTCCCCCTATTTCGTTACGACGTTATTTTCAGTATTGTAACACCCCGTACTTTGTGGTACTTGGGTGTTACCATGTAACCTAATTTAGAATAAGTATAAATCTAATTCGTCTAAACGTTCACAAGTTCTAGTACAAGTCTGACCATTCAGAGCAATATTCACCTCTAGAAAAAGATATACATTCGTCGATTTTTGATGGATCACTACATCATCAAGTCACTCTAATTTTTAGGATTTCAATCACCCTGAACCTGTACTCTAATTCCAATTTAAAAATATAAAAATAATAGTGATAATAAATAATTATAATAATATAAGAACCAATATTTTTTTACACTAAACAAGGAGTTCGACCCGCTTAACGACATGGATCCATCAAACCCTTCATAAGAAGTACTTGGTCGAGCCCTGCTTGAGATCTGACAATGCAGATCCTGTAGATCATCGTGTGGGCCCCACTTTTGATCGTTGCGTGTACACAAAACCATGTACGCCGGCAGCGCATGAGAACTAGTATTGGGTCAAGCTGGTGTTGACCCGAAACAAACCAGAAAAAGCGAAATTTCTCCCGCATTTCCCTGCCTCTCGTAATTTCGAATCCAACCGACCGTTGTCATCACGAAACGATCCACCTTCATGATCATATTGGATGATCCAAACCGTCTATCTTGTAGCCCAGGGAATTCTGATCAAAACCAAGCTTTCACACATGTTGATAGGCACTCATGTGCACACAATTTTCACTGGTAGTAGAAGCCTCGTGTAGCTAGCCTTCCGAAAACAGAAAGATTATCTTCCTCTCCTTTCCACGTTGGCATGCGCATGCGTTGGCTCTTGAAATCTCGACCCTCCACCTCAGCAAATCCCTGCCTTACAATCCACGTAGACTTTAGGGCTCCCATCCTTTCACAAGAGCCGCCACCACTGCATATTGAGACCGAGACTTAAAATGTTAATGGCAATGCATCTAGTGGGTCCCACAGTGATAGGTGAACTCATCCAAACCATTCATATGAATCAGATCATCAGATCGGCCACTCATCATGAAACCGCCATTACAGATGAGATCTTCTTCTCCATTTAACCGTAGACACCCATCACTAGGAAATGGACCATTTTCCCTAATCTGAGCCATTCATTTGACGACCTAAAACCTCAGATGGACAATCATGGTGCTAGATTATGTCCATGAAAACATGATTCGGTTATAACAATGCAAAACGGCACACCTTAGCAATTAAACACTGTAACAAATCTCTGGATTAGTTAAACTTTCGAAACCTCTAGAAGAGGTTAATAGGGCCTTTATAAGGCTTCCTTTTAGGGCATCCTTTCCAAAGATGGAAAGAGATAGAGAGAGGGAGGATAGAGCGCCGTTCGTGTTGTACTGAGTCGACTCAGCTCGACCAAAACTGTGTCGGGATGGCTCGGGAATGGGTCGTTGGTCTATCTTCCAGCATAGGAAAAGAAAGAAGAAAGCATGGAAGAAAAGAGAGAAAAGAGAAAACTAAAAAGAAAGGAAATGGAAAGAGAGTGAGATGGTGTGTCTGCCTCCACTGGATCGAGCTCCCAACTGGCCGTCTGAGACACCTCAGCCTCGTCGCTGGCCCTGTTGCAAATAAGCTCTAGGTCCTACCTCAGTTCAGGTGATGAAATCAAAAACCACCCCTATCTCAACTTATTTCCAACGAACTAGTAAACTGACCGAATCCTCTGTTATTGCTGGTTCGACTCACTCGGCCGACTGTGTCCTCAGTCACTTCCAACTCGGTCACGAGTTGGCGTGACTCATAACTGCATGTCTGGGTGAAAACTCCCATTTGGATCAACAACAGTGGCCGGTCTGCCTCGAGCTCCAATCAGCGCTTGGAACCAATCTCGGGTGACTCTATTATCTCAGCTATTCCACACCTATCTGCCTGTGGATCCCGACCATTTGATTTTCAAAACTCACCCGACCCTCTGACGAGTTAACTCACCCAAGCTTCCCAACTGATTCGTTCCAGTTATGACTCGCTGATGCCAAAAGTCATCTGGTGACAATGTTGGTTCATCAGACCCAAGGGGGCTGATAATCTTACACCAAGCTAACTGCCTTGGGCCCTCACTCAACTAGTTTAAGATTGGGAGTCCGACCGAGTCAACTCAGCCGTGACTCATTGGATCTTTGTAACCTCCCATCCAGGGCTGTTTACAAGTGTAAACCTTATAGAATACTCACTTTCAATTGATTTCAAATCAACTAAGTAATGACGACCCTATAACCATTACAGGTATAGAAATTGATTCACAACTGCCCCAGTTAGGAAGTCAAAAACCCCATTACAAGAAAGATTGAATCAGGTGGAACACTCATCCAAGGTGAGGGGCATCCCCCATAGCTTCTTCCTTTCGCTAATTTCCATATGGATTAAATCTCTAATGTACAGAATCATTGATTCCTAGCTATTGTGACTTTCTTGGATTAATCTTTTAATGTCATATTTCCTTAAAATTATGTGCATGATGTATTATTTTATAAACTCTTATTTTATTATACATTGTGAGTAGTATGAAGATTGAGCATGGGGAGAGTCCTTAAGGGATATAGAAGGACTCTTAGATAATCTGAATGATATGACCTCACTTGAACATTTACATGACTCTTGGTGAGCCCTCCTTTGAATATAATGAAATCATGAAAGTACATATGGAATGCATAGTTGGATATTTGAAAGTTGAAGGCCATCACTATTCTATCAAAGTAATATATATATGTGTCATGGTGCATAACATCCATGCATGACATGTGAGCTTTTCCGAGTGTTCATCGTAAGTCACATCTTGTTAGGTTGTGCAAGGTTCTATTCCCTAAGTCCAACCATCAGGCTTGTGCACTTGTACACTTTGGGCCGCTCTTTCTTTACATGAGGCTTTTCCAGGATTTTATCTCCTCGGGCATACCCCAAGTATTTTTCCAGGAGGTCGTCCTTGGGCGCACTCACCTTCATGGCCTTTTCCAAGTAGTTTATCTACCTTGGGCGGTCTTTTATTCTGACAGCTAGATGTGCATACCCAGATCTGTGACTTGAGCATACATTCATACACACATACATTCATTTATAATTTCATGATTAGTCTCCTTGTAATTTGAATATGTTGTATATGTATTTGTATTGCCCTGTGAATTATATATGAATTGTTAATCTATTTTGGGATGATGTGTTATAGTTGAATCCATGAAGGAAGTTCCCACTGAGTTTTCACTCACCCAATCGTGCGGTTGCACCAAATAGACAGAGGTTTGATGAACAGGTGGACACCCCTATGACGAGATTCCAGGGACGACTGAGGTGGAGTTTGGCGAGGAGGGCCTCTAGGCCGAAGTAGTTGAGTCGTTGGAGCTTAACTGATATTCTAGGATTTACGTGCTTACATAATTCAGACTATATTTTTTGTTTAAGTTATAGAAATATTTCCCCTGTTGTGGGATTTCGTTTTGCTTTCACTTGTATTAAACTTCATTGTAATTACTCTTGATATCCTTAGTTTATGCAATGTTGCCTTATTCCATGTTATGAAATTTGCCGCTATTTAGATGAATGTTAGTCCACTTCATGACGTAATACTCGGGTTCTCGTACCCGAGCGACTATCCTCGGGTTTTGAGAACCAGGGTGTTACAGGTATGGATTGGCTTACTGAGATGCGAGCAGAGATCGATTGCTAGACTAGGATGGTGACAGCCCACGGGCCGAAGGGCACGAGTTTTACTTTCCCTGTTCAGGTCAGTCACATTTCTCGATTGAGATGTTACGCTTCTTCACTGAAGAATATTGATGGTCCGACGCTTGTGGATACGCCCATAGTCAGAATTTGACCGCCTTGCTAGGCTTGACAACCATCTCGGAAGTCAAAACCAGATAGTGTCCCAGGGCTATTCGCTTGAGCCCGGAGCGAGGAGTGTGAGGAAACGTAGATTTCTTTTGAAATTAAATCTAATTTAAGTAATTTGAGACTTGTCGCTTGCGGGCCAAATACAAGCAATCAGACCGTCGGAATCTAATCTAAATACACCCTTGGATCAGGGAACATTTCCCATACATGTCCGTGTACTTGTAACCTTGATCGAGTTTCAGTGACCGTTGAACTGAAACTGGTCCGCCACGTGTGATCTGGGAACTCGACTGGAACGAAAACTTAACTCGACCTAAATCCAAGGTTGGTGAGCTTAAGTCCGACCTTTGGCTCAAGGGGGGCTCCAGAAGTGCTCCGTTGAGACAGAACAACCTCACTTTGGCTATAACCTAGGTATACCATGACCCTGAGTCTAATTTGGTGAGTTTTTAGCCTATATAAGGACCTTAAACCCTCTCTCATTCAACCCATACGAATTTGAGAGAAACCCTAGGAGAGAGAAGAGAGAAAAGAGAGAGAAAGTGTGAGAGTTGTAGGAGAAAGATCCTGATACTCTACCCTGCTATCCTGCGTGCTTAACCATCACGATCTAATCGCTTTTCCGGCGATTCCGGCTTCGTTCCTAGGTAAGAAAAATCTAACCCTAATGTGTTCTAAGGTTTCCAATGTTGCAAGTAGCGAAATAGCTGACTCAACTGGTGATTTAGGTCGTCATATCAATCTTAACGAAGAGTTAGCACTTCTATCAAGTTCGTTACGCTTCTACGGCGTAAGGTGCGGACTATAGACGTATAGGTTATGGCTTTCAAAGCTTTCAATGCCAGATAATGATAGATTCATGATCTGGATGTTATTTCACATGCACAATGCGTTGTTCGTTTTACGATTCTGTTACGTATGCAAATTATGGCGTTTAGTGTATTCGGTATATTTGTAGAAAATACCGTATACGTACAATATATGAAAGTGTGTTTGCCATGATTAATCGTTAAGTGTATATGTTATATATGTGTGTAACACTTTCTCAGCGAAAGGATTCGCCCTAATACATGTTTTTGCTAATATACGTTATGTATGTTAAATAAGTGTAGTCTAAGTGTTTGTGAAAATGCTTGTATGAGTAAGTACTTAAGAGATAGTGCTTTAGGTAGGTGTTGAGATAGGATTCTCAAATACCTTAGGGATGTGTATGATTTCCTCCATGCAAGTTGTTTAATTTAATCGCTTACTTATGAAATGTATGTGTTGTATTTCCTGCTTACATTGTGCTTTATAACATGCTTGTTAACATGTTTGAATTACTTGTTAATTATGCTTTGACTACTATACCTACTTTCTGGTTATGGATTGAATGTGATTGGGACTAAGTTATAGTCCAGGCAATCGGTAACAGGCTTGAAGTCGTGGTTGAGATTGTAGGGCGTGTTTGACGAACCCGAGTCGTGTGTTGGTCGTCGGCAGTGGTTAGGCCATACGAAGTGCTTATGCACTTCATGTCGATCGATGCAATGTGCACTCCTATTAGTCGAGCTCGCCAAGTAACCCGATGTGCCATTATATGTTCACCATGTTTGGACGCTACTGCTTGAACCTAAGGTACCAAACTTACCAGTGTAACCCCATTAACCTTGGTACCTCGATCCGCTAAGACTCATGAGCCGGGCATGGTGGTATGGGACACCGTGGTCGAGTTGTCGGCCTACGCTGGGGCCACGAGCCTCCCCGTAGTGACCAGTGAGCAACCCAGACTCGTGAGCCGAATATGGTGGTATGAGACACTATATTCGAGCTGTCGGCCTACATTGATAAGGTGATGGGGGAGTGGTGTAACGATTGCGTGTAACAGCCCTAACAGCCCTTTGTAGTGACCTCGAGCATACTCTGAATCTGCGGAGAGGCGACGAGGCTTCCCGTAGTAAACAGAGTATAAACTAGGCCTGTATTGATAAGGTGATGGGGGATCGGTGCAACGAGTGCGTGTAACAGCCCTGGCAGCCCTTTACGGTGACCTAGAACCGCATCATCATATGAGATTCTCTAGGACTGACGACCCTAGAATGGATCATTGTTTGGGAATGATATAAGGGAGGTACCTTAGTTTCCCATTACTACTGTATGAAAAGGACTAATAATAACTCGGTAATCACGCTCATAACATAGCACTGCATGTGCCTGGAAGATGTGGAGCACTGAGGGATGAACGCATGCCGCGGACGTAAGATGGTGTCGCACGAGGGAGCATTAGCGAGGGCATGCATCATGACTGCATTCCATACTTGCATTAATAAGAGTATTTAGGAGTGTTTAATTGTACTGCTTTATCGTTACTGCTTGACTGAATTGATAACATGTTAACCTATGCTTTATTATTCCACTGAGTTAGCTACTCACTCCCACGTTACGGGACGGTGTTCTGGACACCCACTAGACTCTGTCTTAGATGTAGGTATCGACGAGACACAGAAGGCTGAGCCTGATTACTACGATGATCAGGATGAGTTCTCTTACATGCAGTTCTCTAGAGGCTTCGCTTAGGCCATTCAGATGACGGGACTACAGGGTTTACCATTATAATTGTACCACTTTTTTTGGCATTTGATTTTGAAACTAATACATGTATATGGTGACTCAGTATGGTGTTCATACTCTGTAGACCGATTGTGACCGTTTCTGGCTTTATATACATTTATATACATCTTTCAGTCTTCCGTTTACGTTTTAACTTGATCTGGAGTATGAATTACTGTTTTGGTATAATCCCACTCATGATTAATGCACTAACACATACAACATTCAATCATAAGCATTTATGTTGCATAAGTGATGTTTTGGAACTCGGGTGTTGAGTTGCTACTCGACCCCCGATTTTCAGGGCATTCCACTATGGTTGGCTAAATCCCTTAGCCAGGGCTAAGGGTTGAAGCTTGCAGCATGATTAGGATGTTTTTCTTGTTTGATTCTTGTTCATGTTGAACCTCTTTCATTCTAATTCGATATTTAAGGAATACTTTTAGTTTTTAATAGTTTGTTGTGACTCAAATTACAATGGATCTGCAATAGCTTTGAGTATCTTCTTTTTCTGAATTGAGATTATGAAGTTAGTAAATCCTATTGTTCACCATCATCCCTTAGGCATGGTTTGGTGATGAAATCTCTTCTAACCTTCATAATTCTCCTATGTTGGTTGTGGATTGGTAAATTATGTTGTTTACCATTGTCTCTAGGGCATGGTTTGATGATGAAATCACTTTCAATCCTCACAACTCTCATCCATTGAGAATTAGGTCAGTGGAAGTTCAGTTCTGATCTTATTGATATATCTTCCAATTGGATAGGATAGGACTCCAATTCCAATTGAGTTCCTTGAATTAAATAAGGAAATATCGTAATAGCTATAAGTGGATCCCTGGAAACCCTAGTTCCCACCTTTGAATTTTTAAAGTTTCTAATTAAATACTTCACAATTACTTCCTTTGATTCCCAATTTAGATTTAGATCTTCTTTTAATTTTGATTCTAGTTACTTTCATAATACACACGAGATTAGTCCCTGTGGATTCGACCTTGGTCTTACAGAGATTATTACTATATCGCGACCCTACACTGGAGGTTGTAAACACAGTCATGTCACGACTTAACCCTCATATCATTTATGAGGACTGAAATGGAGAGCTAGCGATATCCTAAAGGGGGGGGGGGGTCAATAGGACAATGCCAAATAATCGAAATAAATGCGAAATATGTAAAGATTACAAAAATCTCAATTACTTGATTATTGATACCTTGATTCCAAATAATTCGTAGGACAACCTTTGTAAGAACCGTATCCTAGTCTGTACTGTTCCTTAGACTCCCACGATCCTCCCCGTCAAATTCAGGCGACCCGCAACCTATAGACAGCGTTTGTATGTGACCCTAAGTCGCATCTCGTAGATCTGAGTTGGCTCGACTCAAGACTTGTACCCTAGCGACCGCGTCATCGCCATGGTTCCAATGCCGCGTCTTGTGCACTGTTGCGATATCTAAGCCAGGAGTTGTGGGCCCGCATTTATCTCGAGGAAACGCCGCACATTGCGAATCTCGAGAGAATATCTACACAATCTATCACATTAATCAATCAAGTACTAGTCAAGTACACATCCCATCACTAGTCATGCTTCCTTTCTCCCCAAAACAAGAACTTACCCTCCTAAGTCAACTCTCATGTCACTCACACCCATCACTCCATCCCATTTCCCTTACAACCACACTCTCTCTCATTCTCTACCCATCCCAAGCAAGCAAGAGAGGTGAGAACGTCTAAGCATTCCAAGGAGAGAAGAACCCAAGTGTGTGGCCCACTTTCTACCACTAATCTCTCATCCCAACCCTTCAATCTTTATCATCCTCCATAAAAAAAGAAGCCTATCAGCTAAGGAAGCCAAAGAACCAAGAAGAAGATCCAACGGTGGGTGTTTATAGGACTAGATTTGTATTTTTGATGAGGGGCCAAGTGGGGCCTACCGATTGATGGTATGGATCCTATTTGGGACCCAAGGTGTGACCAATGGCCCACCTTGATATATATATGAATTCCATGATGAGGCCATTTTTCATGGACCCCACCATGATGTTTATTTGATGTCTAACATGTAAGGGGTCATCTAGACCCTACATTTGTGGTGGGGATGGTATCCCCATCTTGATTTGTTAATACAAGGGCCCACACGATTTAGGGCCCATCTTGATGTATGCATTGTAATTGCTAGAGAAGCTCATAGTGGCATGCCATCCACCAAGTGGGACGTACCTGCTGTCCAACCAGGGCCTACCCTGCTAATCACCTGGCTGTCCATTTTGGACAGACCTGGTTGAGAGGGAAAACACAAATATCAGCTTGACATCCCAAGTTGGTGGGCCACCACATGGACCCCACCTTGATTTATATATTATATCCACACCATCCAAGCACCGTAACACGGTGGGATTCACCTTGATATATGTGTTTTGTCAACACCGTCCAGATGGGACGGTGGGACCTACCTTAATGTAGGTTAGCTTGTGGGCCACATGTATGTGGACCCGACCTTGATGAAGGTGTTGCATCCACACTGTCCAACAATATGGACGTGTGGCCCACTAGATATATGTGTTGTATTTTCACATCGTCCAACACTTTAGGACGGTGGGACCCACCTTGATATGCATTGTATATCCACGACATCCCACACACGTGGGACCTTTGAAGTATCTATTTTAGCCCACACACGTGGGTCCCACATGATGTAAGTGTTTTATCCACATCGTCCAGGCCTGGGACAGTGAGGACCTGTTGCACGTGTGGTGTCCATACCGTCTAGCAAGGACGGTGGGGACCTGCTGCACGTGTGGTGTCCACACCGTCCAGCTAGGACGGTGGGACCCACCATGATATATGTGTTTCATCCAATTGTCCATCTGTTGGACGTCCAGACAGGGCCAGTAGCCCAGCAGGTGGGACGTAGATGGATGACGTCCAGCAGCTGTGGACCCCACGGTGATGTATTTTTTATCCACGTCGTCCAGTGGCTGTGGACCCACCATGATATATGTGTTTCATCCTAACCGTCCATCTGCTGGATGCTCGGACAGGGCCAACTGCCCAGTAGGTGAGACGCTACTGGACGACATCCAACAGTTGTGAACCCCACTGTGATGTGTTTTTTATCCACGTCGTCCAGCGGCTGTGGACCCCACGTGATGTATGTGTTACATCTCCACCATTTAGCTAGGATGGTGGGAACCACCATGATGTATGTTAATCCAAACCGTCCATTTGCTGGATGCCCAAACAGGGCCAACAACTGTAGGGCCCATCTGACTCATGCAGGGCCCACCTACTGTATTTAAGGCCCACTTGCTGATGTGAGGCCCATTGTGATGTATGAGGCCCACCATGATGTAGGCTGTGGGCCCCTTCGCCTTATGTAGGCCCACCACATATGGGTGATGGGCTCATGCTGTCCAACCATTTCCTAGATATTTGAAGGACCGAGGGCCCCATTATAATTCCGATTCCAAATGGACCGCACCTTAGCACAATGGTGGTTAAATGTCCACTGTTGTAAACTATCCTAGGGCCCGTTACTAAGCCAACTTTCACCCTTACCCTAGTGGGCTAACCCAAACCGTTGGGCCCCCACTTATGTTAGACTCACCCATTTGGCTAACCCAAACCGTTGGGCCCCCATTGTTAATGGTACTCCCACCACATCTTATATGAATATCCAAACCTTGAAGCCCACCTTGTGTGCTTACCAGGCCTCCATAGGGAAGCCCAGTTTAATAGTATGATAGAGAGGATGAGGAAGCCCACTCGTTGTTCATAATTTCACCCTCTTATCTCACCTTGATTGTATACCCATTAGACTGACCCTATGAGGCCCATTCGTGATGTTAGTATGCCATCTAGGCCATCCATTGTTGTAGGAGAGTACATCATCACCCCTTGTTGTAGATGGAAGAATATGTGGTATCCATTCTTTAGTACATCATCACCCCTTACCGTAGGTGGAAGAATATGTGGTATTAGATTTGGTATATCTACTGTGTAAAGACTACCTTGATACATGGGTTAGATCCACTGTCCTTTTAGTGGACCCCACCTCAGGATATATGTTATGCTTGTACATTGAGTAGGTTATGATAGTCTAACATGGACCATTCCATATAGACTTCTATATGTCTAGTGGAGCGTATCGTTTAGTCCCTACTCTCGTAAGTGACATACCGGCTAAGGCCGATCATCGCCTGTTATATCTGATAATCATGCTAGTGTACTTAGTCTAGTAGGACACACTGAGAACATGCTTAGTATTACATCATGATACATGTTATACGCATCATTTGTATGCCTGTTGTAAGGAATGTTTGATCATAGCATTGTCGTTGGGCTGAGTTATTTAGAAGACTCCTTGCGAGATGGAGTTTCCCCACATTATCGCGCGGTACACGCAGGTTGATGCATGACTGGATGATATCACTCATGCATCTCGTAATTTTTGTTACATGATCACTGTACGCCCTAGCGACACAAGGGCTGTGGCCTTCACAGACATATCGTGGATGACCAAATGGGACACCGAAAATGTTTAGGACTCAACATATGGGCACTTTGGATGTCAGTGGGTGAAAATCCCTAAACCTCCATGGCCAGGGGATGTTCCAACGTCTAGACCGAGTGGATACATGAGCGCCCGAGTGTCGAATACCAGTAGGTCGTGTCTCCTACTATGTCATGGTCAGTTGGAAGGGGGTGTGGCCTTGTCCGCCCGAGTGAGAGGGTTGTAAGCTAGGTTGAGTTTGACTAGCTCACAAATGGGTCCGCTATCGATGAGCCGGGTAGGCATTGGCAGACTGCTGGTCAGGCGGGTAGTGAGATCTCTTCCACTCACTGGGCTGTGCAGCTAGGGAGGTGGTAGCCAGTGTGAAATGTACTACACCCCGGTGATATGCCAGAGATGTACGGTACTGATTGTAAGAATTGTATCCTAATCCATACCGTTCATTAGGCCTCCGTGGTCCACCTGGTCGAATTCTGGCGACTCACGATTTCTTATCGGCGTTTGGGCACGATCTTGAGTCGTGTTCTATATATCAGAGTCAACTTGACTCGAAACTTGTACCCATGTGATTGTGCTGTCACTGCGGTTCTGACACCGCATCTTACGCGCCAAGGCGATACCCGGGCCAGGAGATGTGGGCCCGCATTCAGTTCGAGGAAAATGCCGTGCAATTACAAAATCCAAGAGAACATCACATCAATCTCATCAATCAGGTACACATCACTCCCATCACTCACACCCATCCCCAAGTACAACTACCCTCGCCAAAGTCAACTTTCTCTTACAACAAGGTACATCCATCACTCACCATCCCTCTCTCCCATCACTTCTCTCCCATCATCTCTCTCTCATTCTCTCTCTCCATTTTAAAGTAACTCCATGTGAACAACGTCCAAGCTCCCCAAAGAAGCTAGTGTGGCCCACCTTCCTACCTCCCATCTCCATCATCCAAAGATCATCTCGACTGTTGAAATCGTTTCCTTGAAGCTCTAGAGGCTATAGGCAGAAGAAGGAAGAGGAGATCAAAGGTGAGTGCTTTTCTTAGGGTTAGATTTATATGTTTTGCTTGGATTTGATGATTTGAGGACCCACTTGTGGTGGGACCCATCTTGATGTATGCATTGTATCATGGAGGAGCTCATAGTGGCGGAGATCCTCCCATCATCACCGCTCTCTCTCTCTCTCTCTCTCTCTCTCTCTCTCTCTCTCTCTCTCTCTCTCTCTCTCTCTCTCTCTCTCGGCGGCCCACCCTGATGAGCAGATTAGATCCACACCGTACATTAGTGGCAGCCACCTTACTACCCACAATGGGACCCACCTGATGTATGTTCCTTACATCTCCATTGTCCACCAGCAAAATCTGTGAGGCTGACCTTGATATATGTTATAGCTGGGCTGTCCATCTGTTGGACACTGGGCCAGCAGCCCAACAGTCCAGTAGGCGGACAACTGCTGCATCCACATTAACAAGATCTGTGGGCCCGATTATGAGGCATGTTTTGTATCCAAACCATTCATCCGTGTGGAAACCCATATGTGATGAATATGCCTTACATCCAGGCTGATGCTGGCATGTTATATATATATATATATATATATATATATATATATATATATATAAGATGGGCCCTCCGTGGGATTCCACCATGATGCATGGGTTTTATCCCTGGCCATCCGTTCTGGACGTTTTATATACATATATATATATATATATATATATGTATATATTAAATAATACTAATAATATTATATTAATATAAAGAGGTGGAATGGCCCACCTATGTAGGACCCACCTGATGGCAATGCTTTATCCACAACGTCCCACTAGGTGGGACCCACTGATGTATTTGTTACATCCCACCGTCTAGTACATGGACGGTGGGGATCCATCGTGTTGCATGTGTTTCGTCAACGCCGTCCATCCGGACGAAGAGAAAACACTAATATCAGCTGGATCCCTCCAGCTGGTGGGCCACCACGTGGGACCCGCCATTGTATATATGTTATACTCCCACCATCTATCTGTTTGGACGTCAATCCAACAGTTGTGGGACCTGCCTTGATGCATCTGTTCTTCCACCGTCCATCTGTGGACAGGTGGAAACCCACCTGATGTGTGCGGTCCACACCTACGTGGACCCTATCTTGATGTATTTCCGGCCCTTGAATGAGGCCCAATGTGACGTATGCGTGGCACATATAATTAAGCCCACTTGTTATGTATTTAAAGCCCAGATGGCGAGGGCTGATGTGATGAAATGAGACCCATTGATGCAGCCCACTTGATGTGTATGAGGCCCATTAGTGCAGCCCATTGATGCAGCCCACTTGATGTATATGGGGCCCATTAGTACGGCCCATTGATGCAGCCCACTTGATGTGTATGAGGCCCATTAGTGCGGCCCGTTAATACGGCCCACTTGATGTATTTGAGGCCCAATGGAGCGGCCCATTGATGCGGCCCACTTGATGTATATAAGGCCCTTGTGTAAGGCCTATTGTGACGTATTTGAGGCCCAAGTGGTGAGGCCCATTAAGATGTATTTTCGGCCCATATGTCATGGACCATTGTGATATATTTTCGGCTCATATGATGTGGCTCATTGTGATATATTTCTGGCCCATTGGTAACGCCCATTGAGATGTATTTTTAGCCCATATGTCGTGGCCCATTGTGATAATTTCCAGCCCATATGATGAGGCCCATTGTGATGTATTTTCGGCCCATTTGGTAAGGCCCATTGCAAAGTACATTAGCCCTTTGTGTGAGGCCATGGACCAATACATGTCCAACCCTATAAGGGCCACTCCTTGGGAGCAATGATGGTTAAACGTCTACATTGATGAGCGATGATGGTTAAATGTCCACATTGTGACCTTCCCTTAGGCCCTTTTTTAGGCCGATTCCAATTACGATCGTTGAGGCTGATTCCGATTTCGATTGTCAAGGCCGATTCCGATTCTGATTATCGAGGCCGATTATCGAAGCTGATTCTGATTGTTGAGGCCAATTTTGATTCTGATTGTCGAGGCCGATTATTTGTAAGTGTTATGGTTTCTAGGTCCTATATTGTCAAATTTTGTAGTGTCAAAACCTCTTAGAATCTGTGTCTTATCCAGCTCATCTACATAATGAAGAATGTGCATCTCTCAAGGACAATGGTCTTTAGTCTTTAGTTTAAGGACTTCAAAGGCAAGTGTACTTGTTCATGTTTAAGTACAACATCAAGTGTGAATTCAAGCTTTCAAGCTTCAAGGTTCAAGAGTTTCAAAGCTTCGTACAAGTCAAGACAACATTCCTAGACTTTGAATCTCAAGTTCAAGCTTCAATGTTAGTCAATTTCAAGCTTCAGAAGTCTCAAGTTCAAGCTTCATCATATGACAAGATCTCAAGCTTCGTGAACTTCAAAAAACGACTATCAACTGAAGAAAAAGAAGATTCAATGTTCATACATCATTAACAAGGTATAAATGACCCTAGATTGACCTTAGGGTAGGTCATTTTGAATACGTAATTCAATTAGGTCATTTTATAAGTGAATAGATTATTTCTCGACTAGTCCTAGGCTATGTTTGACTAGTCCTAACACTGGCTCGACCAGTCCAAGAAATTCCTCGATTAGTCCTAAGTTTGTTACAGATTTTCAGAATTTTTTGTTAAACCTCGACCAGTCCTGGAGACTGCTCGACCGGTCATATGAACAATGCTCGACTCGTGCTCGACCAGTCCTATAGCCTCGACTCAAAGTCCAGCAACTAAATCAGGTTCCACATGACCAGTCATGGACAGGTCACGACCAGTCGTGGAGGTCCCTCGACCGGTCGTGCAGGGCTTAGACCAGTCGTGGAACGACTTTATCTTATCGTGCCCAAATTTCAAAAATCTGTTGGTTCTACGACCAGTCGTGGAGACCTCAGGACCAGTCGAAGACGCGATTTCTTCACTTATAAATAGAGCACGAATTTCAGAGTTTTATATTCAATTAAAGCTAAATCAATACGCCACTCTGAGCGATAGGTTAGTAATCTTTTTAAAGCTATATTGTGCTCATTTAATATTCTCTTTTATTATCTTTCTTTGCATTTGATTTTGAATTTCCACATTCCAATTTTATTTGAAAGAGGGATTGTTATATTACCATTTCTTGGGATCAAAATCAAATCACTAGCCCAAGGTGATTTAATTTAAAATCAATTCAGAACCTAGAACCATTTCACAAGCGAGTGTGTACATTGAACTTCTATGTTGAACTTCTACTCCGATTTGGTTCTTCCGGGCTCCATCTAAAGGAGAATATTCAGGTATTTTACATGATTGTAAATTTTTGTATTTTAGTTTCATTGAGATTGTGCCAGAAAAATCTCTCTATTTTGGTTTGTCTGAGGTGATCAAGAAAACTCAGAGTGTGGGGTGTTTGAATTGTCTAAGCTCACTTGAAAGATACAATTGTGAGGGTTTTAGGTGAACCTTGAAAAACCTATTTTCATAGTGAACATTAATATCCACTGTGTGAGGATATTAGGAGTAGAGTAGTTGTGTGGCTGTTTTTCTAAACAGTTGGTGTACACACAAGCGAACCATAATAATTTCTGGTCTTGTGGATTGAATGTTTATTTCTTTTTGTGGATGGTTGTAATTTCCCTTTTTGCATTTGTAGAGAAATTGTAATTTCTTTTATGCAAGTATTGGAATATTGTAATAACTTAGAATTCCTTTCTTTAGAATATTGTAATAGCTTAGAATTCCTTTCTTGCTATTTATTTCTTTATTTCTTTGTATCAGTTTGAGTTTTTGATAGACAGACCATTCTAGTAAGGTTGTCCTTAGAACAACATCTATATCAACCTCTCAATACTCGTACATTTGAGGTTGTCTTTAATTTCAGCATTTTGAGATTGTCTATTGTTATCTGTATTTAATTTATTTAAATTCCACTGTTATTTTTTAATTTAACATAGTCCTATTCACCCCCCCCCCCCCTCTCTAGGACTTAATAGCTCGGTCTTTTCAAGTGGTATCAGAGCCTAATAGCTCGTTTTAAATTACTATTTCTTTTGGATTAATTTCCCGAGCTATTTGAGATGTCAAATTTTGATAGTCTTTCAGTCACTAGGCCTCCACCATTTGATGGCTCCAATTATGCCTATTGAAAAGCCAGGATGAGAATTTTCTTAAAATTCATGGATGAGAGCGTGTAGTAAGCCACAGTGACTGATTGGACCCCTCCTACAACTAAAGTAACTGGTATCGATGGATCCAAATCTATGAGAATTACACCTTATTTCTCTTGGACCACTCTTCAGAAAAGTGAGAGTAGTGCCAATGCAAAAGCACTAAATGCAATCACTTGCGCACTATCACCTGATGAATTTAAAAGAATTATATCCTATGATACTGCAAAGCAAGCCTGGGATATTTTAGAAATGACACACGAGGGAATAATAATTGTCAAAAAATCTAAAGTTCAAATCCTCATAACAAAATTTGAGGAAATATGTATGGAAGAAAGTGAAATTTTCATGGACTTTTAAACTAGATTAAATGACATTGTCAACTCTATGTGGGGTCTCGGTGATAAAATCCCAGAAAGTAAAGTGTCTGTAAAGATACTGCGTTCACTACCTGAACGGTTCAATTTAAAGGTGACTGCGATCCAGGATCTTCGTGATACGAATAATATGAGGGTAGAAGAATTAGTTGGCTCATTATAGACTTATGAGTTAACCTTTAAAGCTCCTAAAGGAAAATCAATCACCCTTAAATCTTCTAAAAGTATTTCTCAAGAAAATTATAGTAATTCTGATTTTGAAAATTCTGAAGATGATATGGCCCTTTTAGCTAAAAAGTTTTATAAGATTTTTAAAAGTAGAAAGAGAGTTGAATTTCAAAAATCTAATGATAAGAAAAGATCTAAATCTAAAACTCAGAAATCTTTAAAAGACAGTCAATATTACAACTGCCATGAATATGGGCATTTAGCAAACAAGTGTCATAAAAAGGATAAACCTAAAAGGAAAGGAATGTTGGCTACTTGAGATGAATCTTCTTGCCTTGAAGCCTCTTCTTAGTCAGAAGATTCTAAAACCGAGTCGGGTAATGAAGTCAAAGCCCTTATGACTCTAGCCAAGTTCGCTTTTTCAGATAATGATGATTCAACTAGTAAAGAAAATCAAAATAGTGATCATGAAAATGAAGAAGATCTTCAAGATGCTTACAATGCCCTATACAAGGAAAGTTATAAAATTGTGGTAAAACTAAAACTTCAAAAAGAAAAGTTTTTGAAACTTAAAGAAAATTATGATACTCTTGTTTTAGAAAAATCCCACATTTCAAATTGTTTTGAAAAAACTAAATGCAATTTAGATTTCAAAACTTTCCTTATGGAAAATCTAAAATTTGAAAATGAAAAACTAAAACTTGAAGTCTCTTCACTTTTTAGTTTAAAGGACACATGGAGGTATGCCCAAGGAGATCCTAAGTTAGAAAAACTTTTATCTGGATCCAGAAAATGTGACGATCGATCTGGATTGGGCTACAACAAAAGTACTCCTAAACATAAGAATACTCCACCCAAATTTGTGAAAGGGGAGTCTTCAAACTCAAAAGGGAAAAGCCTGAATCAAAATCATTTTAAAAATGCTAAGTCTTTTCAAACTTTAAAACCTAAAAGTAACCATATCAACTACAAAAATCAGAATCATCATCCTTTAGCTAAGAAAATTGTAGATTTACTTAAAGTGCTTTTAAAATCTAGCTCAATGGGTCGGTCTTATATCAACTACAATCATAAGAAGACCAACTATACTTCTAAACCCAAAACTATAATGAAATGGGTTCCTAAGGTTACGTGCTTAGTTACCCACACTGCTTTCAAAGCTTCAAGCCATTCAAAGTGGTACCTAGATAGTGGATGCTCTAGACACATAACTGGTGATAAAGGACTGTTCACCAATCTTAAAGACGTGACTGATGGTTCAATCACATTTGGTGATGGTAGCAACTGCAGGATTATTGGCCAAGGTACGGTTCAACTCTTTAACCTCCCTTTATTTGAGAATATTTTATATGTAGAAGGTTTATAACACAACTTATTAAGCATTTCTTAAATATGCGATAAAAATCATAGCGTTAAATTCACTAACCTAGGGTGCGAAATTTTAAATAAAAGCGATTCTGTAATATTAAATAGTCGCAGAACTTCTAAAAACTGCTATATTGTAAGTGATTCTAGCTCATCTAATCTATCGTGTTACATGGTCCATACCAATGAGACCAAGTTATGGCATAAACGCAACTTATATATATTGAGAAAAAGAGAGTTAGTAAGAGGCTTATCCAAAATACAGAACATTGATAAAATATGTGGCGAATGCCAAATTGACAAACAAACTAAGAATTCTCACAAAAAGGTGGACTCCAATGCCACATCTAAACCGCTCGAACTCCTCCATATCGATCTTGTTGGACCAACTAGAATGGAGAGTCGAGGTGGCAATAAGTACATACTAGTAATTGTTGATGACTTTATCAGATATACTTGGGTAGTCTTCTTAAGAGACAAATCAGAAACTCTCGATGAATTTAAAAGGGTACTTAGACGTATCCAAACTGAAAAAGAGTCTCAAGTATGTAAGATCCACAGTGATCATGAATCAGAATTTAAAAATAATGGTTTTGAGAAGTTTTGTAGTGATCAGGGAATCTCACATGAATTCTTTACGCCCAAAACACCACAACAAAATGGTATAGTAGAAAGAAAAAATAGAGCTCTTCAAGAAATGGCAAATGTAATGTTAAATAATATGAAGCTCCCTAAAAATCTCTGGACTGAAGTCATAAATACTGCATGTTATATAATTAACCGCATTTATACTAGAAAATCAAATGGTAAACGGCTTATGAAATGTGGTTTGATAAAAAGCCGACTATCAAATACTTTCGAGTTTTTGGCAGCAAGTGCTATATTTTACGTGACCGAGAAAATATGGGAAAGTTTGACACAAAAAGTGATGAAGGGATATTTTTAGGGTATGCTCTGAATAGTCGAGCGTATCATGTTCTTAATAAGAGGAACGGTGTAATTCAAGAGTCCATTAATGTGGTTATAGACGATCACTTGAATACACCTATCTCAAGTTTAGATAATGATGAAGTACTTCTAATTGATAAACCAGATTCTTCATCAAGTCAAAATAACTCTGAGCTGAGAACTGTTAAAGATCATCCAACTAATCAGATTCTTGGAAACCCTCTCACTGGTGTGCGCACTCGTAGACAACTAGAAGATATGTGTAATTACATGTGTTTTACATCTCAGATAGAACCGGCTACCGTAAAAGAAGCTCTTACTGACGATAATTGGATAGTTGCGATGCAAGAAGTGCTTAATCAATTTGTAAGAAATGATGTTTGGTACTTAGTTCCTAGACCTAAAGATAAACACATTATCGGAACTAAATGGATTTTCAAAAATAAGTCTGATGAACTTGGTAATATTGTTAGAAACAAGGCTAGACTGGTTGTACAAGGGAACACTCAAATTGAAGGAATTATTTACAATCGATGGGGGTAAGCATGCCCTCATGTATGATTTTTCTAGAAAATATGGAACATATGGACATCAAGCCTGGGGTAATCCAACTCCTTCCAAAATTCCATGGGCTTGAATCTGAAAACCCATATTTACACTTGAAAGAGTTTGATGAGATCATAGGCACTTTATATTTTTCGAATGTGTCTGATGGCATGGTCAGGTTGAAACTCTTTCCCTTTTCTCAGAAAGAGAAAGCTAAGACTTGGTTGCATTCACTACGTCCTCGATCTATTGGTAGATGAAACGATATGACAAGAGAGTTCGTAAAGAAAATTTTTCCACACCATAAAACGAACACCCTCAGAAAGTGAATCATGAACTTTACCCAAAAGGAAGATAAAACATTCTTCCAATGTTGGGAGTGGTTCAACGATCTTGTCAGTTCATGCCCACAATATGATTTTGAAACGTAGCCTATTACACACTTTTTCTATGATGAACTGACATCCTCCATGCGCCAATTGGTCACGACAATGTGCAATGGGGAATTCATGAACAAAAACGTCAATGATGTGTAGGATTATTTGGACAGACTTGCTGAAAACTCACAATCATGAGACGTCTCCCCAAAATCGAGCACCACCTCTAAGCCCACTCAACAAAGGAGAGGGGCAGAATATACCTTCTGAAAGAGGATGATGATATCAATGCTAAAGTGGCTAATCTCATAAGGAAATTCGAAGCCATGGAACTAAAGAAGGATAATGTTAAGGAAACTGTTTGCGGTATTTGTGCTTGCAACATTCACACAACTAAAAATTGCCTAACAATACCTGGTTTTCAAGAGGAACTAAATGAGCAATCCAATGTCGTGAATAATTATCAAAGGCCTTTAAATGGACCCATCTCCAATACATACAATCCTAGTTGGAGAAATCATCCAAATTTTAGTTGGATGAATGGACAAGTTGCTACTCCTCAAGGATTCCCTAATCAAATTCCAAATCGAGGGAAACCTCAAGAAGAATCGGTTCAAATTTCCACACAAACTCAAGAGTTTACTCAAGCAATATGAGAACTCACAAAATTTATGCAAAAGATGGATTCACATGTTACAGTTATTGAGAAGGAGATTCTTCCTGCTCAACCTTTCCCCAATCCTAAACTGCAATACGAAATAAGTGATCCAAGCACTTCACATCAAATGGAGCAAGCTAAGTCTATCACCACTCTTAGGAGTGGAAAGATAATTGACAAATGAATTCCGGTAAGGACTGAAAAGTCTAAGGACCCGAAAGTAGATGAAACTGATAGACCTAGCAACACTCCACAAGAATTAAAACTGGAACTTCAAAGTAAGCCGATTGCACCATTCCCCAAACGGTTGATTGCACCAAAACCTCTCTCTAACTCTCAAGACATTCTAGGGGTGATGAAATAAGTGAAGGTCAAGATTTCTCTACTAGATGCTGTTAAACAAATACCTTCATATGCCAAATTTCTGAAAGATTTGTATACGACCAAAAGATGACAAAATATTCAAAAGAAAATCTTTTTAACTGAAAAGTGAGTGTCATCCTAAAGTAAGATGTGACGAAGAAATACAAAAATCCTGGTAGCCCAACCATCGCTTGTGTAATTGGGAACTACTGAATTGAGCACACACTTATTGACTTAGGAGAGAGCATAAATCTGATTCCATACTCAGTCTACGAACAACTAGGTTTGGGTGAATGAAAACTCACCCGAACAACATTACAACTTGTTGATCACTCAGTTCGTGTACCAAGAGGGTAATTGAGGATGTATTGGTCCAGGTTGATAAATTTTACTACTCAATAGATTTTATCATCCTGGATACTCAACCCATCATAGACATGAGCACTCAAATTCCTGTCATTCTTAGTCGCCCATTCCTTGCCACATCAAATGCAATCATTAATTATAGGAATGGAGTCATGTGTTTAACTTTTGGAAATATAACATTGGAGTTTAATATCTTTTTCAATATGAACAAACAGGTAGAGGATGATGATGATGCCCATGATGTTAACTTGATTAATTCTTTCTTTCGTGGAGGATAGAACTCTGATGACCTTGTCCTCTGACCCTCTAGAGACATGCTTGGCCCACTCCCAGGATTTAGATGATGATATGATTAGGGAGATAGGTGTCATGCTTGATACTGTGTTGGTACTAAAGTTAACCAGTGGAGTAACCCCCAAAAAATGGGCGGTCCGGATGGTCAACATACACCTGAGGTGGGTCCCGACAAAGTGGACCACAAGGAAGGTAAGGGGAGAAGCCATAAATACATACAAATAAGAATTAAAAATCTAGACAGCAAGGTACAAAAAAATAAAATGTTGCGGGAATTGTTATTGTCCCTGATTTGTACACCCAATGGAATGGGCCCAGGCCTGCCCAATCAAGGGGAAAATGGGTGGATTACATACACCCATGGATGAACAACAAGTGGGGTCCACATGAGTGGCCCACCATCCCCAAAAATCAAGTTGATATATATGTTTTCCCTCCATGCAAGACTGCTGGACGGTATAGAAACTTGGACCGTCCAGCCCTCTTAGGCCTGCTCCATGAGGCTCCAATCAAGGGTAGATGCAAAGGGTTTCATCACACATCAAGGTGGGGTCCACACCTCAGAGAAACACCCCACATCAGGGAGAAAATGAGGCTACAAAAAAGGTTAAACTCCATGCAACAATTAGCAACAATGGCCCAGAAAAGTCTGGACAACAATATGTTACTGGACATTCCAGTCCATAAGTTGTTGGACAGGGAGAAATACTTCAAATAAAACATGGTGTGGCCTACCTTAGTGGGCCCCACAAACCCCAAACCAGGACTCCAGTATCAGATCTCTTTACATGCCAAAAATGGACAACAAGTGGGATGCCCAATTTCCAGAAAATGGACAGCAAGGACGTCCCGCCTTGCTGGATGGTCTAGGTGTCCTAGACGCACCAGGTGGGCCACACACAATCAGGAAAAATAATAGAGAAAGAGAGAGAAAGTTACGACCATAAGAAGGGCTCCGCCACTATGAGTCCTCCTCAAGCAATCATAACCATATGATCAAATACACATGGGTCCCATGCATGCATGGGCCCTACAATAAAAAATCTGAGGTGGGGATATCAACCCCACCAAGGATCTAGGGTCTAAATGACCCAACAAACTATAGATCAAAGGAAAAAACATCATGATGGGGTCCATGGAGAATGGCCCCATCATGGCAACATGCTTGCACATAGTGGGCCATTGGCCACACTCATGGAGTCATGTAGGATCTCCACCATTGATTGGTGGGTCCTACACACTCCCATGAAGGAAACACAATTTGAAGAATTTCCCTAAATTGATGTAGTGCCTCTACCGTCTAACATCAACGCACCAAAGCTTGACCTAAAACCTTTGCCCTCTGATTTGAAATATGTCTATTTAGGTTAAGATGAGACATACCCGGTGATGATTTCTTCCCACCTTGAGTAGGAACAAGAGAGTATGCTTATCTCTACTCTCATTGAGCACAAAGGAGCCCTTAGATGGTCAATTGCGGATCTCGAGGGAATTGACCCTTTGATTTGTACTCACCGCATTTATCTAGAGGATAATACGAAGACCTCCCGGCAACTACAACATAGATTAAATCCAAACATGAAGGAAGTGGTTAAGGCCGAGGTTCTTAAGATATTAGATGTGGGTATCATATACCTTATATTCGATAGTCAATGGGTGAGTCCAACTCAGGTGGTTCCTAAGAAGTCCGAAATCACAATCGTAGCCAATGACTATAATGAACTCGTGCCGACCAGAGTTACTACTGGTTGGAGAATGTGCATTAACTACAGGAAGTTAAATACCGTCACTAGGAAGAACCAATTTCCTCTGCCATTCATTGATCAAATCTTGGAAAAGCTAGCTGGTCACTCGTACTATTGTTTCCTTGATGGGTATTCGGGCTACAACCAGATAGAGATAGCCCCTGAAGATCAGGAAAAGACCACATTCACATGTCCCTTTGGCACGTTTGTTTACCGAAGGATGTCATTCGGACTATGTAATGCCCCCGCCACTTTTCAGCGATGTATAATGAATATTTTTTCTAACATGGTAGGGCAATATTTAAAGGTCTTCATGGACGACTTCTCTGACTTTGGTTCATCTTTCAGTGATTGTTTGGAGAATCTTAAATGTGTGCTGAAGCGATGTGAGGAAAAGAATTTGGTACTCAATTGGGAGAAGTATCATTTCATGGTTCGTAAGGGAATTGTCCTTGGACATATCATCTCGTCCAAGGGAATTGAGGTAGATAAGGCTAAGATTGATCTTATCTCTAACTTACCTCTACCCGAGAACATACGAGATGTGTGATCCTTCTTGGGACATGCCGGTTTTTACAGGAGATTTATAAAGGACTTTAGTCACCTCTCTCGTCCTCTATGTAATCTACTTCAAAAGGATGCACCATACGAATGGACTGAGCAATGTTAGGAATCTTTTACTAAGCTCAAGCGCATGTTAACCACTACACGTATCATGTAGCCACCCGACTAGAGCCTTCCTTTTGAACTTATGTGTGACACGTCTAACTATGCTCTTGGGGTAGTTTTAGGCCAGAGAAAAGAAAAGAAGCCCTATGTTATACACTACGCAAGTAGAACTTTAAATCCTACCCAAGTGAACTATTCTAATAGGAAAAAGAAACTCTTAGCCGTAGTGTTTGCTTTAGACAAATTTAGGTCCTACTTGATCGGATCCAAGATCGTTATTTACACAGATCATACGGCGCTCAAGTATCTTCTTTCGAAGAATGATGCTAAGCCCCGCCTGATAAGATGGATCCTCCTACTCCAAGAATTTGATTTGGAAATAAAAGATAAAAAGGGAGTAGAGAATGTAGTGGCTGACCATCTTTCCTGCCTTGATCTTTCTGATTCCCTTAAGACGGCACATATAAATGGCACGATCCCTAACGAATAATTGTTCAAAGTCTCCCATTCACCTTGGTTTGTGGATATTGTTAATTATCTTGCTACAGGTTTCATGCCAACACATTAGACTGTGCAAGATAAGAAAAAATTCTTTACTGAGGTACTCAAATTCTTCTAGAATGATCCATATTTGTTTAAATATCGTCTAGACCAAATCTTAATGAGATGTGTTCTAGACAATGAACACCAAAGTGTCATCTCCTTCTGTCATTCTCAGGCTTGTGGTGGTCACTTTTTTGCTAGTGCAGCTTTTACTGGCCCACTATGTTTAAGGATGCTCATGAGTTTTGCAAAGCTTGTGAGCGTTGTCAGAAATTGGGAATATTGCCTCATTGAAATATGATGCCCTTGAACCCCATTCTGATCATTGGAGTATTTGATTGCTGGGGCATCGATTTCATAAGACCATTCCCCCAATCTTTTGAAAATTTATATATTTTACTCACTGTAGATTATGTCACTAAATGGGTTGAAGCGATTCCATGTTGGAACAATGATCATCAAACGGTCATTAAATTCTTAAAAGATAACATCCTTTCCCGGTTCAAAACGCCTCGAGCCATAATTAGTGATGGAGGTTCACATTTTTTGTAATAGCCCATTTGCGAACTTAATGAAGAAATATGGTATTTCTCACAAAGTGAGCACTTCATACCACCCACAAACGAGTGGGACAGCTGAGATTTCCAATAGGGAAATTAAACATATTTTGAAAAAAATGGTTAACCCTGACTGTAAGGATTGGTCAATCTGATTGACCGATGCTTTATGGGCTTACCATACTGCATTCAAGACCCCTATTGGAATGTCTCCCTTTAAACTTGTCAATGGGAAGCTTTGCCACTTACCTGTGGAGTTGGAACATAGGGCCTACGAGGTGATTAAAAATCTCAACTTCAATTTAGACAACGTTGGCTCTCTGTACAAACTACATTTGAGTGAACTCGAGGAGATCCAGAATGATGCACACGAGAACTCGAGAATTTACAAGGATAGGATGAAGGTGTTCCATGACAGGAATGTCCTTCGAAAATCATTCTTAGTTGGTCAAAAAGTATTTTTGTACAATTCTTGGTTACATCTTTTTCTGAGTAAACGCCAATCTCGTTGGACCAGTCCTTTCACTGTTACTAATGTCTATCCTCATGGGGCCGTCGAGATAAAGAATCCAAACAATGACAATGCTTTTAAAGTAAATGGACATCGGTTGAAGCCATTTGTTGAGAAATTTGATTCAGAGGACTTGTCCATACCTTTGATTGATCATGTTTACCAAGATTGACCTCCTAGTCTGACGGAGGTATAGTTAGGTTTATTGCTTTCATAGAATTTAGGACTAGGATAGTTTTTTCCGCTGTTTTAGGATAGTTTGCTTTCGCTGTTTTAGGGTAGTTTACTTTCCATTTTTTAGGATAGTTTTCTTTTTGGTTGTCTAATTCTTGTGCTAACCCACCTTCACGCTGAGATCCTTTGGAAAAAGCCTCAAAATTCCTTCATCAGGTACTATCTTTCCATCACTTCTCCTTCAATTATGTTGTCTCTTTTGCAAATTATGCTTATTTCTTTTACATTGAGGACAATGTAGATTTTAGGTTGGGGATGGGAGATTAGGTAAACTAATCGGTGTTTTCTCAGTTTTGAGCAAAATTTGCAAAATTTTTGAAAAATGTTCAATGTTTATCTAGTTGGAAAGTGATAAGTTGTGTATTTAAGACTGTTTTGAGTATGAAGATAAGACAAGAAACAAATTTTGAATTATTGGAGTTTGATCAACTAAGTAGCCTATCACATACGGTCCTTGCACTCAATTGATTAAGAGGAAGTTTGAATATTATGTTAATTTAAATCACAAGACACATTTAAATTGTTTTGTATGAATAATGCTAGAATTTCTGATTGTTAGTATGTGAATCATTGATAGATGGTGAGAATCAAGTCTGGAGAATTTTATCCACCTTAAAAGATGGAAAGTACCAGTTAAAAAAACAGTGAGATTGACAAAAGGTCATGTATGGTGAAAAGACCGAAAAAGACTGGAAAAAAAATGCAAAAATAATTCAAGGTCTGTAAAAGAATGAATAAAAATTGATCGTCAATATAAAATTAAAAACTAGAAAAAGAAGAAAAAGGGGATAAGTTTGGAATTAGTACTTAAGTTCTCAATTAATCTTGGTATCGTAAGCATAGTTAACATGATGTAATGATAGTATCCTTATGGAAAGTAAGTTGATCTTCACTACGCACGTTGAAAAACTTGATATGCGAACTATACTCTGACTTAACTGATAAAGAACTTATTTGATTAATTGTTAGGTGATTCAACTCTTGGTTTTCAAAATCTCATTTTCTTGTCTTGATCTTACTCATTCATACTTGATTGCCCAAAAGATTGTTTTCCGAAAGAGGTTTTGAATGTTGAGCATTGAGGTTTATTTTACGCATACTTTTCTCGGGACTAGCAAAATGCTAGTTGGGGATTGTGTTGAGGGTCAAATATTGCATATTATCTCCCATTTATTACTTAGTTTTATAAACATGATAATGCTTAATGTTCTATTTTAATCATGTTTGTGTTGCAAGGTGAATTTAAGAGCTTGGATTGAAAAGGATGCTAAAAGTATGGATTTAATGCTCAAGAATCACCAAAGCTAAGGATCGATCTTATGAGACTAAGAATGAAGAACTCGCATGACAAAGATCCAATAAAACCAAGTCAAGAATGAAGAGAATCGAAGTTCTGAAGTGAATTTTTGTGATCCTTGACTAGTCTAAGCTTCGACCAATCCTGGCGCCTGCTCGACTAGTCCTGGCTTCGCTTCGAGTAGTCGAAGCTCCTGCTCGACTAGTCGAAGAATCCTCGACTCGAACTCCAAAAACATGAACTTTTAAATTTTCGTCACCTTCGACCAATCGAAGGTGACCCTCGACCAGTCGACGATGACCCTCGACTAGTCGAAGGCTGTCCTTAACTAGTTGAGGGTTACACAGATTTTGTGCAAATTGCATAAATTTAAGGCGGTTTCTGGATTTTTCCAACTTGGTGCGAAAGTTGGAGTTGTAAAACTTAAATAGGAGTCGCTAGGATGTTCCTAAGCATCTTCTAGGGTTTGAGGAGTAAACCAAAAGGGTGGAGAAGTCGTCGCCAAGAGCTTTTCTTCCTTTTTCTTAGTTGTTTTTATGCTTTTCTTAAGAGATTTTAGTTCAATCATGTCTATGGTTGGCTAAACCTCTTAGATAGGGCTAAGAGGTGAAGCTTGTAGCGTGATGGGATGTTTCTTTTACTTTGATTCATGTTTATATTGAACCTTCTTTGATTCTAGTTTGATTTTAAAGGAATACTTTTAGGTCTTAATGGTTTATTGTGACTCAAATTACAGTAGATCTGCAATAGCTTTGAGTCTCTTCTTTTCCTGATTTTAAGATTATGGGATTGGTAAATCCTATTGTTGGCCATCGTCCCACAGGCATGGTTTGGGGATGGAATCTCTTCCAATTATCACAATTCTCCCCCATTGAGAATTAGGTCAAGGAAAGTTCATATTGATCTTAATTGTATATCTTCCAATTGGATAGGATAGGACTCCAATTCCAATCGTGTGACTTGAATCAAGTAAGAGGGCTCCCTGATCTCTACAAGTGGATCCTTGGAAACCCTAGTTACCACCTTTGAATTTGTTAGTTTTAATCATTTTAATCACAATTACTCTCTCAATTAATTTAGATTTAGATTCACATCTTCATCTAGTTCTTGTTCTATTTAAATTCAAAATACACACGAGATTAGTCCTTGTGGATTCGACCTTGGTCTTACCGAGATTATTACTACATCGCGACCCTACACTTGGCATTGTGAACAACATCTTGCTTGAGGATGGTACTCACTTTTTCCGTTAATATATATATATATATATATATATATATATATCTTTTTGATATGTTGTTACCTCTTGGTTGTGCATTGGTCTTTCAGAAATTTGGCATATGAAGGAATTTGTTTCACGGCATCCAGAAGAAGGATATTGACCTTCACTTGTTTAAGCACCTCTAGAATGTCCTGAGAGTTAGAGAGAGATTTTGGTGCAATCAGCCGTTGGGGGAATGGAGCAATCAGCTTGCTCAGAGGTTCCAATTCTAATCCATGTGGAGCAATGCTAGGTCTATCCTTTGTTTCTTCTTTCCGATCCTTGGGCTCTTCAGTCCTTATCGAAATAGATTTGTCAATTGTTTTTCCACTCCTAAGAGTGGTGATAGACTTGTCTTACTCCATTTTCTTTGAAGAGCTTGGATCACTAATTTCGTATTACAATTTTGGATTGGGAAGAGGTTAAGCCGGTAGGATCCCTTTCTCCCTAATTGAATTTTTTATCTCATGCCCTTGTACAACCTTTGAAAGGTCTTGAAGGGTTTGCAATATACTCTGATTGATAAGCTCTTGGTTTTGAATATGTTTCTAGACTGGATCCTCTTGAGGTTTCCCTTGATTCAAGAATTGGTTAGGGATTCCTTAAGTAGTAGTTTGTCCATTCCTCCAACTAAAGTTCGGATGATTTCTCCAACTAGGATTGTATGTGTTAGAGATGGGTCTAGTGAAAGGTCTTTGGTAGTTGTTCACGACATTCGATTTCTCATTCAGTACCTCTTGAAAAGAAAGTATCATTGGGTAATTTCAGTTGTGTGTATGTTGCAAACACAAATACCGCCAACAACTTCCTTAGCCTTATCCTTCTTAAGTTCCATGGCATCAACCTTCCTTGCGAGACTGGCCACTTTAGCATTTATATCATCATCCTCTTTCAACAAGTATATCCCACCCCTCTCCCTTGCTTGAGTAGGCTTAAATGCGGTGCTAGGTTTTGGGGAGATGTCCCATGATTGTGTGGTTTCAGTGAGTTTGTCAAAGTAATCCCACACCTCATCGACATTTTTGTCCATGAACTCTCCATTGCACATCGTCTCGACAAATTGGAGCATGGAAGATGTCAGTCCATCTTAGAAGAAAGTTGTTATGCGCCATGTTTCAAAACTGTGTTGTGGGCATGAACTAACAAGATCCTTAAACCGCTCCCAACGTTGGAAGAATGTTTCATCTTCCTTTTTTGGGAAAAGTTTATGATTGACTTCCTAATGGTGTTCGTCTTATGGTATAGAAAAAAATTATTAACTTTATCATGTCATTCCATGTGCCAATAGATCATGGAAGTAGTGAGTGCAACCACGTCTTAGCTTTTTCTTTCAAGGAGAAAGGAAAGAGTTTCAGCCTGACCGTGTCCTTAGACACGTTAAGAAAGTATAAAGTGGCTATAACCTCGTCAAATTCTTGCAAATGCAGGTATGGACTTTCAGATTCAAGTCCAGGGAACTTTGGAAGGAATTGGATCACTTTAGGCTTGATATCCATGTTTCCTGTGTTTTTCGGAAAAACCATACAGGAAGGGGTGCTCACCCCCGCCGGTTATAAATAATCTCGTAAAGTATGAGGTGGGGGTGCATGGTGCACCTCATTCTCATCCTGGACTTCCGCTACCCGAGGTTACGGCTGATTCACCGGTTGATTTACAACTGAATTTGCAGTCATAACCTCAATTAACTTTGAGGATCTCGAGTGGTGTCTAATCATGTGATGGATAGATAACCCCTCAACCAATCCTCCTTCACTCAAGAGACGTCGAGTGTTGTCATGGACCCACTTGGGCATGAAACACTCTCATCCCTCAATTTCGGAATCTAACCTAAAACTATAAAGAAAGAGGGAAGTAAAAAGAAGTTACCAAATTAGAAGTTTCAATGTTAGGATCCTACAAAGAAAAAGGGAAGTGAATTAATTTCTAAAAAGAAATAAGAAAGTTTCTAAAAGTAGAAATAGAAAGTTGAGTTAGTTTTGAAAACTAGAAAGGAAAGTTTCTAAAAAAAAAAAAAACAACCTAGTTTCTAAAAACTGATTAGGAAAGTTTTAAACCTAGAATTAGAAAGTAAGTTAGTTTATAAAAATAAATCAGAAAAATCCTAACCTAAAAATAGAAAGTAAACAAATCTTAATCTTAACCTAATTCTAAAACTAGTTAATTTCAGAAAAACACAACCGTTAGTCCCCGGTAAAGGCGCCAAAAACTTGTTCGCGATGTAGTAATAATCTTAGTTAGACCGAGGTCGAATCCACAGGGACTGAACTTGTGTGTTTTCTGAATTTAACTAGAATTAGAACTAGATGAAGATGTGAATCTAAATCTGAATTAATTGAGAGAGTAATTTTGATTAAAGTGATTAAAACTAACAAATTCAAAGGTGGTAACTAGGGTTTCCAAAGATCCACATGTAGAGATCAGGGAGCCCTCTTACTTGATTCAAGTCGCACGATTGGAATTGGAGTCATATCCTATCCAATTAGAAGAAATACAATTAAGATCAATTTGAACTTTCCTTGACCTAATTATCAATGGAGGAGAATTGTGATAATTGGAAGAGATTCCATCACCAAACCATGCCCATGGGACGATGGCTAACAACCGGATTTACCAATCCCACAATCTCAAAATCAGGAAAAGAAGATACTCAAAGCTATTGCAGTTCTACTATAATTTGAGTCATAATAAACCATTAAGAACTGAAAGTATTCCTTTAAAATCAAACTAGAATTAAAGAAGGTTCAACATAAACATGAATCAAAGTAAAAGAAACATCACATCATGCTACAAGCTTCACCTCTTGGCCCTAGCTAAGAGGTTTAGCTAACCATAGACATGATTGAACTAAAATATCTTTAAAAAAGCATAAAAATGACTAAGGAAAAGGAAGAAAAACTCTTGGCGATGACTTTTCCACCATTTACTTCACTCCTTAAACCCTAGAAGATGCCTAGGAACATTCTAGGGACTCCCATTTATAGTTGTACAACTCCAACTTTCTCACCGAGTTGGAAAAATCTAGTAACCACCTCAAATTTATGCAATTTACACAAAATCCGCGTAAACCTCAACTAGTCAAGGAAAGCCTTCGACTAGTCAAGGGCGACGGGAATTTAGAAGTTCATGTTACTGGAGTTCGAGTCGAGGATTCTTCGACTAGTCGAGTAGGAACCTCGACTAGTCGAAAGAGGGCTTAGACTAGTCGAAGCAGGCAGATTTTTAGGATTCCTTTCCTTCACTTCAAGTCTTCAATTCTCCTCATTCCTCACTTAGTTTTCTTAGATCTTTGGCATGTGAATTCTTCATTTTTGGTCTCATAAGATCCATCCTTGCTTTGATGATTCTTGAGCGTTAAAATCCATGCTTTTAGCATCCTTTTCAATCCAAGCTCTTAAATTCACCTTGCAGCACAAACATGATTAAAATAGAACATTAAGCATTATCGTGATCATAAAACCAAGTAAAAAATGGGGGATAATATGCAATAGTTGACCCTCAACAATGTGTGCTCAACATCATAACACTTATAAGGACAAGCCTCACCATATCCCATTCAGCACAGGCAACAGAGTGGTCCTACAGGCAAGGGCTCCATACGAGGAAGAGACAGTGATCATCCTTGCAGCACCAGCGCAACTGTTAGCTTCCAAAGGACCAGTTACATTTGAGGAGAAGGAGCCTCCCTGTTACAAGGTGGTTCCTTGGCACTATCCAGAGTGTAACAAAGTTAATAGCTTGGGCCTTAACGGATACGGTGATAACGGGGACTCCAAAGGCGCCCCGTTAAAGACAACATTTAATGCAGCAACGCAGCTCAAGATGATCCCAACACAGGTATCCGTATGGGAACTTCTATGCACATTACAGACACACGTGGAGCTATTCACTAAGACATTGAACGATGCTCACATCACCTCGAATACTCCAACGGAGATGATGTCGTTAATGATCGGGTAAGTCCTTGCACCTAGAGCCATCACCTTTATGGACAATGAGCTTCCTCCCGATGAACAAGATCATGGAAGGTCTCTCAATATCGCCCTGTGATATAAGAACCTACGAGTGTCGCTGGTTCTCATCAATAATGGCTCAAGCCTAAATGTGTGCCCACTCTAAATGGCAATCTACCTTGGGATCGAGCCATCATCCTTCCGGCCAAGTGACATGAGCGTCAAAGCATTTGACAAGTTTCATCGAACTTTGGAAGGAGAGATAAATATCAAAGTGCAAATTGATCCAAATATCTCAGTTATCACTTTCTAAGTCTTAGATATCCCCACATCTTTAACATGTTGCTAAGAAGGCCATGGCTTCACAAATTCGAAGTTGTCCCTTCTATTCTCCATCAACGGGTGAAATATATCCTCAACAACAAGGTAATCTTTATCCTAGCTAAACCAGAGCTTGTCATTGCAAATGACTAAGGTTCATAAGAGCCAAATGTTCCAGTTATTGACATCTATCATTTAGAGAAAGACATCCATTATCAAAGTTTTGAAATTAAAACTGTGAATATTATGGTCAATCTGTCATCGATGAGTGCAGAGTATGTTATGCCCCAAACTCGAAAACCGAGCACACAAAATTCCCAATCACCGAATTCGGCGCCAACGGCCTCCGTAGTACCCCATTCTCAGTTCCCGGCACCCATATACCAGGTTCCGATCCTGGGATCCTACAAGGAGGATTTTTAACGTAAATTTGTTTCATAATAAGTATAACCCACAAACAACAACCAACAACAACATCACATTTCCACAATAATTAAAAATTTTAAGTACAATGTATAAGGGAAATACAATCTCAATATCAAAAGCTCTAGAAGACAACTGCACGCTCCCAATCTCAATGTTGCTGCATCATCCTAGCGTCACCTGCACGCAACGATCGTGCATAAGCTTATAGAAAGCTTAGAGGGTGGTGTAAGTGTGTGCACAAGATAAGTGTCAAATATGTAATATCAGAGCAATACGGAAACATGCTGGTAAGTCCATGAGTGCTATCAGTTGTACCAAGGCTATGCGATGCAAGGCATGAATGCTATCAGACATACCAAGGCTATGCGATGCAAGGCCTACATGGCCAATGTTATATGCGAGATGTAACTCAAGCATACTAATCCTCATCTAAATCTACATAATAATACTGCTCATCTCTTGAATATCACCGGGGTCTTGTACACTCCAAACCAGATTGACACCCCATCATGCGTAACAAGGTGAGTGGAAGAACCTCACTATCTGCCTTGCCAGTAGCCTGCCAGTATCTACCCGGCATGCCAATAGCGGACCTATTCCTCGAGCTGGTCAAACTCAGCCTAGCTTTGCCACCTCCCCTCGGGGGAGTAAGGCCTCACCCCCTTTTAACTGACTACGATACAGTGGGAAGCGCAACCTCCTGGTATTCGCCACTTGGCACTTATGCATCCACTCGGTCTAAACGTTGGAGTAATCTCCTGGTACCATAAGGGTTTAGGGAATTTCACCTAAGGACATATTCTATCGAGCCCCATGTATAGAAAAAGATTTCTGGTGTCCAATCCTGTCATCCACGATATGCCTATGGAGGCTATGACCCTGATATCACTAGGGCGTATAGTAATCATAACACACAATGCAAGATGCGTGAGTCACACCATCCAGTCATGCATCAATCCTGCGGGTACTGCGTGCTCATATAGGGCCACTCCGTCTATCTGGGAGTCTCATAAACAATCTGTCCAATGACATATACTATGATCAATCACTTCTCATATAACAAGCATGCAAATGATGCGTATGGGTATGTATCATAATGTTATGATAACACATACTTAGTGATAATCGGCCTATATAAGTGGCGGGGTTCGTAGAAGGACAGCAGATCCATGACATAAAGGTGTTCACTCCCCAAGTATAGGGTTGTGATGTATTAATAATCTCGGTAAGACCGAGGTCGAATCCACAGGGACTGAAACCTGTACGTAATCTGAAACTAACTAGGGCTAGAACTAGAATAAGATGAATTCTAAATCAATTGTGATTTGAGGAATAATTGTGAAATTATTATCTAAAACTAAAGAGAAATTCAGAGGAGGGACACTAGGGATTCAGAGGATCCACTTGTAGAGATCAGGGAGATCTTATGCCTGCTTCAAAAACCATGAAGATAGAACTGAACTTACTTGATATAATTTCCAAGAGATGAAAGGTATATGTATTAGAATGGATTCCATCACCAAACCATGCCCAGGAGACAAAGCAAACAATAGAATTAAACTAATTAGCAACCAATCAATCATATCATGAAGGTTATGAAGGGTACCGACATCCAACCATGCCCAGGAGACGATGGTGAACAACAGGGCTTCCTGACGTCATAATCATAAAGAGGAAATAGGAATACTCAAAGCCATCGCAGACCCATTGTAATTTTAGTCACAACAGACCATTAAAAACTAAAAACATTCCCTTAATTAAAACCGAAATCAACATCAATTCAGTCCAAACAAAAGGCACAAGCAACGAATTCTCCCCATCACGCTACAAGCTTCACCTCTTAGCCCTAGCTAAGAAGTTTAGCCCAACATGAATGGGCTGGAACACTCAAAAATAACGAAAAGAAACAAAAACAAATAAAAAGAAAAGAAAAACACTTTCTCTCGTTGGGAAAACCTCCCAGCCGTGGAAAAAAAAAACTAACTTCTCCTCTGTTCTCTCTCTCTTTTATAACATGCCAGGAGGTCGGCTGGGAGCGTGGATGTGTGAAAATTCCTGGGGTCGGTGGATCCTTCGCAGCCACGTGCGCAGTTGAAAAAACTAACGATCGCATGATCCGATTTTTGCAGATTTCATGGAGATCCGTCGCCATCAAGACCGTTCAGACTCCTTGGGAATGGTCGTCCACCCCATGACGTGAATTTGGGCGGTTCGGATTGGCTATCCGATCCTCCTGATGGATGCATAACAACCCGGAAATTCTGGTTTTCTCCGGACGTTTGAACCTGCGTAATCCATACGCAGAGGAGTTGCGGGAAGCTCGGTGGGGTCCTTGATTAGAATTATATGGAAAATCCAGTCCGTCCACTGGATTCCCCAGGCAAAACCGATCAGATATGGGTGAGCTTAAATTTGTTTCGGTGCAGCCCACAGAAATCTCACCCGACTGTTCGTTCGGTGTTTGAATGGATGAAGACACATAACTGCTTCTTCTTGAAGATATTTCACCTAGGTGCAGGTCACAGTCCCCTTCTAGGCATGATGAACGGGTTAGATTTTCCATCCGATCTACGACCATGATCGTGCAACGACCAAACAGCGTCGGTTTCGGGGGCCTGCGTAACAGCACTTACGTTGTTCTGATGGTGGGGCCCCTGATCATCATTTTTTTGAGAAATCTAACCCGTTTACTGAAATCAGCACAAAAAACCGTCCAGAAATAGTGTATTCTGGAGTGAACTCGGTGCGGCCCACCTGATCTTTAGTTCCGCCGTCCATCTTCTGTTTGGATTCTTCAAGGACATCACATAACTATAAAAATCTGTCTGTAGACCAGGGAACGGTCGGTTTGGCCTCCTGAATCTAATGAACGGTGTAGATCATCGAAATGCATGATGATGGCGGCCCACCAAGAGCTGAGCGCAGCTCCCTGCTGCGAACGAAGAGTCTCTGTCTCCGTTTTGAAAACGGAAATCGGGTCAGCTGCTGCTGACCGATTCCGTCGGTTTGGTGCGGCGCGGGAGTGCACCGCCTGTGCACTCCCACATGTACATGTGGGATCCAATGTGATGCGTGTGAGAAATCCGCTCCGTCCATCTGTTTTAGAACCTCATTTCAGGGGTTGAGACTAAAACTGAAGTATATCCAGATTTCAGGTGGGCCCCAAATCATGATTTTAGTGGCTGAACTATTTGTCTGGCCACTTCCACGAGGATCCATTGGCTCAAATTTTATGTGTACGGTTAAATTATGGTCCTTAGGCCATGTATGAAGTTTTGAGCCGAGCAGATACTGAGAACCATGTGATCTTGCATTCTGGCTAACTTTCGAGCCACTTGAGCTTCAGTTTCCCGATTTTCTCAGATCCCCGGCATGCAAATCCATCGATCTTAGTCCCCTGGGGTCCGTCCCATACTTTTGTGAAATCTGATCATTAAATCTTGGTTGTTAGCATCTTTTTCAGTCCCCGCTTGCAAATGTACCTTGCATCACAAACACGATTAAAATAGGGCATTAAATGGTCTCATGTCCGTAAATCCAGGCAGTAATTGGGGTCTGATATGTAATATTTGACCCTCAACACAACCCCCAACCAGCATTTTGCTAGTCCCGAGCAAAGTATGCGAAAATTAAGTTGAGACTTATAGAACAATTTCTATGAACTCAGGTGATCTTTGAGACACAATCTAGATACTAGAATTGTAAAATTAATGAATGTTGGGCATTACTTTCTTTTGGATTCAAGTGCACGGTAAATTCCATAATCAAGTTCAAGGTATTAATCCATCAATCAGACAAATTCTGAACATTAAGATCCATGAGTGTAGAGTGTAATCTCAGCTTATCACATTCAGTTTTCGTCTTTCTTTCATGATATCATTGGTAACCAACGAGGTCATCCGTGACAACCAAAACCTAACCCAAGACTTGCCTCACGAGTCATTCTTCCATTCCTTCAGCTTTCCATTAATAGTAACATCAAGAAGGGGAATTAAATCCTCACCTATAGGGAGCAAACCTATGGTGAAGACTGTATACCCAAACCTTTTTCTCATATTATCCATGGGGAATGAAATCCACACCTATAGGGAGCAAACCTATGGTGAAGATTCTTCGCCTAGCCTTTTTCAATGGTATCTTTTCCTTTCAATTGATCATGACGGGCATTTGTTCAAGTTGGTTCCTTCTATGCTTACTAATCACCAAATTAACCCTTCAGTTTCAAACTAAAATCTTAATGTGTAAGCGAGATGTAACATGTGAAATCATGACTCAATCAATGTTTAAAACCTCTAACCATGGACTAACAATTTAAATTTAACTGTGAAATCTAACCGATAACTGAATCCAAGAGTCATAAATTGCCAACATCACTTATCTTGTAATTCTAAATCCAAGATGGCCATCAAAATCACTTCGAATTCACAAGAATGTCCAGAAAACATTTTAAAAATTTTTAAAAATTTTCACAATTTTTTCTCAAGACTAAAAAAAAAAAACACTGATTAGGTTACCTAATCTCCCACCCCCAACCTAAAATCTATATTGTCCTCAATGTAAAAGATATAAGCATGCCATACACATGAGACAACGAAAGTAAAAGAGAAGTGTTGGGAAGATAGTACCTGGATAACGAATCAAGAGACTTTTCCAAAAATATCAGCGAGAGAGTAAGTTAGCGTAAGGAGAAACCAACACAAGTAAAACACAAATAACAAAAATAAACTCCTACCTATACCACTTTCGCAGGTGCTCTCGATTGCATTTAGCATATGCAACAAGCCTTTAAACCCCTAGGTTGCCCCTAGTGGACGAGTTGTAGTCTCGTGAGGGTTTGCAGTAATGTTACCCACAAACATTGAACTAACTAGGAAAATGAAATAAATTGATAAGCTGGGTTGTCTCCCAGGAGCGCTAAGTTTACCTCTATCCTAAAATAACATAAAACAAACTACTCTACTCCTATGAAAGCAGGGAAAGGCTATTCGATCATGCCGCAAGGTTCCTCTTCCGGCCAATATCTTGATAAGTTTCTCAGTAAGTTCCTCAATAACATCATCCAAAAGCCCTTTTTGCAATAGACTTGGATGCCCTAGAGTATGAATGGCCAGAGAAACTTATGTACCTCAACAAAAATTTGTCGTTGATTCGCCTGAGGTATCCAGAGTATATACGATTCACCTGCGACAGAAGAAGTTTCGAAATTAGTATCCCATGGTGAATCAGAGACTACAAGTAGATCAAATTGAGAAACATTTTCAAGAAGTGGTGTAGTCTCAACACATTCCGAAGTATCAGATTTCGGTTCAATTTTTAGCTCCTCCTCCCTTAATGGTAAATAGTGAGGATCTGGGGAGGGAGGGGCTTCAGAGTAAGGGTTCTCTCGTTCAATGATGACTACCGAGATATCATCTTGCAAGGCATTCACTATGTCTCTTATCATGGGATCATTTGAGTCTGTAAAGTGTGTCAAGCAATGATCCAAAGAGTTGGGACATTCAGCTGAGAGTGACTCATTTTCCACATTGAAGTGTGTGATGATCTGCCCAAGGGATCCATCGTCTTTAAAAGTAACCGTAGGTATGCTCTCTTGCTTCAACCCTGCACAGATAGATTAGGGATCAGTATACGAAGCATTGATGTGTGGGCTTTGTTCATCGATACTACTCAGAGGAGGCCTGGACTCGTCAAAATTCAATAGTTCAGATGGTGGCCTCAGCTGGGTGGTTTCAAATTCCAGAGTCGTATCAAGTAACTCGTTCATCTCCTGAATCATATCATCGTGTAATTCAGGAGAGTGGTCCAAATATGTCTCACAAGAGATAGAAGGGTTGGTTGTAAGGAGCTCATCCACTTTTAAATCAGATATGTCAGGTGAGTGGAGTATCTCATTATGACCGCTCACTTCGTGCACTTCTTGATCATTGACCTGGACCAAACTTGAGATTAATTCCAGAGGAACTGGGGCTGAACATTCATGATCATCATCTCAATACGCATCATCGTCTAATTCTGTGCAGTGCGCACTTGGGATGGGATCGCTTTCCTCACATGCTAAATTCGGTTGAGGTTCGAATAAACTAACCTCAACCTCATCATTGAGATCCTGTGTGTTATGTAAGGAAAGTGTGTCATCATCACTGTATTTGAAAGACACCCATGTATCTCCATTATTCTTTTAAACAGTCATTGAGATCGACTCATCGGGGAATTGAACCGTATGCTCATTAATGGAATCCAACTCCTCATTCCAAATTCCAGATTTCGTCAAAAGCGAGTGAGGATCACTTTCCTCGCATTGTATTTCTGGATTGGCTTGTAGTTGGGATGAGTGAGCTTCCTCTATCCTCTCGAGGCGCGAATTGAGTGCTTCCATTGCTTTTCTAATTTCTACAAGACACTCCATGTTATGCTGTAATGAGTTCTCTTGGATCGTTTCTAGTTGGTTCTCAAAGGTAGGGTATCCAAGAGAATAATTATTACAACATGTTGTTGGTTCATCCTCCCAGTTCTGATGGTTCCACTGGTTATAGTCATACTGATCATACATGGGAGAATATGATGTTTGATAATAATCCTCATTCCCATAATTACGATCGTATACGGCCCTATTAATCGATCGAACATAACGTTCTAGTTGGTTTTCAATGCCTGTTCTCGATGGAGAGAAATTTTGAGGTATACGTTGAATTCCAGATACGTCAATGATGGGCCCACAAGGAGGGGTGGCTGTCCAGAAAATCTGCTAGGTGCAGAATTTTGATAGACCCTGATCTGAGCCTCCAATGGGGTGGATCAATGGCCTCAAAAAATTAGGAAAAATAGGTTTTAGGTCCCCTTATATATGTACTACAAGGTGGGGTCCATGGATGTGACCCACCAGTGGAAAAATTATTTTATAATTAAGGATTTCCACTTTGATAAGTTGCTGGAAACAGTCCAAAAATTTCAGGCTAACCACCTCACTTGGGCCACACCTTTAGGGCCTCAATCGGGGTCGGATAGGGTGGAAATTTGGGGAACATCAAGATGAGATCCCCACATTTCAGAAAAACATATTTAATGGGTATAAAAGGTCCCCCAATCAATCCCGAATTCAAGCCCAAAGTCCAATAAAAATCTGTCCAAAAGTTTCTAGACAACAATACATGTATGGAATAAAATAAATGAATGGGCCTATTAAGAAAGGGATTGACCCATAAATTGGGTGTCATGGCCAACCCTAGTGGGCCCCACAATTGTCCAGAACAAACCACCAAATTCTCACCCTTGCATGAACATTTAAGGTGGCAAAAAGGGGCATCTAAACCATGGTGTAGGTTGAGTATAGATGTCCCTTCCTTACTGGGCTTTTCTGGGCAATCCAGGCCCACTAAGTGGACCACACATAATATCATCATATTATAAAAGAAGGAAAGAGAAGGAAGAGCATCCGGCCATCAGGGGAGAGCTCTGCCACTATTGAGTCATCCTCACACAACCACAACCACAAACAACAATATAAACACATTGTACAACATAAATCTTATGATGCATGGCCTAGATCTTGAGATGAATGGTTAAGATGTCATCCCAACCACATGCAAGGGTCTAGATGACTCATCATACCTAGAGAAATAGGAGAAATTCCCATGCAAGGGGTCCATCAAGGGAAGAATCCCATGCATGGATATGCATGTACAATGTGGGCCTCATGGCTACATCTAGATGGTTGTGTAGGATCTCTACCATTAATTGGTGGGTCCTACACATCCAAATAAGAGAGGTGAAAGAGACTACATGAGGAAGAAGAAGCTACATGAAGGAGAGGAAGGATCTACTTGATGAAGAAAGCACCCACCTAGATCAACCTTGAAACTTATATCATCATCATCTAGATGCTCCGAGCAACATGGATCAATGGGTACGATCAAGTGAGAAGAGTTAGATGGGGAGGTATTTTAGGGAAAAGGGGCTGTAGAAAATGGGGGAGAGAGGACGTTTGAGTGCTTGCTAGGGAGAGGAGAGAGGAAGGAGTAGAGAGAAATGAGAGGGAAGGAGAGAGAAAGAGGCTTTTAAGCCATGTAATGATGAGTTCTCTCTCCTAGGCAATGATGGCGGCTTATGGAGATATAAACAAGGCTTAAGGTACAGCCTTTCTAGAAATCTCAGCCTAAGGTGAAATGATGGGCATGGGAAAATGTGTAAACCATGGTGGGGTCCACCAATCATGCAATCAATGGCCTATATTGATCGATGCTCATAACTTGAGATGTATATATCGGATTAACACACGGGACGCGGCGTTGGAACCGTGGCGACGATACGGACAAGATGGCATGGCACTCGGGCCGATCTGAGTAGGGTCAACATGACCAAACTCGAGGAAGACCGCAAACGCTAACCAAAAGTCGTAAGTCGCCGAAATTCGACCGGTTGGACCGCGGGACCAATATGAACGAAATGCATACTCACATGCACACATGTACACACATAAACTCGGGCCAGGTCTTACATTGAAAAACCTGACTCCTTGTCTTGTAAAATCAACACTGAACTATGATCAGTCAAAGATCATCCTACTGATCAAATTCTAGGTAACCCTCTGTTTAGGCATAAAAAAGAATGAAGATGGAAAGGATCAAGAAAGCAGAAGTTTAGTAGAAAATGTGAACAAAGAGAGTCATTCTATGTGACTGCCCAGGTTCGTGCAAACCATATTGGTTGCACGAGCCGTGCAAATGATCCTATTAATTGTGTGAGTCGTGCAAAGGGATGAAGGTGTTGTATTGGTTGTGCGAGCTGCGCAAACGATCCTGTTAATTGCACGAATCGCACAAAGGGATGAAGGTGTTGTTTTGTATGGATGGATAGATCTGATGAGAAGTGAGCCCCATGGCATAGCGATCGAGGGTTCACATGTGTGAAAGTCTATAAATACCCCACTTCCCCTCTCATTTGGGGGATTGAAGATTTTGAAAATTGATCGGAGCTCCAGAGAAGACTGAAGGTAGGAGAAAAGAGGGATACAAGGGTTTGTACGGGTCCGCGCAAACCATATCGGTTGTGCGGGCCACACAACAAGGCTATTGTACAACCAGTAAAGGTTAAGAGTCGAAATGTTGCCGGAATTATTGATCTTGGTTTTCACAATCTCCAGTTTTCCTTTTGCACAGGGATATAAGCTCAAGAGAGGGAAATCAGATGATCAAACCCACACAATATTCCTCTTAAAGAGATGATCAAATCACAAGTCGAAATGCTGTCGGATTTGATATTCAGATTCAACATTCGAACTCTGTCAATTTCTCTATTGTAAATAATCTATCTCAGAATCAAGGGATATTCGAGGATGTAAATGAACTCAATATTAATAATATGATGATTGTTCTTCATACACTCTCTCTGTTATATTTGAATAAGATAATCTCTCAAATCAAATACCTTTGTTTCTTGTTTGAAACAAAATGACGACTCCACAGGGGACTAATTATCTTATTTAATGTTAACATTGAGAAGGTTACAGGACTTTCGTCGTAGTTTGGCATCTTTCTGATGCCAAAATGGCAACTCCCAGTGGGAACATCCTCCCCTTCATCTTTCAGATAAATTACTTTATCAATCAAATACTAATTGCAATTTTATGTTTTATACTGAAGGTAAGAAGATAATATTGCAACTTACAATCAATGGCAAATTCAACGAAGAAAGTGAATTTCTATTTCACCGTGACAGGGTTCGTAGTGGAGTATGCAGCAAGCCAATCATCGGATCGTAAAGTCCAATCTCCTGCAACTAAGGGTGATAAACCTCCAGTGATGACTGGTGTTATATCTGCTTCGCCCACAGCGCAAGAAAGCGATCAAGACTAGATTGTCGTTACGTCTTGAAAAATAAGGGCCTGAGACGCTGTGACAGCCAGAATAAACTCACCTATACGAAGAATCAGAGGACCGGTAATGCAAAATGTAGCTAAAAAAATCCCAAATTAGCTCCTCCCGTGTTATACCCAGGGAAATCCGTTCCTCCACTAACATTGTAAGACCCGTATCCTAGCCCATATTGTTCCATAGGCCTCCACGGTCCTCCTGTCAAATTCTGGCGACCCATGATCTGTTATCAGCGTTTGCGCGTGATCCTGAGTCATGTCCCGTATATCAGAGTCGGTTTGACTTGAAACTTGTACCCTTGCGATCGCGCCATCACCGCGATTCCGACGCCACGTCTCGCGTGTCGAGGCGATACCCAAGCCAGGAGATGTGGGCCCGCTTTAAGTTCGAGAAAAATGCCACGCATTTGCTAAACCCAAGAGAATGTCCCATCAATCACATCAAATGTCAAGTACTCCATCCCATCCCCAAGTACAACCACCCTCCCCAAAGTCAACTCTCTCTCTTACAACCAAGTACACATCCATCACTCACTCACCCATCACACCCCATCACTCACTCATCCCTCTCTCTCTCTCTTACACTTCTCTCTCTCATCTCTCTCTCTCTCTCTCATTACTCCCAAGCAACCCCATGAGAGTCCAACGTCCAAGCTTCCATGAGAGAAGCTAGTGTGGCCTACCTTCCTACCTCCCATCTCCACCATCCAAAGATCATTTCGACCGTTAGAATCATTCCCTTGGAGCTCTAAAGGTTATAGGCGGAAGAAGGAAGAGGAGATCAAAGGTAGGTGATTTTATGACTTGATTTTGTGATTTAAGGGCCCACTTATGGTGGGACCCATCTTGATGTATGCTTTAGGGAGGGCCCATAGTGGCGGGGTCCCTCCCCTTCTCACGTTTCTCTATCTCTCTTTATTTATTTATTTATTTTCCTTGTGTGATGGTCCACCTTGATGGACGGTGCTGTGGACCTCACCTATGATGTATGTATTTTATTCATGCCTCTATCCATCCGGGGCCAGCTTTGTTGCCCACGATGAGACCCACCTGATGTACATTCCTTACATCCCAACCATCCAGCAACAAGGCTGGCTGCAGTGGGACCCCCCTTAACGTATTTGTTGTATTCACACCGTTCATCCGTAGGGAATGTAGGCCCTAATGTGGTGGTCGTTCATGTGGGACGTGGCCCACCTTGATGTGAGATCCACACTGTCCTGCAAATCTGGACGGTGGGACCCTTCTAAGATGTGGATTTCATCCACACCGTGCATCTACTCTTCTGCAACAGCAACAGTTGTTGCTGACGTCAGCAATATGTGGGACCCACCTCTCTGGTGTGAGATCCACACCGTCGACTGCTGTGAAGACCACCATGATGTATTCATTTCATTCACATTGTCCAGACAGTGCTACACAATGCTTGGGTGGTGTTGTGGCCACACCATGATGTATTCGTTTCATCCACACCATCCAGATAGTGTTGGACGGTGCTGGACAGTGTTTGGGTGGTGTTGTGGCCACACCGTGATGTATTTGTCTCATCTACACCGTTCAGATAGTGTTGGACGGTGCTAGACAATGTTGGATGGTGTTGTCCAATGTTTGGACGGTGCAGATTTACATAGGCAATGTTTGGATGGTGCAGATTTACATAAACAATGTTTGGATGGTGCTGATTTATATGGGAAATGTTTGGATGGTGCTAATTTACCTAGATAATGTTTGAACAGTGCTGATCATTGTTAGTGGGCCATGTGCCCCATGGGATGATAGTGTACAGTGATACACATGTTACACTTACAACTATTGAAATGATTTTTTGGTGTGGTCCAAGCCCACTTGAAAACCATTGGTGCGGCCCATCCATGGGTCCCATCTGTCTTATATTTGAGGCCCATGGGATAGGGCCCACCTGCCTTGTATTTAAGGCCCATATGATGGGGCCCACCTGCTTGAATCTGAGGCCCATGGGCAAGGCCCATTGTGATGTATTCAAGGCCTACAGGCAAGGCTCATTGTGATGTATTCGTGGCCTATGGGCAAGGCCCATTGTGATATGTATTAGGCCTATGATGCGTGGCCCTTTTGATGTATTTGAGGACCATGAGTAGAGCCCACCTGTTGTGTATATGAGGCCCATTGATGTGGTTCACTTGATGTATATGAGGCCCATTGGTGCGGTCCATTGATGCGGCCCACTTATTGTATTTGAGGCCCATGGGTCGTGGCCCATTAAGATGTATTTTAGGCCCATATGTCGTGGCTAATTGTGATGTATTTCTGGCCCATTTGGTAAGGCCCAATGAGATGTATTTCCAGTCCATATGGCGTGGCCATTGTAATGTTTTTGTAGCCCATTTAATGAGGCCCATTCTGATGGGTATTAGGCCCATGGGTTGTGGCCCGTATGATGTATCTGAGGCCCATGTGCAGGGCCCACCTGTTGTGTATATGAGGCCCATGAGTGATGCCCATTGTGATGTATTCGAGGTCCATTGATGCGGCCCATCATGATGCGTATTAGGCCCATGTGATGTGGCCCATAGTGATGTGTATGTAGTCATTGTATGAAGCCCATTGCGATGTATATTAGGCCTTTATGTGAGGCCATGCGCCCACTTTATGTCACGCCCCAAACTCGGAAACCGGGCTCACAAAATTCCCGATCGCCGAATCCGGCGCCGACAGCCTCCGTAGAACCCCATTCTCGGCTCCTAGCGCCCATTCGCCAAGTTCCGATCCTGGGATGCTACAAGGAGGATTTTTAATATCAGTTTGATTCATAACAAGCATAACCAAAGGCATAACCCACAAACAACAACCAAAAACTTCATCACATTTCCACTATGATCAAAAACTTTATAAGTACAATGAGCATAAAGGAAAATACAATGATAATGGATAAAAAGCTCCAAAATGATCTACTTTGCACTCCTGCCTCAGCGCTGCTGTGTCCCAAAGTCACCTACACGCAACAGTCGTGCATAAGCTTATAAAAATCTAATAGGGTGGTGAAAGTGTGTGTGCAAGGTAGTAATGCAGTTATGCAGTATCAGAGTAATGCAGAACATGTTGGTGAATCCATGAATACCGTTAGCCGTACCAAGGCTATGCGATGCAAGGCATGAATGATGTCGGCCATACCAAGGCCATGCGATGCAAGATGCAACTCAAGCATACAAATCCTCATTTGTATCCACATATCAATACAGCTCAAATCAGGAATATCACCGGGGTCTAGTACACTCTAATCCAGATTGCCACCCCATCGCGGGCAATAAGGTAAGTGAAAGAAACCTCACTATCCGCCTGCCAATATCGGGCTCGGCTCGTCAATAGCGGACCCATTCCTCGAGCTGGTCAAACTCAGCCTAGCTTTGCCCCCTCCTCTCGGGCGGGTAAGGCCGTACCCTCTTCCAAACGACCATGACAAAGTGGAAAGCGCGGCCTCTGGTAATCGGCACTCGGCACTCGGTGCTCCTACACCAACTCGGTTTAGACGTTGGAGCAACCTCTTGGTACCATAAGGGTTTAGGAACTTTCACCCAGGGATAACTATAGCACCCCATGTAGAACAAGATTTCTGGTATCCAATCCTGCCAACCACGATATGCATGTGACGGCGATGGCCCTGATGTCGCTAGGGCATACAGTAACCATATCACACAATGCGAATGCATGAATCACACTATCCAGTCATGTAGCAATCCTGCGCGTATTGTGCGCTCACGTAGGGCAACACCGCCTATCCGGGAGCCCCTAATCAATATGCCCGAAGGCATATGCTATGATCAGTCACTTCTCATATCAAGCATACATATGATGCGTATGATCATGAATTAAGGATAATACTAAACATGTTATACGGTGATGGATGTTGTTCATACCAAGATGGGCGTAGACGGCTTACAAGTATGGGCCTAACAATGAGCCCTAGGGAGAATTATAATGCGGACATTTAACCAACATTATTCTTACAATGTGGACGTCAAACCATCATTGTTCCCAAGGCACGGTTGCCATAAACATCATTAGTCAAACCATGGTAGGGTTATACATTGTAATAAACTTGTGTACATCTTATTGGGCCTCGACCCATGGGCCTTAGTTACATCAAATGGGCCCCACAACATGGGCTTCATATATATCAAGGTGGGCTTCAACGGATGGGCCATAACTACATTAAGATGGGCCTAATCATATGGGCTGATCAAATGGGCCGAGTTGAATGGGCTGAATCAATCGGGCCAAGTCAAATGGGCCTCAGGTATTTCAAATCGGGCCCACCCTCATATATTTTTGAGATCCGACCTATTCACAAGTTAACATAGAGATAGATGAAATGAAAATAAATATCAACTCAATTGGGAACTAATGCTGCCCTTAGAAGTTGAGCGGTGGATACCACAGTCCACTATTTAAATGGTGGGATCCATTTGAACATTAGATCTGATTCACTTATTTTCCCATGTCTTAAAATGATCTCATAAATGGTTGGACGGCATGGATACAACACTTGCATCATAGTGGGCCCCATCGTTCAAATAAGGGACGGTGTAGATAACACATATACATAGGGAATGGCTCCCACAGTCGGATGGATGGCGTGTGTAAAACACATACATCATGCAGGACCTACCCGTGGCTGACATTCAAAGAGAGAGAGAGAAAGAGAGAGAGAGAGAGAGAGATAGAGAGAGATAGAGAGAGAGTTTAGAGAGAGAGAGAGAGATAGAGAGAGTGCAGCACGTGGCTGCACCTCTCCTCTTTTCACTTTTTCTTTCTTTTTCTTTTTCTTTTCTTTCTGCACTCTGACACAACAGAGGTGGGTTCCACGTAGGGCCCACCATATATATATATATATATATATATATATATATATATATATATATATATATATATGGGAAAAGGCACAGAGGTGGGTCCCATGAGGTCAAGCGGTGTGGGCCCCACCGTTGATATTTGCTAACATCTAACCCATCAGTTAGATGCCCCATTCCAGCGTGGGCCTAGGTATCACAAATTAAGTCAGTCCGTGACTGGTGTGGGCCGCACCAGATACAACAGTTGGGAGCGACTACCCTCCATTAAAATATTCTAAATCATTTATTAGGCCCACCCAGATGGGGTCCACAAATCCAACCCACCCATCGTGGGTGTCCCACTTGTATGAAGGGTCAGACCAAGTTTCAGCCGCACCAAAAGTTAGGTGGGTCCCACGTGCAGGCCACCCTCATGTGGGAATCGCACCAAGACCTCACGTGTTGAAATGAGGTATCTCCACTCAGTCTACCAGTTGAGCTATAGATCTGGGTGCAAGGAGGGCCCACACAGACGTGGGCCCCACTGTCCAGGAGTATGGACGGTCTGGGAAAACATGTACACCATGGTGGCCCCCATCAAAAAGGATGGACGGCGTGGATGGGTCCCGTAGACCCCATGCCAGTCCACACCCACCGTCAGTGCATGCCCACGGTCAGTGCACACTCCATGTTAGCACGCACCCACAGGGAGCGATGCCAAGACCTCCAGTGTTGAACTGAGGCATCTTTCACTCAGTCTACTACATGAGTTATGGAGTTCGGTGGGCCCAGCGTTGAAACGATGTATCTTCCACTCAGTCCACCACGTGAGCTGTGGAGCTGGGCCCACGTCAGGTCACACTTCACTGTTAGTCACAGCAAGGTGGGCCCCCCTATGGATGGTTGGGATGTCATAAAAACACCACGGTGTGTCCCACATAGACGGGGTCCACTGGTATGCGGCATGGATAAGATCATACATCAAGTGGGCCACAAGCCATCATACACAAAGGAAAGGGAGAGAGAGAGAGAGAGATCGGTGAGGCTGGAGGGGCCCCGCCACTATGGGCCCCTCTTGCATACAACATACATCAAGGTGGGTCCCACATATATGGACCCTTAAATCAACAAAATGAATAAAAAAATAAAATCTAAGATCACCCACCGACTCTTCTTGTACCCTAGGCTTCCTTAGCTCCTTAGTTTTGATTCCAACAGAGGAGATGAGGTTTGGATGGTTGAGATGGGAGATAAAAGGGTAGGAAAGGTGGGCCACACTTGTGGCTCTCTTGGAGGGTTTGGGGAATGACTTGGACGTGTGAAACTTTCTCTCTTGCTTGGGAAAGTATTTTGAAAATGAGAGAGGGTTGTAAAGAGAGATGGGTGATGGATGTGGTGGTGATGGGTGTGTAAGAGACCTTTTTGACTTTTGTGGCAAATGGTGTAAGAAAAGCATGGGTGTGTAAGAAACTTTTGACTTTAGGGGTTGCTTGGGGAAGGGTGAGAGATGATATGTACTTGACATGATGGGATTGATTGTTGATTGATTGATGTGACATATCGTAGAGATTCTCTTCAGTTTTTGCACCCGTGGCATTTTCCTCGCACCGAACGCTGACCCACATCTCCTGGCCAGAGTATCACCTCGGCGCGCGAGTCGCGGCATCGAAACCATGGCGACTGCGCAGTCGCTAAGGTATTAGTCTTAAGTTGAGTCGACTCGGGTTGACGGCGTATGAATCAGGGTCGCGCGCAAATGCCGGCTAAGGGTCGAAGGTTGTCGAAATTCGACCGGGAAGACCGCGGAAGTCTATGGAATGGTACAGTCTAGGATACGGGTCTTACACTTTATGTTTGACTCTATGTGGGCCGCTGCTTGGGAGCGATGTTGGTTAAATGTTCACATTGATGGGCAATGATTGTTGATGTCCACATTGTGACCTTCCCTTGGGCCCATTGTGAGGCTCATTCTTATTATGAGTAGGCTATCTAGGCCCATCCTTGATATAAGGAGAGTACACCATCATCTCATAACATGCTTAGTATAACTTCACGATCCATGCCCATGTGCATCATATGTATGCTTGATATGAGGAGTGATTGATCATAACACATGTCATTGGGCAAATTATTATGGGACTCCATGATAGGAGTTGTCCACATGATCACGCGATACACGCAAGTTTGATGCATGACTGAATGATATGACTCATGCATCTTGCATTGTGTGTTGTGATTACTGTACGCCCTAGTGACATCAGGGTCATAGCCTCCATAAGCATGTCGTGGATGGCCAGATGGGACACCGAAAATCTATTACTAGCATCGGGCCGCCATAGTTGGCCCTGGGTGAAAATCCCTAAACCCTCTTGGTACCAGAGGATGCCCCAACGTCGAGACCGAGTGGATATATATATATGAGCGTATGAGGGCCGTATACCAGTAGGTCGCGTCTCCCACTGTGTCGTGGTTGGTTAGGAGGGGGTGTGGCCTTACCTACCTGAGGGAGTAGGCATAGCTAGGCTGAGTCTAACTAGCTCCTAAATGGGTCCGCAATCGATGAGCCGGGTGGATATTGGTAGGCGAGTAGTGAGGTCTCTTCCACTTACCCAGTTGTATTGTGCGTCTGATGGGGCGGCAAGCTGGCATTGTGTAATGCCCTGAAAATCGGGGGTCGAGCAGAAGCTCAACTCCCGAGTTCCAACGCATCACTTATGCAACATAGATAATGATGTTTAAATATTGTCCATATTAGTGCATTAAACAGCATATCATACTCTAGAGATAATTAAGTTAAGCAAGCGGAAGACTAAGATGGGTATATAATGTATAGAAGTGCTTCTCAATCTCCAAAGTATGAGTATGTTACCAGGCTGAATATATACATGTGTTGATCCAAAATTTACAAAATACAAAATGTGAAAGTCCGATTAAATCATATAATCCCTGTAATCCCATCGATCAGTACATGGTCTACATAGACCCGCCTGATAGCTGAACGTAGGAGAATTCTTCCTCCTCGTCTATCAAATCCCAATCAGCAGCGTGGACATCGTCACCACCTGCATCTACAACAGAGTCTGGTTGGTGTTTTAAGACACCATCCCAGGTGGGAATGAGTAGCAAATTCAGTGGAACTATAAAGCAAAGGTGAACATGTTATCAATTCAGTCAAGCAATAATAATAAAGCAGTACAACACTCATGTCCTAAGTATTCTTGTTAATGCAAGAATGATATGCTATAATGATTGTAACAGGCCGGATTTTTCCCAACCTGGAATTAGACGTCCTTAGGCGATGAGTCAATCCTAACACCGGTTTAACTTCTCAAACACTCGATTAAAGCCTCAAATCCCTTTTCAAACCATTTTCTTCACAAATCCCACCCTTCACTACCTTGTTCTTTCAATTTTTCTAAGCACTTTCATCCTAGACACTATCCTAAACTAGCTAAGTAGTATAACTTGGATCACTTTATATACAAACTACAAAGGCCCAGGTACCACCTCAGACAGAAAGTGCTCAGGACTAAATCCTTTAGAAATTAGGCGAGAAATAGCCAGTGTTAAACTAGAGTACTTGTGAAATTATCACCAACCACTTTAAATACGATCTGCAAGACCCAAAACTTGTAAAATCATTGACGCTAGGTTACCCTAAAATCTAGGATCAATCTCATTACTCGGCTGCTCTCGGGAGCATCTCGAAACTCCGTATCGGATCTGGACCGCACGTCGGAAGTCCGATTAACACGAAGTTAAAGGAACTAGGACCGCCTTGCTGGGCTTAACAACCATCTCGGAAATCAAATCCAGATAGTGTCCCAGCGCTATTCGCTTGAGCTCGGAGTGAAGAGTGTGAGAAATGTGAAATTAATTCAAAATAAAATATCTCAAATAGTAATCTAGCACCACTCGTTTGCGGATCAGTATTAAGCAACTAGACCATCAGAATCAGACCAAATTACACCCTCGGATCAGGAGAAATTTCATACACATATCCATGTACTCGGAATCTCCGATCGAGATCCACTGACCGTTGAATTGAAACTGGTCCGCCTTTTGCGATCTGGAATCCCGACCGAAACGAAAACTTAATGGTACGTAGATCCAGTGTTGGTGAGCTTAAGTCCGACCTTTGGCTCAAGGAGGCCCGCCAGAAGTCCTCCGTTGAGCTGAAAAAGTCCGCTTTGGTTATAACCTAAGTAAACCTTGCCCAGAAGTCTAATTTGGTGAGTTTTTAGGCTATATAAGGACCTTAGAAACCTCTCTCTCACAACCATACGAATTTAAGAGAAACCCTAGAGAGAGAAAAGAGAGAGAAAGAGTGAGAGAAGTGAGGGAATCTCCCTGCCACTTTATCCTGCCGCTACACAAGCTACACAGCTCCGTTCTAATCGCTTTCTCGGCGATTCCAGCTCCGTTTCTAGGTAAGAAACCCTAACTCTAATCTGATTTGGGGCTTGGGTGGTTGTAGGTTATGAAATAACTAACCTATTTCGTTCTATAGGTTGCCAAACTGCCGAATACGGAAGCTTAGCAAACCTATTGGATTCGTTACGATTCTACGATAAAAGTTGTGGACTTTAGGTGTATAGGTTATAGTTTTCAACACTTTTAATGTCAGATAATGATAGATTCATGATCTGCATGCAATTGCACATGTACAAAGTGTTGTCTGTTTTCCGTTTCGATTAAAGATGAAAAATATGGAATTCTACATACTCTAGGTATTTGTAGAAAGTACCGTATACGTACAAATTTTGGAAATGTATTTGACATAATTAATTGTTGTATAAATATATTATATGTGGATAAATTTCTTGTTTGGCGAAAGGACTCTCCCTAATACATGTTTTGCTTATATACACTATGTATGTTGAAATTGTGTATTCTAGAAAGTACCGTATACGTATAAATTTTGGAGATGTATTTGCCATAATTATTTGTTGTATGAATATATTATACATGGATAAAATACTTTCTTGGTGAAAGGATAGCCGTAATACATGTTTTGCTAACATACACCATGTATGTTGTAATAGTGTATTCTAAGTGTTTGTGAAAATAACTGAATGAGTATAGAATTCTCATTCGAGCCCGCCATGACTAATTGTCATGGATATATGATTGTTGTATTGGCGATACCCCCTTTGACGAAATGATTTGCCCTGAATCACGCCACGGCCACTATACGCTATATATGTTGAAATGTGTAGCCCAAGTGTTTGTGAAAATGTTCAAATGAATATGGAACTTGGATTCCTACTTTCCATGACTATCCATCATTGGTGTACGCGTGTTATGATTGGGGCAACTCCCTAGTGAAAGGATTTGGCCTAATGCCTATGTGATCAACATATGTCATGTATGTTGATGTATGTCTTTTAAAGTGTTTGTTGAAATGTTTGAATGAGTAGTAGTTAGCAAATTGTAATGTACAAGGGTGTTGAGATATGATTCTCAACTTCTTTTAACTATGTGTATGTTTTCCTTGGATAGTTATGTGATTTGGAATTGAATATGTACAAACTCATGCTCGTGTTGTGCTTCATAACATGCTCAACTACTTTTATGATTTTATCTATGTAATACATATGTTTAAATTCATATTTACGTTGTATGATCCATCATGGGTGATGGGGGAGTGGAGCAACGAGTGCATGCAACAGCCCTGGCAGCCCTAAATGGATAATACCAGACTTTGATTGTATGATTTGAATCTTGATCCATTACTGCTTTATCTATCTGCAATTGATTGTGTTTGGGGCTATGATTATAGTCCAGACAATCGGTACCAGAATTGAATTCGTGGCTGTGATTCATTTGCCGCGTGAGGTGTGTTCGATGAACCCGAGTCGTACTTCGGTTGGCGATAGTGGTTAGCCACACGAAGTGCTTATGCGCTTCATATCGTTCAACTTGTTGTGCGCTCGAGCTAGCCGAGCTCATCAAGTAACCCGATCTGTCTTATTTATGTTCACCATGTTTGGACGCTACTGCTTGAACCTAGGGTACCAAACTTACCAGTGAAATCCCTTTTAACCATGGTACCTCGATCCGCTAAGACTCATGAGCTAGGCATGGTGGTATGGGACACCGTGGTCGAGCTGTCGGCTTACGCTGGGGCCACGTGCCTCCCCGTAGTGACCAGTGAGCAACCAGACTCGTGAGCCGATTATGGTGGTATGGGACACTATATTCGAGCTGTCGACACCTACGGCGTGAGCCGAATACGGTGAGACCTGTATTCGTGTTGACAGGCGACGAGCCCTCCGTAGTGTCTTCCAGTATACTCTACGGTCTGTGACTGGCGATGAGCCCTTCACAGCAACTAGAGCATGAGTTGAGCCGGGTACGGTTAGACCTGTATTTGAGCTGACGACCCATGATTGAGCCGAGTACGGTGAGACCTGTATTCGAGCTGACGGCCAGCAATTGAGCCGCATACGGTGAGATCTGTATCCGTGCTGATGGGTGACGAGCCCTTTGTGATGCCTTCGCGATGCCTCTCAAACCATAATATCGTATGAGATTAACTAGGACTGACGACCCTAGGATGGATCATGTTTGGGGATGATACAAGGGAGGTACCTTAGTTTCTCAATACTGCTGTTTGAAATGGACTAATAATTACTCGGTAATCATGCTCATCATCGCACTGCATGTGCCTGGTAGATGTGAAGCATTGAGGGATGAACGCATTCGCGAACGTAAGATGGTGTCGCATGAGGGTGGTTTAGCAAGGGCATACATCATGTCATTTCATACTTGCCTTAAATAAGAGTAGTTAGAATTGTTTGATTGTACTGCTTTATCATTACTGCTTGACTGAGTTGATAACATGTTAACCTATGCTTTATTGTTCCACTGAGTTGATCACTCACTCCCACGTTACGGGACGATGTTGTACACACCAACCATATTTGTTGAGTTTCAGGTGATGGCGATGCTTTTAAAGCAGAGCCGGACTACTATGACGTGGAGGAGGAGTTCTCCTACTTGTAGCTCTCTGACAGGTTTATGAAGACCTGTTATTGTATTGACGGGGCTATAGTACTTGGGATAGAAGACATTACACTTACACATTTGGTATATTTTAGAAATGTACTTGAAATTTATTAACCTGATAATGTTATCACACTCTGGAGACTCACCACAGTTTTTATATATTTTATATATCTATCACAATCTTCCGCTTGCAATTTAACGGTCTCTGGAGTATGATATGCTTTTTTGGCTTAATCTCACTCATGTTCAATACACAAATGCAGACAACATTTAATCATCATTATCAATGTTGTATAAGTGATGTTCTGGAACTCGGGTGTTGAGTTATGCTCGATCCCCTAGTTTTCAGGATGTTACAATGATGCATGCCCTTGCCTGCACTCCCTCAGCGATACCATCTCATGGTCGCACATGCTACTCCCATTGTGCTCTTCCACTCCAAAGGCACATGTAATGCGGTGCATGGTCATGTTAGCTGAGTTTTTTATTAGGCTTATTCATACAGCAGATTCGGGAAGCTAAGTTACCTCTTTTTATATTATTTACCCAAACAATGATTCATCTAGGGTCGTCAATCCTAGTTAATCGCATACAATAGGCAATTTATAGGGCATCACCCCTAATGAAGGTAGCGCATAGGCAAGGTCAATTGATTATACTCGAGGTTACTCCATCAACGCCCTACCAACTGGAGTGCTATTTTCGAATGGGGTCCGGATCAGATGGTACACCCCAACCCACGCTGGGACCGCAGCTAGACTACGCCGGGGTAGGCCGACAGCTCGAATACAGTGTCATATACCACTGTATTCGGCTCACGAGTTTTGGGTTGCTCACTAGTCACTACGGGGAGGCTCGTCACCCCAGCGTAGGCCAACAACTCGACCACGGTGTCCCATACCACCATGTCCAGCTCATGAGTCTTAGAAGATCATGGTACCATGGTTAAACGGGCTTTACATTGGTAAGGGGTACCTTAGATTCAAATAGTAGCGTACATACATGGTAAACACAATAGGCCCATCGGCTTATTAGACAAATTCGACTGGTACGAGCATACACTGAATTAATCGACATGGAGCGCATAAGCACTCCACGTGGCCTAACCACTGTTGACAATCATCGCACGACTCGGATTCACCGAACGCATCAAATGTGGCGAGACTAATTCGGCCACTCAAACAAGAATTGTTACTGATTACCTGAACTACGTAGTAGTCCCATTCATACTCATATGCAACATGTGGAGACATGTGATAATCATATAGGTATTTAACAAACAATCCAAGTGCATCACTCATTTGATCATTTTATCAACATATTAAACGTGTTACCGAACATTTCGATTCATCTATAAATTGCATAGTTGAAATTAAGATTGCATGGAGGAAATTATACATATAGATACGGTAATTGAGAATTCTATCTCAACACCCTTATTAAATGCAATTCATCAAGCAATATCTCATTCGAACATTCTCTCAAACACATAGAACATGTTATTATACATATGCATTATATACATAAATCACGTAGTTGAAGTTAAGACTGCATGAAGGAGATTATACATCTAGATAAGGTAGTTGAGAATCCTATCTCAACACCCTCAATAAATACAATTCATAGGACAATTTCTTATTCAGACATTTATCAAACACTTAGACTACATATTACTCCATATATGCACTAAATCAGTTATAGCATATATTATGGCAAATCCTTTCACAAGGGAGTTGTCATACATACAACAATCATATATTCTAGGTTAATAGTCATGGCAAGCACAAATCATGATAGCAATTTCATTCAAACATTTCAATAAATACATGGAATGTGTTATATATTCACATAGTTCACACACATGTATTATTTATCAAATACATCGTAACTAAGATCATATAGTGGCAAACAAGTCAGACATAAATCATTAGCTGACATTGAAAGCCTTGAAAACCATAACCTAAACGTTTATAGTCCGCACCTTTCGTCGGTTTTCTCGTTACAAACTCGGTTCGAATCTTACGCTTCCGTCTACAGAATAACGGCTACCTAAATCATGACACAGGTTAGTTATTACGTCGTTTACTCTATTTGGATTTCTAAAATGAAATTAGGGTTAGGATTTCTTACCCAAATCGGAATCGAAATAGGTTGAGTAACTTAGTAGAGAGGTGAATCGGCGTGAGGAGTTGTGGAAAAAGATCCTAGCAACTATCTCCAAGAATCCTTCTTCCTTCCTCCCACTTTTCTCTCCTTTTCTCTCTCCTAAGGTTTTTAGGAAGTTCATATGAGGGAGAGAAGGGGTGGTTTAAGGGCATTATATAGGCCTAGAACTGTTGGCAATGGCCCCAGGGCCATGGTATACTTATGTTATATTTAAAAGGCGGCTGTTTCGGGCCAACGGAGCTCATCCGGGGGTCCATTGCTCGCATACGGTCTGGAGAAAGTTCCCTGACAATGGATCTACATCAGTTTAAGATTTCAGTCCGATCGAATTAGTGAATCGATCGTGGAGGACCCGTTTCAATTCAACGGTCATCGTCACTCGATCATGGCCACAAGTTGTAACATCCTGAATTTTTGCCAACCTGGGATTAGACGTCCTTAGGCAATGGGTCGCTTCTAACACCTTATTAACTTGTCAGAACTCAATCCCAAAGTCTAAAACCGCTTTTGAACCCATTTCCTTCACAAATCCTACCCTTCACCACCTTGCACTTTCAATTTTTCTAAGTACTTTCACCCTAGACACTATCTTAAATTTAGGTGATGAAGAACAATACTTAAACTAAACATTACTACAAAGGACTAAGTACCACCTCAGACAGAAATCACTCAGGACTAAATCCTTTAGAAATTAGGCGAGAATTAGCCAGTGTTAAACTAGAGTACCTGTGAAATTAGCACCAATCACTTTAAATACGATCTGTAAGACCCAAAACTTGTAGAATCATTGATGCTAGGTTACCTTAAAATCTAGGATCAATCTCATTACCCGGTTGCTCTCGGGAGCATCTCAAAACTCCATATCAGATCTAGACCGCACGTCGGAAGTCCGATTAACACGAAGTTAAGGAATTAGGACCGCCTTGCTGGGCTCGACAACCATCTCGGAAATCAAATCCAGATAGTGTCCCAGCGCTATTCGCTTGAGTCCGGAGCGAGGAGTGTGAAAACACTTGATTTTCTTTACAAATAAATATCTCAAATAGTAATCTGACACCTCTCGCTTGCAGATCAGTTTTAAGCAACCAGACCGTCAGAATCAAACCAAATTACACCCTCGGATCAGGAGAAATTTCATACACATATCCATGTACTCAGAATCTCCGATCGAGATCCGCTGACCGTTGAACTGAAACTGGTCCACCACGCGTGATCTAAGAACCCTACTAGAACGAAAACTTATGGTACGTAGATCCAGTGTTAGTGAGCTTAAGTCTGACCTTTGGCTCAAGGAGGCCCGCCAGAAGTCCTCCGTTGAGCTGAAACAGGTCCGCTTTGGTTATAAACTAAGTGTACCTTGACCTGGAGTCTATTTTGGTGAGTTTTAGGGTTATATAAGGACCTTAGAACCCTCTCTCTCACAGCCATACGAATTTCAAAGAAACCCTAGAGAGAGAAGAGAGAAAAGAGAGAGAAAGTGTGGGAGATGTGGGAGAATCTCCCTGTCATGCTTCCCTGCCGCTCCGCGAGTTCCACCACTCTGTTCTAATTGCTTTCCCGGCGATTCCAGCTCCGTTCTAGGTAAGAAACCCTAACCCTAATCTGTTTTGGAGTTTTGATAGTTGTAGGTTATGACATAGCTAACCTATTTCATTTTATAGGTTACCAAACTGTCGAATACGAAAGCTTAGCAAACCTATCGTATCCGTTACGATTCTACGATAAAAGGTGCGGACTTCAGGTGTATAGGTTATGGTTTTCAATGCTTTCAATGTCAGATAATGATAGATCATGATCTGCATGCAATTGTACATGTACAAAGTGATATCTGTTTTCTATTTCGATTAAAGATGAAAAATATGGAATTCTACATACTCTAGGTATTTGTAGAAAGTACCGTATACGTACAAATTTTGGAAATGTGTTTGACATGATTAATTGTTGTATGATATATTATATGTGGATAAATTACTTGTTTGGCGAAAGGACTCGCCCTAATACATGTTTTGCTTATATACACTATGTATGTTGAAATTGTGTATTCTAGAAAGTACCGTATACGTATAAATTTTGGAGATGTATTTGCCATGATTATTTGCTGTATGAATATATTATACATGGATAAAATACTTTCTTGGTGAAAGGATAGCCCTAATACATGTTTTGCTAACATACACCATGTATGTTGAAATAGTGTATTCTAAGTGTTTGTGAAAATGACTGAATGAGTATAGAATTCTCATTCATGCTCGCCATGACTAATTGTCATGGATTTATGATTGTTGTATTGGAGATACCCCTTTGACGAAAGGATTTGCCCTAATTCACGCCACGGCCAATATACACTATATATGATAAATTGTGTAGCCCAAGTGTTTGTGAAATTTTTCCAATGAATATGGAACTTGGATTCATGCTTGTCATGATTATCCGTCGTGGGTGCACGCGTGTTATTATTGGGGCAACTCCCTAGTGAAAATATTTGGCCTAATACCTATGTGATTAACATATGTCATGTATGTTGATGTATGTAGTCTAAGTGTTTGTTGAAATGTTTGAATGAGTAGTAGTTAGCAAATTGTAATGTATAAGGGTGTTGAGATATGATTCTCAACTCCTTTAACTATGTGTATGATTTCCTTGGATAGCTGTGTGATTAGGAATTGAATATGTACAAACTCATGCTTGTGTTGTGCTTCATAACATGCTCAACTGATTGTATGATTTTATCTATGTAATGCATAGTTTAAATTCATGTTTACGTTGTATGATCCGTCATGAGTGATGGGGGAGTGGAGCAACGAGTACGTGCAACAGCCCTGGCAGCCCTAAACGGATAATATCAGACTTTAATTATATGATTTGGAATCTTGATCCATTACTGCTTTAACAATCTACAATTGAATGTGATTGGGGCTATGATTATAGTCAGGCAATCGGTAACGGGATTGAATTCATGGCTGAGATTCATTTGCCACGTGAGATGTGTTCGACGAACTCGAGTCGTACTTTAATTGACGATAGTGGTTGGCCACGCGAGGTGCTTATGCACTTCATATCGTTCAATTTGTTGTGCGCTCGAGCTAGCCGAGCTCGTCAAGTAACCCGATCTGTCTAATGTATGTTCACCATGTTTGGACGCTACTGCTTGAACCTAGGGTACCAAACTTACCAGTGAAATCCCGTTAACCATGGTACCTCGATCTGCTAAGACTCATAAGCCGTACATGGTGGTATGGGACACCGTGGTCGAGCTGTCGGCCTACGTTGGGGCCACGTGCCTCTCCGTAGTGACCATTGAGCAACCAGACTCGTGAGCCGAATACGGTGGTATGGGACACTGTATTCGAGCATTCGACACCTACGGCGAGAATCGAGTACGGTGATACTTGTATTCGTGCTGACAGGCGACGAGCCCTCCGTAGTATCTTCGAGTATACTCTACGGTCTGTGATTGGCGATGAGCCCTTTGCAGCAACTAGAGCATGAGTGGAGTCGAGTATGGTGAGACCTGTATTCAAGTTGACGGCCAGCGATTGAGCCGAGTACGGTGAGACCTGTATTCGAGCTGACGGCTAGCAATTGAGCCGCATACGGTGAGATCTGTATCCGTGCTAACGGGTGACGAGCCCTTTGTGATGCCTTCGCTATGCCTCTCAAACCATAATATCGTATGAGACAACTAAGAGTGACGACCCTAGAATGGATCATGTTTAGGAATGATACAAGGGAGGTAACTTAGTTTCCCAATCCTGCTGTTTGAAATGGACTAATAATAACTCAGTAATCATGCACATCATAGCATTGCATGTGCCTGGAAGATGTGGAGCTCTGAGGGATGAACGCATGACGCGGGCTTAAGATGGTGTCGCATGAGGGTGGTTTGGTAAGGGCATACATCATGACTGCATTCATACTTGCATTAATAAGAGTAGTTAGAATTGTTTGATTTTACTGCTTTATCATTATTGCTTGACTGAATTGATAACATGTTAACCTATGATTTATTGTTCCACTGAGTTGATCACTCACTCCCACGTTACAGGACGGTGTTCCGAACACCCACCAGACTTTGTCTGATTGTAGATGGTGACGCTACTCTTGAGGCAGAGCCGGACCTGTATGATGACAATGATGTTTGTTCGTATATGATATGCTGACGGCTTCACGTGAGCCGTGTCTTGATCGACGGGATTACAGGGATGTTGACTAGATGACACTACATATTTGGTATAATTTGAACTGTACTTGTAATTCATTAACCTAGTAACCTTATCACACTCTGGAGACTCACCACAGTTTTTTTTTTATATTTTATATATCTATCACAGTCTTCCGCTTGCAATTTAACTGTCTCTGGAGTATGATATGCTGTTTTGGCTTAATCTCACTCATGTTCACAACTCTAATACAGACAACATTCAATCATCATTCATTTTGTTGCATATGTGATGCGTTGGAACTCGGGAGTTGAGTTTATGCTCGACCCCCGATTTTCAGGGCGTTACACAAGTATACTGACATGTGTACGAAAATTTCTCTGATCCAAGGGTATAGTTGGGTCAGAATCTGACGGTCTGAAACCTTAAATTTGGCATGCAAGCGAATAGCCCAATTCACTTAAGTTTGAGTTCATTTTCTAAAGATATTCACATTTCCCACACACTCTACTCAGGGCTCAAGTTGTGCGGTTTTGGATACTATTTGGGCTCGATTCCCGTGACGGTGTCAAGCCCAATAACGTGTCATAACCTTATAGTTTCGCGGTAATTGGACTTTCGACACGCGATCGAGGTCTGATACGGAGTTTCAATGTAATCTCGAGAGCAACTGGGTTTTGAGATTGCTCCCAAGTTTTTAAGTAATGTTGACTTAGTAATTTTAATAGTTTTGGGTCTTGTAGTTTGTAGAGAAAGTGGTTCAAGCCAAATCCATCGATTGTTTAGTTTAGCACTTAACTAAATTTTGCCCTAATTATGACAGAATAAGGTCCTAGAGTAGTTCTATGCTCCTTTTTGGTACTTTTATTTAGTATATTATTTTAATTATTTTTTGGTAGTTCATCATCAAGTCTACTCTATCTCTACCAAATTTCACTAGATTTCGTGTTGTAGAAAAATTCTAAAAATTCTAAAAGTAGCACCTATCCGAACTAATAATTTTTGGACAGTTTTCACATCAACCTATATTTAACTATTTTAAAAAAAAAAAATTACTTATTTTTATATAAAACTAGACTTATCAAGCTTCAATCTGGCTTTTGAATCACCTAAATTAAAGTTATAACGATGGAGATATGACTTTTTAAATTCGGTCGAAAACTGTAGTGAGGGTGCACTGAATTTTTGGTGCACCAATGATGCCTCACGGTTAGCGCGATGGCATCGCGGTCCGCTGGTCCCGACCGCGATGTATCGCGGTCGGCGCGATGGCATGGCGCTCGCCTGGTAGTGGTTTTGCCGCGTGGATTTTGAAACGGACATATCTTTCAATCTGGAATGAGTTACGTGACGTGCTATATATGAATTTGGGGTAGGAGAAGCTGATCTATTTAAATAACCTATTTATTTTGTGAGATTCCATAAGGTTAACGGTCAAAAACCTATTTTATTTATATATTCACTATTTATAATAAATTTTAGTTTAAGTATTGTTCTTTATTATTTAAACTTTAAGATTTGTGTCTAATATGAAAGTACTTAAAAAAATTTGAAGAACAAGGTGGTGAAAGGTGAGATTTTGAAGGAAATGGGTTGAAAAGGGGATTTGTGACTTTGGGATTGAGTTCTAAGAAATCAATAAGGTGTTATGATCGACCCATTGCTTAAGGACGTCCATCTCTAAGTTGGCAAAAATCTTGGACGTTACAATCTACCCCCCTTAAAAATAATTTTATCCCCGAAATTGGCTAAGGTAATAAGTAAAGATTTTATTATTCCTTTTGCCTAAGTTATATTGATTTCAAGTTTATATGCGTGGTAGGGTGTATACTATGTATGCTAGTCTGGCTCACTTTAGTCTACCCTCCTTAAAACTTTTTTTTCACCCTGAAATTGGCTAAGGCTTCTATGAGGTTCGTATTTATCGAGCACATTGTGGATACACTGACCTTGGTTATTGTAATTCAGCTCGTACCCATTGTTAGGCCTATTCTTTAATATGAATTGGTTTAACACTTGAACCCTAATTGTTTTCCTCCAATGACTTCATTATTGACATTCTAAGGAAGATTCAGATCCTATTTAGTGACCTAACCTTACGTATAACCTAGATCAATTTCCTTCAATCATGGGTCAGTGGGGCATGGGCCCACCATGCTTCCGCTACGCCACTTTGATCTAATGGATATATAAACTGACTTAACTAGATTGGGCTCATAATATTCTACCCCCCTTAAAATTATTTCTACTCTCAAGGCTCAAGAATATATGTCTTGATCCATATGTCGGAACAAGGTGTAATTTAGGACCTATCTTCAACATGAAATGGGAAACGATCTCTCAATACATTGGTCTTCCTTTCATCGATGAGGTGTACTATGACATTGGTACCTATGGTCATAGAAAGGAGCTAAAATGATGAGTGTTATGGTTGATTTCAGGGACGGGTGTGAGTGTGTGGCAAGATGCCTAATTCTACCAAAAGAAGGACTTTTGCCACAGTCCCGACTTACCTCTTTAATCATGTCTAGTTTAATACTGTAAGATAATCTATACATTATTAGTACATATGGAATTTGGACAAAATAGGTTAACGGGCAGACTATCTTTCTAAGTTCATATGCACAATATGTATGCCAGAATGGTCTGTGATTCAGGACCTAATCCCTAACTGCCTGTTACCCATTTGAGAAATTTCTTGGGCCAAAATAAAATATCCCTATTGGCTATATGTTCTTAACACTTTTCAAAGGTAAAGTGATAAAATTTTGGTTGTAAGTGTTGGGCCAACACGAAAGGAAAGTTGTGTAGTGGGTCTGAGCCGGATACATAGACCTTCTGCCTAGCTATAATAGAAAATTTTTCGTATCAGTTCTTAATCCTAGTTGATCCCAATCTTCTACTTGATCAGAGCATTGAGTTCATTGGTAACTACCAGGATTGAGAAATCGATTCAAACAGCGAATACTTCGCTTATATATACTTTCTCTACTTCGTGTTCCCAATTGTAATAAGTCCTTGGGAAGGCAATTCTAAGGAGTGTGTTGATTTGACCTAACATTTTATCTGAGGGATATATAAGCTTTCTTTAAGGGTGAATAGTTTCTAATCAAAAAAATTTTCCTAAGAGTTATTAAAGAAGCCTATAAGTATTAAGGGGATTCAACGAAGGAACGAGGTCTCACTCCAACCTAATCAAGCCAACTAACTAAATCTATCTTTCAATTATCTTATCAAGCCTATAAGTATTAAGGGAATTCAACGAAGGAATGAGGTCTCACTCCAACCTAATCAAGCCAACTAACTAAGTCTATCTTTCAATTATCTTAGCATATTTAGTCTTTTACATTCCTGAGTATAACCAGTAGCCTAGTCATAACTTATGGGTAGCGGTAATCCAATAGTTCTAATCTAAAGTCTACGCTCATATGCTAGATGATTTCATATCATTTCTAATACAAGAAATTGTTTTATCGCTTAGGGTAAAAAGTTGTCTGATTAGAATTGAGTTGCCCGAACTTGAATGTAATTGCGCTCGAGCACTTCACATATGACCATACCAGCTAAGGAGGTCCTAAGGTTCACATTGTTAATTTATTGAATTTTCTATACTGTCAGATCTTTCAAAATCTAGGAGTACCAACTCTAGGTCCAAAACTCTAAATGGCCCAACATTTGATGGTCATTGTGGTTTATATAATCCTCATTCTCAAGGTCCTAGTTATCTCATTACTCCACTTTGAACTTCTTGGTTTGGGTTCGTAGGGCCGTAGGGTCCGTTTTTGTGGTCCAATGTGCCCATATTCGCCTCATTTGTATCCGTTTCAGGTTTGGAATTCATCAACTAACGACTCAAACCCGTCAATTAACGGCCTAGAGGCGACCTAGGTCGATCCACGTGATTGAAGATACGTTGTGGACTAAATTACATTATTCGGTCTCGCCTGTCGGCGAAACCTTAGGAACCTAATGTCGTCTCTAAATTCCATCGCCCCCTTCCTAAGTCAGAGTGCGTCAGAGTGCGTCGTGTTACCTATAACCCAAGTAAAGTTTAATCCAAATCATGTTCTGATACCATTTTGTAATGCCCTGAAAATCGGGGGTCGAGCAGAAGCTCAACTCCCAAGTTCCAACGCATCACTTATGCAACATAGATAATGATGTTTAAATGTTGTCCATATTAGTGCATTAAACATGAGTGGGATTATACTAAAACAGCATATCATACTCCAGAGGTAATTAAGTTAAGCAAGCGGAAGACTGAGATAAGTATATAATGTATAGAAGTGTTTCTCAATCTCCAGAGTATGAGTATGTTACCAGGCTGAATATATACATGTGTTGATCCAAAATTTACAAAATACAAAATGTGAAAGTCCGACTAAATCATATAATCCCTATAATCCCATCGATCAGTACATGGTCTACATAGACCCGCCTGATAGCTGAACGGAGGAGAATTCTTCCTCCGAAATCCCAATTAGCAGCATGGACATCGTCGCCACCTGCATCTACAACAAAGTCTGGTTGGTGTTTTAAAACACCATCACAGGTGGGAATGAGTAGTTAATTCAGTGAAACTATAAAGCAAAGGTTAACATGTTATAAATTCAGTCAAGCAGCAATGATAAAGCAGTACAACACTTATGTCCTAAGTATGTTGTTAATGTAAGAATGATATGCTATAATGATGCATGCCCTCGCCTGCACTCCCTCAGCGACGCCATCTCATGGTTGCACATGCTACTCCCACTGTGCTCTTCCACGCCAAAGGCACATACAATGCGGTGCATGATCGTGTTAGCCGAGTTCTTAATTAGGCTTATTCATACAGCAGATTCGGGAAGCTAAAGTACCTCCCTTTATATCATTTACCCAAATGATGATCCATCTAGGGTCGTCAATCCTAGTTAATCGCATATGACAGGCAAGTTATAGGGCATCACCCCTAATGAAGGTAGCGCATAGGCAAGGTCAATTGATTATACTCAAGGTTACTCCACCAACGCCCTACCAACTGGAGTGTTATTTTCGAATGGGGTCCGGATCAGACGGTATACCCCAACCCACGTTGGGACCGCAGCCAGACTGCGCCGGGGTAGGCCGATAGCTCGAATACAGTGTCATATACCACTGTATTCGGCTCACGAGTTTTGGGTTGTTCACTAGTCACTACGGGGAGGCTCGTCACCCCAGCGTAAGCCGACAACTCGACCACGGTGTCCCATACCACCATGCCCAGCTCGTGAGTCTTAGCGGATCGTAGTACCATGGTTAAACGGGCTTTACATTAGTAAGGGGAACCTTAGATTCAAACAGAGCATCCATACATGGTAAACACACAATAGGTCAATCGGCTTATTAGACTAATTCGAATGGTACGAGTGTACGCTGAATTAATCGACATGGTGCGCATAAGCACTCCATGTGGCCTAACCACTGTCGATAATCATCTTACAACTCGGATTCACCGAACGCATCAAATGTGGCGAGACTAATTAGGTCACTTAAACAGGAATTTTTACCGATTGCTTGGACTACATAGTAGTCCCAATCATACTCAAATGCAACATGTGGAGACATGTAATAATCATATAGGTATATAACAAGCAATCTAAGTACATCACTCATTTGAGTATTTTATCAACATATTGAACGTGTTACCGAACAATTCGATTCATCCATAAATTGCATAGTTGAAATTAAGATTGCATGGAGGAAATTATACATATAGATAAGGTAATTGAGAATTCTATCTCAACACCCTTATTAAATGCAATTCATTAAGCAATATCTCATTCAAACATTTTATCAAACACATAGAACATGTTATTATACATAAGCATTTTATACATAAATCGCGTAGTCGAAGTTAAGACTGCATGAAGGAGATTATACATCTAGATAAGGTAGTTGAGAATCCTATCTCAACGCCGTTAATAAATATAATTTATCGGACAATTTCTCATTCAGACATTTTATCAAACAGTTAGACTACATATTATCCCATATATGAACTAAATCAGTTATAACATATATTATGGCAAATCCTTTCACAAGGGAGTTGTCATACATACAACAATCAAATATTTTAGGTTAATAGTCATGGCATGCACAAATCATGATAGCAATTTCATTCAAAAATTTCAACAAACACATGGAATGCGTTATATATTCACATAGTTCACACACATGTATTATTTATCGAATACATCGTCACTAAGATCATATAGTGGCAAACAAGTCAGACATAAATCATTAGCTAACATTGAAGCCTTGAAAACCATAACCTAAACGTTTATAGTCCGGGCCTTCCGTCGGTTTGCTCGTTACGAAATCGGTTCGAATCCTACGCTTCCGTCTACAGAATAACGGCTACCTAAATCACGAAACAGGTTTAGCTATTACGTCAATTACTCTATTTGGATTTCTAAAACGAAATTAAGGTTAAGATTTCTTACCCCAATGGAATCGAAACAGGTTGAGTGGCAGTAGTAGAGAGGTGAATCAATATGAGGAGTTGTGGGGAAAAAACGAAACAGCAACTATTTCCAAGAATCCTTCTTCCCTCCTCCCACTTTTCTCTCCTTCTCTCTCTCTCTCTCTCTCTCTCTCTCCTATGGTTTTTAGGAAGTCCGTATGAGGGAGAGAAAGGGTGGTTTAAGGGCATTATATAGGCCCAGAACTGATGGCAATTGCCCCAGGGCCATGGTATACTTAGGTTATAACCAAAAGGTAACTGTTGCGGGCCAACGGAGCTCATCTGGAGGTCCATTGCTCACATACGGTCTGGAGAAAGTTCCCTGACAATAGATCTATGCCAGGTTAAGATTTTAGTCAGATCGAATTAGTGGATCGATCGTGGAGGACCCGTTTTAGTTCAACGGTCATCGTCACTCGATCAGGGCCACAGTATGCTGACATGTGTAGGAAAATTTCCCTGATCTAAGGGTATAGTTGGGTTAGAATCTGAGGGTCTAAAACCTTAAATTTGGCATGCAAGCGAACAGCCCAATTCACTTAAGTTTGAGTTCATTTTCTAAAGATATTCGCCTTTCTCACACACTCTACTCGGGGCTCAAGTTGTGCGGTTCTAGATACTATTTGAGCTCGATTCTCATGATGGTTGTCAAGCCCAATAACACGGTCATAACCTTATAGTTTCGCGGTAATCGGACTTTCAACGCGCGGTCCAGATCTGATACAGAGTTTCAATGTGCTCCCGAGAGCAACTGGGTGAGATTGCTCCCAAGTTTTTAAGTAATGTTGAGTTAGTAATTTTAATGGTTTTGGGTCTTGTAGTTTGTATAGAAAGTGCTTCAAGCCAAATCCATCGATTGTTTATTTTAGCACTTAACTAAATTCTACCCAAATTATGACAGAATAAGGTCATAGGGTATATGCCCCTTTTGGAAATTTTGGTAAGTATATTATTTTAATTATTTTTCTACTAGTTCATCATCAAGTCTACTCTATCTCTACCAAATTTTACTAGATTTCATGTTGTAGAAAAATTCTAAAAATTCTAGAAGTAGCAGCTATCTGAACTAATAATTTTTAGACAGTTGTCACATCAAAATTTTTATTATATTTTTCACTTATTTTTATATGAAGTTATACTTATCAAGCTTCAATCTGGCTTTTGAATCACCTAAATCAGAGTTATAATGAGGGAGATATGACTTTTTGAAGTCGATCGAAAACTGTAGAAAACTGCAGCGAGGGTGCACCGAATTTTTAGTGCACTGATGAAGCCTCACGGTTGGCGTGATGGCATCGCGGTCCGCTGGTCCCGACCGCGATGCATCGCGGTCGGCGGGATGGCGCCGCACTCGCCTGGTGGTGGTTTTGCCGCCCAGATTTTGAAACGGACATATCTTTAAATCTGGAATGAGTTACACGACATACCATATATGAATTTGGGGTAGGAGAAGCTGATATATCCAAATAACCTATTTATTTTGTGAGATTCCATTAGTTTAATATTCAAAAACCTATTTTATTTATATATTCACTATTTATAGTAAATTTTAGTTTAAGTATTATTCGTCATTATTTAAACTTTAGGATTTATGTCTAATATGAAAGTACTTACAAAAATTTGAAGAACAAGGTGGTGAAAGGTGAGATTTTGATGGAAATGGGTTGAAAAGGGGATTTTTGACTTTGAGATTGAGTTCTGAGAACTTAATAAGGTGTTATGATCGACCCATTGCCTAAGGATGTCCATCTCCAAGTTGGAAAAAATCCAGGACGTTACACATTGAGTTTACTATACCCCAGTGATGATCCTAGAGATGTACAGTACTGATACGTGGACTTATTGAACAGGAGTTGCATACTCATTCATTCATCCATTCACTATCCACTCGAGCTAGTGGTGTGCAATTATTTGTTACGTGTACCTTCGCAATGATCAGGATTTTGGTTGGGGCACGCGACTAACCTAGGATCAAGAGTTTACCACATTGAGTCTGACTATCCAAATTTAGGTATGAAACTGGTTTGGATAAAAGTCTCTTGTGGTAGATCCCGTAGCCTACGATACTACGTACTATCATCTTGACTTCACACTCCAGCATGGTCATTTCATTCGCACTGCATATTGCATTACATCCGTGGCATATGAAATTTTGGGTTACTGTGTTTCTGCATGGCCTAGATACGGCTGACGATATTCGTGAACTCATCAGGAATTGTATATTACATTGTATCTTTAACATCTGATATATGGCTCTTTATGACTCCTCATTTGCATAGCTGATCTACATAACTTCCTCAGTATATAATATTGGCTTATTATGTTTTTGCATCGCATATCCTTGATACGGCTGATAGCATTCATGGACTTACCAGTATGTTTCCGCATTACTCTGTTATTGTACGATTTATGGATTACCAGTATTTTCGCTTACTCTAATATCGTATGATTTATGGCATACTTGGCACTTACCTTGTGCACACACTTACACCACCCTCTAAGCTTTCTATAAGCTTATGCACGATAGATGCATGCAGGTGGCGTTAGGTCGCAGCAACGTTGAGCATAGAGCGTGCAGCACTCTTCTGGAGCTTTGATTTTTGATATATGTATTTCCCTTTCAGCATTGTATTTAAATATTTATATTAGTGGATATGTGATGATGATGTTGCCTTTGTGATTTGGGTAAACTTGTGCTTATGCTTCTTATGAGATAAATGTACGTTGGAAAATCCTCCTTATAGGATCCCAGGATCAGAACCTGGTGTATGGGCGCTAGCAGCCGAGAATGGGGCACTACGGAGGCTGTCGGCAATGGATTCGGTAATCAGGAATTTTGTGAGCCCGATTTCCGGGTTTGGGACGTGACAAACATCGTACGATTTTTTGGCCCTGCCCGCTATGGGAGTTCAACAGGCAAGGGAGCAGAAGGGTAAAGCACTGCTTGTAAGCTCGCCAACCCCAGTATTGCTCCAGTCCGCCGACTACTATGAAAGTAGTGGAAAGTCCAACGAAACTCCTCTTTTCATAAGCCCCATTACATCGATACATTCATACTCTACCCCGACTACAGCTTCATCAAGAAGCGGAGAAGCAACAGTACATATGGCCGGGACAAGTCAAGGACCCCCACTGACTGTTGAAGATTGTATAGTCGAGATGCCACAGACACAGAGAACACTAATGGAAGATGTAGAAATCTCCGAGAAGCTTTAGCAACTCTCACGCATAATATGGCCTAGATAGCAGTTCCTCCAATGATGGGTAACATCAATGGACACGAACCGCAGCCCGAAGATCCCCAACTACCAAGAGCAGGATCGCTTGGATCCGCTCCTAGTTGAGGAAGTTCAAGATGAAAACGAGGTGCATAATGCACCCCCGCCTTGTACTCTATGAGATTATTTACAACCGGTGCGGGTGAGTACACCTTCCTACATGATATTTCCATTGAATACAGGAACTATAGATATTAAACCAGGGGTAATTCAATTCCTCTCTAAGTTTCATGGATTACAATCTAAAAGTACATACTTGCATATGAAAGAGTTAGATGAAATCATATCTACATTACATTTCCCAAATGTGCCTGAGGACATAGTTAGACTGAAATTGTTTCCTTTCTCTTTGAAAGAAAAGGCTAAGTCATGGTTACATTCCTTAAGACCAAGGTCCATTGGCACGTGGGCTGAGATGACAAGGGAGTTCCTTATAAAGTTCTTTCCCTGTCATAAAACAAATACCTTAAGGAAAGCAATCATGAATTTTGAGCAAAAAGATGATGAGACTTTCTTCCAATGTTGGGAGCGATTTAAGGATCTCATAAATTCATTTCCAAAACATGGTTACGAAACATGGCATATAACAAGCTTTTTCTATAAGGGATTGACCTCACCCATGAGCCAATTTATGGAGATGATGTGTAATGGGGAATTTATGAATAAGGAAGCTGATGATGCATGGGATTATTTTGATAAAGTAGCTGAAAACGTGTAATCATGGGATACCACTTCAAGAATTACCACTTCTAAGCCTACTCAATCAAAGGAAAGGGGAAGAATTTATGTTCTAAAAGAGGAAGATGATATAAATGTAAGAGTGGCCAAATTCACAAGAAAAGTCGAGGCCATAGAACTTAAGAAGGTAGAACCCGAAAAGACTGCGGATGTTGTTTGTGGTATTTGTGCTTATAACATACATACAACTGAGAATTGCCAACAATTCCTGTTTTTCAAGAGATATTGAATGAGCAATCAAATGCCGTAAACAACTGTCAAAAACCTTTCAGTGGACCCACCTCAAATATATATAACTCAAGCTGGAGGAACCATCCAAACTTCAGTTGGAGGAACAGACAAACGGCTACTCCTCAAGGGATCCTTAACCAATTATGAATCAAAGGAAGCCTCAAGAGGATCCGATCTTACAACATATACAAAACCAAGAGCTTTTTAATCAGGGAATGTTACAAGCCTTTCAAGACCGTACAAAGTCCATATAAGGGCTTGAGACAAAAAAAAAAATCGATTGGGGAGAAAGGGATCCTTCCGACTCAGCCTCTCCCCAACCCAAAACAACAATATGAAATCAGTGACCTAAGCTCTTCAAAATAGATGGAGCATTTTAAGTCTATCACTACTCTTAGGAGTGGGAAGACAATTGACAAATCTATTCTAGTGAGCGCTGAAAAGCCTAAGGACCCGAAAATATATGAGAATAATTGACCTAGCAATGCTCCACGTGAGTTAGAACCGGAACCTCAAAGTAAGCTGATTGCGCCATTCCCTTAACGGTTGATTACACCAAAACCTCTCTCTAACTCTCAGGATATTCTAAGGTGCTTAAGCAAGTGAAGATAAACATCCCTCTACTAGACGTCGTTAAACAAATCTCTTCATATGCCAAATTTTTGAAAGATTTATGTACAACCAATTTTTAACAGTAAGAGTGAGTACCATCCTTGAGTAAGATTTGCCACAAAAATACAAAGATCACGGTAGCCCAACCATCACTTGTGTAATTGGGAACCATGAGATTAAGCACGCACTTCTTGACTTGGGGGCGAGCATAAATCTGATCCCTTACTCAGTTTACAAACAATTGGGTCTAGGTGAATTAAAATCCACCCGGACCACATTACAACTTGCCGATCGCTCAGTTCATGTACCAAGAGGGATGATTGAGGATGTATTAGTCCAGGTTGATAAATTCTACCATCCAGTAGATTTTATTGTGTTAGATACTCAACCCATCATAGATATGAGCACTCAAATACCCTTCATTCTTGGCCACCCATTCCTTAGTACATCAAATGCTATCATTAATTATAGGAATGAGATTATGAATTTATCTTTCAGAAATATGACATTGGAGCTCAACATCCCTTTCAATATGAACAAATAGCTAGAGGATGATGACGATACCCACGACATTAACATGATCGATTCTTTAATGGAAGATAGAACATTTTTTACTCTATACTCTGACACTCTAGAGACATGTTTGGCCCACTCCCCTAATTTAGATGATGACATGATTAGGGAGATGGATGCCTTGCTTGATGCTATGTCAGAACTTGAAGTTAACCAGTAGATGCCACAATTTGAGAAATTGCCCCAAACCGATGTAGTGCCTCTACCGTCTAGCCTCAAAGCACTGAAGCTTGACCTAAAACCTTTGTCCGTTGATCTTAAATATGTTTACTTATGTCAAGATGAGACATACCTGGTGGTGATTTCTTCCCACCTTGAGAAAGAATAAGAGAGTGTGCTCATTTCCACTCTCATTGAGCATAAAAGAGCTCTTAGATAGTCAATTACGGACCTCAAGGGAATTGACCCTTTGATTTGTACTCACCCTATCCATCTTGAGGATAATACTAAAACATCCTGACAACCTCAACGTCGACTCAATCCAAATATGAAAGAAGTGGTTAAGGCTAAGGTAATTAGTTGTTAGATGTGGGCATCATATACCCTATATCCGACAGTCAATGGGTGAGCCCAACTCAGGTATTTCCTAAGAAGTCTGGAATCACCATCGCAGCCAATGTCGACAATGAACTCGTGCCAACTAGAGTTACTACTGGTTGGAGAATGTGCATTGACTACAGGAAGTTGAATACCGTCACAAGGAAAGACCACTTTCCTTTGCCTTCATTGATCAAATTTTGGAAAGGCTAGCCGGTCACTCTTATTATTGCTTCCTTGACGGATATTCGGGCTACAATCAAATAGAGATAGCCCTTGAAGATTAAAAGAAGACAACATTCACATGTCCCTTTAGCACATTTGCTTACTGAAAGATGTCATTCGGACTATGTAATTCTCCCACCACTTTTCAGCGATGCATGTTGAGTATTTTTTCTGACATGGTGAGGCAATATTTAGAGGTCTTCATGGACGACTTCTCTATCTTTGGTCCATCCTTCAGCGAGTGTTTAAAAAATCTTAAATATATGCTGAAGCGATGCGAGGAAAATAATTTGGTTCTAAATTGGGAGAAATGTCATTTCATGGTTCCCAAGGGAATTGTGCTTGGACACATAATATCATTTGAGGGAATTGAGGTAGACAAGGCAAAAATTAATCTTATCTTTAACCTACCTCCACCCAAGAGCATACGTGACGTGCGATCCTTCCTCGGACATGCCGGATCCTATAGACGATTCATAAAGGACTTTAGTCATCTCTCTCGTCCTTTATGTAATATACTTCAAAAGGATGTATCATACAAGTGGACTGAACAATGCCAAGAAGCTTCCACTAAGCTCAAGGGCATGTTAACTACCGCACCTATCATGCAACCACTCGATTGAAGCATCCCTTTTGAGATTACGTGCGATGCATCTGACTATGCTATTTGGGCGGTGTTAGGCCAGAGAAAAGAAAAGAAGCCCTAAGTTATTTACTATACAAGTAGAACTCTAAATTCTGCCCTAGTGAACTAGTTTACTACAAAGAAGGAACTCTTAGATGTAGTGTTCGCTTTGGATAAATTTAAGTCCTACCTGATCAGATCTAAGATCATCATCTACACGGACCATGCGGCACTAAAGTATCTTCTTTGTAAGACAGATGTCAAGCCCTGCCTAATAAGATGGATCCTCTTACTCCAAGAATTTGATATTAAAATACGAGACAAAAAAGGAGTAGAAAACGCAGTGGCCGACCACCCTTTTCGACTTGACCTCCCTGATTCCCTTGAACTGACACTGATAAATGATATGTTCCCTGACAAACAATTGTTTAAACTCTCCCAACTACCTTGGTTCACTGACATTGCAAATTATCTTGCTACAAGTTTCACGCCAACATATTGGACTGCGCAAGATAAGAAAAAATTCTTCGCCAAGGTACATAAGTTTTTCTGGGATGATCCCTATTTGTTTAAATATTTCCCAGACCAAATTCTAAGGAGATGTGTGCCAGAAAATGAACATTAGAGTATCATCTCCTTTTGTCATTCTCAGGCCTGTGGTAGTCACTTTTCTGATAAAAAGACCACGGCCAAAATTCTGCAGTGTGGCTTTTACTAGCCCATGATGTTCAAAGATACTCATGAGTTTTGCAAAGCTTGTGACCATTGTCAGAAATTGGGAGGGTTGTCCCATCAAAATATGATGCCTCTGAACCTCATTCTTATCATTGAAGCATTTGATTGTTGAGGCATCGATTTCATGGGACCATTCCCCTAATCCTTTCGGAATATTTACATTTTGTTAGCATAGACTATGTCACTAAGTGGGTCGAAGCGATCCCGTGCTAGAATAATGATCATAAAATGGTCATTTGATTTTTAAAAGAAAATAACTTTTCCCGGTTCAGAATGCCTCAGACCATCATTAATGATGGAGGTTCACACTTTTGTAATATGCCATTTGAGAACTTAATGAAGAAATATGGTATCTCTCATAAAGTGAGCACTCCATACCACCCGCAGACAAGCGGGCAAGCCGAGATTTCCAACAGGGAAATTAAATAAATTCTTGAAAAAATGATTAACCCTGACCGTAAAGATTGGTCAATCCGTTTGACCGATGCTTTATGGGCTTCCCGTATAGGTTTTAAAACCCCCATTGGAATGTCTCCCTTTAGATTCGTCTATGGGAAAGCCTGCCACTTGCCTATGGAGCTGAAGCATAGAGCCTACTAGGCTATCAAAAATCTGAACTTTAACTTGGACAACGTTGGCTCGCTACACAAGTGTTCACAACCCCAAGTGTAGGGTCACGATGTAGTAATAATCTCGATAAGACCGAGGTCGAATCTATAGGGATTAATCTCTTGTGTATTCTAAAAGTAACTAGAATCAAAACTAGAAGAAGATCTAAATCTAAATTGGGAAATAAAGGAAGTAATTGTGAAGTATTTTAATTAGAAACTTAAGAATTCAAAGGTGGGAACTAGGGTTTTCAGGGATCCACTTGTAGCTATCAAGATGTTTCCTTATTTGATTCAAGGAACTCAATTGGAATTGGAGTCCTATCCTATCCAATTGGAAGATATATCAATAAGATCATATCTGAACTTCCATTGACCTAATTCTCAATGGATGAGGGCTGTAAGGATTGGAAGTGATTACATCACCAAACCATGCCCTAGTGACAATGGCAAATAATATAATATACCGATCTTACAACCAAATATAGGAGAATTGTGAAGATTAGAAGAGATTCCATCACTCAACCATGCCCAAGGGACGATGGTGAACAACAGGATTTACTAACTTCACAATCTCGAATCAAAATAAAAAGATACTCAAAACTATTGCAGATCTATTGTAATTTAAGTCACAACAAATCATTACAAACTAAAAGTATTCCTTAAATATCAAATTAGAATTAAAGAGGTTCAACAAGAACAAGAATCAAACAAGAAAGACATCCAATCATGCTATAAGCTTCACCCCTTAGCCCTAGCTAAGGGATTTAGCCAACCATAGACATGATTGGATCTATAACTGTAACATCTTAGAAAATTTTGTACAAGGACCCGAGTACCACCTCAAGCAGAACCACATAAGGACCGTATCTTGTCTTAATTTAGGCAGAGATTAGTTAAGTAAATAACCGGTGGATTTAGCTTGGACCACCATTTCCACAAATGAGAAGGCCTAAAACCATTAATACCACTGATTCAACGTCACTTAAAAACTTAGGAGAAATCCCAAGAGGCTGTTGCTCTTGGGAGTACATTGAAACCCAGTATCAGACCTAGACTGCACGTCGAGGGTCCGATGACCGCGAAACTATAGGACTATGTTCGTCCTACTGGGCTTGACGACCATTGCGGGAATCAAGCCCAGATAGTGCCTAGAAACATACAACTTGAGCCCTGAGTGAAGTGGGTGAGAAACATGAATACTTTTAGAAAATGAAATTAAACTTAAGTGAATTGGGCCATTTACTCTCGTGCGAAATTGAGGATTTCGGACCGTCAGTTTCTAGCCAAACTTCACCCATGAGAAAAGGAAATTTCCCTACACATATTTATATAACAGTGGCCCCGATCGAGCAATTATGACCGTTGATCTGACGCAGGTCCTCCACGGTCGATCGGCCTATCCGATCGCACCGAAATCATGTCTTGTCATGGATCCATTGTCAGGGAACGTACCCTATGACATAGGTGAGTAGTGGGCACCCCTGTGAGCCCTGTTTGTCAAAAATAGCTGCCCAAAGGATATAACCTGTGTATATAGTGGCCCTAGGGTCATTTGCATCACTTTTGGGCTTATAAATAGCCCTTAATTCACCCCATCTCTCTCATATACGAATTTCTTCAAAACCCTAAGGAAGAGAGAGAGAAAAGAAGAGAAAAGAGGGAAGAGACGAGAGATCTTGGGAGGTTGTTGTAAGAATCCTCTCTCACGACTCCACACACCGAATCTTCGTCCCGTTATGCTACATAACCTGTTTCCACTACGATTTTGGGTAAGAAAACATAACCCTAATGTCGTTGTAGAGATCCAGGTTGATTGTTCGTTAAACTATCTAACCTATTAGGTCATTTAGGTGCCTGATGTTCCATTTTCGGCAACGTAGAGTTTGAACCGAGTCCGAATCGAGCATCTCGATGAAAGGTGCGGACTATAAATGCTTAGGTTACAGTTATCAATGCTTTCAATGTCAGCTAATGATTTATGTCTGATTTGATTGATGCCGTATTATCTTAGATACACTTATTTCTGTATGAAATGTACACATGACTGTGATGAGTAAAAGATGCATTCCATATGTTTGTTGAAATGTCTAAATGAGCATTTGAATATGATTTGTGCTTGCCATGGTTACTGATCTAGGATTAGTCATTGTCATATGCACGTTGATCTCTCTGTATAAGGAATTGCTAAATATATGTTGTAAGTAACCTAGTCTATATATTTGGTGAATTATAGTCAAAGTGTTTAATAAATTGTCTGAATGAGAAATTGTTGATGTTTTGTATTTATTACGAGTATCAAAATAGGATTCTTTATTACCTTACGCATGAGTATAGTTTCTCTCATGTAATCATATTTGTCTCTACGCAATTCATTGATAAAATGCATGTGTTTAGTGACATGATCAATGTGTTTAATGAAATGCTCAAATGAGGAATTCACTTGGATTATTTGTTAAATGCTGAAGTGATTATCACATGTGTTATGTGCTACTTCTGAGTAAGATTGGGACTACAACGTAGCCCAAGCAATTGGTAACCGTCCCTGTTCGGGTGGCTGAATTAGTCTCACCACATTGGAAAAATTCGACGAATCCGGGTCGCACGACGATTGTCGACAGTGATTAGGCCACAAGGGGTGCTTATGCGCTCCATGTTGATTAAGTCAGCGTGTGCCCGTTCCAATCGAACTTGCCTAACAAACCGATTAGCCTATTGTGTGTTTACCATATATGCACACTACTTGAATCTAAGGTACCCCTCACCAATGTAAAGGCCCACTTTAACCATGGTACCACGATCCGCTAAGACTCATGAGCCAGGCATGGTGGTATGGGACATAGTATCGAGCTATCGGCCTACGCTGGGGTGACCAGCCTCCCCGTAGTGACCAGTGAGCAACTAAGACTCGTGAGCCGGGCATGATGGTATGGGACACCGTGTTCGTATTGTCGGCCTACGCTGAGGTGGCGAGCCTCTCCCTAGTGACCGCGAGTATAAGCTTTGAATTTGTCAATTGACTGTTTTTCATTAGGAGTGATGCCCTACAACTTGCCTATCGTATATGCTTAACTAGGATTGACAACCCTAGATGGATCCTTCGATTCGGGTTAATGATATAAAGGGAGGTACCCTAGCTTCTCAAGCCTGCTATATGAATAAGCTTAATTAAGTACTCGGCTAACACGACCATGCATCTCATTTCATTAGTTATGATGTGCTTTAAAGGCGATGAAGTTGCACTGTTTTGAGGGAGTGTTGTCATATGCGAAATAGGTTGTCGAAGTCGCTTGTGAGGGAGCTTTGATGCGAGGGCATACATCATTACTTGCACTCCATTCCTGCATTAACAAGAGCAGTTAGGAAATGATTGTTATGTTGCTTTATCATTACTGCTTGATTGACTTAATAACACGTTAACTTTTACCTTATATTACCACTGAGTTGGCCACTCACTCCCACTCTGGGATGGTGTTTAAAACACCAACCAGACTCCAGTTTAGATGCAGGTGCTGGTGAAGTCTATGTGACGGAGCAAGACTTTATGGATGAGGAGTTCTCCTACTTTCAGCTCTCGGACGGGTCGATGTAGACCTTATGCTGATGCGCAGGGACTACAGGGATATTTGGCTTAGTTGGACACATCTACTTTTTTTGCATTTTATTTATTTTGAAACAATACGTGTATACATAATCAGCTCGGTTACATACTCATAATCTGGAGGTTGTGAAACACTTACATGCTTAAATATAAATGTTTTAGACTTCCACTTAATTTAATTATATCCAAAGTATGATATGCTATTTTAGTATAATCCCATTCATGTTTAACTCATTAATGTGGGCGAAATCTGAACATCATTATCCATATTGCATAAGTGATGTGCTGGATCTCGGGAGTAGAGCTTTGCCCGACCCTCAAAATTCAGGGCGTTATAATAACCCTAGAAGAAAGCATTAAAAACTAGGAAGAAAGGAAGGAATAACTCTTAGATGACGGCTCCACCCTTTCACTCTGCTCCTCCCAACCCTCGATATCCTAAAAATCGCATGGAAACCCATATTTATAACCTTCACCGCACAAATTTGCAAAACTGCCTCAAATTTACATAGTCCGCGTAACTCTGCATAACTCGTTCACAATAAGAAATCAGCCTTTTACTGATAAAATTATTACCGACGAAATTTTTTTCATCGGAAAAAAGGACTTTCCCCGATGAAATTATTTTCGTCGGTAAAAGTGTTTTTCCCGACGAAATTTTTCATTTCGTCGGTAAAAAAGACTTTCCCCGACGAAATTACCGACAAAATTATTTTTCATAGGTAAAAGTTTTTTTCTCGACGAAATTTTTCGTCAGTACTAGGTGTTTTGAATTTTTTGATAAAAAATAATTTTTGAAAAATTTTATTACCGACGAAAACTACTTTCATCGATAAAAAAGTTTTTCCTGACGGACATAAACCATCGGCAAAAATCTGCTACAATGATATTACTGAAGAAATTAATTATCATAGGTAAAAGTGTTTTTCCCCATGAAATTATTCATCGATAATGGGTGTTTTGAATTTTTGATAAAAAATAAATTTTAAAAATTGTTATTACTTTCGTCGGTAAGTGTTTTTCCCGACGAACATAAATCGTCGGCAAACATCTGCAACAATGTTATTATCGATGAAATTTTTTTCGTCGGTAAAAGCATTTTTACCGACAGATATAAATCGTTGGCAAAAATCTGATACAATGTGATTACCGACGAAAATGAATTTCGTTGGTGAAGGGGTTTTTCCCAACAGACATAAATCGTCGGGAAAAATCTGATACAATGTTATTATCGACGAAAACTACGGTAAGAGTTTTTCCCGACGGACATAAATCGTTGGCAAACATCTGCTACAATGTTATTACTGGCAAAATTGTTTTCGTCGGTAAACGCATTTTTACCGACGGACATAAATCGTCGGCAAAAATCTAATACAATGTTATTACCGACGAAAATGAATTTCGTCGATGAAAGTGTTTTTCCCAACGGATATAAATTGTCGGGAAAAATCTGATACAATGTTATTACCGATGAAAATGGATTTCATCGGTAAAGGTGTTTTTCCCGATGGAGGTAAATCGTCAGCAAAAATCTGATACAATGTTATTACCGACGACAATGAATTTCGTCAGTAAAGAAGTTTTTACCGACAAACCAAAAGCGTCGGGAAAAGGTTCCCGTCCCAACCAAAAATTCCCTCCACAACCAAAAACCAAAAACTGGACACTACTACCGATGAAAGTTGTTCATCGCTAAAATACTTTTTACCGACGAACCAAAACCGTCGGGAAAGGTTACTGCCCCACACTAGAAATTCCCTCCACAACCAAAAAACCAAAAACCAGACACTTTTATCGATGAAATATTTTTTATCGCTAAAAACACTTTTACCGACAAATATTTTCATCACAAAAAATAAATATCCGATGAACTAAATAGTCCGTCGGTAAAGTTTTTCCCGACGGATGAAAATCGTCGCTAATGTTTTTTACTGACGAACAATAACTGTTGGTAAAGGTAGTATGTTTGTATATGTGTGTGTGTGTGTGTGTGTGTAGTTTTTATATCATATGAGTGGAATTTTTTTGTATATATAATTAAAAAGTAATATTCGAATTATTTGTAATATCACATGAAAAAGAATATTGAGAAGTTTACAAATTTTAACAATGTTTGGGGAAAATTTTGAAAACAAAATGATGCTTTTGAAGAAAAAAAATCGGCATTTTGAAATTTTTGAGATTTTGAAAATAAAATTTCATAATTTGTATTTTAAATTTTTTTTGAAATATTTTGTAATAAAAATGATATTTTGTTAAAAGAGTAAAAAAAATATACATTTTGAAAAAAAAATGTTATTTTTAAATGGAAATTGAAATTTATCTGTGAAAAAAATAATAATAAATTATTAGGCACATCCACTAATTAAACCTTTAATCATTTTTGGACAATCTAATCAGTTCAAATTGAAGAGTAAATAACTTCAGATGTTTAAATCAAATTTCACTGAAATTGTTTATCAATCTTGTGTGCCCAATATCTTTCTCATATGTAGCCTGATTGAGGTGAGTAACTAGTCAAATTAAGGGTATTGATCGGTAAAATAGAGTGAATGGACCAGACATGTAAAATGGGCCAAATATTCTGGTCAAAATTATGACCCAACTTACTGACCTCATGAGAACGTAAGAATTGATGTTAGTAAGTTTTGTGGGCCCCATCATGATGTGTGTCGAACATTAACATCGTGGATTTGATGTGTCCCCTTTAGGTTATGAGATATCTCAAAAATCATCTGTATACAAAACTCAAGTGGGCCATACCATCTAAAACTATGTGAAGACATCCTTAAAAAATATAAAAGCACTTGGTGGGGCCCACGTGAGTTCTAGATGCGGCTGAAAATTGGTCTGACCCCTCATCCAAGTGGGACACACATAATGAGTGGGTTGGATATGTGAATCACATTTAGGCAGGCCCAATATATGATTATGAATGTTTTAAGGAATCCCCTCTCCATTATATTGTGGTGTGGCCCACCCAAGTCATGGATTGACTTTATTTTTAAGCTCTTGGCCCACCCAAGTCATGGATTGACTTTCTCCATACCGTTCAACGCTTTTCTCGGATCATTTTATGATATTAACCAAAAAATGGGGCGGGTCCAAAGCTTAAGTGGACTACAAAGTGGGTACTGAATGTCCACCATTAAAATTAACATTCATAGAAGTTTTGGATCAAGCTGATGTTTGTGTTTTCTCTTCATTTATATCTTTTTGATATTATGAACATGTTGGATGTCAAATAAACATTACTGTGGGCCCAAGGAAGGTATCAATGGTGGAAATCATTATTCCACACTGTTTCGCGTGGCATGGTACACTTGAGTTTTGGATTTACTGAAAATTTGGGATCAACCCACACCGTTCATCCATTTTTTGAGATAATTTTAGAGAATTATCCAAAAAATGAATCATATCCAAAGATTAAATGGACCACACCACAAATAAGGGGAATGGATTGGCTACTTCCCCTGACACCATCTAATGGCTGGTGGTTGGTGCTTTGTGGGCCCTACCATGATGTATGTGTTTAATCCATGCCGTCTATCTATTTTTAAAGATCATCTTATGGCATAAGACCAAAAAAGAGGCACATCCCAATATGAAATGGACCACATTACAAGAAACAGTGTTGAATGAGCGCCAACCATTTAAAACATTTTGGGGGCCATAACAGTTTTGGATCGAGATGATTTTTGTTTTTCCCCTTCATCTAGGCCTGTATGACCTAATAAACAGATTGGATGTCAAATAAACAGTACAGTGGGCTGAGGATTTTAATGATGGATATCTAATCACTATTATTTTCATGTGGTGTGGTCCACCTGATATTTATATACCTCTCATTCTACCATGATGTATGTTTTATATCCACACCTTCCATCCATTTGGAGAGATCATTTTAGGGCAATATCTAAAGAATGAGTTAAGTCCTAAGCTCCAGTGGACCCTGGCACAGAAAACAGTGGGACAGTGACGCCCACCATTAAAAACTTCTAAAGGCCACAAAGTTTTATATCAAGATGATATTTGTGTTTTCCCTTATTTCATGTATTTTTTAACTTTTCAACAGGTTGGATTTCAAATAAACATTAAAATATTCATAATCATTTGTTGGGCCCACCGAGATGTGGTTCACAAATCCAGCCCATCCATTATGTGTGTCCCACTTAAATGAGGAGTCAGACCAAGTTTCATATGCATCAAAATTTCAGGTGGGCCCCACCGTGTTTTTATATGTTTTAGGCATTTCTTCACGTGATTTTAGATGGTATGGCCCACATAAGTTCCGTATACGGCTGATTTTTGGGATATCCCATAATTTAAAGGGGGCCCATCAAATGCACGGTGTTGATGGTCGACACGCATCACAGTGGGGCCCACACAGCTCAACCTTGTGGGAAGTTCCCATGAGCTCGACCGTACAGAACCTTTTCCCTATATACCCGACCTCACCCGACCCCACCCGACCCTAGCCCCCTTTTCCTTTCTTCTCTTTCTTTACCCGCTGCACGCCCGCCCGACGCCCGACCACCAGAAATCCACTGGACGACAACCACCGGTCCACCGACCAACATCAAATAGAGGTGGGCCACCACCACCTACGGTCTTTTTAGTTTTTCCTTTTCCTCTACTTCCCATTCTCCATTTCTCCTTCGCAAATCAGATCCGAGTATTCGATGATTCCTACCATTCGCTAGAGCTTGGAGGCTGGAAGCCTGGAAGAGATCGGTACTCTCTCTATCTCTCTCTCTCTTTCTCCTTTTCGTACGTTGCTACTTGCTATTGCAGCCCATGCGAGTTGCAGGCTTACAGCCTTCGCGGCCCTTGTGGGTTGCGGCCAGGCTGGCAAACACCATCATCTGTGGCTGTGGGTCCCATGGGCCCACCTGCAGATATGTATGGTGATATAAATCTTAGGTGGACCACACCACGGGAAAACAATAGTGATTGGATATCCACCATTGAAATCCTCCTAAGGGCCACTGTGTTGTTTACAGTTTATTTGGCATCCAATCTGTTGATTAGGTCAAACAGACCTAGATCAGCTTGATCAAAACTTTTATAGCCCCCCAAAACTTTTTAATGGTCGATGCTTAATCAACACATACATCATGGTGGGGCCCACAGAGCACCGGCCACAAGCCATTAGCTAATGGCACTGTGGCAGGCCGCAGGGGGAGTAGCCTATCCGTTCTCTAATTGGGAACCATTTAAGAATGTTCCAACAATGGACGTCAATCCTCACTGTTTCCTTTGGTGCGTGCCATCTGAGCTTTGAATCTAGCTCACTTAATGGGCTAACAACATGGTGTATGGCTGGGTATCATACACCCTAGTGTGGGCCCCAATGACCAGTGGCCACACTCTGAAATAAGCTGAAAAAATAGATGAACAACATGGTTAACATAAGTACAAAACATTGGACTTGCGTGACTGTGTCCTAAAACAATCAAGGTTCCTAGGTTTCTCTTTTTTTAGTAATTGGCTGCTAATCTTGTTAGGAAGCTTGAGCAGTTTCTGTTGGTGCACGAAAAATGTGCAAAGTTTTCATCATGTGTTGATTTGAAGAGATGAAAAGATATCAGAGACAAGGAAGAAAAAAGGAAGGTACTGAAGAAAGAAGAGGAGAAAAGAAGAAACAATAGCTTAGTATGGCGCCAGACTGCACAAACAGTAATATCGATTGCGCGGGACTGCGCAAGAGATATTGATTGCACGGGACTGCTTAACCAAAATACCAGTTGCGCAGGGTTTTGTTCTCCAAAAAAGATCCAAAGTAGTAGAAGGTGGTTTGCGCGGGACCACACAACCAAAATATCAGTTGTGCGGGTCCACACAACGAAATACAGAACTGGTTCTTTGTAAGAAAGATCTCAAGCATTGAAAGGTGGGTCCCATAGCACCAAGATAGAGGCACCACATGTGCGAAGGCCTATAAATACCCCCTCCCCTCCTTCATTTGAACGGATTGAAGATTTTAGAGAGGAAGTAGAGCAAGGAGGAAGATCGAAGGTGAGAGAGAAAAGGCTATGGTGGGTTGCGTGGGTCCACGCAACCGATATTCATTACGCGGGTCCGCGCAACCGGATTGCCCTGCAGTCTGTGAAGAGAAAGGGCCGTTATGCTGCCGAAATGGTTGAAGTCTTCAAGTTCCTTCTGTTCAAGTATAAAGCAGAATAATCAGCAGAAGAGCATATTCCTCCTAAGTCCTAAGAGATGACTGAAATCACTGATGAAATGCTGCCGAATTTAATATTTGACTATGACAATTGCACTTATAATATTTCCTTTATTCAAAATAATCTATCTTAGAATCAATGGATGTTAAAAGGATGTAAATGAACTCAGTATAATAAAGTGTGATGATTGTTTTAGATATCCTTTCTCTATTATGTTTGAATAAGATAATCTCCCAAATCAAACACTTTTGTTTCTTGTTCAAAACAAAATGGCAACTCCACTGGGGACTATTTATCTTATTTAACATTAGCAATGAAATCGTTATGAAACTTTCATCATAGTTTGGCGTCTTTCAGACGCCAAAATGGCAACTCTCAGTGGGAACATCCTCCCATTCATCTCTAAGATAGATTATTTAATTCTTCAATCACTAACTACAATCATGTTTTGTGATCGAAGGTTTCTACATCCGATTCCAACCTACTACTCATGGCAACTTCCATAAGAAAGGTGAACTTCCGATTCACTCCAACTGGGTTCTTAATAGAATACACACCAAATCGAATTCCAAAGCGCATGACTCAAATCCCTACGAGTGGAAACAACATGACTCGGGTAACAGCTGGGGTTGTATTTGCATCACCTCAACCATTGGGGGGTGATGAAGGCTAGACTGTCGTGACATCTCATGGGATGAGAGCATGAAATGCAAGAAGCCTTTGAATGAATCTGCCTTCGCCAAGAGTCAAAGAGCCGATAACGGCTTTGGGTATTTCAAGGGTCAGATGGACAAGAGAACAGAAAGGCAAAGCGTTAATAACAAGCTCGCCAGCACTCGTGTCACCCCAGACAAATTCACCAATGTTTGTATCACCTCAATCGACCGACGACATGGAAAGCATGGAAAAGTCAAATCCGGCTAATATGACAACTACAGAGGATCATGTGAATGAGATGGTAGAAATGCAAAGAGCACTAATGAATGAGCGCAGAAACCTTAAAGAGGCTTTAACAAGCCTTGCACATAATGTAGCCCAAATGGTGGCTCCCCTGACAGCAAACATAACAAATAGGCAAGGGAGTCAATCTGAAAACTCTCAACTACAAGGGGCGAGATCACGAGGGTCTGTTCCGGACACAATGGCCATAACACGAAACGAGGCAAGGCAAACTGTTGAAGAAGCTGTCAGAATAGAAAGGGGACGTGGAGTTATTGGTCCTTTCAGGTATCGAATGTCGTATCCAAGAGAGATAGATGATATTCCCTTTCCAACCAATTTTAAGCATCCAGATTTTCAAAAGTTCAATGGAGAAGGATCTCCGGAGGAACATTTAATGCACTTCGTTACCAACATGGGAAATTTTTCTACAATACCACAGTATTACTTACGATTGTTCGGGTCGTCACTGACGGATAAAGCATTACACGGTATTCCAGTTTGACTCCGGGGTCAATCCGTACTTAGGAACAAATGCAAGATGATTTTGTGTCTAATTTTTTTTCTCCAGCACGAGATGTCAGTATTGGTAAACTGACTTCTATACGACAAGGCGAAAGTGAATCAGTAAGAAAGTTCATAGACAGATGGAAGGCACTAGGAACTTCATGTAAACAGCTACCAGAAGAAAACGAACAAGTCAAGATGTGTCTAAACTCTATGAAGATGGAATTCATATCTGGACTTGTCAATGCCGATATCAAAACATTTTGTGACTTGACCACTAAGGCTTATGCTGTAGAATTGATAAATCGGATAGTGCTAGCATTTCACTATGATACAACTCAGGGGGCTCGCAGTGGGATGACAATAAATACTATTGATCGTAACAAGCAGTGCAATAATGTAAGAGATTTAAAGAAAGAAAGACCAAAACGAAAAAAAGGATTGATTCAGCTAAGAAGTTATTAAAAAAAAAAAAACCAGGACGCTCGATTTACATGAAGGGTTTGCATTCGATAAAGAAGATGTCATTCCAATGATGGGTCAGCTACTGAAGGCCGGCGCAATAAAATTGCCAGAACCCAAACGCCCTAAAGACGTAACAAGGATCGGAGAACGAAATTTTTGTCACTATCATCACTTGGTGGGACATCCAACGAAGAATTGTTACGCATTGAAATGTATAATATAACGAATGATAGACAGAGGTGAAATAATAATTGGAAAGAAAACAAGCAAGAGGGTCATGAGAAGTATGGGTTTTAATTACGAGGAATATACTGGCTTAAATCACAGGAAAGGAACTCAAACTCCTATTGGGGTTGACCAAGAGAAGCAACAAAAATTTCAAGACATGGGGGTGAAATCGTCAGTAAATATGGTTACAACTGAGCGGTCTGCAGAAGAAAACCCTAAGATAGTTAAGCATCCTAAGATGGCTCCGAAGTAGATAGAAGACGGGGGGCAACCGACGACAGACAGTTTGCAAGAGGTAAACTTGGGTACGAAAGAGGAGCCATGGAACACGTTCATCAGAGGTGGCCTTTCTGAACAAGAATCAGTAAAATACGTTCATCTTCTTAGAGAAAATAAAGACATATTCACTTGGACATATGCAGAGATGCCTAGCTTAGAGCCTTCCATAGCATTGCACCGACTAAATACTTCTAAAGAAAAAAAGGCCGATTAAACAAGCACAAAGGCTATTTCACCCGGACCTGGTTCCCCTGATTGAGGAAGAAGTCAATTAATTGATAAAGGTTGGATTTATTAGAGAGGTCAAATATCCCAAGTGGATATCAAATATTGTCCCGGTGAAGAAGAAAAATGGACAAGTCAGGGTGTGCGTCGACTTTAGAGACCTGAACGAAGCTTGTCTAAAAGATGATTTTTCACTCCCAATAACTGAATTACTGATTGATAGTACAACTCAGTATGCCATCATGTCCTTTATGGACGGTTATGCAGGATATAATCAGATTCGAATGGCCCCTGAGGATGAGGAAGCAACAACATTTCGGACGTCGCTGGGAATTTTCTGTTATAAGGTTATGCCAATTGGACTCAAAAATGCTGGGCCGACATATCAGAGAGCGATGCAAAACATTTTTCAAGACATGATGCATAAGCACGTTGAATGTTATGTTGACGACTTGGTAGTCAGGTCGGGGAGCCATCAGGAACATCGCGAGCACTTGACGTCGGTTTTTCGGCGACTCAGAAAGAAACAATTGAAGATGAATCCCGCTAAATGCGCATTTGGAGTGTCCTCTGGTAAGTTTCTTATTTTCGTTGTCCGGCATAGGGGCATTGAGATTAATCCAGAAAAAGTTAGGGCTATTCAAGATATGCCGCTACCGAAGACATTGAAAGAATTAAAAAGTTTGCAGGGAAAATTGGCATATATTCGCCATTTCATTTCGAATTTGGCAGGGAGATGTCAGCCGTTTTCTCATCTGATGAAAAAGGGTACAGAATTTGTATGGGATCGAGCATGTCAAAATGCGTTCAATTCGATAAAGGAATTGATGAAACAACCACCAGTATTGGCAACTCCAGTGAAAGGAAAACTGCTTATTTTGTGTATATCTGTAGCTGAACATTCTTTAGGAGCTTTGCTGGCACAGGTGAATGAGTCTGAAAAGGAAACCGCTCTTTATTATTTAAGTCAGACCCTAATGGGGGCAGAATGTAATTACTCCCCGATCGAGAAAGAATGTTTGGCGTTAATATTTGCAGTACAAAAGCTGAGACATTATTGTCTATCTCATCATATAACATTGATTTCGAGGGCTGATCCGATAAAAATTTTAATGAGAAGACCAATGTTGTCCGGAAGATTAGCCAAATGGATGCTGTTACTTTCAGAATACACTATTACGTATAAACCAGCAAAAGTAATAAAAGGGCAAGCAATGGCAGATTTCCTCATAGAGCACCCTGTGGCAGAAGGTGAGGTCATTAGTGACGATTTTCCAGATGAGCAAGTTATGTTGGCTGAATCGCAGAGTCAATGGCAGATGTATTTTAATGGTGCTTCTCAAACATCAGGAACAGGGGCAGGAGTAATGTTCATTACTCCCCAAGGTGACTTATTACCTTACTCCTTTACATTAGGGACTGCATGTATGAATAATGAGGCTGAATACATAGCCCTGATTATTGGAATCGAGATGGCTACGGAAATGAAGATAAGAACGCTACATATCTTCGGGGATTCTAAATTGATTATAAATCAATTGACAACTGAATTCGAGATAAGAAAGCAAGAACTTTTGACATACTGTCGGAAGGCACAACAGTTGCTCGAACAGTTTTCCCATGTTGAAATTAAGCATATCCCTCGGTCAGAAAACGCAAAGGCAGATGCTCTGGCGAGCTTGGCAGCAGCTCTATCTTGTCCAAATCGAAGCCCTCTTTTAAGTGACTATAGAAGAACGAAGATTTTTACCATCCTCAGAAGTTATTGAAGAAACTGTCAAAACTTTTCTTGTATCATGTCTAGAAATCACCAAAGAAGATTGGTGTCAGCCTTTCATAGATTATCTTAAATTTAACATCTTGCCGGAAGAACCTGCGTAGAGACAGTAGATCAGGCAATGGTCGAGTAGATTCATCATATGCAATGAAGTGTTATACAGAAAATCTTACAATGGAACACTGTTACGTTGCTTAGACGAGCAAGAAGCAAGTCAGGTATTGCAAGAAGCACATTCTGTAGAATGTGGGGCACATCAAGCAGGTCGAAATTTATTACATCAAATACATAGGATGGGGTATCATTAGCCCGTCATGTTCAAAGATGCGATAGATTATGCGAATCAATGTCACGAATGTCAGATTCACGACGATGTTATACATGTTCCTCCAGAAGACCTACATCAGTCAGTCACTTCTTGGCCCTTCTCTGCTTGGGGGCTTGACGTTATTGGTCCTATCAATCCGCCTTCGTCTAAAGGGAAGCAATATATTTTGGCAGCGACGGACTATTTCTCCAAATGGACATAAGCAGTCGCATTACGCAGTGTTAAAGAGAATGATGTGGTCAATTTCATCCGATACGCGATAATATACTGTCATGGTATTCCAAATAAAATTGTTACAGATAATGGCACTCCCTTCAAAAACAAAGGCATGGAAAAATTGTGCCAGAAATTCAGCATTCATCATTCGTTTTCAACGCCTTATTATCCACCGGCCAATGGATTAGCAGAGGCATTTAATAAAATAATAGTTAAAATACTGAAGAAGACAGTGACAGGGAATAAACGTGATTGAGATGAAAGGTTACAAGAAGCATTATGGGCATACAGAACTACTCACCGGACAGCGACAGGAGCAACACCATATTCACTAATCTATGGTGTAGAAGCAGTGGTCCCAATTGAAATACAAGTAACGTCACTGAGAGTGCAGTACACCAATCTATAACCAATGACGAAAATGCAAAAATAAGGTTAAAAGAGCTAGATTGCTCGATGAGAAAAGCCTAGCTGCCCAACAGTGATTACAAACGTATCAGGCAAGAATAGCAGCAGCCTTTGACAAACGAGTCAAATATTGCTCTTTCAAAAATGGGGATATGGTGCTGATGTTGAAAAGACCTATCGTGGTAACCCGTCGAACAAGGGGCAAGTTCGAACCTAAATGGGACGGACCGTACATAATAAAGGAAGTATACTCCAACGGAGCATATAGAGTCATGGATCAAGATGGGCAAGGAATCAGTATACCGGTTAATGCTCGCTTCCTTAAGAGATATCGTCCGTAAAGACACTACTGATTTTGATCCAGAATATCATCAGAATAATGATTCTGAATCAAAAGGGGGCAAGAATAGATCATGGCCATGTATCATTTGATGAATGAATAAAGAAAAAGTTCGCAAGCATACCAAGATCATGTAATAGCAAACATTGCAAAGGGAAAGTAAACATCACATCGCCATCATCAAGCGAGCCTCTACAAAATTCTGTCTGAAATTGATATCGTCACCAAGCTGGTATATTATTAACACAGACGGGTATAATCGAAGATATTAGTAGAAATGGTGATGTGTCAATTTCAAACAGAGATGTCTATCATTCTCACAACAATTGACCATACCTATCATTGTCTTCTAAGACATTTTAAGGTAGCCTAATCAAGCCAATGGCCAATCGCGCATAAGGCCGATCAAGATTACCATTCGGGCAGTGGTGAGAAGTCAGTGGCCCTAAAAAGCCCGTGAAGGCCATCGTACGCATACTCATGCGAGCAGCTGACGGAGTCAGTGACCAAAAGTCTAAAAAGGCCAAAAGTCCTCAATGGCCAGTCATGTATAACCCCCATGCCATCTGTATAGTTTTCCGGCAGTGTCACGGGGAATGGAGTAAAATGCCCTCCTGTGAATGGGCTTGACCTTGCAGACGAAGAAAATGAGAGCCGCAGTGTGAGCTTTAGATAGGCCAACCGTGCGTAAGACCCCCCAAGTATATGGTTTGATTTCAGTACTAACTCATGAGGAACGGCTTAAACCTACTTATTGACGGACTGGCGGCCCTAAACTTGGTACCCCAAAGGTCGCCTTGTGAGCTCTGTGAACTCTAGAGAGATACCGTGGCCAACCCTGTGCGTAATTCTAACCGAGTTCATGGCCCCGATAGCTTCATTGGGCCCCTCTGATGGATCGCAGTTTGTGAACTCCCTAGGCTGTAAGAAGTCCAGTGAACTCTTGAGAGTTACAGAGGCCATCACGTGCGACCCGGCTCCACTACTCAAGAGCTTAAACTGCATGTGAAACTGACTAAATTGAAATCTAGTACCGCCAATTAAAACAAAAATCATATAGGAAGTCCCGCATCGATAAGCATAAAATGCTAAGAGTTGTAATTAATTCCTTATTTATGTTAAGATTGTTGTATAGATAAATATGCTTGAATTTTCCATGAATTAGAAATTTATGAATACTTTAAAGTTGTCAATAATATGAGTTAGGAATACTGCTACATGTAAATGAACATATATATATATATATATATATATATATATATATATATATATATATATATATATATTCTTATTATTAAAGTATGGTAAGACATGTCAATCATTTGATATAATGACAAGAATCCCAAAGTTTCATATGCAAAATGTATTTCTGCTAAGTTAGAGCAAAATATTTAATGTTTGGTATCCTTTAATTTAAAGTCAAATATTTCAGGATATACTTATCCTTCCAAGGTGGATGACGATAGTCTGACAGTTCCTGCTTTTCTAATGAATGAGAATTATTGCGCAATATTTGCAAAGGCGGAGGAGAATGGAATTGTGAAGGACCGTCATTCTTTGCAGAAAATTAGTGAGTATTCGTCAGAGGAGTACCAAAAGCTATCCATCTTTCAAGAACATTAGCAGGCTTTGCTTCATAAATGGCATCTTCTGAAGAGATCTTTATACTAAACTGACCTGGAAAAGGGGGAGGACTTATTTCTTTAAAATAGCCAATGCTCAGATCTTTTTTATAATCCCTAAGGCAAGGATGGGGGACCGCATGACATGATCTACCGGGTGATAATTGTCCACCAAGTAATGCTAGTGAACCCACCATCGCATTCATCAATAAGAGACACTAATTGGATAATTGTAGCCAGGAATCATGAAATGTGATCCGGTCCGAATGATCAAGAGCTGCTTCCATATCAAAGCCCAATTATATGGCCCAATGCCATAACTCCTCATCGCTCTTGTTACAATGTCACGAGTTTCAGGTACGGCTTGATCGAAGCCAAATTAACAAGCAAACCTACTAGGGTAGTATGGTTCACGCCAGAATATGCTACCTTCTCTCCAGGGAAGAGTACTCGATCTGATAGAAACAAAGAAAGAATGCTCACTGAATGAGATTGAATCATTATTGATGGCATTTACATCTTCAGGGTAGCTGAACAAAGGAAATTGGTGAAAATCGATGGGATCGCCGCTTTTTATTCTCCTAGAAATCCATCCACTCGATTCCTTAATCATATCTCTCAATTGGAAATGTTGAAGAGGAAGACGATTGGGATTTGAGTATGCCCTTCCAGAATCAGCAAACGTCCAAGGAAAGTATACTCACAGCCAACCTACAAAGAAATGTCAAGGAGCACAGACAGAAAAGGCTTCAGGAACAGGATCTTTTGGATCAGAAATGACTTCTCCGAAAGCACGATACAAGGAACACAAAACTGAAGGAGCTAGCGAATATTTCTGGCCTTCTGCCATTTCTCCTGCGACTACGAAGAGCAAAGACCTAATGGTATCCACTTAATCAAGATCAGGGAATATCACCAAGCTCAACCAGTAAGCAAGGAGGGCGGCTAATTCGTAGGAAGGACTGTGTTCCGCGACATGCTCTGTGTTCTTACGAATGTCTTTAAGTTTTGAATGATTATGACCTGTAAAACTGTCAAAACGTAGATGCAATATCTCGGTAAAGACCATGAAAAGAAAGGGATTATGAAGAAAAGAAGGTAAGAGGAAAGGAATGTACCGCAGTTTTTGAGAAAAGTGAGCTAACCATTCAAGAGAAGAGATGTGATCCGGATGAGGGAAGGCGGTCAATACACTAAAGAGTTCAAGAGTAGTTCTAAAAATTTTGGAAATACCTCCTTCCACAGATGTAAGAATTAGTTCTTCATTGAAGGGTATAAATGCGTCAAAGATATTGCCCATAATGGGAAAACCGGCTATACAAAATAGGTCTCACAAAGTGATGCTCATTTTACCTAGGGGAAGGTGAAATGAATTGGTGATTGGAGACCAATGATTAAGAAGGCATCTGAGGATAGTAGCATCCGTGCGAAAGTGTTCTGATGTGGCTATGATTACATCAGAAAGCGTAATCTACTCCAGTATGGCGGTATGTTTCCGGACGACGGCACAAGCCTAGGCACTACAAAAATCATGAAAGGACAGCAGGCCTGTAGCTGTAAATCTCCATATGAGCCTTCTAGTCTTCCATGCAATCATGATCATCCAGTCATCCTTCAGTTGCAGTTCATTCAAGTTCTTCGGGTAGAGGAACATCGATCCTCCATTTGATTTCAGGAATCAATCAAAGAAGGATTGAGGGGGCATCTGTTGGTGCACGAAAAATGTGTAAAGTTTCCATCATGTGTTGATTTGAAGAGATGAGAAGATATCAAAGACAAGGAAGAAAGAAGGAAGGTACTGAAGAAAGAAGAGGAGAAAAGAATAAAGCATAGCTTAGTATGGCGCCAGACTGCACAAACAGCAATATCGATTGCGCAGGACCGCACAAGAGATATTGATTATGCAGGACCGCGCAACCAAAATACCAGTTGCGCAGGGTTTTGTTCTCCGAAAAAAATTCGAAGTAGTAGAAGGTGGTTTGCGCGGGTCCGTGCAACCAATATCCGTTGCACAGGATCGCACAACCGAAATATCAGTTGCGAGGGTCCGCACAATGAAATTCAGAACTGGTTCTTTGTAAGACAGATCTCAAGTATTGAAAGGTGGGTCCCATGGCACCAAGATCGAAGCACCACACGTGCGAAGGCCTATAAATACCCCCTCCCCTCCTTCATTTGAACGGATTGAAGATTTTGGAGAGGAAGCAGAGTAAGGAGGAAGATTGAAGGTGACAGAGAGAAGGCTATGGTGGGTTGCGCGGGTCCGCGCAACTGGATTGCCCTGTAGTCAGTGAAGAGAAAGGGTCGTTGTGCTACCGAAATGGTTGAAGTCTTCAAGTTCCTTCTGTTCAAGTATAAAGCAGAATAATCAGCAGAAGAGCATATTCCTCCTAAGTCCTAGGAGATAACTGAAATCACTGACGAAATGCTGCCAAATTTAATATTTGACTATGAAATTGCACTTATAATATTTCTTTTATTCTAAATAATCTATCTTAGAATCAAGAAATGTTAAAAGGATGTAAATGAACTCAATATTAATAAAGTGTGATGATTGTTTTAGATATCCTTTCTCTGTTATGTTTGAATAAGATAATCTCCCAAATCAAACACTTTTGTTTCTTGTTCGAGACAGTTTCACGTTTGTCCGTCGTATTGTATGAAAGATGTGCTACTTTCATGTAGAAAAGGGTTAGAAAATAGAGGATGTGGCAAACAAATTTCTAAAGTATTGTTTGGTAGATGGATCATGGGAATTTGTGGATTTGAAATCCAAATCCAAATATTTTCCTTTGTTTGACTTGAAATCCAAACAGTGCCGCACCCTGGTATGTTAGGAAGTACCTGTTTCCTTTCAAATTTTTGTATGTTGGGTTCATCTCTACAGTTGTTAGATTGTTCTATATTAACCTAGACAAGGGAAGGGATGTTTTATGCATTCTTTGGCAAGAAGGTCCATGTCCAGTATGAGTGCCTAGAATTTTCAGAGTTTCTAAGATTGCTGTGCAAAAAATGATATATTCTTGGTTCGATTATTCTTTGTAAGTTTGATAGAAAAACTCTGTGCGGATTTACATTAGGTGGTTTAAGTATTTCTTTGTTTCTTTTTTTTTTTTAAGGTAAACATGAATTTTGAACTCCTAACCTCACTGTTGTATGATCGAGGCCACCAACATTAGGTCAAAGGCTCAATTTCTCTTCTATAGTTTTAAAGGTATGAGGTACATTTGGAGTTTCAGCTCTTGTGAAACTTTTTAGTTAGGGATAGTAGCGGCAATAGTTATTCTGTATATTATGAAATCTAAAATCAGATTTTTGAAATTGAAAATAAATGAACTTGAAAGGTCTTTTTATACCCATAATGTTAATGGTAACAATTGTATTTTATTTTCTGTAAGCTATATACATCGTCGTTGTCAACATCTTAGCCTTTCTCTTGGCAATTTGGTGTTGGCTTTTAAATGATAGATTGGAAAAAGTTTTACAGTTCACTACCCACTAGATGTCAACCTTTCTATTTTACTTAAGTGCTAGAACAAGCCATGAAAGAGGCTCACATTGTCGATACTAGCAAATTGCATGCTAACACAGTCTCTGAATTCTATAGGATTGAAAATCCAGGCTAGCTGCCAAACAGAACCGACAGAATGAAAATCCTAAGATTGAGAATCCTGAATTTGGACATGTCATAGATCAAGGCTGAGAGCAGGGACTTTGGGGATTAAGGCTTGGGTTGGAATATTAGGTCCTATGGTGAGGCTTGAGCTTAAAAAATTTAAATTTAAGTTCATTTAATAACTGGGCTGGACTTGGACTTCATGTAGGAGCCCTTTAATTGGAGATATTTGGATATTGCTAGTTTTTGCAAACTCTCCATTTTGCTGAGATTACTAATCCTCCCTTGTTTTTGCTCATTTTCATTAGCGTTGTTGGGTTACTACTTACCAATTCATTGTACATATTTTAATGGGCTTATTGCCTTAACGAGCTTGCATGTTTTAGGTGTGCTGCATAAAACAAGTTTTATAGATGATCCCTGGTTCATTTGCAAAATCAGTTTTTGTGGAGCATAGCATGCTTGTGACATCTCATTCATTTTACCCATATATTTTATTGTTATAATATTTTTATCTTCTCTCACTTACCGGCATGGCTACTTAGTACATGGAGAAAAAGAGGAATTAGATAAGTACAAGTAGACCATTGGTAGATTATGTCCCACCATGGATTGTCGTTGCTTAAGATTATCATTGAACAATTCTAACCAGTGAGTTTTGAAAAAGTGATCGCAATTAACTCATAGGAACTACAACCCACCGGATTCTCTCTCTCTCTCTCTCTCTCTCTCTCTCTCTCTCTCTCTCTCTCTCTCTCTCTCTCTCTCTCTCTCTCTCTCTCTCTCTGTTGATTTTTGGTTATTTTTCTTGCCACAGCTCGGAACTATTTCCTCTTTTTGACAGTGGTTGAAACTTTTGACTAGTGTATTCAACGCAATCCAAAAACCTGAAGATAAGATCCAAACCATCAGGTAGGATATTCTATTCTTCAATCCATAGAAATTTAATCTATATTTCAAATTTTAAATATTGAAGTTCCATTAAATCTTTCATTTTTTTTGTTTAATAAATTTTTAGGCACATTTTATGTTTTAGTATTTCTATATTTGTGCTTTAAATCATTATCTCAATAATTTTCTTATATATTTCGATATTTGAAAGTATTACAATCTATCCAACCTTGGATGGGTAACTAATTTATTATTTAATTGAGTGGAGGTCCCTGTAAGGTGGGAACCGATATTATGACCATGACGAAGATGTCCATTTCCTATGGACAACAATATGGGTGGCCTGGCCATTTAGACAGGCCCGTGTTTATGTATTAGCTCAAAATTGATGGGGCAGACCCGGATGTGCGTCGGAGCTATCCAGATGTTGAGCAGGGGTCCATAGAAGGTGGGAACCGCTGATATTTATTTTTCCCTTCATCACTGTCTGTGTGATCTTGTGAACAGGTTGAATGATAAATAAACATCACTACAGGCCCTAGAAAGGTTTCAATGATGGAAATCATTATACCCACTATTGCTTGTGGTATGGTCCACTTGAGTTTTGGATATGATTCAATTTTGGTTTCAACCCCTTAAATGATCTGGAAAAGCAGATGGACGGTGTAGATAAACTACATATATTTACAATGAGTATAATGATTTCCTAACCCTAAACCTAAACCTTAACATAAACCTAAACCTAAACCTAGAACCTATAACCTTAACCTAAACCTAAACCTAAACCTATAACCTAAGCCTATAACTTATAACCTAAACCTAAACCTAAACCTATAACCTACACCATAACCTATAAGCTATAACCTAAACCTATAACCAATAACCTTAACCTAAACTATATAACCTATAACCTTAACATAAACCTATAACCTTAACCTAAACCTAAACCTAAAACTTATAACCTAAACCTAAACCTAAAACTAAACCTAAACCTATAACTACACCATAACCTATACCTAAACCTATAACCTATAACCTTAACCTAAACTTATAACCTATAACCTAAACCTATAACCTAAACCTAAACCTATAACATGTAATCTTAACCTAAACTTATAACCTATAACCTTAACCTAAACCTAGACCTATAACCTAAAACCTAGACCTATAACTTAAAACCTATAACCTAAACCTAAACCTGTAACCTATAACCTAGAACCTAAACTTATAACCTATAACCTTAACCTAAACCTAAACCTATAACCTAAACCTAAACCTAAACCTATAAACTAAACCTAAACATATAACCTATAACCTACACCATAACCTATAACCTATAACCTAAACCTATTCTCAAATCCCTAAACCTAAACTCGAACCTGAACCCGAATTCCTAAACCTAAACCTAAACCTATTCTCAAATCCCTAAACCTATAACCTATAACCTACATTTAAACCTAAACCTATAACTTAAACCTAAACCTAAACTTATAACCTATAACCTTAACCTAAACCTATAACCTAAACTTAAACTTAAACCTAAACCTAAACATAAATCTATAACTATAACCTACACCATAACCTATAACCTAAACTTAAACATATAACCTAAACCTAAACTTAATTCACTTAACTTAAACCTACACCTAAACCCAAACCTATAACCCTAACCCGAACCCGCGAATTCCTAAACCTAAACCTATTCTCAAATCCCTAAACCTATAACTTAAACCTAAACGTATAACCTAAACCTAAACCTAAACCTAAACCTATAACCTTAACCTAAACCTATAACTTAAACCTTAACCTATAACTTAAACCTATAACTATAACCTAAACCTATAACCTATAACCTATAACCTAAACCTAAAACCTATATAACCTAAACCTATAACCTAAACCTAAACATATAACCTAAACCTATAACCTAAACCTAAACTTAAACCTATAACTATAACCTATAACCTATAACCTAAACCTAAACCTAAAACCTATATAACCTAAATCTAAACCTAAACCTAAACCTAAACCTATAACCATAACCTAAACCTATAACCTAAGCCATAACCTAAACCTATAAACCTATAATGTTTTAGTATATTCCACTTGTATTGACATTGTTTAAATTTATAAGTTCATAGCTTATACATATTCAATGATGGCACCAGGTCAGAGATCACGTCGTTCGCGCACTGGATCTACCCCTTCCACCTGTGATGTGACGAAGACAGTATCGCCGTCTTATCTCTCAGTCACGCATACACCGGGCACTGCATGTAAGTCTAAACATATATTTCTTTTAATGACTTCTGTTTATGTTTAAACTTACATATTTCTTTTGCGACAGCATCATTGACCAGCCAAGGAGGACGTGAACCCACACTTGGGTTAGTTTTAGAGCAACTTACGCATGAGGGTAGGGTGACGGTAGAGTTCCCACAGGATTGCCTTAGACCTGTTAGGGACAATGTCAGGTTGTTTACATCGGAGGTCAGTGTCTTATGCCGATCTCTGATCCCCGCCACCACCCCCCGTTGGGCAGACGTGATAGATGATGTGCGGCAGCTCATCCATCAGCGCCTTACAGTAAATTTTAGTAAATTAAATTTTATTTTGTAAAAGTTCATTTACGGTTAAGTTATTTTCTTAATAAGTTTATTGCCTTAATCTATTATTTACGAAACTTCAGGATAAATTTGTCTTGAATTTGAGTATTCTATACATTTCCTATGTCGTCGACGATATGGTCAAGGAGCGGTTCAAGGAGTACCGCGATGACTTACACCAACAGTACAAGCGGTGCATAAGCCACTAGGAGGTCATACTGTCCGGACCGCCGCACGTGACCCTTGACGACTGGCGGATACTCTGCGAGAGATTTTTGTCTGAGCCTTTTCAGGTAATATTTACATATTTATGATATCTTAAGGTAACAATTAAATTTGTAATTAATAACAATGTATTATGAATAATGTGTTTACAAGAGAAGCAGAATATATTCTGCAAACAGGGGAAAGTTAGAAGTGAACCACGTAGCTGGTTCAAAGTCATTTATACGACATGGTAAGAAATTACTGGTGATTATTAAGTCGATATATTCTTTACATGCATTTATATTAACTTTATCATCCTTTCGATTGCGCAGCGAGAATCCGTCACTAGCAAGGAGCCCGGACCAGCAGACCTCTACAGAGGGACTCACTGTCACAGTGACAGGATCTTAGGTACATCTTAGAGCCAGCGAGAATTGGTAAAAATCCTTACATAGTAAATTTTTATTGTATCAAATTATAATAATGTCATTCGTTATGAAAATTCATATGTTTTCATTATAGGAGGCGATGGACACCATACGCAGTCAACCCACTCCCGATGGTACTCAACGGAATGAGCCAGAGATCATGAGCGAGGTGCTTGGCACCCGTTCTGGATATGTGCATGGACTTAACCATGGTGCCAAGCTCATGGCACCCGCTAGAGCTACCTCCAGCCGATCCGTCGCTGGCGAGAGTGCCCTACGTCGAGCTGATATTGTAGAGAGAGAGAGGTTCAGCAGTTACAGGTCGTCGTCGACGAGATCAGAGACCAGCTGGAGAGGTAGAGGGAGGAGCAGGAGAGGAGGATCGAGGAGATGCGGGTGGAGCATGAGCGACGGATGGAGGAGATGTTTTAGGCTATCACTGCACGCTTACCCACCAATGTCCCACTACCTCCGCCTTCATCTTTATGATTTTTTATATTTTATATACGAATATTAAACTTATATATGTATTTGCGCGTGGATAAATATGATGTGGATAAGATTGTTTATGTATATATGGATGTGGTTGGTGTTTGGATGGATGTGAATGTGAATATGATGAGATATATTGTAACAGGTGTATATTACGGATTTTTGCCAGAATTTTGAAAAAAAAAAAACTAGTCTTTTACCAACGAAATATTTCATAGGTAAAAGTCTGATCCACATTTTTACCTACGAAATATTTCGTAGGTAAAAGTTTCGTCCATTTATTTACCTACGCAAAAAATTCGTTGGTAAAAGTTTCGGCCACTTTTTTACCTACGAAAACATTCGTTGATAAAAGTCTTATTACCTACAAAAAATTTCATATGTAAAAGTTTCAGCCACTTTTTTACCTACGAAACAATTCGTCGGTAAAAGTATTTTTAGCTACAAAAAATTGCGTAGGTAAAAGTATTTTTAGCTACGAAAAATTTCGTAGCTAAAAGTTTCATCAACATTTTTTACCTACAAAAATTTTCGTCGGTAAAAGTCTTACGATTGCTGACGAATTATTTTTCATCGGTCAAAGCCTTTACTCACGGTCTTCTACTAACGATTTTCCCGATGACAAATTTGGTCGGTAATACTCATTACCGATGAAAAATCATGTTTTACCGATGAATTTTTTCGTCGGTAAAAGTGCAATTTCCTATAATGGTTCAATGTCATCAAATGTCCTTCGATGCAATCGAAGGGTGTTCAAATTTTGAAAGTATCGCCTTTACGCACTGCGTAAGTCCTTATGTCATCAAACCTTCCTTCGATGTCATCGAGAAGTCCTTCTATGTCATCAAAGGGTCTTCGATCCATAGAGAATGTGTGCAAACAGTTTAGTGAATTGCTTTAATTTCTTCAATAAATTCGATGTCATCGAACAGACTTCGATATCATTGAGCATCTTCTTTAAGTCATCGAACATGACTTCAATTCATTAAGAATTGCATCTAATATGTCCAGCAACCAACTTGATTTTCTTGTGAAAATTCGATGTCATCGACTTGTATTCGATGTCATCAAACCGTGGCTTCGATGTCATCGACAGGTGGTCGATGACACAGATTTTGAAGTGAATTTCAGCATTTTGTTTTTCCGACTTCCTTCCTTCTCCACTTGGTTTTCTTAGATCTTGGGGTCTTGAAATCTTCAATCTTGGTCTCCAAAGATCCATTCTTTACTTTGGCAATTCTCGAGCCTTAAATCCATGCTTTTAGCATTCTTTTCAATCCAAGCTCTTAAAATCACCTTGCAACACAAACATGTATAAAATATACCATTAAGCCTTATCATGTTTGTAAAACCAAGATATAAATGGGAAAAAATATGCAATATTTGTGTCTCAACACAAGCTCCAACTAAATGAACTTGAGAAATTCTGGAACGACTCTTATGAGAACTCAAGAATTTACAAGGACAGGATAAAGGTGTTCCATGACAGGAACATCCTTCAGAAATCACTCATAACCGGTCAAAAAGTCCTTCCATACAATTCTTGGTTACATTTTTCTAGAAAACTTCGATCTCGTTGGACCGGCCCTTTCACTGTTACTAATGTTTATACTCATGGGGCTGTCGAAATAAAGAATCTGACAAATGGCAATGTTTTCAAAGTGAATGGACATCATCTCAAGCCATTTGTTAAGAAGTTTGATTCAGAGAACATGTTCATGCCTCTGACTAATCCTGTGTACTAGGATTGACCTCCTAGTCTGATGGAGGTGTAATTAGGTTTATTTCTTTCATAGAATTTAGGATTAAGATAGTTTGATTTCAGTTTGTTTACACTTTTTACTAACCCATTTACATGTTAAGAACTTTGAAAAAGCTTCAATTCTCCTTCTTTAGGTATTATCTTCTCATCACTTTCCATTCTTTTCGTTGTCTCATGTGCATTGCATACTCATATCTTTTACATTTAGGACAATGTAGGTTTTAGGTTGGAGGTGTGGATTAGGTAAACTAATCAGTGTTTTCTTAGTTTTGAGCAAAATTTATGAAAATTTTCAATTTTTTAAGCTAAAAATATGTTTAGAAAATGATAATTTGTGGAATTAAAAATTCTTTGAGTATGATAATAAGATGGAGATTGAACTTTGAATTGTTGGAGTTTGATCAACCGAGTAGACAATCGTCTAAATTCTTGCATTTAATTGATTAAGAGGAAGTTTGAATATCATGTTAATCTAAGTCACAAGATACATTCAATTTGCTTTTTGTGAATAGTACTAGAATTTTTGATTGTTAGTATGTATATCATTGAAAGATATTGAGAATTAAGTCTGGAGAATTTTATCCACCTTAAAAAGATGAAAAGAATCAGTTAAAAATTGGAGAGATCGACAAAAAGATCATGTGTGATGAAAATACTGGAAATGAATGAAAAGTCTGAAAAGAATGAATAAATAAAATGGACTGTCAATATAAAATCAAAAACTGAAAAAAGAATGAAAAGGTGATAAGTTCGCAATCAGTACTTGATTATTCAATAAAACTTGAGGTGATGAGCATGGCTAACATTATGAAATAGTAGTAAGTTATGGAAAGTAAATAAAATTCATTAAGCACATTGGAAAATTTTGATATATGAACTTATGCTCTTCAATGATTGATAAAGAAAAATTTTTATTGATTGCTCATGTGATTTGACTCTAGTTTTCAAAATTTCACTCTCGCTTCTTTAGATTATACTCATTCATACTTGATTGCACAAAAAATTGTTTTCTGAAAGTGATTTGAACATTAAAGATGAAGATCACTTCACGCATGTTTTGCTCAGGACTAGCAAAATGCTAGTTAGGGGTGTGCTGAGTGTGAAATATTGCATATTTTTCCCTATTTATACCTTGGTTTTATAAACATGATAGTGCTTAATCGATTTAATTATGCATGTTTTCTTGTGCGAGGTGATTTCGAGAGCTTAAAGGTGAAATTGATGCCAAAAGGAAGATTTATGCTCAAAAGATTACTAAATGAAGATTTGGATATTTGGAAGTCATTAATAAAGAATTCACATACCAAATATCCAAGAAAACTAAGTGAGGAATGAAGAAAATCAAAGATTTGAAGTGAAGAAAAGGAATCCTGAAATTGTCCTAAAAAAGCATCTTTTGAAACTCCGAATCTATTTTTGGAAACTGCACAGAGTGAGTAAATTTAAGGCGGTTTAAAACTCTGAGTATATTTTGGGAAACTGCGTAGAGTGTGTAAATTTGAAGCGGTTTCTAGATTTTTCCAACTTGGTGCGAAAGTTGGAGTTTCACAACTATAAATAGGACTCCCTAGGATGCTCCGAAGCATCTTCTAGGGTTTGGAAAGGTCTCAAAGAGCATAGCACAAGAGTGGAGCAGCCTCCAAAGAGTTTTTCTTCTTCCTTAGGTTATTTTTCATGCGTTGTTTAAGAGATTTGGTTTCAATCATGTCTATGGTTGGCTAAACCTTTTAGCTAGGGCTAAGAGGTGAAGCTTGTAGTATGTTGGGATATTTATTTTGCTTTGATTCTTATTCTTATTGAACTTCATTGATTTCTAATTTGATATTAAGGAATATTTTCAGTTTTCTATGATTTATTGTGACTCAAATTACAATAGATACTGTGATAGCTTTGGATATCTTCTTTTCCTATTTTGAGATAGTGACATTGGTAAATCCCGTTGTTCACCATCGTCTCCTGGGCATCGTAGGGTGATGGAATCCCTTCTAATCTTCATAATTCCCCTCTATTGAGAATTAGGTCAATGAAAAGTTCATATTTGATTTAAATTGTTTTATCTTCCAATTGGATTGGATATGACGACAATTCCAACTGTGTTCCTTGAATCAAGTAAGGTAGCATCTTGATAGCTACAAGTGGATCCTTGACACCCTAGTTCCCACCTTTAATTGATAGTTTAAACATTATTCACAATTACTCTCTTTTATTCCAGAATAATTCAGATTTAGATTTTCTTCTAGTTCTAGTTCTTTTCGAAATACGTATAAGTTTAGTCCCTGTGGATTCGACCTCGTTCTCACGAGTTATTACTACATCGCGACCCTGCACTTGGGGTTATGAACAGTCAACTGAAATTGCGGTAAAGACCGCTTAAGTTGAAGTAGGAATATGCCAATATGTCCTAGAGGGGGTGAATAGGACTTTTTAAAATTTTATGCTTATTAAAATCCTATTAGTCTAATCCTAAGTAAATAGGCATGAGAAACATCAAGATATCATCAGAGTAACTCAAATGGCTTCCAAGCCAAATTGAGGATCCAATCACAAAACTATTTAAATGATAAACATGGAATGATTTATAGTTAATGATGGATGTGACTATGTGTGAAGTGTGAGCAGTTATGAAGACAGTTAATGAATTACACAAGTAATCAAAGATAATGAACAATCACAAACACAGTCATTTTTATAGTGGTTCGACTACTTGTCTACTCCACTCCCGGTAGACGCACTCAACCCTTGAGTGTGCCGGATTTCACTGAGGAGGTTTCACAGCAGTTCACCTCGAACCTAAGGCTTTAAATCAGGTTCACCTTCAACCTTTACAACCTACACCTAGGCTGACTGTTTATGCTCCCTGAGCAAGGGTCAACACATAGCACCCAGCTTTAGGCACACTGGCCAAGGATCCACACAAGGAACCTCACTGTTTATGCTCTCACGAGCAAGGGTCAACACAACACACTCACTTTTAGGCACACTGGTCAAGGATCTTCCACAAGACCCTAACTATTTATGCTCTCCACAGAGTAAGGGTCAACACAACGCACCCACCACGTACACTCCCGCCGGAGGCCTCCTACGAGGGCTTGAAAGGGTGAGAAACACCTTAGACCCAATCCTAAAAAGGAATGATCACAAGTGTACTCTGGACTCTAGTTACTTACAGATAAGTGGATGAGTCTCATTTAGCACGTTGTCGAAAATCTCCTCCTTGTTGATAATGAATCTTCCGCTTCTTTGATCTGCAACTCAGATGATATACCAATTCATGGCTTCGGGTTAGGTAAAGGTGAAGACGGAATCCTACTCTATAAAATGTTTTCCTATAAGGAAGATAGAGTGATTCCGATCATCTATGCATTCAAGGCATCCCAACTTAATGATTTGCCATTAAGGTAGTAGCCGAAGGATCCTTGAATACGAAAGTTCATTCCCCAATCCACTCTATTGAATATCAATGATGAGGGTAGATTGGAGGATGAACTTGCCTGAGAGAAAGGACTTTGGGTATATGATCTAAGGTAAAACACTCAAAAGCACTCTCTTCTTTCTCTACCAACAATAATATACAAGTCCTCTTTATATAGGCAAAAGGTACTAATGGATATAAAACGGTCACATTTATGACAGAGTTCGATATCATCGAGCGGGATCGATATCATCGAGTGTACACTCTCGATAGCATCGACAGTCCGCTCGATGACACAAACTCAAATGTCATACACTTTTGAAACCTATTGCCAGCTGGTCGAGGGAATCGAAACACGTGTCGATGTCATCGGATTTCGAACTCCGATTTCATCAATGTGAGGTTCGATTCCTCGACATTTGAAAATGAGAGAGGCTTGCTATGAAATATTTTAGGTTTATAAAAATGATCGAGGGACCTTCGATACATCGGAATTTGAATATCGATGATATCGATAGCTATGTCGAGGCATCGATAAATCCAAAGGATTTTGGTTTAAGCTTGCTGGACAGTTTCTGTCCCTGTTCGATGCCATCGAAACCGTACCCAGATCATCGATATTTGAATATCTATTCTAACGAGTGACCCTCGATCATAGATAAACTATCTTGAAATATTTTGCTGGAAATCTTCGTACCCATGACCGATATCATCGAGAGCCTTCCGATGTCATCGAGATTTGAATTTAATGGTATCTCGGAGGGCTTCGATATATTGGTGCACATATGATATTCTTAAGTGAAAACAGGGGCACCGGAGATCTACCTATCGATATTATCGAGTCACCTTCGATGGACTCGAGATTCAAATATCGATGATATCGATAGATATATCGATACATCGATAAATCCATCCAGATATATATGTGGTTGCTTGATACTTTTGTCCTCATTCCGATGGAATCGATTTGTCATCGAGGACATCGACAGCGCGGGTCAATTATATTGAGATGTGTATCGATAGAATCGACAAAGCAAGAAAACTTAGAGATTTTCTGATTTGAAAAAGTTTTCTTAACTTGAAAACCCTATGATGTTCTAATTTGTTTTAAGGGTTTTATTTACCTGGTGTTTTGGGACATGGGATGTGAGGCTTAGATTTACCTGTAGCAAGCTTGCACACATCCGGTTGAGGCAAACGCTTTGAATTGATCTTCCTATGAGGCTTTGCAGTCTAGCTGACTCAACACTCACGCAAATTGACAAACCAAGGCACTTTCATTAGCAACTTTATCATTGTAACTCAAGAAAAGGTTGGAATAGTTGTCAATCTGCTTGCAACGACGGAATTTTGACCCCTTGAGCAGCTGCGGAAAAAGAAAAAGAAGGGTTGAGTGAGAACCCGAAAGGACGTTCCAAGTAAAAATAGTGGGCACATAACAGACTTGGTGAAAACTTGAAATGGTGTCAAGGGTAAAAACAGTATAGCTACCAAAAGGCAAGCAAGATCAAATAACTAGGACGTGGTGAAAACTCAAAAGGGCGTCATAGGTAAAAATGACTGGAAAAGTCGGTTGTAGTGAAAATCTGAAAGGATGCTATAGGAAAAAATGGCTCAAGAAAGAAAAAGAAAAAGCAGGTATCAGAAGACAGATCAAGACAGCTCAGCAAGTAACCCCAAATCAAGAACAAGAGGAAATGCAATCAAAGATAAGGATTCTACAACATTTGACAGACTTTGAATGTCAACGATTTCAATTGCATACTCCCCTAGGGAATCAATGATTCTCATAAGGCATTACTCTAAGTCATAAGTCAAAACATTGGCTGAGCCATAGTTTTGATTCCTGCACACAAGCACAAAAATCCAGACACACGCACACACAAATGATACAAGGCATAAAGTTTTCAAAATATCTTTTCTCATTTTATTCAAGCTTTCATTATATGCATATCTTTCTCTTTTCTAAAAAACAAAACACAAATATTTCCCAAGTCGTTCATGTACCAGACAAAAGAACATACAGACTACTCAAAATCACAAAAATGTACTCTCAACTCTCCTCACTAGGTAAGTACCACTCTCTAGTCTCAAGCTCATCTAACTGCTCTTGTAGCTTACTAATCTCCATGCAGGAGTAATACAGCTCCTCCCGCTCAGGCTGCCGAGCAACTCTCTCCTTCTCATACTCTCGACGAGAGGTCAAAAGCCGCTGAGTCATATCAGAGCATAGGTAGCGCAATGAGGAAATCTTGGATAGAAGATGACCATAGGTGAATACTAAGAAGTTAGGATCGATAAACGGCTGCTCCTCAAATGGCTCATAAAAGCTGACAACTGATCCAACGTCAGGAAAATCAAGCTCGACAATCTCATATATCAGAAGCCAACCTAAAACGCCTCGATGAAGCGACTACACTACCCATCGAAGATATGGAACAATTGCTAATGGCGGCCCCCAAGACTCGAATCCAAGCACAACAACCATCTCAGAGTGCTCGAACTCGAGTGCTAAGACCTCGAGTCACCCGTGGAAGAGGACAGCGTCTGAAGCCCATGAACGCAAAAGCTGGAATCTCTTGCCCGAATCCGAATTGGCATAGGAATCTAATGGAGTGATAGGAAAAGTATGACCGTAAACTCATGGTGATCATGGGCTCTCTATGAGCATTACAAATGATACAAGTCAAGAAGACTCATAATGGATCTCTCAACTATGTAATTGCGTGAACATCCAGTGATATAAGGACTCACTCATACCTATAGTATGAGGAAGCCTCCTCATAATGTGGCAGGGGATATCAGCACGAGGAATAGATCGACAGAGTAGAGCTACCATCGCCAACCTCTCCTAAAGCCACAACTGTCAAAATCCAGAAAAATGAAAATCAACAAGGATGACTAAAAAGGAATAGATGCAAAAGGATGATGGTACAAAGAAAGAAAAATACCTAAAGGAAGGTACAATATCCTCGCAAGACGCGTGTATGACCTTGGGCACAATCAGTCAGCCCCTGAACACCTCGACAAAGACCAATGATGCAATGCTCTTCCGAAAGTATGCATGACTCAACACCTCAAAGAGTAGTAAAAGGGTTGACCTACGCCCCCCGAAGAAGAGGAGCTCAATGATTAGGCAAAAGATAAGGGTTGTGCAGTACTCCGACGACCGTGTAGAACCCGAAAAACCCCTATCAACCGAGAAGGCGTCATATAGAGCATACAAAGAGAAAATGACTACATCCTAACTGTCAACTACGGCCCGGATCAAATACAGAATGTTGAACCAATGTTGAGGATCATCTGCCCTCGCCTGATGCCTCCCTGGAACATGAGGTGAACGATCCAAGGGCAATCAAGTCATATAAGAAAGCTCCTTCAAGGATAGTCCAAGATCTAGATCATTGAACTCAAACAAGTTCAGTGTTAGTACCCAACCATCTAAAGCTGCCCCGAGCATCCTCCTATCAACGTCTATATGGATCAGCCGAAGGACCCTACTGAAGCTGTAATACTCCATCTCGTGGAGCTCAAATTCTAACAAGCTCCAAACTTAGGATCGCAACCGATCAGAGCAGACTAAACATGGATGAAGTCAGAAGTATGCTCGAGAACACCCTTAATGATGATCATCTCATAAGGAACGGGCATCTCATCAAAGTGTCGCATCACCTTATCTCGAAGTTCAATGATGGCATCGTACTGAAGGGTGTTGGCAAATGCGGTCTCCGAAGGTGGGAAATGACTAGGGGGAATCTTGGCATCAACTGACACAGCACTGCCTTGCCCATCCGCCACATCAAGTACTCCACGGGTCATGGTCAGGTCAACAACTCAACTCTATCCTCAATACCTTGGGAAGAGTCACCTATCTTATAGGTGGAATGCATACATGCATCAAGCACTGCAAATGATAAAAGAAGAGGAGCCAAAAACAACGGACGATCACCACTGTCAAAACTGACCATTAGGATGTCGCCGAAAACTGCACCACAAACAGGATCGATCTGACCGTCCATAGCTGCATCACAATCCATTGAAGCTACCTAATGATGATCTGAATCGTCTAATGCATCATCCGAGCCGACTAAAAGCATTGTCATGGGCCCGATCTAAGCATCAATGCCAAAATCTCCACCAATCGGTCCATCCTAGAAAGAGCTATGCATCCAACTACCATCCTTACCAACAAAAAGGGCCATTAAGTCATCCACACTATCAAATATCGAAAGAAGAGCTACATCGCCATCTACCATCGTCAAGATTGCATCAAGACCACTCAACTAAAAAGATCGCACATCCGAACCATCCATACCATGATCTAAATCGTCCAAAGTGGTCCCCATGCTATCCAAACCATCTAAATGGTAGATCAGCCCCTCTATATCAATCATGGCTTCATCCCCACCATTTTAAATCCTCATCTACATAGCCTACTTTGATGGGACCCATAACCTCTCTCTCAGGTCTTTCCCCATCATCAAAATCTTCATCAAGAACCTCCTCATTAATGGTGGGAATTTAAGCAAATCCTTCATTAATGGAGGCACTTAATTCAACCCCAACTACCATCTCTAAGCCTTCATTAGACCCACCATTAAGAGCCTTAACCAATGCATCATCCAAGCCTTCAATGAAGAGAAACTCACCTACATCCATAGCCATTAATCCGTCTGATGCATTAGACCCACCTACTCTAGTAATAATATCATCCAACAATCCATTTTGAGTGGCCCATGAAGGGGATGGACAAGATAAAGAAAGGCCAAAGAGAAAAAAAGAGACAAGAAGAAAATCCATGGCAGCATCAAATGTTCGTTGGCAAAGGGTGATGGAGACCAGCAAAAGGAGAACGTTGGCCTTGTCTAAAGGAGAACAAGCCAAAGCAGCTTGCCAGATGGAGGACTAGCTACATTCTAATCTTGCTTACAAGGGATTGGGTTTGGGGCCCGCGGTAGGTGAAAATGACAAGTGACATTAGCTGAAGGCACCATGGTCGCCGTCGGTACTTTAACTGGCCCTCTAATTTGGCAAAAATGCAATCAACATCATCTAAAACCTTCTCCAAGTGATCACTCATGAAGATATGGGCTCGAAATAGGCCCGTTAGACCCCGAAAGTACTCAACTGATGATCAAGGTGGACCCAAATGATCTAGACCGTTAAAGCATTATAAAAACATGATCTATGCAATCTATCGACAACCTCAAGCCCAGAAATATCAAGAGCAAGCATCAAATGATCCAAATATGAAGCAAAAGGAACATTTCATTGATCAAGACCATCTAAGCTACACATAACAAAGAACTGAAGCCCAACCCTTCAAAGAGGAGTGCAGATATGTCAAAGAGGAAGTACAAATGCTGAAGAAAGATGGACTGAACGCCAGATGAAGCCCCTAAAGATAGCCCTCATAATCGTCATCATCACCATTCTCCCATTGCTCTTGTTACTGTTAATCACCTACAAAGAGAGAGTGATAAAGGAGAGAAAAGGTACAAGATTTTACAAAAAATATTTCCAATAAAAGCTAGCATCAATCGCGACCGTCGATTCGTGATTCAATGGACTGGATCCTTTTCATAAATCTCAAAAACACTAGCATCGATCACTACTGTCAATTCGTAATTCAATGGACTAGATCTTTCAATAAAAACCAGCATCAATTGCGACCATTAATTCATGATCTGATGGACTGGATCCTTTTCAAAAATCTCAAAATACCAACATGGATTGCGACCGTTAACTCGCAATCCGATGGACTGGATCTTCTAATAAAAGCCAACATTGATCGCAACAGTTGATTCGCCACCCGATGGACTGGATCCTTTTTAAAATTCTAATAAAAACCAGCATCAATCGCAACCATCAATTCACGATCTGATGGACTGAATCCTTCTTTAAAATCTTAAAAATATCAGCATCGATCATGACCGTCAACTCGTGATCTAATGGACTGGATCTTCCAATAAAATCCATCATCGATCGTGACCATCGGTTTGCGATCCGATGGATTAGTTCTTTTTAAAATCCCGATAAAAGCTAGCATCGATCGCGACCATTGATTCACGATACAATGGACTAGATCCTTTCTCAAAATCTGAAAAACACCATCATTGATCGCGACCATCAACTCACGATCCAATGGACTAGATACTAATAAAAAATGGCATCGAACGAGACCATCAACTCGCTATCCGATGGACATGATCATATTCTGAAAACACAAAAATATTTCTGCAAAGAGTCAAAATTTTGTCGGACGATGAATCCGATCAATCATAGATCAAGATCTTGACCACAAAACAGTGGGACGATAGATCCGATCGATCATGGATCAGAATCTTGACCACAAAAAGCCTGGGATGACGGATCCAATCGATCATGGATCAAAATCTTAACCAGAAAATAGTGGGACGACGGATCTAATCATTCATTAGAATCTTGACCACAAACCATGGGACGATGGATCCGATTAATCATCGGAATCTTGACCACAAATTAGTAGGATAATGGATCCGATCTATCATGGATCAGAATCTTGACCACAAAACAATGGGGCGATGGATCCGATCGACCATTGATCGGAATCTTGACCACAAAGAGCATGGGACGACAGATCTGATCGACCATGGATCGAAATCTTGACCACAAAAAGCATGAGACGATCGAGTCAATCATGGATCGAAATCTTGATCACAGAACACGAGATGACAGACTCAATTGGTTGCAAATCAAAATCCTGACCATCATCCACAAACACATATGCATCATAAAAGTTGGAGTTGATCACAACCAAACTTCCAGATCAACCCAAAAACAATCAAGTTAAGTACCCAATGAGATGATGGAACTGATCAACCATCTTCAATCGGACTCTTTATCACGACCAGTAATCAGACTTGCATCAAATAAACAATCTCTAGCAGATCTCAGTCCCAGTCGCGACAACCAAAATCCAAGCAATAAAATATAGCATCTTCAAAATCCATAATCCCTAACTAAGTCAATCCCCATTACAACCAGCATGCTCACTAACCCCTCAGTCATTTTCAATAAAAACCAGCTTACTTAAAGTCCTATAGGCATCCTGTAATGCCCCGTGTTTTCGAAACTCGAGTATATGACTCAATTTCCAAAACCCGAGTGTTAACCTTTAAAGATAACCAAATTCCACATATATTTTTTTTCTTCTTTTCTTTTTCAGAGTGAGCATTGAGGCGGAATGGGAACAAATCAAATATAAAGGAAATTGTATATACTTTCAAATTATACGAGCGGCTACCCAAATGACTTGTACAAACCAATGTCCCAATACTTACAATTATAAAATGAAATAATATCGCATGTGAAACAAAGTAAATTATAACTAATCTTGAGCTATAAAATCATGTAGCAACTCTTGGAAAATACAATCATGCATCCTTGACAATTATACCCTGCTCCTCATCAATATGAAACACGAATATCATCTAAGCCACTTGTACTACCTGTACGGTTATATATTCGATGAATGAGTGGCTAGCTCAGTGTGAATTCCCCTCAAGATTACACACCGCCGCATTAGGTAAGCATAGTTATAAACAAAAAGGCATTCAAAACAATACATGATGTTGTCTTATTAAATGCATGAATGCATGAGTGCACGTCAACTAGGTATGCTCATCCAGTTGGCTTTTGGGCAAAACCCATGTATGTGGCCGGTCACTAACGAAAGTACATCGTACATGCGTAGTGCCAAGCTCACCGAAAGTGGGCCGATAGTCGGTGGTTTAGGAGCTAGCAAAACAATACCTCAACTAAATCCTATAGGCAAGTGCTACAACATCTAAAATTAGCCACCCATTATCGTTCGTATGCTATGAATGTATGATTAGCCCATCTGTTATTATTTCATTTACAACCAGCTAGTTTAATAAAGCTCAAAGGTCACTACGGGGGGTTCATCATCAGCATAGGCCGACAGCTCAGGCATAGTGTCCCATTCCAACCATCCCTAGCTCATGAGACCTCCACCTTAGGATGTTTAATGGAAGCCCATCGACTAGTGGTCAATCATAGTTCAATATATGAAACTTACCATCGCATGGTTATGTAGAAATAAATCATCGAAGCCACATAGGGCAAATAACAAATCGAAATCATATAGGAAAATATATCAAATCGAAGCCACATAGGGCAAATATCAAATCGATGCGATAAAAAGACCATCCTCAAAAGCCACGCAGACACAATAACCCATGCATGGTAGTCCCACTTCAATATTCACATTATTCAAAGTAACCATTAGATCGAGGACCCATTATAAACACAATCAATCAAGTTACATCCCAAGTATGGGTGTACATTTATAAGTGGGGTTTTTCACTAATTGATGTACCAGTTTAAGTTCCATAAGCAATCCACAAGTAACCCACAAGCATGAGAAAATATGTAGGATAAATATTGAGTATGTAATCTAGCATTCAATTCCAACAATTAGCACATGTAATTATAAGATAAAGATATCAATTATCAACTAAAATTAAAATAAAAACTATCACTTAAGCTAATGGGAAAATGGAAAGCACAAGGGGAAGAAATCATCACCTTAAGTTTTGAACCATCTACATTGTCGCTAGAAAGTGCATGCACCCTTAGAGTCGAATCTTACCACATGTTATGGGAAGATCCGAGCCCCTTATAGCCCGAGGATCAGCATCTTCTTAGTCCGATCAGACGCAAGAATATCCGAAGTAACGAACACTACCGAAGAGAGCGACGTCTGAGCCGAACCCTGGTTCGGGTATGGTAAGCTTCAACTAATAAGCGACAACCTAAACCAAGGCCCCATCCTCGTCCTCGTCCTCATCTTCGTCTAAAGAAGGATGTCCGAGCCGAGGGCTCGTCCTCATCCTCATCTTCCTCTGAAGAAGAATGTCTGAGCCGAGGGCTCGTCCTCATCCTCATCTTCCTCTAAAGAAGGATGTCCGAGCCGAGGGCTCGTCTTCATCCTCATCTTTCCCTAAATGTTCTGAACGGAGGTCAGGGCAAACATGAGTGCATTATGCGCCAAACTTAGAAACTACCATAAGTGGATGTGACCGGTTACTTCGCCCGTAGATGCGCATGATATAGTACAAGATCCTTGGATTGCGTACAATATCTCCACGATCCGTAAATCCTCTTGATTGAGCGAATCGTGCCGAGATTAACGGTCCCAAACCATCCGACAGTCAAGTATAAATACGATGAGACCGCACTGCTACAGGTACGCAACATCTTGCACTCTCCCTCTACCTTTCAACTTAAACCCTGATTCTCTTGACTTGACTTAGGCATCCGAGGGTCCCCCGGCTTAGCCAAGGTCTCCTTTGCTCATCCTTTGTGCAGGACCAGGGTCCACTCGAGGCGCATTGCACGGAGTGGAGGGTGATCCAGATTTTATCATAAACATTTTTGGCGTCGTCTGTGGGAATTTGATACAAAAGGTCAGGTTCCTATTCTCGAGCATAATGGCTAGAGGAAAGAAAAAAGTAGTGGCTAGGGAACCAGATCCAAATGAGCAGACTTGCTCTTCTTCACTACTTCATGTCGAATCAGCCTCAGGGCCTTCCTAGTATTCTCACAATCTGGTGAGTAAGTATCGAGCCATGCAGAACGAGATACAGGCCCTACGCGATGAAGTAAACCGGATGAAGTAGCAACATGAGCCACAGCCACGTCCGCCTCAGGAAAACCCTATTCCCGAGTCAATCGGTCTTGTCGTGAAAGATCACTCCCCGAGGAGTATGAGGCCCGAGGTGCCTCAACACCCCCAGATACCGGTTTCGGGTCAGAATCCTCCTCCGACCCAAATTCGAGTCTCGGCTCAGAACACAGCCACTCGAGCTCCTACCAATGCTTTGGTCACTTCAGCCCTGGCACCAACAGATTTCCGTCATCGGCTAGAATGGAGAAGGGGAAGGAGGACTCCATAAATAGAAAACACCCAAGAAATCATAGCGAAGAACAAAGACCCTTGGGAGAAACGGTTCGAGGAGCTCAATGACAAATTCCTAGCTCTGAAAAAAAAAACAACAGCTGATGTCAGTTCCCACCGCTGTTCAGACAATAATGGAAGAGACCGAGCCTCGATTTACCTTAGAAATCATGAACGAGGTAATGCCTCAGAGGTTCCAAATACCTCCCGTCATCCAATACTCTGGGTCCGAAGACCCATCCGAGCACGTGGAAGCCTATCGCTCATGGATGTAGATCCAGACTGCACGGATGTTATGATGTGCCGAGGGTTCTCGATCATGCTCATGGGCTCTGCTCAGAGTTGGTACCGGCAGCTCAAACCAAATTCCATCAGTTCCATCGCGGAGTTGAGTCAACTATTCCTTATCCAATTTATATGTGGTAAGAGAAGTCAAAAGCCTAATACTCACCTGTTCGCTATCAAGCAAGAGCCGAAGAAGTCATTGAAAGACTACATTGCTCGCTTTAATGAAGAAGCATTACTGGTAGAAGACTATGACGACAAGATGACACTCACCGCCGTGTTCAGCTACCTAAAGGAAGGAAAGTTCACTTTCTCCATTGGAAAGAATCCACCAAAGACATTAACAGAACTCGTTGCCAGAGCTCAAAATTACACTAACGCCGAAAAATTCTCCAATGCCCACAAAAATGTCCAAATGACATAACCGAATGATAAAGGGAAGAGGCATAGGAACGAGGAATCTCAGCCATCCAACAAAGGGCACGTAGACCACGCCCCTCGCAATCGTCGCCCGAGCAAAAGGTCAGAGGGAAAGTTCCACTCTTACACCCCCCTTAACACCTCCACCGAGCAGATTCTGTTGGACATCTGAGGAGAAAAGTTGCTGAATTGGCCCGTCTGTATGAGGGCTAACACAGATCATCGAGACAAGCGTAAGTACTGCCGCTTTCACCGAGATCACGACCATAACACGGCTGACTATGTAGATCTCAAAGATGAGATCGAAACCCTTATTCAGAAGGGACACCTACGCCGATACACCAAAGAAGAAAAGCGGCTCGAAAAGAAGAGAGAGAGTGAGAGCAGCCAAATAATACCACGAAAGAACCCGGTGAAATCTGTACCATCTTCGGGGGCTCATCCAGTGGAGGAGATTCAAACAGGGCGCGGAAAGCTCACTCTTGGAAGTCTGATCCCGAATATTATGTCCACTTGACCGAGCGGCCCTTCAAGGAACTCCGAGTCAGTCATGCATGCTGACCTTCACGGAAGAAGATGCGCACAAAATTTAGCACCCACACGTCGATGCCCTGGTAGTGATCATGATCATAGCGAACCGCAAAGTATACCGCATCATGGTCGATACCGGGAGCTCGGCCGATGTAATTTATTTCGAAGCCTTTGAAAGAATAGGGATCCCGAGGTCTCACCTCAGGCCTGTGAAGACCCCCCTGCACGGCTTTGCCGGAGAAATGGTAATTTCGGAAGGAGCCATTTCCCTCCCTGTGACTGTTGGAGAAGGGCAACACCAAGTCACCCTTATGGTAGACTTCTTAGTTGTCAATGTGTCATTTGTGCACAACGTCATTCTAAGCAGACCTTCCCTCAATGCAATGAGAGCAGTTGTCTTCACCTATCACCTGATGATGAAATTCCCCGCTGAGGGCGGAATATGATATCTCCTAGGCGATCAACGCGAGACTCGGAGATGTTATGTTATAGCAATCAAGAAGGGGTCGGTTAAGCAAACACTCGTCATCAACATGCTGGACCCTAGAGGACCAGTAGAAGAGTCATCCGTATAATATTTGGAGCAAGTACCGGTCGACGAGGTAAATCCGAGCAGAACTGTCCAGCTCGGAACTTCACTGAACCCTAAGCAGTGGTCCGAAGTGCTAACCTTTCTATGGCAGCACAAGGACATTTTTGCATGGTCACATGAAGATATGCCCGAGATCTCTCATGACGTCATGGTCCACAGGTTGAACGTGGATCAAGATCACAAACTCATAAAACAAAAGAGGAGACCATTTGACGTCGAGTGGTACGAAGCCATAGCGAACGAAGTCTCTACACTACTCGATGTCGGCTTCATAGAAGAGGTACACTATCCGGAGTGGATCACAAACGTGGTGCTCGTCGAGAAGGCCAACGGAAAATGGTGGGTCTGTGTAGACTACTTGGATCTAAACAAGGCATGTCTGAAAGATAGCTTCCCATTGCCTCGGATAGATCAGCTGGTGGACAACACGGCGGGACACGAATTACTTTCTTTCTTGGACACATACTCCGAGTACAACCAGATCGCGATGCATCCCCCAGACAGGCAAAAGACTATCTTTGTCACGAACAAGGGGCTCTACTGTTACCGGGTCATGCCGTTTGGCCTAAAAAATGCTGGGGCCACGTACCAAAGACTAGTGAACCAGATGTTCACCAAGCAGATCGGACATACCATGGAAGTGTACGTCGATGACATGCTAGTAAAGAGTGTCAAGGCATCCAATCACCTGACAAATCTTGGAGAAACCTTCACCATCCTCCGAGAATATCAGATGAAGCTGAACCCCGTGAAGTGTGCCTTTGAAGTCGGCTCAGGAAAATTCCTCGGGTTTCAGGTCAGTCAGAGAGGCATTAAGGCAAACCCCGATAAAATCAGAGCACTCCTCGACATGAGTTCGCCTCGGACTGTCAAGGAAATACAATATCTCACCGGACGAATAGCCGCACTTGGACGTTTCATATCCAGATCCACGGATAAATGTCTCCCCTTCTTTCAGTAGTTGAAGGGTCATAAGAAGGCAGAATGGATGTCGGAATGTGAGCGAGCATTCCAGCAGTTGAAACAGTATCTGGACTTTACCCTTTACTATCCAAGCCCAAAGAAGGCAAGCCCCTGTTCCTGTATCTTGCAGTCTCAGCCTCGGCCATCAGCTCAGCCCTGATCAAAGAGGTTAGAGGCAAGCAACACCCCGTATACTATGTAAGCAAGGCTATGGTACCTGCGGAAACAAGGTATCTGCCCCTAGAGAAGCTAGCGCTCAGCCTCGTCATTTCAGCTCGGAGGTTACGCCCTTACTTCCAAGCTCATTCTCTCCTCTCAGACAAGTTCTCCAGAGGCCCGAAGTTTCAGGTCGGCTGACCAAGTGGGCGATTGAACTTGGGAAGTTCGACATCCAGTTACGTCTGAGAACAATAATTAAAGGTCAAGTCGTGGCCGACTGCATTACAGAATTTACAATTCCGAGCAAAGAAGAGATCAGTACCGAAGTCGAGATGACTCCTTCACCTGTTCCCTCGAACGATCAAAAGGCGGCATCAGAATTGGGGTGGGTTCTTTATGTGGACAGGTTGTCTAACGCTAAACGTGTTGGAGTAGGGATTGTCCTAATCGCGCCCGATTCTACATCCATCCAGTATGCGATCAAGCTCAGCTTCAAGGCCTCTAACAACAAGGCGGAATACGAAGCCCTGCTCGCTGGACTCAGTCTGGCAGTAAGTTTGGGGGTCCAGTCGATTCAGGTCTGATCCGATTCTCAGTTAGTGGTGAACCACATCTCCGCCGAATATGAAGCTAAGGAAACAAGAATGATTGCTTACATAGACAAGGTAAGAAAATTGATTGAAATATTTTGGAGTTGTAACATCCATCAAATCCCCATAGCAGAAAATTTATCAGTTGATGCCCTAGCAAAGCTAGCCTCAGCCACGGAAGGTAAGATCCCGCGAGTCATTCCCGTGGAGCTCATAAAACATCCGAGCATCAACCAGTTGGAGGAGAAAGCAGTCAATCCAGTAGATGCTACGTCAAGCTGGATGGATCCGATCTATGATTACCTCCTGACCGGCGAGGTCCCCCTGGATAGGCTAGAAGTCAGGCGCCTAAGAGTCTGAGCAGCATGGTACGTCATCCTAGACAGTATTCTATACAAAAAAGGGTACTCTCAGCCCTACCTCAGGTGCCTCCGATCCGATGAGGCGGAATATGTTATTCGGGAGATTCAGGAAGGAATCTACAAAAACCATTCCGGCAGCCGAGCCCTTGCCTTGAAGATACTCCGACAAGGATACTTTTGGCCGACTATTAAGGAAGATTCAAAGAATTACGTTAAAAAATGTGACAAATGCCAACGCTATGCGGCCGTGCCGAGGCAACCCGCGGAAGAAATGACTCCCATGAGCGGTCCGTGGCCGTTCGCTCAGTGGGGAATCGATATCGTCGGCCCTCAGCCTATAGGAAAAGGGCAAGTCAAGTTTGTCATCGTTACAGTCGATTACTTCATCAAGTGGGCCGAGGCTAAGCCCATTGCTAAAATCACGGAACAGAAGGTGATCGACTTTGTCTGGAAAAATATCATCTGTCAGTTCGGGATTCCGCGCACCATCGTATCAGATAATGGCCGGCAGTTCGACAGCGACAAGTTCCGAAGCATGTGTCAAGGACTCGGCATCACAAATGTGTATTCTTCTCCTCTGCACCCCCAGTCCAATGGACAGGTGCAGGAGATCAATAAAGTTATCAAGCATTCTCTTAAAACGAAGTTGGAAAAAGTGAAAGGCAGTTGGCCCGAGGAGCTCCCGTTCGTCCTCTAGGCCTACAGAACCACAGCTCAGTCCTCAACTGCGGAAACTCCGTTCTCGCTCTCTTATGGCTCAGAGGAAATGATGACAGTTGAAATTGGCCTCCCTACTACTCGGGTTAGGAATTACCAAGAAAACCAGAACTCTAAGCAGATTGCAGCTAACTTGGATTTGCTTGAAGAAGTCAGAGACATCTCAAAGCTTTGCCTAACACCTTCCCTCTCTGTAATCACGGTCCCCTTACTCAGAATCTCTTAAATATAAACTCATGAGTCATCTTAGGGTTAAGGATATTCGAGTCCTCAATCTTAAGTGTTTCTAGGGGGTCTAACTGACTATAGAATCATAATAATTAGTCAGTGGCAACTCTGGTCAAATATAACACCATTTTACCCATTTAATGAAAGCCCTCGAGCAAGGCAACCAGTGGAAGAAGCGAGAGTTGATCTCCCGTCCCCTCGAAAAACCCGCCCTCTAGCATCCACATGGTCACACGTCACTTTTACCTTTTTCTAAAGGCGAAGCGACGTAGGGGGCAGTGTTCATCCCCATTATCCCCATTTCCTACGGGAACCAATTAGAGTGAGTTACGTGTGATCTAGATGGATCTGCATAGTGTATTTGAATATCTGTGGGGGTATACAAAGAGGATTCTACGATAGAACAACTAAAATGCATTGAGCAGTGCCATGACATTCACTTAAGCAACCGATGAAAGAGTAATCATGTAGAAGCAGCTATAGGACAGATGACAAGAAAATGAATAAAGAAGGTGAATTATTATTGAACAGTAATAATAACAGTCAGAACGTGGGAAGGATCTAGATGGCCAGGGTAAGGCTATAAATAGTAGAGGAATTTAGTAAGAAAGTTTTGTTTCGTACCAACCCAATTAAACCCAAACATTATCTTTCAATTATTCTTTCAATTACTTGTCAATTACATTCCTTAGTGTAATCTCTCTATTTTTCTAGCAAGTATATTACATTCCTTAATGTAATCCTTTACTTTTCGCCTACTACTTACATTTCATAGTTTAATCTGTATCATTAATCAAGTAGCGGTAATTTAGGTCTATGCTCATATATTGGATTCAGTTCCTCATCCAGGAAGGTATTTCGCAGTCGTTATCTACAACTGATCCTAAGAATTCCATTCTTACTTCTCTTTTGTCTGTATTGAAAGGTCTTTTCATGTGAAAGACAAAGGTATAACACATCATCAGAGGATGAACTGTACCCTCTGAATATCGCCTGATCCTATTTACACATTGAGTGAGTGGCTGAATAGGCGGCCGATCTCATTCGATATCGGTCATATAATGCGTATTTGCCTATCTCGGCGCTCGAGGTTGTAGTTGTTCCATTTGAATTAAGCCGCAAATTCAATTTTAGCACGCTACATTCACCACATGACCAAACTGCAAAAAATAACGAGCAACGTAGCTCATATATCACAGACTTGTGATAAGTGGGCATATGTACCCTTTGTACATATGGGTAATATCTATGTGCGGATTCCAATTAGGTGGCAACCACAGTAGCCACGTCCGTGTTGGAAAAGCTATGTGGCCCATCATAATTTGTGTTTTTTTTTCCATGCCTTCTAGCCATTTTGGCAGCTCATTTTAGAGAATGAACAAAAAAAAAAAAAAAAAAAAAACCACTATGATGTATGTGTTTTATCCATGCCATCCACTGATTTTAATAGATCATTTTAAAGCATGAGCCTAAAAAGGATGTAGATTCAAGGCTCAAGTGGGCCACAACACTAGAAGCAATTGTGATAATGACATTACCATTGAAACCATCCTGGGTCCACCGTGGTGTTTATTTGCCATCCAACTTGTTCGTATGGTCACATAAACTTAGATGAAGGGAAGCACAAATATCAACTTGATTAAAAGCTCCTGTAGCCCCTAATAAGTTTTCAATGGTAGGTGTCAATCCCTACTATTTCTTATAATGTGGAGGACTTGAACCTTAGATCTACCTCCTTTTAGAGCTTATGCCATAAAATGACCTATTAAAATGAATAAACGAGGTGGATAAAACACATGCATCATAATGGGACCCACAGAGCCCTTCTAGCAGGGTAGGATGCAATCCATGGTCCAGAAATGAGGCAGAAGCAAATCTATAATGGACCACATCACACGAGACAGTGGTGATTGAAAGCCTATAGTTAAAAACTGCCTAAGGCCCACTGTAATGTTTATTTGTCATTCAACCTGGTGATTAAGTTACAATGACAGAGGAAAATACAAATATCCAAAACTTAAAAATACAAATATCACCTTGATCCAGAACTTTTCTGGCCTTAAAAAGTTTTTAATGGTAGACGCTCAATTACCACTATTTCTAAAGTTGTGGTCTAACTGAAACTTGGGCTTCTGCCATAAAATGAGCTAGAAAAATGGATGGACAGGCTGAATAAAGCATATATGTAGAGCTAAGCACGGGACGAGTTGACTCGACTAACTTAACTCATCCGACTCGATCCGAACCAAGTAGGCTTTGCCCAATCCAAACTCAAACCGAGTCGAGTTCAAGTTACCTAATCAATAACTGTAACGCCCTGAAATTCGAGGGTCGAGTATGAACTCAACTCCCGAGTTCCAACGCATCACTTATGCAACATACATAATGATGGTTAAATGTTATCTGAGTTAGAGCAATAAACATGAATGAGATTATACCAACACAGTAATTCATACTCCAGTGCAATTGTATAAAGGCAAGCAGAAGACTGAAATTGTATATATAAGGTATGTAAGGAAACAAAATCTTCATGAACACCAGAGTATGAACATTAACTGAGTACTCATATACATGTATTGTTTCTGAGTCAAAAGTCAAAATACAATTTAAAAGATGAGTCCTGAAATCCCCGCGATGCAGTCGGCCTAAGCAAAGCCGTCAGAGTACTGCATGAATGAGAACTCATCCTGGTCCTCGTCGTAATTGGGCTCCGACTCCTGAACCGACGTGCCGTCTATACCTGTGACAGAGTCTGGTTGGTGTATACAACACCGTCCCGTAACGTGGGAGTGAGTAGCTAACTCAGTGGAACAATAAAGCATAAGTTAACATGTTATCAATTCAATCAAGCAGTAATGATAAAGCAGTACAATCAAACAAGTTTAACTACTCTTATTAAATGCAAGTATGAAATGACATGATGAATGCCCTTGCCAAACCACCCTAATGCGACATCATCTTACGTTCGCGAATGCGTACCTCCCTCAGTGCTCCACATCTACTAGGCACATGCGGTGCGATGATGAGCATGATTACCGAGTTGTTATTAGTCCATTTCAAACAGCAGTATTGGGAAACTAAGGTACCTCCCTTGTATCATTCTCAAACATGATCCATTCTAGGGTCGTCAATCCTAGTTAATCTCATACGGTGTTATGGTTCGAGAGGCATCGCGAAGGCATCGCAAAGGGCTCGTCACTCGTCAGCATGGATACAGATCTCACCGTATGCGGCTCAATTACTGACCGTCAGCTCGAGTACAGGTCTCACCATACTCGGCTCAATCGCTGGCTGTCAGCTCGAATACAGGTCTCACCGTACTTGGCTTAACTCATACTCTAGTTGCTGTGAAGGGCTCGTCGCCAATCACAGACCTTGGAGTATACTCGAAGATACTACAGAGGACTTGTCGCCCGTCAGCACGAGTACAGGTCTCACCGTACTCGGCTCTCGCCGTAAGTATCGACAACTCGAATACAGTGTCCCATACCACCGTATTCGGCTCACGAGTTTGGGTTACTCAATGGTCACTACGTGGAGGCACGTGGCCCCATCATAGGTCGACGCTCGACCACGGTGTCCCATACCACCATGTCCGGCTCATGAGTCTTAGCAGATCGAGGTACAATGGTTAACGGGATTGCCACTGGTAAGTTTGGTACCCTAGGTTCAAACAGTAATGACCAAACATGGTGAACACACATTCGACATATCGGGTTACTTGATGAGCCTGACAGGCTCGAGCGCACAACAAGTTGACCGATATGAAGCGCAAAAGCACCCCGTGTGGCCAACCACTATCGCCAACCGAAGTACGTCTCAGGTTCGTCAGACACATCCCTCGTGGCAACATGAATCTCAGCCACAATCTCAAGTCTGGTACCGAATGTCTGGACTATGGACATAGTCCCAAACTCAATCAGTTCTCATCCATAGCATGTGGAGTAAAGCATGATAAACAAAGTAATACAAGCATGCTAGTAGGCATGTCATAAGGCATGTTATAAAGCATGATATAAAGCATGTTGTAAAGCATGTTATAGAGCACTATACAAATAGGGATACAAATACATATACATCATAAGTGAGTGGTTAGAGTAAACGACCACATGGAGGGAATCATACATGTCTCTAAGGTAGTTGAGAATTCCATCTCAGCACCTACCTACGGTACTAACATCTAAGCATTTACTCTCACAAGCATTTACACAAACACTTAGAGTACACTATTTCAACATACATGACGTATGTTAGTAAAATATGTATTAGGGCTATCCTTTCGCCAAGCGAGTATTTTATCCGTGTATATCATAATCATACAGCAAATAATCATGACAATTGCATTTCCAAAATTCATACATATACGGTATCTTCTAGAATACACAATTTCAACATACATAGTGTTTATAAGCAAACATGTATTACGGCGATTCCTTTCGCCTAACAAGTATTTTATCCATATATCGTATAACCATACATCAAATAAACATGTCAAACACATTTCCAAAAAAAATACGTATACGGTATTCCTACGTATACCTAGAGTATGTGAAATTCCATATTCTACAACTTTAATCGAAACAGAAAACGGAAAGCACTTTGTACATGTGCAATTGCATGCGAATCATGAATCTATCATTATCTGACATTGAAAGTGTTGAAAACCGTAACCTATACACCTAAAGTCCTCACCTTGCTCCTTGGAATCAAAATAAATCAACAAGGTTCGAAGGGCTTCCGTATTCGGCAGTTTTATCGCCTAGAAAGTGAAACCGGTTAGCTATTTCATATCCTATAACCTCCACTCACCCAAACAGATCTAGGGTTAGGATTTCTCACCTTAAAACGGAGTCGGTATCGCCAGGAAAATGTCTGGAAAGAGGCGGTGCAGCCCGTGTGATGATCGAAAGCAGTAGGAGGAAGATACTCGTACAAATCCCAAGCTTTCTCTCCTTTTTCTCTCTCTCTCCTTAAGGTTTTATCCCAAATTCGTATGGCTGTGAGAGGGGCTGTTCTAAGGCTCTTATATAGCCTAAAACCTCTCCGGAATAGACTCAGGTTCAAGGTGTACTTCTATTATAAGCATTTCGGCGTTGTTCCAGCTCAAAAGAGGGTTTCTGGCGGCCCTCCTTGAGTCAAACGTCAGACTTAAGCTCACAACTCATGGATCTACGTGGGATTACATTTTCGTCTCGGTCGGATTCCCAGATCACATGGATCTACATGGATCTACGCTTGCGGACCATTTTCAGTTCAACGGTCAGTGGGCCACGATCCGAAATTCTAAGTACATGTAAATGTTCCTGAAATTTTTCCTGATCCGAGGGTGTAATTTGGTCTGATTCTGACGGTCTGGTTGCTTAATACTGATCCGCAAGCGTGTGGTGCTAGATCACTATTCAAGAATTTATTTTGTAAAGAAATAGTGGTTTTCACACTCCCTCGCTCCGGACTCAAGCGAATGGCCGTGGGACATCGTCTGGACTTGATTTCCGAGATGGTTGTCAAGCCCAGTGAGGCGGTCCTAGTTCCTTAACTTCGTGTTAATCGGACTTCCGATGTGCGGTCTAGACCTAATACGGAGTTTCAATTCATTCCCGAGAGTAGCCGGGTAATGAGTTTGATCCTAAACTTTAGGGTAACCTAGAGTCAATGGTTTTGCAAGTTTTGGGTCTTGCAGATCGTATTTAAAGCGATTCCAACAGATTTCATGGCTAATCGAGTTTAGCACTTAGTTAACTTTGTTAAATTTCTAAAGGATTTAATCCTAAATGATTTCTGGTCGAGGTGGTACTCGAGCCATAGTACGGAAATTTACGGGTCGTTACAATAACTTGACCTGACTTGACTCGAAACTCGATCCGGTCAAACTCAACTCGACTCGGATTCAGGTATATATATATATATATATAATATATATATATATAATATATATATATAATAAAAAAAATCCTAAATTTTAAGTATCTCTAACCCCATACATTGCACCCAACCTCACCCCAACTTGATCCCGAACTCTCTCTTCCTCCCTCATCCTCCTCCTCTTCAAGCCCGAGAACCGCCCACCACCCTCCTCTCTCTCTCTCGTCTCTCCTCTCTCTCTCGTCTCTCTCTCTCTCTCTCTCTACTTGTAACGTCTCGGAAAATTTCGTACAAAGACCCGAGTACCACCTCAGGCAGAAATCGCTCAGGATCAAATCCTTTAGGAATTAGACAAAAGTAACTAAGTGTTAAACTAGTTTAGCTACGAAATTTGCATCCACTTGCAAGACCCAAAACTTGTAGAATCATTGACGCTAGGTTATCTTGAAATCTAGGATCAATCTCATTACCCAGTTGCTCTCGGGAGCACATTGAAACTCCGTATCAGATATGGACCGCACGTCGAAAGTCCAATTACTACGAAGTTACATATTTAGGACCGCCTTGCTAGGCTTGACAACCACCTCAGAAATCAAATCCAGATAGTGTCCCACGGCCATTCGCTTGAGCCCGGAGTGAAGAGTGTGAGAAAACGTAGATTTCTTTAGAAATTAAATCTAATTTAAGTAATCTGAGACCTGTCACTTGCGGGCCTGATATAAGTAATCAGACCGTCAGAATCTGACCCAAATACACCCTCGGATTAGGGGAAATTTCATGCACATGTCCGTGTATTTGTAACCCTGATCGAGTTTCGGTGACCGTTGAACTGAAACTGGTCCGCCACGTGTGATCTGGGAACCCGACTGGAATGAAAACTTAACTCGGCTTAGATCCGTCATAAGTGAGCTTAAGTCCGACCTTTGGCTCAAGGGGGGCTCCGGAAGTGCTCCGTTGAGACGGAACAGTCTCCCTTTGGACATAACCTAAGTATACCTTGGCCCTGGGGCCATTCTCATCAGTTTTAGGCCTATATAAGGACCTTAAACCCTCTCTCATTCACACCATACGAATTTGAGAAAATCCTAGGTGAGAGAAGAGAGTAAAGAGGGAGAAAGTGAGAGAGAAGTTGGTGTCCTTCCTGGGAATCTATCCCTGCTACTCTACGTGCCTATCCACCACGACTGTATCGCTTTTCCGGCGATTCTAATTTCGTTTTCGGGTAAGAAATCCTAACCCTAATTAGTTTTAGAGATTCGATTAGTGTAAGTGATGAAATAGCTAACCTATTTCATGTCATAGGTTGTTGTTCTAACCATTGATAAAGACTTGGTGTTAAACTGAGTCCGTTACTCGCTTCTATGGCATAAGGTGCGGACTATAGACGTATAGGTTATGGTTTTCAAAGCTTTCAATATCAGATAATGATAGATTCATGATCTGGGTGTTATTTCACATGCAAAATACGATGTTCGTTTTGTGATTCTGTTACGTATGCAAATTATGGCATTTAGTGTATTCTATATATTTGTAGAAAATACCATATACGTACAAATATGAAAGTGTGTTTGCCATGATTAATTATTGTGTATACTTGCTACATATATGTGTAATACTTGCTCAGCGAAAGATTCGCCCTAATATATGTTTTGGCTAATATACGTTATGTATGTTAAATAAGTGTAGTTTAAGTGTTTGTGAAAATGCTTGTATGAGTAAGTATTTAGATGGTAGTGCTTAGAGTAGGTGTTGAGATAGGATTCTCAACTACCTTAGTGATGTGTATGATTTCCTTTATGCAAGTTGTTTAAGTTAATTGCGTACTTATGAAATGTATGTGTTGTATTTCCTGTTTATGTTGTGCTTTATAACATACTCGTTAACATGTCTGAATTACTTTGTTAACTCTGCTTTGAGTACTATACATGCTTTCTAGTTAAGGACTGAATGTGATTGGGGCTATGTTGTAGTCCAGGCAATCGGTAACATGCTTGAAGTCGTGGCTGAAATTCATTTACTACGTAGGACGTGTTTGACAAACCCGAGTTATGTGTTGGTCGTCGGCAGTGGTTAGGCCACACGAAGTGCTTATGCACTTCATGTCGATCGATGCAATGTGCGCTCGTGCTAGTCGAGCTTGTCAAGTAACCCGATGTGCCAGTATATGTTCGCCATGTATGGATGCTACTGTTTGAACCTAAGGTACTAAACTCACCAGTGGAATCCCGTTTAACCTTGGTACCTCGATCCGCTAAGACTCATAGCCGGACATGGTGGTATGGGACACCGTGGTCGAGTTGTCGGCCTACGCTAGGGTGACGAGCCTCCCCATAGTGACCAGTGAGCAACCCAGACTCGTGAGCCGAATACGGTGGTATGAGACACTATATTCGAGCTGTCGGCCTACACTGATTGGTGACGAGCCTTTGTAGTGACCTCGAGCATACTCCGATTCTACGTGGAGGCGACAACCCTTCCGTAGCATCTAGAGTATACACTAGGCCTGTACTGATTTGGCGACGAGCCCTTTGCAGCAACCTAGAACCGCATCATCGTATGAGATTTACTAGGACTGACAACCCTAGAATGGATCCTTGTTTGAGAATGATATAAGGGAGATACCTTAGTTTCCCAATCCTGTTAAATGAAAAGGACTAATAAGAACTTGTAATCATATGCATGTACCGGATTACGCGTGCGTTTAGGGGTTGCAGGTCAAGCAGTGAGGCAGTGTTGTCATGCGTGAACGTGAGATGGAGTCGCTGAGGGAGCATAGGCGAGGGCATGCATCATACATCCATACCATTCTTACATTACAACAGTACTAGGAATGTGTGATTTACTGTTTTATCATTACTGCTTGATTGAATTGATAATATGCTAACCTATGCTTTATTGTTCCACTGAGTTGATCACTCTCACTCCCACGTTACGGGACGATGTTTTAACACCAACCAGACTTTGTCTTGATTTCAGATGATGGCGTGACTCCTGAGGCGGAGCCTGATTATTACGACGATCAGGACGAGTACTCTTACATGCAGTTCTCGGATGGCTTCGCTTAGGCTCTCCTGCTCAGCGGGGCTACAGGGTTTATTACAGTTGAACTATTTTTGAGACTTCTGACTTTTGTAATATTACATGTAATATTTCATATACACAGTGACTCGGTGTTGTGTTCATACTCTAGAGAAACCGATCGTGATCTTGACTTATATATACGTGTATTTATGTCTTTCAGACTTCCGCTTGCATTTTACAACTTGATCTGGAGTATGAATTACTGTTTTGGTATAATCTCACTCATGATTAATGTACTAACACATACAACATTGAATCATAAGCATATATGTTGCATAAGTGATGTTTTAGAACTCGGGAGTTGAGTTGTTACTCGATCCCCGATTTCCAGGGCGTTACACTACTCCCTCCCACCCTCCTCCTCCTCTCTCTCCTCTCCACTCCCTCCATCCGTCATCTATCGATCCGAATTGGTGCCAACTTGAACCGACTCGGTACTTTTCATCGGGTTGGATTCAGTCCGGATTAGTCCAGGCCAGACCTGGATGGACTCAGTACCGAGTCAAGTGGAGTTCGAGTCAGGCCTATTTCAAAAACGGATCGAGTCGGATTAGCCCTAACTTAATCCGACTCAACTCGATGCCCAGCTCTCGAACATATGTCATGGTAGCCTATGGATTAGGATGTGGATTGGATCCTACCCCCGCCTGGACCGTAATCTGTTCGACAGGAATCTATGGGGCCCACTGTGACGTAAGTGTTTTATCCACTCCGTTCATCTCTTTTCTCAGATCATTTTAAGGTATGATCATAAAAATGAAGCATGTCCATAGCTTCATTGGGACAATGTTTGGACGGTGTTGATCATCATTAGTGGGCCATGTGCCCAATAGAATGATAGTGTACAGTGATATACATATTACACACCTGCAACTATTGAAATGATTTTTAGGTGTAATCCAAGCTCTCACCGTGGATTACAAACTCCCTCAAATAGGGGATTGGAAACCCCCCGGATTGGCAATCCCCAGTTACTTTAGGTGCCAAACAACCAAGGGGATTGGAAACCCCTCCAATCCACGATGTCAAACGACCCCTTAAGACACGAGGTAAAAAATGTGGCAGGTACAAGTCTTAAGTTGACCACAAATTGGGATTGAACGTCCACCATTAAAAACTTCTTGAGAGCTAGAGAAGTTTCGAATAAAGCTGACATTTGTTTTTTTCACTTCATCCACGTCTACATGACCTTATAAATAGGTTGGATGGTAAAAAAATCACACTGGCCCTTAGAAAGGTTTTAATGGTGGGTGTCATTATCACTGTATCTTCCTTTGGTATGGTCAATGAAGCATGTCCATGCTTCATTGGACCATACCAAAAGATACAGTGATAATGACACCCACCATTAAAACCTTTCTAAGGGCCAGTGTGATTTTTTTACCATCCAACCTATTATAAGGTCATGTAGACGTGGATGAAGTGAAAAAACAAATGTCAGCTTTATTCGAAACTTCTCTAGCTCTCAGAAGTTTTTAATGGTGGACGTTCAATCCCAACTTTGTGGTCAACTTAAGACTTGTACCTGCCACATTGTTTTACCTCGTGTCTTAAGGGGTCGTTTGACATCGTGGATTGGAGGGGGTTTCCAATCCCCTTGGTTGTTTGGCACCATAAAGTAACTGGGGATTGCCAATCCGGGGGGTTTCCAATCCCCTATTTGAGGGAGTTTGTAATCCACGGTGAGAGCTTGGATTACACCTAAAATCATTTCAATAGTTTGCAGGTGTAATATGTATATCACTGTACACATCATTCTATTGGGCACATGGCCCACTAATGATGATCAACACCGTCCAAACATTGTCCAATGAAGCATGGACATGCTTCATTTTATGATCATACCTTAAAATGATCTTAGAAAAAGATGAACGGAGTGGATAAAACACTTACGTCACAGTGGGGCCCCATAGATTCCTGTCGAACAGATTACGGTCCAGGCGGGGGTAGGATCCAACCACATCCTAATCCATAGGCTACCATGACATATGTCAGAGCTGGGCATCGAGTTGAGTCGGATTAAGTTAGGGCTAATCCGACTCGTCCTTTTTTGAAATAGGCCTGACTCGAACTCCACTTGACTCGGTACTGAGTCCATCCAGGTCTGGCCTGGACTAATCCGGACTGAATCCCACCCGATGAAAAGTACCGAGTCGGTTCAAGTTGGCACCAATTCGGATCGATAGATGACGGATGGAGGGAGTGGAGAGGAGAGGAGGAGGAGGAGGGTGGGAGGGAATGATGGTAACGCCCTGGAAATCGGGGATCGAGTAACAACTCAACTCCCGAGTTCTAAAACATCACTTATGCAACATATATGCTTATGATTCAATGTTGTATGTGTTAGTACATTAATCATGAGTGAGATTATACCAAAACAGTAATTCATACTCCAGATCAAGTTGTAAAATGCAAGCGGAAGTCTGAAAGACATAAATACACTTATATAAGTCAAGATCACGATCGGTTTCTCTAGAGTATGAACACAACACCGAGTCACTGTGTATATGAAATATTACATGTATATTACAAAAGTCAGAAGTCTCAAAATAGTTCAACTGTAATAAACCCTGTAGCCCCGCTGAGCAGGAGAGCCTAAGCGAAGCCATCCGAGAACTGCATGTAAGAGTACTCGTCCTGATCGTCGTAATAATCAGGCTCCGCCTCAGGAGTCACGCCATCATCTGAAATCAAGACAAAGTCTGGTTGGTGTTTAAAACATCGTCCCGTAACGTGGGAGTGAGTGATCAACTCAGTGGAACAATAAAGCATAGGTTAGCATATTATCAATTCAATCAAGCAGTAATGATAAAACAGTAAATCACACATTCCTAGTACTGTTGTTAATGTAAGAATGGTATGGATGTATGATGCATGCCCTCGCCTATGCTCCCTCAGCGACTCCATCTCACGTTCACGCATGACAACACTGCCTCACTGCTTGACCTGCAACCCCTAAACGCACGCGTAATCCGGTACATGCATATGATTACCAAGTTCTTATTAGTCCTTTTCATTTAACAGGATTGGGAAACTAAGGTATCTCCCTTATATCATTCTCAAACAAGGATCCATTCTAGGGTTGTCAGTCCTAGTAAATCTCATACGATGATGCGGTTCTAGGTTGCTGCAAAGGGCTCGTCGCCAAATCAGTACAGGCCTAGTGTATACTCTAGATGCTACGGAAGGGTTGTCGCCTCCACGTAGAATCGGAGTATGCTCGAGGTCACTACAAAGGGCTCGTCACCAATCAGTGTAGGCCGACAGCTCGAATATAGTGTCTCATACCACCGTATTTCGGCTCACGAGTCTGGGTTGCTCACTGGTCACTATGGGGAGGCTCGTCACCCTAGCGTAGGCCGACAACTCGACCACGGTGTCCCATACCACCATGTCCGGCTATGAGTCTTAGCGGATCGAGGTACCAAGTTAAACGGGATTCCACTGGTGAGTTTAGTACCTTAGGTTCAACAGTAGCATCCATACATGGCGAACATATACTGGCACATCGGGTTACTTGACAAGCTCGACTAGCACGAGCGCACATTGCATCGATCGACATGAAGTGCATAAGCACTTCGTGTGGCCTAACCACTGCCGACGACCAACACATAACTCGGGTTTGTCAAACACGTCCTACGTAGTAAATGAATTTCATCCACGACTTCAAGCATGTTTACCGATTGCCTGGACTACAACATAGCCCCAATCACATTCAGTCCTTAACTAGAAAGCATGTATAGTACTCAAAGCAGAGTTAACAAGTAATTCAGACATGTTAACGAGTATGTTATAAAGCACAACATAAACAGGAATACAACACATACATTTCATAAGTACGCAATTAACTTAAACAACTTGCATAAAGGAAATCATACACATCACTAAGGTAGTTGAGAATCCTATCTCAACACCTACTCTAAGCACTACCATCTAATACTTACTCATACAGCATTTTCACAAACACTTAAACTACACTTATTTAACATACATAACGTATATTAGCCAAAACATATATTAGGGCGAATTCTTTCGCTGAGCAAGTATTACACATATATGTAGCAAGTATACACAATAATTAATCATGGCAAACACACTTTCATATTTTGTACGTATATGGTATTTTCTACAAATATATAGAATACACTAAATGCCATAATTTGCATACATAGTAACAGAATCACAAAACGAACATCGTATTTTGCATGTGAAATAACACCCAGATCATGAATCTATCATTATCTGATATTGAAAGCTTTGAAAACCATAACCTATACGTCTATAGTCCGCACCTTATGCCATAGAAGAAGCGAGTAACGGACTCAGTTTAACACCAAGTCTTTATCAATGGTTAGAACAACAACCTATGACATGAAATAGGTTAGCTATTTCATCACTTACCACTAATCGAATCTCTAAAACTAATTAGGGTTAGGAATTTCTTACCCGAAAACGAAATTAGAATCGCCGGAAAAGCGATACAGTCGTGGTGGATAGGCACGTAGAGTAGCAGGGATAGATTCCCAGGAAGGACACCAACTTCTCTCTCACTTTCTTTCTCTTACTCTCTTCTCTCACCTAGGATTTTCTCAAATTCGTATGGTGTGAATGAAAGAGGGTTTAAGGTCCTTATATAGGCCTAAAACTGATGAGAATGGCCCTAGGCCAAGTTACTTAGGTTATGTCCAAAGGGAGACTGTTCCGTCTCAACGGAGCACTTCCGGAGCCCCCTTGAGCCAAAGGTCGGACTTAAGCTCACTTATTACGGATCTAAGCCGAGTTAAGTTTCATTCCAGTCGGGTTCCCAGATCACACGTGGCGGACCAGTTTCAGTTCAACGGTCACCGAAACTCGATCAGGGTTACAAATACACGGACATGTGCATGAAATTTCCCCTAATCCGAGGGTGTATTTGGGTCAGATTCTGACGGTCTGATTACTTATATCAGGCCCGCAAGTGACAGGTCTCAGATTACTTAAATTAGATTTAATTTCTAAGAAATCTACGTTTTCTCACACTCTTCACTCCGGGCTCAAGCGAATGGCCGTGGGACACTATCTGGATTTGATTTCTGAGGTGGTGTGGTTGTCAAGCCTAGCAAGGCGGGTCCTAAATATGTAACTTCGTATAATTGGACTTTCGACGTGCGGTCCATATCTGATACGGAGTTTCAATGTGCTCCCGAGAGCAACTGGGTAATGAATTGATCCTAGATTTCAAGATAACCTAGCGTCAATGATTCTACAAGTTTTGGGTCTTGCAAGTGGATGCAATTTCGTAGCTAAACTAGTTTAACACTTATTTACTTTTGTCTAATTCCAAGGATTGATCCTGACGTTTTGCCTGAGGTGGTACTCGGGTCTTTGTACTAAATTTCCGAGACGTTACAAGTAGAGAGAGATAGAGAGAGGATAGGAGCAGAGAGAGAGAGAGAGAGAGGAGGTGGTGGGCGTTCTCGGGCTTGAAGAGGCGGAGGATGAGGGAGAAAGAGAGTTCGGGATCACGTTGGGTGAGGTTGGGTGCAAGTATTGGGTTAGAGATACTTAAAATTTAGAATTTTTTTTTTATTAGATTATAATATATATATATATATCTATATATATATATATAATTATACCTGAATCCGATTCGAGTTGAGTTTGACCGGATCGATTTCGAGTCAAGTCAGGTCAAGTATATTGTAACGACCCGTAAATTTCCGTACTATGGCTCGAGTACCACCTCGACCAGAAATCATTTAGGATTAAATCCTTTAGAAATTTAACAAAGTTAACTAAGTGCTAAACTCGATTAGCCATGAAATCCGTTGGAATCGCTTTAAATACGATCTGCAAGACCCAAAACTTGCAAAATCATTGACTCTAGGTTACCCTAAAGTTTAGGATCAAACTCATTACCCGGCTACTCTCGGGAATGAATTGAAACTCCGTATTAGGTCTAGACCGCACATCGGAAGTCCGATTAACACGAAGTTAAGGAACTAGGACCGCCTCACTGGGCTTGACAACCATCTCGGAAATCAAGTCAGACGTGAGCCACGGCCATTCGCTTGAGTCCGGAGCGAGGGAGTGTGAAAACCACTATTTTCTTTACAAAATAAATATCTTGAATAGTGATCTGGCACCACTCGCTTGCGGATCAGTATTAAGCAACCAGACCGTCAGAATCAGACCAAATTACACCCTCGGATCAGGAAAAATTTCAGGAACATTTACATGTACTTGGAATTTCGGATCGTGGCCCACTGACCGTTGAACTGAAAATGGTCCGCCACGTGTGTGATCTGGGATCTGAATCCGACCGAGACGAAAAGTAATCCCACGTAGATCCATGAGTTGTGAGCTTAAGTCTGACGTTTGGCTCAAGGAGGGCCGCCAGAAACCCTCTTTTGAGCTGGAACAACGCCGAAATGCTTATAATAGAAGTACACCTTGAACATGAGTCTATTCCGGAGAGGTTTTAGGCTATATAAGGGCCTTAGAACAGCCCCTCTCACAGCCATACGAATTTGGGATAAAACCCTAAGGAGAGAGAGAGAAAAAGGAGAGAAAGCTTGGGATTTGTGGGAGTATCTTCCTCCTACTGCTTTCGATCATCACACGGGCTGCACCGCCTCTTTCCAGACACTTTCCCGGCGATACCGACTCCGTTTTAAGGTGAGAAACCCTAACCCTAGATCTGTTTGGGTGAGTGGAGGTTATAGGATATGAAATAGCTAACCGGTTTCACTCTCTAGGCGATAAAACTGCCGAATACGGAAGCCCTTCGAACCTTGCTGATTTCTTGTGATTCCAAGGTGCAAGGTGAGGACTTTAGGTGTATAGGTTACGGTTTTCAACGCTTTCAATGTCAGATAATGATAGATTCATGATCTGCATGCAATTGCACATGTACAAAGTGCTTTCCGTTTTCTGTTTCGATTAAAGTTGTAGAATATGGAATTTCACATACTCTAGGTATACGTAGAAATACCGTATACGTATTTTTTTTGGAAATGTGTTTGACATGTTTATTTGATGTATGGTTATACGATATATGGATAAAATACTTGTTTGGCGAAAGGAATCGCCGTAATACATGTTTGCTTATAAACACTATGTATGTTGAAATTGTGTATTCTAGAAGATACCGTATATGTATAAATTTTGGAAATGCAATTGTCATGATTATTTGCTGTATGATTATGATATACACGGATAAAATACTCGCTTGGCGAAAGGATAGCCCTAATACCTATTTTACTAACATACGTCATGTATGTTGAAATAGTGTACTCTAGTGTTTGTGTAAATGCTTGTGAGAGTAAATGCTTAGATGTTAGTACCGTAGGTAGGTGCTGAGATGGAATTCTCAACTACCTTAGAGACATGTATGATTCCCTCCATGTGGTTGTTTACTCTAACCACTCACTTATGATGTATATGTATTGTATCCCTATTTGTATAGTGCTCTATAACATGCTTTACAACATGCTTTATATCATGCTTTATAACATGCCCTATGACATGCCTACTAGCATGCTTGTATTACTTTGTTTATCATGCTTTACTCCACATGCTATGGATGAGAACTGATTGAGTTTGGGACTATGTCCATAGTCCAGACATTCGGTACCAGACTTGAGATTGTGGCTGAGATTCATGTCGCCACGAGGGATGTGTCTGACGAACCCGAGTCGTACTTCGGTTGGCGATAGTGGTTGGCCACACGGAGTGCTTTTGCGCTTCATATCGCCCAACTTGTTGTGCGCTCGAGCTGTCAGGCTCGTCAAGTAACCCGATATGTCGAATGTGTGTTCACCATGTTTGGTCATTACTGTTTGAACCTAGGGTACCAAACTTACCAGTGGCAATCCCGTTAACCATGGTACCTCGATCCGCTAAGACTCATGAGCCGGACATGGTGGTATGGGACACCGTGGCCGAGCTGTCGGCCTATGCTGGGGCCACGTGCCTCCCCGTAGTGACCATTGAGCAACCCAAACTCGTGAGCCGAATACGGTGGTATGGGACACTGTATTCGAGCTGTCGATACTTACGGCGAGAGCCGAGTACGGTGAGACCTGTACTCGTGCTGACGGGCGACGAGTCCTCTGTAGTATCTTCGAGTATACTCCAAGGTCTGTGATTGGCGACGAGCCCTTCACAGCAACTAGAGTATGAGTTGAGCCGAGTACGGTGAGACCTGTATTCGAGCTGACGGCCAGCGATTGAGCCGAGTACGGTGAGACCTGTACTCGAGCTGACGGTCAGCAATTGAGCCGCATACGGTGAGATCTGTATCCGTGCTGACGGGTGACGAGCCCTTTGCGATGCCTTCGCGATGCCTCTCGAACCATAATACGTATGAGATTAACTAGGATTGACGACCCTAGAATGGATCATGTTTGGGAATGATACAAGGGAGGTACCTTAGTTTCCCAATACTGCTGTTTGAAATGGACTAATAATAACTCGGTAATCATGCTCATCATCGCACCGCATGTGCCTAGTAGATGTGGAGCACTGAGGGAGGTATGCATTCGCGAACGTAAGATGATGTCGCATGAGGGTGGTTTGGCAAGGGCATTCATCATGTCATTTCATACTTGCATTTAATAAGAGTAGTTAAACTTGTTTGATTGTACTGCTTTATCATTACTGCTTGATTGAATTGATAACATGTTAACCTATGCTTTATTGTTCCACTGAGTTAGCTACTCACTCCCACGTTACGGGACGGTGTTGTATACACCAACCAGACTCTGTCACAGGTATAGACGGCACGTCGGTTCAGGAGGCGAGCCCGATTTCGACGAGGACCAGGATGAGTTCTCATTCATGCAGTACTCTGACGGCTTTGCTTAGGCCGACTGCATCGCGGGGATTTCAGGACTCATCTTTTAGATTGTATTTTGATTTTTGACTCAGAAACAGTACATGTATATGGGTACTCAGTTAGTGTTCATACTCTGGTGTTCATGAAGATTTTGTTTCCTTACATACCTTATATATACAATTTCAGTCTTCCGCTTGCCTTTATACAATTGAACTGGAGTATGAATTACTGTGTTGGTATAATCTCATTCATGTTTATTGCTCTAACTCAGACAACATTTAACCATCATTATGTATGTTTGCATAAGTGATGCATTGGAACTCGGGAGTTGAGTTCATACTCGACCCCCGAATTTCAGGGCGTTACAGTTATTGATTAGGTAAACTTGAACTCGCTCGTTTGAGTTTGGATGGGCAAAGCCTACTTGGTTCGGATCGAGTCGGATGAGTTAAGTTAGTCGAGTCAACTCGTCCCGTGCTTAGCTCTACATATAATGCTTTATTCACTGTCCATCCATTTTCTAGCTCTTTTATGGCAGAAGCCCAAGTTTCAGTTAGACCACACCTTTAGAAATAGTGGTAATTGAGCTCTACCATTAAAAACTTTTAAGGCCAGAAAAGTTCTGGATCAAGGTGATATTTGTATTTTTAGTTTTGGATATTTGTATTTTCCTCTGTCATTGTAACTTAATCACCAGGTTGAATGACAAATAACATTACAGTGGGCCTTAGGCAGTTTTTAACTATAGGCTTTCAATCACCACTGTCTCGTGTGATGTGGTCCATTATAGATTTGCTTCTGCCTCATTTCTGGACCATGGATTGCATCCTACCCTGCTAGAAGGGCTCTGTGGGTCCCATTATGATGCATGTGTTTTTATCCACCTCGTTATTTCATTTTAATAGGTCATTTTATGGCATAAGCTCTAAAAGGAGGTAGATCTAAGGTTCAAGTCCTCCACATTATAAGAATAGTAGGGATTGACACCTACCATTGAAAACTTATTAGGGGCTACAGGAGCTTTTAATCAAGTTGATATTTGTGCTTCCCTTCATCTAAGTTTATGTGACCATACGAACAAGTTGGATGGCAATAAACACCACGGTGGACCCAGGATGGTTTCAATGGTAATGTCATTATCACAATGGCTTCTAGTGTTGTGGCCCACTTGAGCCTTGAATCTACATCCTTTTTAGGCTCATGCTTTAAAATGATCTATTAAAATCAGTGGATGGCATGGATAAAACACATACATCATAGTGGTTTTTTTTTTTTTTTTTTTTTTGTTCATTCTCTAAAATGAGCTGCCAAAATGGCTAGAAGGCATGGAAAAAAAAACACAAATTATGATGGGCCACATAGCTTTTCCAACACGGACGTGGCTACTGTGGTTGCCACCTAATTGGAATCCGCACATAGATATTACCCATATGTACAAAGGGTACATATGCCCACTTATCACAAGTCTGTGATATATGAGCTACGTTGCTCGTTATTTTTTGCAGTTTGGTCATGTGGTGAATGTAGCGTGCTAAAATTGAATTTGCGGCTTAATTCAAATGGAACAACTACAACCTCGAGCGCCGAGATAGGCAAATACGCATTATATGACCGATATCGAATGAGATCGGCCGCCTATTCAGCCACTCACTCAATGTGTAAATAGGATCAGGCGATATTCAGAGGGTACAGTTCATCCTCTGATGATGTGTTATACCTTTGTCTTTCACATGAAAAGACCTTTCAATACAGACAAAAGAGAAGTAAGAATGGAATTCTTAGGATCAGTTGTAGATAACGACTGCGAATACCTTCCTGGATGAGGAACTGAATCCAATATATGAGCATAGACCTAAATTACCGCTACTTGATTAATGATACAGATTAAACTATGAAATGTAAGTAGTAGGCGAAAAGTAAAGGATTACATTAAGGAATGTAATATACTTGCTAGAAAAATAGAGAGATTACACTAAGGAATGTAATTGACAAGTAATTGAAAGAATAATTGAAAGATAATGTTTGGGTTTAATTGGGTTGGTACGAAACAAAACTTTCTTACTAAATTCCTCTACTATTTATAGCCTTACCCTGGCCATCTAGATCCTTCCCACGTTCTGACTGTTATTATTACTGTTCATAATAATTCACCTTCTTTATTCATTTTCTTGTCATCTGTCCTATAGCTGCTTCTACATGATTACTCTTTCATCGGTTGCTTAAGTGAATGTCATGGCACTGCTCAATGCATTTTAGTTGTTCTATCGTAGAATCCTCTTTGTATACCCCCACAGATATTCAAATACACTATGCAGATCCATCTAGATCACACGTAACTCACTCTAATTGGTTCCCGTAGGAAATGGGGATAATGGGGATGAACACTGCCCCCTACGTCGCTTCGCCTTTAGAAAAAGGTAAAAGTGACGTGTGACCATGTGGATGCTAGAGGGCGGTTTTTCGAGGGGACGGAGATCAACTCTCGCTTCTTCCACTGGTTGCCTTGCTCGAGGGCTTTCATTAAATGGGTAAAATGGTGTTATATTTGACCAGAGTTGCCACTGACTAATTATTATGATTCTATAGTCAGTTAGACCCCCTAGAAACACTTAAGATTGAGGACTCGAATATCCTTAACCCTAAGATGACTCATGAGTTTATATTTAAGAGATTCTGAGTAAGGGGACCGTGATTACAGAGAGGGAAGGTGTTAGGCAAAGCTTTGAGATGTCTCTGACTTCTTCAAGCAAATCCAAGTTAGCTGCAATCTGCTTAGAGTTCTGGTTTTCTTGGTAATTCCTAACCCGAGTAGTAGGGAGGCCAATTTCAACTGTCATCATTTCCTCTGAGCCATAAGAGAGCGAGAACGGAGTTTCCGCAGTTGAGGACTGAGCTGTGGTTCTGTAGGCCTAGAGGACGAACGGGAGCTCCTCGGGCCAACTGCCTTTCACTTTTTCCAACTTCGTTTTAAGAGAATGCTTGATAACTTTATTGATCTCCTGCACCTGTCCATTGGACTGGGGGTGCAGAGGAGAAGAATACACATTTGTGATGCCGAGTCCTTGACACATGCTTCGGAACTTGTCGCTGTCGAACTGCCGGCCATTATCTGATACGATGGTGCGCGGAATCCCGAACTGACAGATGATATTTTTCCAGACAAAGTCGATCACCCTTCTGTTCCGTGATTTTAGCAATGGGCTTAGCCTCGGCCCACTTGATGAAGTAATCGACTGTAACGATGACAAACTTGACTTGCCCTTTTCCTATAGGCTGAGGGCCGACGATATCGATTCCCCACTGAGCGAACGGCCACGGACCGCTCATGGGAGTCATTTCTTCGCGGGTTGCCTCGGCACGGCCGCATAGCGTTGGCATTTGTCACATTTTTTAACGTAATTCTTTGAATCTTCCTTAATAGTCGGCCAAAAGTATCCTTGTCGGAGTATCTTCAAGGCAAGGGCTCGGCTGCCGGAATGGTTTTTGTAGATTCCTTCCTGAATCTCCCGAATAACATATTCCGCCTCATCGGATCGGAGGCACCTGAGGTAGGGCTGAGAGTACCCTTTTTTGTATAGAATACTGTCTAGGATGACGTACCATGCTGCTCAGACTCTTAGGCCTGACTTCTAGCCTATCCAGGGGGACCTCGCCGGTCAGGAGGTAATCATAGATCGGATCCATCCAGCTTGACGTAGCATCTACTGGATTGACTGCTTTCTCCTCCAACTGGTTGATGCTCGGATGTTTTATGAGCTCCACGGGAATGACTCGCGGGATCTTACCTTCCGTGGCTGAGGCTAGCTTTGCTAGGCATCAACTGATAAATTTTCTGCTATGGGGATTTGATGGATGTTACAACTCCAAAATATTTCAATCAATTTTCTTACCTTGTCTATGTAAGCAATCATTCTTGTTTCCTTAGCTTCATATTCGGCGGAGATGTGGTTCACCACTAACTGAGAATCGGATCAGACCTGAATCGACTGGACCCCCAAACTTACTGCCAGACTGAGTCCAGCGAGCAGGGCTTCGTATTCCGCCTTGTTGTTAGAGGCCTTGAAGCTGAGCTTGATCGCATACTGGATGGATGTAGAATCGGGCGCGATTAGGACAATCCCTACTCCAACACGTTTAGCGTTAGACAACCTGTCCACATAAGAACCCACCCCAATTCTGATGCCGCCTTTTGATCGTTCGAGGGAACAGGTGAAGGAGTCATCTCGACTTCGGTACTGATCTCTTCTTTGCTCGGAATTGTAAATTCTGTAATGCAGTCGGCCACGACTTGACCTTTAATTATTGTTCTCAGACGTAACTGGATGTCGAACTTCCCAAGTTCAATCGCCCACTTGGTCAGCCGACCTGAAACTTCGGGCCTCTGGAGAACTTGTCTGAGAGGAGAGAATGAGCTTGGAAGTAAGGGCGTAACCTCCGAGCTGAAATGACGAGGCTGAGCGCTAGCTTCTCTAGGGGCAGATACCTTGTTTCCTCCGCAGGTACCATAGCCTTGCTTACATAGTATACGGGGTGTTGCTTGCCTCTAACCTCTTTGATCAGGGCTGAGCTGATGGCCGAGGCTGAGACTGCAAGATACAGGACAGGGGCTTGCCTTCTTTGGGCTTGGATAGTAAAGGGTAAAGTCCAGATACTGTTTCAACTGCTGGAATGCTCGCTCACATTCCGACATCCATTCTGCCTTCTTATGACCCTTCAACTACTGAAAGAAGGGGAGACATTTATCCGTGGATCTGACGCCAAGTGCTATTCGTGCGGCTATTCGTCCGTTGAGATATTGTATTTCCTTGACAGTCCGAGGCGAACTCATGTCGAGGAGTGCTCTGATTTTATCGGGGTTTGCCTTAATGCCTCTCTGACTGACCTGAAACCGAGGAATTTTCCTGAGCCGACTTCAAAGGCACACTTCACGGGGTTCAGCTTCATCTGATATTCTCGGAGGATGGTGAAGGTTTCTCCAAGATTTGTCAGGTGATTGGATGCCTTGACACTCTTTACTAGCATGTCATCGACGTACACTTCCATGGTATGTCCGATCTGCTTGGTGAACATCTGGTTCACTAGTCTTTGGTACTTGGCCCCAGCATTTTTTAGGCCAAAC